>CM062819.1:566999314-568199314 GCA_031772625.1 Pinus tabuliformis | reverse complement strand
TCACCATCCATGTCAAGGAAATGGAAAGGCTAGAAAATCCACTATCAATCTCGTCCATCCTCCATGCCAGTGACAGATCATAACCAACAAAGCACATGCATGCCCAAAACTAGTGAGGAAAACATACATGCAATTTGGTACCCACAAGAAAAACATGTTGTAGTTACTAATCCTGATGTCCTATTGTGCTTTTCTACTCTTCCCTTTCCTTCTTGCTCCAAGAATCCAAGTATGCCACACCCTCCAAGAGTGCTCCAAGAAAACTCTAAGTATCCAAAAGTATGAGAGAGAGAGAATAATGAGGGAGCTCAAAAACTAAACTAACAAAAGGTTACCAACTGATCCTCAAAAGCCTTTTTATGAATGAGGCCTCTATTTTCTTCATTTTCCATTATTTTCCTTCATTTTCTTCTCCACATGGAACCTATGACCTTTCACCTTCCTTTTCTCGTAATTTCCATTATTTTCGTAAATAAATGCCAAATAATGCCTCATGCCTTTCCAAAGCCTTTTCTATTTCCTTCTCCAATTTACTTAGCCATTAATAACCAAATGAACAACTGCATACAATCACTTTCCCAACTTTCAACTTGGAATAAGTGTCCCATAAACCATGGTTATCATTTTTTCCTTTATTAACTTTTATTACTTGGAATTTTCACTAGGGTTGTTACAATATTGTCTCCTTATTTGGACAAGTTTGTTATTGTATTCATTGAAGACATCTTGATATATTCTAAAAATTAAAAGAGCATGCCAAGCACTTAATGTCAATGTTGAGATTACTGAGAGAACATCAGTTGTATGCCAAGATTAGGAAATGGAGCTTCTTTCAGACAGAGGTACATTACTTTGGACATGTTTTTTCCAAGAAAGGCATAACAGTGGATCCAGAGAAGATGAGGGCTATCATGGAATTGGTAGCTCCTAGAAATGTGGATGAGTTAATATAATTTATAGATCTAGTAGGTTATTGTAGGAGGTTCATTAGGAAATTATCCCGCATTGAATATCCTAATATGTCACTGCAGAGGAAAGGTAAGAAATTTGAATGGAAAGATGAATGTGTAGCTTGTTTTTAGCAATAGAAGCAGTTGTTGACAAATGCTCTAGTGTTAAAGATTGCAAATCTAGACAAAGAGTTTGTGGTGTGTACAGACACTTGAAAGAGCGGACCTGGTGGAGTCCTAATGAAAGAAGGACATGTGATGTGTTATGAGTCGCAAAAATTGAATGAGCATGCGCATAATTATCAGCACATGATATTGAGTTGATAATGATCATCCATGCATTGAAGATGTGGAGACACTATCTTCTTGGCAAGAAGTTTGTATTGATGAGTGATCATAGTGAATAGAGTTATGTATTTGACCAACAAAATCTAAATGATAGACATGCTAGATGATTGGCCATGATTAGTGAGTTAGACTTTGAGATCACATACATCAAGAGGAAAGAGAACAAGGTTTCATATACTCTTAGTAGGAGGATAGATGTAAATCATGTAGCAACTATAAGTTCGTATGGGACAAACATATAGGAAGCACAGAAGGATGGTAGGTACATGGAGCTTATGCATAGTTTGTAGCAAGGTGTGGGTGATTAGGATGTTGACTATCGTCTTACAATAGATGGTTTGGTAAGATTTAGGGACAAGATAATACTGAGCTCAAGAACACTATCATATGAGAATTCCATGTGAAATCATAGTCAAGTCACCCAGGATACCAGAAGACATTGAAAACAATGAAGAATTTTTATTTTTGGTCGAATATGAAGAAGGAAGAGGTAGAGTTTGTGGCTAGATGTTTGGACTATCAACAAGCAAAAGTTGAATGTAAGCATCTAGGTGGACTACTAAAACTAATTCTGATTCCAGAGTGGAAGTGGGAGGTAATTTCCATGGACTTCATCATAGGTTTTTCGAGGAAATATAGACAAAACATGATTCCATCATGGTTGTGTTGGACAGGTTGAAAATGGTAACACACTTCATTCCAGGGAAGTCTACGTATTTATCTAGTGCTATGGCAAATGTATCATCAGAGATGTAGTGAGGTTGCATGGTGTTCCAAGGAAAATTGTGTTAGATATGGATGCTAAGTTCACCTCCAAGTTTTGGAAGGAGTTTTTTGCAGGCTTGGGGATAGAGTTGGGCTTCAACAAAACTTATCATCCGTAGACATATGGACAAATAGAGAAGGCCAATAGGATATTGGAGGAAATGTTGAGGATGTAACTGATGCAACAACAGAGGATATGGGAGGAGTAACTTCTGTTGGTTGAGTTTTCTTATAACAATGGGTATGTGGAGTCACTGTGGATAAGCTCGTTTGAGGCACTATATGGGAGGAGTTGTAATAATCCCATGAGTTGGAGTAATCTAGTGAATAGGGTATTGATAGGACTAGACATGTTGGCAAAGATGGAACAAGAAATGCAGGTTATCAAGAAGAATCTAAAGGAAAAATAGGACATGTAGAAAATTTATGCATATCAGAACAGGTGGTTTGAGTTTCAGGTTGGTGACCAACTTTATTTGTGCATCAACTTGAAGAAGAGCTCCTTGAGGATTGGAACATGTGCCAAGACGACACCTCAATTTTGTGGACCTTCCAAGATTCTTGAAAGGATTGGACCAGTAGCCTATCAACTTGCATTGCCTCCAATAGTGAAATTCCATGATGTTCTCCATGTCCTTGATTAATAAGTATGTTAAAGATGTTTATCATGTAATTGAATGGTCTGTATTGTAAGTGGATCTAGATGGATAATTCTAGTTGAAACCTCATTATATATTGTAGAGAAAGATTCTCATGCTTTGGAACTAAGAAATCGAGTAGGTTAAAGTGCAGTGGAAGCACTTTGGGCCCGATAAAGCTAATTGGGAGATGGTGGATCTAATGCGGGCTATGTATCCTTCTTTATTCACTAGTTGAGAAAATGTTGTATATGATTTGGTGTGAAGTTTTGGGTGTCATGTCAGTATGGTTGTCATGTTCTCATACTATTTTGCTTCTCAGCAAGTTGATCATTGTAAATATCGCAACGAGCTAACTTATAAATCTCAGTGGGAAGTATATTTATCTTCTTAGCAGCCTTGTTGGTTGTAGGTATCATTGAACACCAAGGATAGGGTTCCCAAAGGGATAGTGTTTTGTAGCAACCCTCGTAAAAATTCCATGTAAATAGAGTTAATAAACTAAAAATAATAGCCAAGGTAATGGGGCATGTATTCCAAGTTGAATGTTCGGGAAAACATCCTAGTGTGGTTGTTAATTTGGTGTATTATGGGTAAGGAATTTGGCGAAGGCAATGGAAAATGTTTTGGGAAGGCATGAGGAATTAATTAACGTTTTATTTATGAAAAAAATGGAAATTAGGAGAAAAGGAAGATGAAAGGTCATAGGTTTCCTTTGAGAAGGAAAATGAAGGAAAGTAATGGAAAATTGAAGAAAAAAGAGGTCTCAATTATAAAAGCGCTTATAAGGATCAATTGGTGTTGGGTCATAGAAAAGGTACGTTTGTACCCTTACATTACTTAATAAATCACTTGCTTTTATATATTTTCCTTCATTATTGGAAAGTATTTGGAAGAAAATATCATGAAAGTTAGGTAAAATCAATCATCCATAACTTGCATGTTTTTAGAATGAAAAAAATAACTTTTGCTTGCTTCTATGCACAGGGAATGAGAATTGGACAATTGTTGTTCAATTGATAGAATGAAATTGCCAAACTAGGAAAGGATAATTCCTTGGCTATACAAGCTATCAAAATATACGAATGACAATGCTAATTCGACAAAAATAAATCCGATCATTTATCCACGAAATTATCTTTCATCCATTAATTTTCCATTAGGCTATATGATACCGATGGGTGAAAAGGATCGATGGATTTTGACTCTTGTTCTTGTATATTTGTATTGACCAAGAGCATATTTTGACATTATAGTAATTGTGTGCCTTTATTATTTCAATTAATGAGCAATACAAAGATCTTTTCTTAATCACATTCTGAGCTTTATCGACAGTAACTTCTGGAGGCTTTGGTCCAGGTCACTAGAAGATTTGTTGCCCCTTTGTGTTATAACTATTTCCTTATTTCTTGTAGTTCTTTATTATTGTTCTTTTATAGGATCAAGTTACTCTTTATACCTAAATTTGAAATAGATCTTTAACATTGTTTCTTTAATGCTATTCCCTTAATGAATTGCGTCGAATAAGCAGAGTGTTATGATTGATTGATTCTCTTTCTGATTCATGTTGAAGATTGAGGTAGTTACTTATTGTTTATTACTGTAGAGATTATTTCCATTTACTAGATCAGGCAGTATTCCATTAGATATGGTTTCTTTTAAGGCATCTACTTGAAATTCATTTCCTTTGAAAAATAATTACAACTACATTTAGATTTATGGTTTGAATTGTCTTCGATTGAACTTTGAGAATTAAGGATTTTTTAACACATTCTTCAAATGACTTGATGAAATATTGGGCTCATTTAGTTATGTAACAACCTCTGACCTCTATTCCACAAATAGTGATGACATCCTTGAAATAAATATATGAATCCTAGGTTGATACTGTAATGTAGGAATTAAGATTAATTTAAATAGTCATCTTAGTTCACCAACATTTTGGTGTCATTACTGAGGAGGTTGTCAAAGATAATAGTTAATTTGTGTCTCTAAAGGAAATTGGTGATTGAAAATAGTATGTAAGAACATGTGTACTTAGCAAGAAAAATGATTTCTCCTATCGCCCACTCTCAGAATATACATAGAGGTTGTATAGGTATGAATGACTAGGGGTAAAAATATTCCAATAGATCAGAAAGAACTACCAAAAACCACCAAAGCCCAGGGATCGGTAGCCCTTGGGATACCAACCTTCATAGAAGAAATCATTTGGAAATCCAAATCTCATGCATTAGTAGACCCCAGACAGTATCTAGAAAGGGCTCTACTTTGATCCCTCAAGCATCAGAATCACGAACTGTAGCTTATGCCAAGATCCATAGCAAGACTGAACGATCCTAGCAAAGTTTCCTAAGTCCAAATCACCAATACTCTCATCCTTCACAAGAGGGAAAATCACGCAATTTAAGAGAAGGAGAGGGAGAAACCAATGGAGCCGCCAAGGTTGAGCGGCAATTTTCTAAACTAGGATCTCCTATGATTCCAGATCTGAGCAGTGTAGTCAAGCCACTTCGGATTGAAAGTACCCCACTTACTGAGATAACACCCCCTAAAGTCCCTGAAGGATATTGGCACATATTTTACCAAATGGTGAATCAACCACCTCAAGGTGAGACCTCGACATTGGAATATCCCATCGTTGACCCAGTAGCCAATGCCCCGATGAAAGCTATTCCCTTGCAAAATATCCCAACCTTTCATGGGATGACCACAGAGGATCTGGATGCTTTCTTATTCGAGTTTGATGTCCTATGCAGAGGTTATGATTACACCACCAATCCTCAAAAATTGAAGTTGTTCCCCTCTACCCTAAAAGGAGCATATTTGTGGTAGTTTATGGGTTTAGGCAGACGCACTATTAACTCTTGGGATGACATGAAAACTTATTTTCTCATGAAATATCAGGACTACTGTAGGACTAGGGAATTAAAAGATGAAATCTTTAAAATTTCTGTGAAGGATAATGAAACTCTAGAGGAATATGTTAAATGGTTTCAGTATAATTTGCCGAGATCCCCTCACTCCACATTACCAAAAGCAGTCCTGAAAGTCATCTTAACAAAAGGGATGAAAGAAGAATGGATAGAAACTTTGAATTTGATGGGGAAGGGAGACATTTCTCAAGAATATTATGATGAAATTATTTGATTGTGTATCATGTGTTAGCGAGGTAGCACACGCACTGGATCAGGAAACTGAGACTCCATGACTAAAGGAAGAAAAACTCCCAATGGGAGTTTGACAATAGTAGAAATCAGTAACCTCCTGGAAGACCTCAAGAAAGGCATCCTAGTCACGCGAAATACACAGTTAGATGTATTACATGCCAGACAAAGATAAGCTGAGGTAGAATGGATGCTAGCCATATTCTGCCCACATTGCCGAAAGAAGCACAGTCAACAGGAATGTCCCTTGGACATGATTGAAACATTCTCTATATGCACCAAGGACCCTACTACAGACCAGTGTCCATCGCTTTCAGGGTTAAAATAAGTATTCAAGGAAGCTAAAGAAGTAATAGAGCTGACATAATTAATGGTAGAATGTCAACAATGGCAAGCACGACACTTAGGTATGCCACAAG
Source organism: Pinus tabuliformis (assembly GCA_031772625.1). Lineage (NCBI taxonomy): Eukaryota > Viridiplantae > Streptophyta > Pinopsida > Pinales > Pinaceae > Pinus > Pinus tabuliformis. Next base: position 568,193,027 of record CM062819.1, on the reverse strand, counting down.
ACCCATCCTTGATTTTTCCTATGCAATATCATCCACAGAAAAATCCTGGAACATCATGGGAAGGTTAACCACCTTTCTCCGCCTGGAAATCCCAACAGTACCCCATGTCACCCAAGACGAACCAGCCCTTCCCAAGAGTTGGTTGGCCAAATCTGCAATGCTCTGCCCCTTTCTGGAAAAGTTCAGCTAGTAATCCTTACTCTCCGCATTGCGATGCTTCCACCTTACAGAACATGATTTGGCCTAAGAACTAGTAGTGCCCCATGGTGATGGGAAATTTACCCATGGGAGTGGGTTCTCAAACTCAACCCACATTACCTAGTCCATTTCAGAACCCTCAACCTTCAGTACACCCCCAACTGCCAACTTAAACAAATCTGAATCCTAATAACAATATACCAGTCCAATATGTACAATTTCTTGAAAGTTTGGATAATGAAACAGAACCAGTAGAATGTAATGAGCTTCAACTAAGGTTAGGGTGTATTATTTCCACAGAAGAAAAAGAAGCTGAAAATGGAAAAAACATGAAATAAATCTGTCAACTGTGATTCCTATGGAAATCAAATACAAAGAAGACATAGTCGAGCATCGGAATTTAGAGAAAATTATAATTGCTTCTCCCCCATTCCTCGAAGGACTAGAAATAGTTAAACCTATTGTTTATCCTAATTTTGATATATTAGGTAAATTAAAAAATTTGTGTATAAATATCCCGCCCCTCCAAGCCATACAAGGTATCCCAATCTATGAATAAACTATTAAGGAATCATGTGGGAAAATGCCTGGGAAGAAATTGAAAAATCCACTAAAAGTACCTGTGGTAAGACCTTTATCTGACCTTCTTCTAGGTAAACAAGAGCCGATTAAATACGAAACCCAGGGAATCCTATAGTAATTGTTGAAATACAAGTCTGCAACTTTCCAAACACATTAGTAGACCTTGGAGCAGCCATTAATATTCTAACTATTGAAACCTGCAAGGTTTTGGGCATTACAGCTTTAGAACCCACCTCGACCTTATTGGAACTTGTTGACAGATTGGTAGTGAGACCTGAAGGGACCTTATAGGATGTAATGGTTTCTATTGATTCTTGGGAATATCCTATGCATTTCCTAGTCATTAACCTAAGTAAGTTAGATGGACATCCTATGATATTGGGTTGACCTTGGTTAGCCACGACAGATGCCTATATAGGGTGTCATACAGGGAACATGACTATTACACAAGGAAGTGCTGTGAAAAATCTTATTTTGTATCCTCCCACTAAACCAAGTCTAACTACTATAAATATTCAGTCACACCCACCTAGATATTTGGAAGAAAACATTTGCTCTCCTCTCACCCCGGAAGAAGCTATTGAATTTAAAACTCAAACAAAGGACAATGTGATTAACAATTTCATTAATAGGACAATTTTCATGAATAACCCTACATGTCAAGTATTAAAATCCATTCTTGATAATGAGGCATAGGGAGATCCCTCCAAAGACACAGATGATCGCCCTATACCCACGACCACTATTTATAATAGCAGACCGGTCGAGATTGAACTAGGTAAAATTCTTAACATTAATGATAACTTGGAAAACCACCAACAACAAAGGCTTATTCAAGTGTTGCAGAAATAAAAAGAATCTCTTACCTAGGAATACTCAGACATGAGAGATATAGGTTCCCAGCTATCTACTCACCATATCTACATCAAGAAGGATGCTCGTACTATTCGGAACCCTAAAGAAGGTTAAATCCCCACCTCAAGGATGTTGTGAAAGAGGAACTGCAAAACTTGTTGGATGTAAATTTTATGTATCCTATCTTGAATAGCGAGTGGTTCTCCCCATTGGTGGTCGTTCCTAAGAAAAATGGGAAATGGAGAATTTGCGTGGACTACAGAGAGCTGAATAAGGCCACCTAGAAGGACCATTTCCCTCTCCCATTCATCGATCAAGTTCTCGTCACCTTAGCAGGAGAACAATTTTTTAACTTCCTCGATGGATTCAGTGGTTATAGCGAGATCCAGATTGCCCCTAAAGACTAAGACAAAACCATGTTTACCTACCCATGGGGTACGTTTGCATACAGGGTTTTACCCTTTGGTTTATGTAATGCTCCTACAACATTTCAGAGGGCGATATTGAGCATTTTATTTGATCTGATCAATGAAGGACTCAAAAATTTACATGGACAACTTTACCCCCTACGAGAATGATTTTGAATAGGGCATGTGAAATCTAGAAAATTTACTCAAATGATGCATTTCCACCAGGTTATAATTGAGCAATGTAAAATGTCATATGATGATGACTAAAGGTGTGGTGTTGGGAAACTACATTTCCGTGACAGGAATACAGGTAGATCCAGTGAGAATAGAGGTAATTCTTGCACTACCCACACCCAGCACTCAGACTTAGGTATGTAGTTTCATTGGATACGCGGGGCATTACTATAGATTTCTTGAATTTTTTTCAAAAATTTCCACACTTTTGTATGTCTTAACTGGTAACGTCGAATTTAATTGGTCTAATAAGTGCGATGTTGCCTTTGCAGATTTGAAGAATTTGATTTCAACTACAACTATATTACGAGGAACAAATTGGGAGCTACCTTTCCACATTTCCAAATATATGTCAGACATAGCAATAGGCGTTGTTCTCGAACAAGAAGAAGATAAAAATCCCTATTCTATTTATTGTATAAAAAAAATCTCATTTCTATTGAACTTAATTATATAGTGAGAGAAGAGTGGACGGAGCGATGGCAGGATTTCTTGAGTTTAGGGTTTCAGTAGACAGGTTTGATGCCGCCGCCGCCCCCAGACAACTTCTGAATACTGAATCGGCTCTGAGCCCAGCAGCGGGAGTCACAGAGCTCGAGGCTACCCACGGGATCTGGTCTGGTTTACCTGATGAAAAGAAGAAAATGGATTCGAACCAAGGTAAACGATGCTGGAGGGCTTCCCCCCACACTGGTCTCGGATCATTATCCACAGGATGGCCCTGGCCCCTCTTCAATGTCCGGGGATATATTTCTCAAAATAACCGATCCACACTGTTACATATGGATGCGTCCTCCTACGCGGATGTTTGGCCCTGCGTCTGCGAAAATGGGGAACAGAACCCTGTACTTCTGCCCCAAACAGATATACCGCACCCTATGATCGGCACCAGTTTCTTGAGCAAAGGAGCGTCCTTCAGCAAAAATGGCGCTTACGGGAAGGAAAAACGCAGCATGTATTCAAGAGATCGATCCTGTAGAGAGACGATGGCGAACCCTAGCTCCGCCGTCTCATTGCCCTTGGCCGCCGTCGGCTACTGGATCGCTCTGAGCATGAATAAGTTCGAAGGATCGGGGCAAAGACCAAAGGGCTGTCTCTTAACAGCAGATCCGCATCCGCCCCTGCTCCTGAGACAAATACAGGATTCGAAAACATATCAGGACATTGGCCCACCCTCTCCACAGATTGAATGGGGAAAAAGGCATACAGAATCTTCCCCATCTTCCACATCATTCCAGATTCAAATCAGACTCCTTAGCGGCAAAACCATGCTACAATGGGTAAGAGCGACGGATCTAGTGCTAGACCTCAAGCTGGCTCTGGAGATCAAGTTGGGGACTCCCTCTGCAGCATATCGACTTCTCCACGCAGGTAAACAGCTTGAGGATCTCAACCCCCTGTCTTTTTACAGCATCCAGAGAAATTCCTCCATAGAACTCATCCTGCGTTTAAGAGGAGGCGCTGCAGGACAGTCATCCTCAGCTAAGGCTTTTTCTTACAAGGATGCTGTCCATGCTAAGACTCCAAAGAAAACAGATCCACCTGCTCAAGCTCCTAAGCCTTTCCTGGTGGACAAACTGGAGGAAACCCCCTCCATAGAAATAAAGCATCCATCGCTGGATGAGCAAACCCAACATTTTGCGGATCAAGGCCTTATATGCAGGTTTAATGGGCTATGGCCCCGCACAGCAGACCTCTACCAATGGATCCACTCTAACTGGACCAATAACTGCAAGGTTCTGCTATGCTCAAAAGGATTTTTTATCGTAGTGTTTGCCTTTGAGACGGATTATCAAAAAGCCTTAACTGGTGGCCCATGGTTTTGGGGTACCGCTGGCTTATTCCTCACTCCTTGGTTCCAAGAGTTCGATCCATCCACAGCAGTCATCACCAAGCTTCCCATCTGGGTCAGACTTCCAAACCTCCCAGCAAATCTTTGGCATTTTGCAGTACTTCAAGGTATCGGCAACACTCTAGGCAGGCTTTTAGACACTGACGTCTATAGAGGGGAAAAGGGCTTATACACTTATGCCAGGATATGTGTAGAAATAGATATCAGCAAAGGTCTCCCGGACCAGATCAATCTCAAAATAGGAGATTTCCACTGGACTCAGACTCTGGACTACGAGAACACAGCCTTCCGATGCCGCAACTGTCATCTTACAGGCCACCTTCAGAGTTCTTGTCCCACGATGCCAGCCCAAAAGAAGAAAGCCAACACTAAGCAGAAATCCAAAAGCTGGAAGCCTCATGATCCTCCTCCCATGGATGATTTTGATTTCAGCTCAGATGAAGAGGAAGAGATCAAGGAAGGTGAGGCAGCTGCGCCGGAACCGGATCCGTCCTTGGCTGATCCAACAGTTGCGTCCGTCACACCAGCCTCTCAGAAAAGGATCCATGAAACCTCATCCTCGGACTCGGACAAGGAGACATCTCCGTCGGCGCATCTCAGCTTGCAAATCACGCCAGCTCAGCAAAACCCCCCTGAGTGGGTCAAAGTTGGCAAAAAGAAAGGGAAAAAATGCAGAATAGTGGATTCCGCACATGATGGGTAGATTCCTCTGCTCTGTTCCTGCTCCTCTATTCCTTCTGTTTCTTCTTGTTTAGCTTTTTTCTCTACTCTTTCTCTCTTAGGAGCCGAGGTGGACAACCAATCCTTTCCGGCTGCCTTTGTTCTTGTTTCTCCTGGTTGTAATCCCGCATTGTACCATACGTTTTCTTAATAGAATTAGTTTTTTACCGAGAAAAAAAAATTATATAGTGAGAGAAAAGGAATTTTTAGTCATTATTTATGCCATAAATAAGTTTAGACATTATATAATAGGATATTCAGTCTTTATCTATACTCATCATTTTGCTATTAGATATTTAGCTAATAAACCTGTTACTAATGGGCGGGTGACTCGTTGGTTGTTACCTTTTCACGAGATTGATATCACTATTAAGGACCAACCAGGGAAGGAAAATCTAGTTGCAGATTTTATGTCTCAGGTACCTAAAAGAAACAACCCATTAATAGTGGATGACTAGTTTCGAGACGAACATTTGTTTGTTGTGGAAGTAAAGGCACCTCAGAATGCAGACATGGAAAACTGTCTAGCATTGGGAAAACTATCAAGGCACCTGTCAGCAAAACAAAGGAAGTTGATTGTCCAACGCAACACTCGATTTTCCTGCATCGGTGGATGTATTTTCCACATGGGTCTGATATGCAGATGCAACGATGTATTCACGAAGATGAGATCTACGACATTTTGAAATATTGCCACAATGAGCCTTGTGGAAAACATTTTGCAGATCACAGGACTTGACATAAAATAATTCGGATGGGCTATTACTGGCCCACTATTTTCAAAGATGCAAAAAAATATGTTCAGGCCTGTGATAACTATCAAAGGATGGGCTACCCTAGTCAAATTTATGGAATGACATCACAAGCGTAGTTGGTAATGGAGCCTTTTGAACGATGGGAATTATATTTCGTTGGCCCATTCAATCCACCATAAAACAAAAATCCTACATAGTTGTTATAGCTCCAAATCTCACTCTTATGGTTTGTGATGCTGTACTCATGGCCTAGGGAAACCCCTCCTTCCAGACCTAGCCCCAAAATTTAAAAAACAGTGTTTTATCCCTTATACGCGACATTGTCCTGAGTTAAACGCGTGTATACGCGGGTCTGTGTATATCCAACCCACGTGTATGTATTAAAACACTTAAAAAAAATATAAAATTCCTTCTTTTCGGGCAGAGATCACGAGTTTTACCTGCTGATCACCTGTTAGTGCCCGTGGCCCAACTATTCCCAACCAACTCCTAACTAAAAAACTACTTTGGAGATGGTATAAAAGGACCTCAAAGGGAAGGCCTAAGGGAGGGAAGAGAGAGAAAGGTTATTATGCTGAGATTTTTCCCTTGACCAGGTCTGAAGTCCCTTGTGCCTTCTGCACTTCCCCCATTTTGTACAGGAAACCTTTGTTTCCTTGTGTGTTGATGTTCATCCACCATTTATGACATCATGGAGAGAGTCATGGAAGGAGTTTTGTTAGAGGCTTGAGGCTGGAATGGATCCGGAAGGAAGCTTTTCTTGGAGCCTGCTGAAGGTGACTCAGGTGAACATATTCCTTTTTATGTACTTTATTTGTCTATAATAAAAGAAACACATGTCTTGGTTCCCGAAATGAATCTTCTTTATGTTAATGATATTCATGTTTTGAATTCATGTGTAAATGGTTGTTTGGATTTCATAACTAACTACCTTTCTTTATGACATGAAGATGGTTTCTTTATAAGTTTTTGTCCATGTACTGTTGTGTTCTTTGAATTGTTTGTTTTGCAGGACAAAAGAGAAGAAGGGAACTCCAAGAAGGGTTTGCACCCTAAAGGCCTTCTCAAACGTAGGACCGAAGGTACGTACCCTTATCATAGAATTTGCTTATAATAGCATAATGGCTGTATGAATGCATGTTTCTTTGAATAGACAACTTTCAGTCTGCTAGGGTTTTACTCAAAAAGCCCTAGGGGAGTAATTCCCTCTACCAGAATTGGCGACTCCACTGGGGACAACACTCTTGTTGTTCCTAGTTTGGGTGTTTTTCAAGCCAATCAGGGCTCAGCTGCCTTGTCTGCTTGCTGTTACTGTCTGGTTTGTTCTTGAACTTTAAGCTTTGCCAGTTTCTTTAGTTTGTCTTTTTTATTTTTCTTGAAGCTTTTCATATACGCTATTTTTCTTAGATACAATAGCGTATATACGCTTGTTTCTTTGAGTGAACTCACGTATACGCAGGTTTCCTCAAACACAGTCGCATATACACGCAATCTGTACTACAGTACAGTTGCATATATATTCCAATTTTCAATATTTGTAAATCTTTTCGGCCTTTGAAGGTTTGTCTGGTGGTTTGAGTCAGTCTGAAACAGTCATTTTCCAGTATCAGTTATTTGTTTTACAGCGAGCATCTCGTTATGAATTCTCTCTGATTATAAGGAGTGTTGATCTTGTTTTTTGTTGATTGCAAGTGTCATCGTTTTTGGCTAAAGCACACAAGATTTCTTGCTAGGAATCTTGGCTGCTCGGTTTCATCAGGGTAGGAAGATTGAATTCAATCTTTGTGTTAATCTTGCTTTTGGTGACTTTTTATTTGCTTGACAAAATCGCTTTTTGTGACCATCTACTTCTTTGTTTCATGAAAGTTGTTGTTTGAAACTTTCTTGGAATTTGTCTTTTTGATCTTTTTGGCTTTCATTGCTGCTTTTGATTGTTAAGAGCGATTTTAAACACATTTATTTTTGTTGGGTTTTCATCCATTAAGTGGTGTTGATTCGCAAAAGTGCTTAATTGCCTATTCTTCAATCACAAGTTTCAGTGTTGTTGAGAGCATTTTTTGAAAAGACTTTTTTGTTTGTTGCTTTGAAGAAAATCTTTTGAAAATCTTAGTTTTGCTTTCTTGAACTTGCTTTTCATTTGGTTTCCTTTTAGAGAAGTGAAAGTGCTTTATGTTTTTCTTAGAACTTGTTTTTAGTGTTTAGACGAAATGAATGGAAACATCTCATATTCCATCTAAGCATCTGAAGTGGAAAGATAAAGTTTGATAAACAAGCAACTTTCATTTTTGTTTTTAGAGTAGCTTTGAATCTCGCATCCACATATAGTTGTTGCATTAGGGTAGATTTGCATCCCCTTTTAGGCATACATAGCTTTGTTAGCTTTTGTGAGTGTGAAGTGTGCATTAACGAAAAGAAAAGAAAAAATTGTTTTATTAGAAGTACCTCTGAACCCTATAGAAATTGCTCTTCATCGAAAAACGAAAAAGTGCATGTGCATGTAGTTAAGTTTTTATTAATTTCTTTTGCATCAAAAAACACCACTAGTTTCACTTCCGTTACCATGTGACTTAAAGAACAACCTAATAAAATCAAGCGCTAACTAAAATTCACTAGAAATTTTTGTTTTAGTCAGTTACACCAACAAGATTAGGATTTTAGGGCCTTGGATTAGGCGAGTGGAGAGTTAACTCTCCAAGGCCATATAAACGTCAAACGGAGGAGTCTGAATAACCAGAGAAATCCAATAGCGTTAGGAAGACCAGTAAAGCTCCGGATCTGGGAGTTAAGCACGAGGGTCTGTAAAGATAGGGAAGAGAGATACCCCCTCTCGTACTTGTCTGAAATTACCTCACGACTGTTCTTCCAGGCTTCTGCGACGAGTTGGTATCCATAGTTGATTCTCCTAGGGAACTACTCAGGTGGCTACGGAGGGGAATCCCGTGGCTCCTGAGGTTGACGTTGCATCACTCCCGACAGTACTACTGGAGGGCACCCTTGCAAATCTTGGGGGCTTGCACCGGTGCAGGCTGTTGTTAGGAGGTCAGCGTAAGTTCCTCTGATACCTTTGCTGATAGGACTGGGCCCTCATCATCCCAGACTATTTTCGAAAGGCCCCTTGTTTCACTTTCTCATATTTTGATGTCCGGTCTTAATCACCCGGAGCGGAAATACTTGGAAGTTGTTTGACTGGCTGTATCTTTAGGGACTTTATAGTGTGTGCTCTGTGCTCCTAGTTGGCCTAGCTTTCAATTTTTTGAGTCTTTAGTTAGATCATAACAAAAAATTCAAAGTGGCCGACCGATCTCCAAGACGGTCTCGAAGACTTCGTGGTCTCTCGCCACCAAGTTTAGAGCCTTCTCCTAGAAGGCGCAGAGGCAATACTACCGGTGGGTTCCGTCCCACGCCGGTTGACGCATCGGGGATTGATCCTCCTCTCTGGGGCATTAGCGTCCAAGCAAGGCCTGGAACTTCTAAGAAAGAGAGGGACACTCCAATCCTTTCTCGAGTCCTCTTTCAAGCGGAGAATAACATAGAGGTAGAAGAACTTTCAGAGTCATTAGTGGCTCCAAATTCTCCACTACCATCTAGTCATCCAGACGTATTACAATACGTTGGGACTCTGGTGCATAGACCGTCAAGTCCAGGTTACGCTACGCGCTTACCATCGATGACCACTACTGGAAGCATGGCTTCTACGAGTGCTACGACTATGCAAACCCCAACATCGGTGCAAGGGGGAGGAACCATTTCCATCCCCTCCGCTTCCTTGTTCGGATCTTTTTCTAGCACATCTTTAGTTGGGTCTACCTCCATTCCGTCCACGAGTGGAAATGCCCAAACCAATGCTTTTGGTACTGGATTCTTCCTTTTTGGCACCCAATCACAGGGTATTCCATCGGTTCCGTTTAGTGCCGCTACGTCCATGATGGGCGGATTGGCTTCATTCCAGGGTTTTCCTTTCGGAAGTGGTCATATACCACATTCCAACCCGACGGTAGGATCCATGCCTTTTTCTTCTGTAGGACAAAGCAGCAATCCTTTCCAAGGTTGGAATAACCCTGGGGTTAGTAGCACGGGAACTGGGAATCCGTTTATCAGCCAACAAGGGAATAGGCCATACTCCACGGTTAGCATGTTTCAAAGTATTCCTCCCCTTGCTTCGGCTTGGAATCCGTATCAGGGGTTATCAACTCCCTAAAATCCTTTAGGAGGAAACTTTGCTGGTTATGGAGGTTATACGGCCGGAGCTGGTCAAACTCTGAATTTTGCTGGACCACAAGGCTTGCCTTTTGGTTCAGCCAGTTCTACTGGTTACTTCGGGCAGCCTGGTGCCTCCCAAATTCCAGGACAATATTTTCAGAGCTTTGGGAGTTCTGCCCAGTCTGGGTGGAATCCCCAAGGTTCTCCTAGGCTTCCGCTTCTGGCAACATTAAACTTGCCAGATCTCACTAAGTTAACAAATGACCCAATCAAGTACAATCTGGCCTGGCCTCCGGTCCCAACCAAACTCCCTTCAGACATTCCAAAATTCGAAGGGAAGAGTGGTGAAGACCCAGGCGACCATGTAACCACATTCCATTTGTGGTGCTCATCTAACTCCCTTATCGATGACTCGATTAGGTTGAGACTCTTTCAGCGCACCTTGACTGGTAATGCAGCCAAATGGTATATAGAGTTTCCAGGGGGCAACTTTATATCGTTCCCTGACTTAGCCAATATTTTCTTAAATCACTTCCAGTTGCCTGTCCGCTATGATGCCCGAACTTAACTTCTAGCCACCTTTCGTCAATATAAGGCAACCCACATTTCTGACCATATTCAGGAATGGAGACGGAGAAAGAGGCTCATTAAAGCCGAAATCCCTCCGGAGTACCGTCTCGAGTGGTTTTTGAAGTCTTTACAACCCAATATCTCCAAGGATGTCTCCATGTCTGGGGTCTATTCTGAGGAGCAAGCCATTTTTAGGGCCCAACAATTAGAATTGATCTACTCCCAGTCTGGGATCCTACAAAAGTACTTACCAGATGCTCCTGGATCTAAGGTTGAGGCAACTAAGTCGAAGCCAGGTCTGCACGCGGATGGTATCGTCGGGTCAGTAGACACAACTACTGTGAACTTGTTGAATCAATTGCAGCAGTTGTCCTTGCAAACTGCTTCTAACAACCAAGTCACATCGTCTAATCCCCCCGCTTCCCAAACTTCTTCAATAAATGCCGTACAATCTGATAATCCCAAAGGAAATCAAAATTCCAATGGGAAAAAAAAAGGACGAGGTAAGAAAAAGAACCAGGATCGGAAGCCTGATGCAAATAAATCCGGCAACAACGCTGGTGGTGGTAGAAATGAGTCGAGAAAGAAAGTCAAGTTTCCATGCAAGTTGTGCAGTGGAGACCATCTAACTCATCTCTGCCCTAAGATTGAAGACGTTCAGTGCTTGTTAGGACATCAAGGGACTTCTAGTTCTCAAGCTGTGTTAACCAACCCGTTTCCCCAAGGGCAGCAACTTCTTTCTGGCGCGAGTTCGAACCCTGGAACCTTCGCTAGGGGCAATGAGGAAGGGGAAAAATTGTCAAATGTTTTCATGATGGGTTCTAACGTCCATGTGGCTACTCGGTCACGTGATTATGGTGAAGCCAAAACTTCCAAGGACAAGACTGTTCCCAGAAGTACTGACCTTCATATTGAGCAACCCCCTGTCGAGACTATACCACAGATACCAAAAGGTTCCACTAAACGCGCGACGATTAATCCTAATGCTAGGGCCGCCCAGAATTACTCCATTGTGGAGGATCTGCCTCAGAGTCCGTGCTCCATGTCCGCTTTAGAGGTTCTCCAGTCGTGTCTAGCTTAGAGAAGCGCTTTACTCTCCGCGATTGGAGCAGTCGATCCCGCTAACTCTTTAGTGCTCACTTTTGACATGTTAAATGTGAAAAAGCGACTCCCTCATCATATGGCTTTTCAAATAAAGTCTACATACCGGAAAATCAATATTTTTCGCACCGTAGTAGATGAAGTAGCTTCCACATGCGTTATGTTGATGTCATGCTGGAAGGCTATTGGATCACCTTCGGTTGTTCCTTCACCCACCGTCTTTACTGCATTTGACGGTCATTCTCACAAGCCGCATGGGATTATCCCAAACTTTCCTATATGTGTTGGGGGAAAGGTTGTCAATATTGAAGTAGAGGTCATAGGCGCTAACCTAGACTATAATCTCCTATTAGGAAGGAACTGGGTATACGAGATGGATGCCATTGTTTCGACTCTGTTTCGTGTTATTTGCTTTCCTCATGAGGGGAAAATCGTTAAGGTTGATCAATTGGACTATTGTCTAGTTGATCCTCAAGGAAGATCTGACTCTACTGTCCCTTTAGTGGATAACCCTCGCCCGCCGGCTGAGAATTTAGGAGTAGGGATGTATTCCTCATTGATGGGTATGTTTGATATTCCCTCTCCTTTCGCTAAAATTAATGCTATTTCATCATCTAAGGAGTCTCCTCGAGAAGAGTTCTTCCGAACTCATTATTTTTCAGACCCTTGGACCTTGCCTTCACCTACGACCACATTAATTGAGGGACAAGTAAATGGAATGGCATTCCATATATCTATAGCTGAGCTTAGATATCAGTCTATCGTAGACTCTGCAGACAACCATTCTACTCCTTTTTCTGAAGAGGAGTTAGATGGTCATGTGGCCCCGGCTTGGAGCCTTGATTCTACCTCTACCTTGGACTGCTTAGATTCAGTTCTGCCTTCTGAAGAAGCAATCCTCGAAGTAATGATGGTTATAGATCGACCTTGGGAAGACTTACACCATCGTGCATACTTTCTTCCTCCATTGCAGGAAGTAGAATCTAGATTCTCCGAGCTCTTCACTAGTGATGTTTGTACGGTGTCAAACCCTTTGGCTCCAACACACATTCGTGACGAAGGTAATATGTCGGTAATTTCAAAAACGATACCTATAAACATCTCTAGGGACCCTAACATCATCGAGAATATCTTCATCGGAATTGAGTGTTCCCCTAAAGAAATTCAAATTTACACCGACCAATTCAAGGAATATCGCGATGTATTTGCTTGGTCTTATGAGGAAATTCCTGGCAGTGATCCTTCTATAGTTCAACATGAGATCAAGACGTACGAAAACGCAAAACCGGTTCGTCAAAGGCTTCAGCCGGTTAACCCTAGGAAAGCAGCGACTATCAAAGCTGAGGTTGAGAAGCTGCTAAGGGCGGGTTTTATATACCATGTTCCTCTTACTGATTGGGTTTCTAATCCAGTCCCTGTGGACAAAAAGAAAGGAACAATCCGAGTATGCATCGATTTTAGGGACCTAAACAAGGCTTGTCCGAAAGACAATTACCCCATGCCATTCATTGATCAGATTATCGACGAGTGTGCGGGTAATGAAATTTTTTCCTTCATGGATGGTTTTTCAGGTTATAATCAAATCTCTATCCATCCCGAAGATCAACATAAGACAACTTTTATATGTCCCTGGGGTACCTTTGCATATAGAAAGATGCCTTTTGGTCTTAAAAATGTTGGAGCCACTTTTCAGCGGGCCATGTCATACGCTTTCCACGACATCAAACATATCATCGAGGCATACTTGGATGATCTTGCTGCTCGTTCTCGAAAGAGAACTAATCATCCTATTCATTTTCGATTGGTTTTTGAACGTTTTCGTTTTTATAAAATCTGGTTGAATCCCAACAAGCCCGTTTTCGTGGTTACATTCGGTCGGTTGTTAGGGTTCATAGTGTCCAATGAAGGGATTCGAGTTGATCCCTTCAAGGTTGAGGCAATAGTTCAGTTGCCTCCCCCGTCCTCAATTCATCAACTTCAAAGTCTTCAAGGGAAGGCTAATTTCTTAAGACGGTTTATAGCAAACTATGCCGAGATCACTAAAGGGTTCATGCGTTTGCTACGAAAAGGAGTTCCATTTGTGTGGGATGACTTTGCGCAGCGGTCGTTTGATGCTTTGAAAAAGGCATTAGTCTCTGCCCCACTTTTGAGTCCACCGGATTATAGTAGAGACTTCCTTTTATATCTCGCTGCAGCAGAATCAACCATTGCTATGGTTCTAGTTCAGGAGGACGATGCTCTTGCCGAGAACGTGATTTATTATTTGAGCCGAGGCTTAATAGGTCCTGAACTCCATTATTCTCCGGTTGAGAAGTTGGCCTTGGCAGCTGTCTATGCTGTCCAGAGGCTTCGTCATTATATCTTGCTACGCAAAACTTTTGTCTTAGCAGCGGTCAATCCATTTCAATTTTTCCTCAGTAGGCGAGTGATTGGGGGCAAATATAATAGATGGATAGTCATTTTACAAGAATTCGATCTCGAGTTCTTGTCTGCCAAGTCTAAGAAATCTATGGTTTTCGTGGAGCTAATTTCTGAGCTTCTTTGTGGAGAGGATACTGTTTATGAGGAAAGTTTTCCCGACGAACATTTATTCCTCATCTCTTCACTCGACCCTTGGTATGGAGATATCATTGTTTATCTCTAGACTTCGAAGTTTCCCTCTACTTTCTCCAAGGATGAACATCGCAAATTACGTCACCTAGCTAAAAACTATGTTATCATTGGTGACACATTATATCGTCGAGGGATTGATTCAATCCTTCAGCGCTGTTTAACCTTAGAGGAAGCAGAGTCTGTGCTCAATGATTGCCACAGTGGAGCTTATGGTGGTCATCTATCAGGGCTTGCTATAGCCCAGCGCATCTTACGTGTCGGCTATTTTTGGCCTTCACTCTTTAAGGACTGTGTGGAAGCGGTAAAACGTTGTCACCCGTGTCAAATTTTTACTCGCAAGATGCGCGCGCATCCAGCTACCCTTTTTCCCGTTGTCACCGTCGGTCCCTTTACTAAGTGGGGTATTGATTTTACAACTTGTAATCCGCCTTCAGCGGCAAATCACAAGTACATTGTTGTGGTTATAGACTACTTTACGAAGTGGGCTGAGGCCATGCCTACTTATAAGAACGATAGTGACACGGCAGCTTTGTTTCTTTTCAATCAGGTTATCTCAAGATTCGGTATCCCAAGAGAGATTGTCACTGACCATGACAGTCATTTCCAGAATCAACTAATGTCGAATTGGCTCTTAAATTAGGTTTTCGTCAGGAACATTCGTCCCCTTATTATCCTCAAGCCAATGGATAGGTCGAGGCGGTCAATAAAACTCTTAAGACGATAATCCAATAGACAATCGATAAAAATCGGTCAAATTGGCACATTATGTTGTATTCAGCTCTTTGGGCATATCGAACCTCCGTCAAAACGACTACTTGTTTTACTCCTTTTCAGTTGGTTTATGGGATGGAATCTATCTTTCTAGTCGAATGTGAAATTCCATCTCTTAGGTTGGCTGTGGAGCTTCTTCCTGAGACTTCGAGTCTCGAAGAGCACCTAATTCACTTGGAACACCTCGATGAGCAGCGTCGAGATGCCGCCACGATGAATGAGGCCCATAATAAAAGGGTTAAAACGCAGTATGATAAGTCTGTCTGTCCTTGAGTCTTTTCTGAAGGTGACCTTGTCCTGGTCTATGACCAAGATAACGACGCCTTGGGGGCAGGAAAATTTAAGCCTATGTGGTACGGTCCTTCATTATTAAATGAGTTTTAGAAAAAGGATTGTATGAGTTAATTGATTTCGAGGGAAACAAGCTGGCGGAGCCCCGAAATGGGCTCTACCTAAAGAAGTACTTTGCTTAGTTTTGGCCAGGCAATGGCTTCTTTGTATTTTATGTATATTTATACATATATCATCGAGAGTTTTCTGATATCAGCACTTTTTGGTCTGCCTTGGCAGGTGTTGATGGATGATTTGGTTTCTTTTGGGTTCGCCGATGGTGCTAGTCAGCACACTCGGAATCTTGCTTCCGCAGCTTGCGTACTCTATTATCCAACTGGTCAATTGATGGCATCAAGAGGCGTGTGCATCGGTCCTGCTTCAAAAAATATGGCCGAGTATACTGTTGTTATTAATTTATTATCCGAGGCAATCTCTCATGGGATCGACTCGTTGGTAGTTTATCTTGATTCTGAATTGATAGTGTCTCAATTAAATAACATTTATCGGGTACGGGATCCATCTTTATATCGCCAGTATTTAAGAGTGAGGTTGTTGCAAAGATCATTTACTTATATTAATTATTTGCATATTCCAAGATCTCATAATTGGTTAGCTGATTCTATCGCTAATCAAGCATTAGACTGACATATTAATCATTCATCACAATAAAATCAAGCATCAAAAAGTTAAACTGTATATATATATATATATATATATATATATATATATATATATATATATATATCATAAAACGTCTCGGGAGTACAGATGCGTGTCCAAAAAATATAAAAAATTGGGACTCAAATGCCCGTAATCATGTCTGGCATATCTAATGCCTCGGCTCAGGATGAGCGTCTAAGTATGTCACTATAGCATTGGCCACGCGCCGAAGGATGCGAACCCAGTCACGTGGCATCCCAACCACATGACGCTGCATATCCTCAGGAAGGTCCTCTATGACGACCATCGGTAGTCGGCAGCTCAGTCTCGCCAAGTGTCACTGGACGTTGTTTAGAGTCCGTTCTGTATCAGCATCTGCCTCTTCGGCTCCTCAGCCACGCCATCCATGCCGTGGGAATCCATCTGATCGTACAGGCCCAATGTCTGGAACATGATCATCATATCAGTCATTTGAATCTCATCAAAAAATATTTTTTAAAATTCATCATTATATTTGAAAAACCCAAAAAATCATAAAATAAAAAAATCTTACCAATCTCGCCCCATGTTGCATTCGGTGGTAACGCTAAATCGGGATCTCCTCCGAAATCCAGTCCAGCATAGGGGTAGTCATCCACGGCGATGATCTGCTCATCCCACCAGGTGAAGAAGTCATCGTCGAAGGTAATCCTTGGGACCTCCCCACCCCCAGACGTTTCATCAGATCAGCCCACCAGCCCATGCGTGGATCGCGTGGGGTGCTGATGGAAACTGCTACCCTGGGGCGGAGTGCGGGAACCTTCTCGAAAAAGAAAGTACACAAGATGCTTCCATATCCAAAGTTTCTAGTCTGACCCCTCCTGATAGAAGTGAGCTAGCTCTTCATGTTGGCCAGAAGAGGAGTACACCAGTCGAACACAGTAGTGAGACAGTGAACTGCCACGCTCATGTTTTTCCGTGATGCCTGATGCAGAGAGGATGATCCGTTCACCCGAGCCATGGTGAACAGGATTATCCTAAGTGAAAAACTCGCCACATGTGTGATAGATATCTGGCTCCCAACCTTCTTGGGATGTCCAGGGAAGTATATCTGTACATAGTCCTCTATCGAGAGGGCACTCTGTGACCTGCCCCGGGACTGTACTACCTCTCCCCTTCGGGAAAGGCCCGTGATAAAATAGATGTCCTCCACTTCTACCCTGAGTGGCATCTGATCGATCATAAAAGATTCCTTATCGACATCACAATAATCAATGAGCATCTCAAGCAATCGCGTGTTCGCTTTCATATTTGGCAATTTGAAAAATTTAAGCAAACCGCATCCTCGGAGTGCATCTAATGCTTCTGGACTGTCCATAACTTCATTGTCTACCGCTGCATGCTCTCTTTCGTGCCATGTGACAGGCATCCTGAGAAAAAATCGATTTTAAACCATTAGTTTTTGTTTAAAAATGATTCACGACGTGTACGCGGGTACCTATGCACGTAGTCGCGTATAGGGCTCGCGTATACGCGGGTTCAATATTACCAACCCGCGTATACGCCGAGAGCGAATTTTTGACAAAAGTTTAACGGTGAAACATCAATCATAAAACCTGTCACAATCAATTGCAAGCTAAGTATAAGGTTTACCTGGAGGTATTCGACGAATTTGAACGGTTGAATCTGGCTGTGGGAAGTTTGCTCCTTTTGCTCCAAACCTTTTGCTCTCAAACTCAAATGGTAAAAATGGTGAGTCCAAAATGCTTTTTATAAGTTTTGAAAATGCAAATTTTTTCAAAATTTTATTTTGTTTGGCCTCATGTGACTTTTAAATTGGGAGCTTGTAATGTCGAGATTGGTTTGTTTTTCAGGACATTTTGGACGTTTTTCGACAGTTCGAGGCGGTTCCATGACTGCTGACCCGCCATGGCAGGTATCGTGTTCTCACTGGCATATAGGTTAGGGACACCATTTTTCCGTTGCATTATGCATACTAGCCTCCATTTGACCGATACATCTGCCATATGGTCGATCCCATCGTGTTATGGTTCGCAAGCCATCTTCACTCGCTGATTCTTTAAATCATGACACGATGGTAGAGCCATCCTTTACATGGGCATTCTAGTTAGCACCTCACTAACATTTGTTGCCCATGCTGCTCTGATTTGAGTAGGCTCGGGAGTCCTCTGTAGTCCTGCCATGACTTAAGTGTTGAAGACTCATTCCTCTTAGCTTCTCCGCTTTGTTCTGGCCTTTTACCCTAGAGGCTCCTTTGTGTTGAGTTGTACTACTGCATTGCATGTTGGCCACTTGCACCTTTTGGCCTGGAGCCGGCTTCACTTGGACTCGTGTTTAAGCCAACTTTTGACCATGACGTCTACAAAATAAACCTTGCATACCTTTGACTTCTGCAGCTTGACACACCTTGACCTGTGGAAGGAACATACCTTTGAGTGTCACTGACTAGTTTTCACCTCCTTGCATTGAGCATAGGAACGTTCCTTTCCCGGGAACTAGATCATCTGTTTCACCGACACTCGTTCTTTCCACTGTACCATAGCATTCTTTTATTCTTTTTCTGGCTTAACAGAAAAAGATAAAAAAAAATTAAATATTCCAAAAAGAGCGGGAACGGGACATTATTTCCATTTATTGTTGGCAGCTAGAGTCAGTCGTGTCCCCCTTGAACTAAAGCACTCAAAACAAAGTCTCCTCCGCATGGGTGGGATTTAGTTTGACTTAGGTATGCCATAACCTTGTTATTGAGTCAGTTCTCCCACGATTGGTTATCTCTTCCAATCATATGGAGGGTTCGTTCATGCCTCCTGCATGGCGAACTTATACAAAGTCATCATATGCTGCCACACAGTCACATTGAGTCGTGCTTTTGTTCAAGGGAAGTTAGCCTGAGTCGGCCACTCTGCGGTGTCTTTTGACTCATTTTTCAGTCGGCCATCCCTGGTTGTCAGTGTCATGTCTATCATCACATCAGTTATATTGGTCCTTTACTCGTGCCGGTTTGAGAAGGTCCCCATTGACTTCTTGCTGGCGGGTCTTGTCCTTATCGACGACGACACCTTGCTCTGAGGACAGGCCTAGAGCCGCACCCTGGCCCTATTTTCATTATTGATAGGTCACCTTGTGCTCAGCATCGATCAGTATCATGGGTCTTTGACTGAGTGGTTTCCCTTGTGTTCGACATCAGCTTACATTATCACACATTGGGATTCATGCAGTACCTTGGTTTCCATTTGACCCTATTGGTGGATACCTCACCTCTGTGTCAGCTTTCATTATTGGTTGGTTCAGAGGGTTTCTGTCGTGCGCTAGCCACATCTTGTGTACGCCGGAAACATACTTCGGTTGGGTTACTACATCTTTTTCATCCGATTCCTTCCACATTATTGGCCTGCGGGTTACACTCGCGCTAGATTGATGAAGGATGCCTTAATGCCTTCCTTCTAGCGGATCTTTCCCTGTCGACTCTGACTCATTGCTCTGGGGCAAAGATCTAGAGTCCATTTGGCAGTACCTTGGGTTTGCAGTCATTAGTGGCAGATCCTTCGCTATCGACAGTGGGAAACCATCATTGTCTCCTGATCGATAGATTCTTACAGGTGTTCGACTCCAGCTCATCTATTCACACTTGTTAGTTTGTAATGGGTACCTTGACGCTCATTATCATTATTGGTGAGTAGTCTCGCGTTTGTTAACAGTACACGTCAATGACCGGTAATCAAACGATTTCTCACATGGTCGACTTCAGATCATTTATTCCCATGGTGTAGAAATGTACCACGGTGGTCGGTGAAGACCTCAGGTTGTATCAGCATTCATTGGTTCACTTGACAGTTGCTCCTGTTGCTACTACTTGATACCACTCCACTTTATATGTTGCAGTCAGTCATGGCGACATTCTATATGCTGGCACCTGAGTTTGCAGTGTAGTACCATCCTATTCCATCATGTTCAGTTGGTACCTTTTGGGATCAGTTTTTGATATCAGTGATCCATTGCATCTTTCAGCATCATTGACAGTCTTATATGTGATATTCAGACATGTACTTGTTCATTATGATCAGATGATCCATTATGTATCTTTCAGTCATTTATACTTGTATACTTAGTGGATCCGCTTGTACTTGATATGCGGACATGCTTTAATTTTTCTGAGCATGGGTATGCCCACCTCAGACAGTGTTTCTTTCTGATCTCCTTTGGTGGCTTGGCAGGCTGAATTCTGGTGAAGTCCTCCTTGGTTTTTGACAGACTTCCTTTCCATGTACTCGCATAATATATTTCGGCCATCATGTACCCCTTCTAACCTCATATATTAGAAGGCATCTGTTATAGCTCCAAATCTCACTCTTATGGTTTGTGATGCTGTACTCATGGCCTAGGGCAACCCCTCCTTCTAGACCTGGTCCTAAAATTTAAAAAACAATGTTTTATCGCTTATACGCGACATTCCCCTGAGTTAAACGCATGTATACGTGGGTCTGTGTATATCCAACCCGCGTGTATGTATTAAAACACTTAAAACAAATATAAAATTCCTTCTTTTCGGGCAGAGATCGCTGGTTTTACCTGCTGATCACTTGTTAGTTCCCGTGGCCCAACTGTTCCCAACCAACTCCTAACTAGAAAATTACTTTGGAGATGGTATAATAAGACCTCAAAGGGAAGGCCTAAGGGAGGGAAGAGAGAGAAATGTTATTATGCTAAGATTTTTTCCTTGACCAGGTCTGAAGTCCCTTGTGCCTTCTGCACTTCGCCCATTTTGTACAAGAAACCTTTGTTTCCTTGTGTTTTGATGTTCATCCACCATTTATGACATCATGGAGAGAGTCATGGAAGGAGTTTTGTTAGAGGATTGAGGCTGGAACAGATCCGGAAGGAAGCTTTGCTTGGAGCCTGCTGAAGGTGACTCAGGTGAACATATTCCTTTTTATGTACTTTATTTGTCTATAATAAAAGAAACACATGTCTTGGTTCCCGAAATGAATTTTCTTTATGTTGATGATATTCATGTTTTGAATTCATGTGTAAATGGTTGTTTGGATTTCATAACTAACTACCTTTCTTTATGACATGAAGATGGTTTCTTTATAAGTTTTTGTCCATGTATTGCTATGTTCTTTGAATTGTTTGTTTTGCAGGACAAAAGAGAAGAAGGGAACTCCAAGAAGGGTTTGCACCCTAAAGGCCTTCTCAAACGTAGGACCGAAGGTACGTACCCTTTTCATAGAATTTGCTTATAATAGCATAATGGCTGTATGAATGCATGTTTCTTTGAATAGACAACTTTCAGTATGCTAGGGTTTTACCCAAAAAGCCCTAGGGGAGTAATTCCCTCTACCAATAGTGGTTGCTAAAAACTACGTAACAAAGTGGGTAGAAGCAGTAGCTTTGTCAATGGCATTGGAAGAAACTGTAATTTTTTTTTTTTTTAGTTTTTCGTGCGATATGGTTTACACAGGGAAGTGATAATAGATGGAGGGCCATAGTTTATAGGACATAAGCTTACGAACATCCTACGAAACCATCATATAACACATAGAATCACTTCTCCATATCACCCACATTCGAACAGGCAGGTTGAAATCACCAACAAGGTCCTTGAGGTGATCTTAACTAAAACGATTTCAACACATCGGTGGGACTGGCCTACTGGGATTTGATAGGTTATAATTATCCAACTCCGCCATAACTTGCTGACTGGATAGATTAATTAGTATTGCATTTATAAAAAATCCTTTTTGACTGATTGATCATTTATTGGCACATTTATATAAAAAAAAAAATATCTGATTAAAGCTCTTTCATTTGGTATATTCATTGTTGTTCAACACTAAAACCATATAAGTAAGGATATTGCTGTAGAATAGTGGAATTTTTATAGGAGGATGACAATCATGGGAGGCAATTCCGTTCACAACGAACCCACATTATTACAAATAACAGGACAGGCTCGAGAAATTCTCAAAAACGTCGGGTGGATAAAGTACTTGGTCGAGTTGCAGGGATTTCACAATGATGTTGCACTAGAATTTTTGTAGAATTTACAGGATGGATGCACAACTATGAAAGGAAAAGCCATAAGAGTCTCCGAAGCAGTCATAGAAGAAATCTCAGGACTCTCAACGGAAGTCATAAAGTGGACTGAGAAGCATGTACACCTATAGAAATATATTGAAGTATTCAGCGAGCCGGGTGAAGAAATTATATGCAAAGGCAATGGTATTCAACCTGCATCCTTGAACGAGCCATGGAATGAATTAGCAAAAATTGTTCAAAAATATATCACTTGCGATGACCGAAAGGATGTGGTATAGTATAGACACCTTAAGTTTTTAGAAATACTTAGGCAGAAGATTGTAGTTAACTTGTCTTTCCTTTTAATTTTTTTTACTGCATGATGTTGCTAGCTGAGTTAGAAAATCCAAGAACCTGCAGGCTACAATTAGCCATCATGGTCTAATTAAACTCATAGTCACCTAAGAACTAGCCTAGCAGTAATTAACCTAGGACAATTTTGAAAAAGCTATTGTACCTTCATTGGAACAAAACCTAGGAAATGCACAGGAAGGAGCAGGGGTTGACCAAATTGTAGAGAATGTTGATGAACTAGATAATGAACAGAAAACCTTAGGGGTGACAGTCTCAAGGAGGGCATGAAAAATGAAAACCTATGCTTTAACTTCTGACCCTGCAAAGCGAAGATGTTATGAGAGGATACCAATACAATAGAACATTACAGAATTGACAGAGCAAGCGGGACTGTCTTATACACCCCACACAAACCAACAGGATGTTTTTCCATAAGGTAACAAAGAAGAGGTGGCCTGGGTTTTGGAAAACCTTGGGATGCTCTTTGAAGAACAACACTCAATCTGGACATTTATAGGATTAGGACCACACCCCTAGCCAGTCTGCCTCTGCCGATAATTCTGGTCATACAGAAACTATACCATCCTCCAGAAACATGGAGAAGTCAATCTAAATGCTTGCAAGACCAAGACCATCTCCCTAGCCAATCTGCCTCTCCTACGAGCTCTTGTCATACATAAATTCTATTGTCTTTTGGAGATATGGATGACTCACAGGAGAAAGGGGGAAAAATTTCCTCTATAAGGAGTAGTCTTGAGACAAAAAACGATATATAAAGAAGCCCTAAGTCAGAAACTCAGTCAGGAGATACTGTTTTATTGGAACATGACCCTAGTAACGATATAACCCCCCTTTCACTTGAAAAAATACGATTATTTCTCCTCCAATAAAACATTCCACTGAGGAGGAAATGGAAGAAGATAGCATGAGGATGAATTTATTGAGAAAGGAGAATAAGAAATTAAGGAAAAGGATCAAACACTTGAGGAAGTGGTCAAAAGAGGTGAGAAAGGCTCACAAGAATAAAGTAGAATCGAAAACCATTGGTTGTCAAAGTGAAAATTGCCTTCATACCACTGGAACACAAATAGGAGACACCCTTATAAATTCAATTGGAATCCAAACTAAAATACGTCATACTGAAAATGGCGAAACCGAGACTGAAGACATTTTCATCTATTCGATGAAGACTCAGACAAATTTCTCTGCGGACTTAATGAATGTTGTGGTTCAAACATACTTTTCATAAAATTGTCAAACAATCGATACAACGGAAACAACTGCTCAGACCGACTCGGTGGTTACCTGTGATACAACTGTCTAGATCGAGGATAAACCCCTGTACACTCCTTTGGTAAGGGAGGCTACTATCTGAAAGTTACAGAAATAACTAGTAGAACTACAACATACTCTAGCAAAATATCAAATAGAAGTAGTACCCCTACAGACTCATAAGGATTTATTAAATATGTTTGATGAGCTGACTGAAATAGAGGACGAGACTTATGCAAGTCTTAGAGCTAAGAAAAATAAGTAAAAGAAGTACAAAATCAACTTTAGAAATCTATAGAGAAAATTAAAACTCTCTGATCCATTTATTCAGATGCCTTGTCTTGTAGGTCACCTACTACCAATTACGTGTTGTTTTTGCTTGAAAGGTATTTGATGTTAAAGGTCAAAGCTATCAGGGCCAGTAAACCAGTGGAATTTAAATCAACCCTAGGCTTTATTCAATGCTGCAATGAGTCAAATGAAAAGGTGAATCGTATTCTCTATGAATTATACTTACACAACTTCTTTTTGGAAGACGAAAGGGATGCTAACCCTATCCCCCTCATCAGAGATGTTCAATTTCAACCTTTCATTTCTTTTGCCTGTAATCAGATTAAGTGGGCTAAGGCATATAACATTTTCCAAAAAAAGGGAGCATGAATTAGATTTGTGTGTTAGGGGAGAACATTCAAAACTTGCACACCTTTTTGTACAACACAAATGCTTTATGG
Source organism: Pinus tabuliformis (assembly GCA_031772625.1). NCBI lineage: Eukaryota > Viridiplantae > Streptophyta > Pinopsida > Pinales > Pinaceae > Pinus > Pinus tabuliformis. The sequence continues at coordinate 568,168,798 of CM062819.1, read as the reverse complement.
AACAACCAAAGATTGTGGCCTCTCCAAGTCCACTCAATAAAGATACTATAAAATCCATAGTGGAATATTTTTAGGATATTAATGAAGAAGCCTTAATTGCTACTAAACAGAGATGAGTGGCTTCCTCCAACATCATTAATCACATAGAGTCGTTTGGTTATAGAAATTTCAAAGCTGTTGCTGCTCGTTTGGTTAAGTTCAACAATCTTATCTTACGCATGGGCCCTACATGGATATGTTTCCGATATAGAAGCCCCATTATTTGGTATTCACTTGAAGGGTACCATTTTGACTATAAATTGGAAAAATTCCAAGAAGTTCAAGCATTTGCAATTCTTAAAAGGAAAATGGCTTTCAGATATATTGAGAAGAAACCAATCCTACTTATTCCTTAACACAATTACATGTTAATCATATTTCTTCATGAGGACATCCAAAATGGTAAGCAAGGGGGTACGTTGGGCCACAGAAAATGTATGTTTCTACCCTTGAATTACTTAATAAATCACCCTCTTTTATATATTTTCCTTCATTCTTGGAAAGGATTTGGAAGAAAAGATTGTGAAGGTTATGTAAAATAAATATTCAACATATTGCATGTTTTAGCATGAAAAGACTAAAATTTTCCTGCTTTTATGCACAGGGAATCAGAATTGGACAATTGTTGTTCAGTTGATAGAACGACAATGCAAAGCTAGGAAATGATCGTTCCTTAGTTGTACAAGCTAGCAAAAGATATGAACAGGAATGTTAATTAGGCAAATAGAAATCCAATCATTTAGCCATTAAATCCTGATGATCTCTTCATCCTTAGGATTCTCTTTCATCCCTTATTTTTCCATTAGGCTATATGATACTGATGGGTGAAAGGGATAAATTAGGGAAATAAGGCCAATAAGGGCTTCATTGTTGTAATCGAGCCAAGGAGGGAAATTTGCAATTATTTTATGTGAATAGAAATATCGTTATGTTTGAGTGTTCTGAGTGATACTGAGACTTTTTGTTGAATCCTTCTCATTATGTTGTGTTGAGAATATATTTTTTGTTCCTAACCAAGTGTAATATAGGTGTGAAGCTCAAGAGAGATCAAAACTTATATACATATAGGTTATAATTCTGGTAAAGAATTAGAGTGCGCATTGAAGAAGCCGAGAGGAAGGTGTAAGGGCCAAGGATGGAGAGAACTCCATATAAAGGTAAAATGGGAAAAATATATTAAGCAGGCCAATATATGATTAGGTTGCATAATGAGCTTAGAAGTGTATAATTAAGGAAGCAACGGGAAGTTCAGAGCCTTAGAGTTATGTGAAATTATACAGAGAAATACAATCATTGCAATATTGTTTCAAGCTCAAAGAAAAGAGAAGGTTGAGAGGAATTATTCAAGTTACTCTAGAGTGTATAGGAAAATTAGAGAGACAAAGGATATAAGGCTTGAGCCCAAAAACATAGTCGAGGAGCGATGACGCTTTGGGAGAAGCAACAAAGCAATAATATTTTGGATTTGGTTGGAAGTAGAGATCATTGATCAACAAAATGATCAATGATCCCATAGTAAAGAATGATAAGAGTAAGAAAAGGAAGCATGAATGCCAAGAGGTGTAACCATAGGGGTGACAAAGGAGTTTTAAAGCTCGATAGGGTCGAAGTCCAAATACACAGGTGAGAGGAGAAAACACTTATTTTTATTTTCGTGGAAAAAGTTTGTCACTTGAAAGTGATAGGATATGTCATTCAAAAACACCAAGAGATGAAATTCATAGTGTTGGGCTAGAGGTATCACCTCGGAAGGACAAGAGGAATGTTTAATTATTAGATGGTTTAACTAGACGGACTGACATGGGAGTTAGCTAATAGAAATCAAGGAGCCAATGCGTACAAAACCACGAAGCCCTAGTGAGCCCTACTTGGATGTTCTACCTTAGTGGTTTACATAAAGGTATTTTCCCATTGAGTTTGATAATAATAGTGCTCCAAAAGAATAGAAGTGGAGGATTGATCATTTCCCACCCAGAGGTTTTACCTTGACGGTTTCCATAAAGGTATTCTCCTATTGAGCAGGCTATTTTGAGCAGGATGGAGGACATTGTTGCCTTCCATCCTGGAAAGAAATGTCATGTAGCCAAAGGAATAACGTTCGGCTGATAAGGTCTAGGTTTATGTGGAAATGTTGGTCCCATGCAATAGTTATATGTTGATAGTTTGAATTGAATAGAATTTTGGTTGTGATTTAAAACTTTGGGCTCCCCAACTTCGTGCTTAAGTGGTGTGGAAATTTTGATATAGATACATACATACATACATACATACATATATATATATATATATATATATATATACATATATATATATATACATATATATATATATATATATATATATATATATATATATATATATATATATATATATATATATACCTCGGTAAAAGATATATATATTTTACCGATGCTTTGATATATTACAACCATATTCATGTAGAGTTGGTGTGCCCTTCTAGCTCCTTGCACTTATAATTACATTCTCCCACTATGTGATATCAATGTTTTTATAAAAAGGATTAGATAGTAAGATACTAAAGGAAGTTTCAATTGGAGCATAAATGATATTGTGGGTAGCAGGCTTGAAATTGGGTTTGCATTAAGTAGCATCAGAGCTTGAATTTTGTTAAGGTCTCATAATACAAAATTAGAAAGTGGAGTTGTAGCAGAATCGGATCTAGAGGAATTTGAAAGAAGGAAAAGTTGTTAATTCCATAATTTATGTTTGTACTTGGATATTGATGACCACAAGAAAATATTAGAACAAAAGTGTAGGAAATTTTGGAATATGATGGAGTAGAACGATATGAGCCAAGGATATTTAAGAACTATAGTAATGGAAACATAGCTAGCACATACAAAGCTCTTGAATGACAAAGAAAAGTGAGTAGAAAAATTTGGAAGAAGATGGAGCAGAAAAATTTGAGTCAAGGATATTGAAGAACTGTAATAATGGAAGCAAAGATAACACATACACATCTATTGAATACGAAAGAAGAGTGCGATTATATTAAAGTAATTTAGAGAAAGTCATTCATTATGATGCAATAGTGTAGAGACATAATAGGGAGATGAAAGTAATGATACACTCTTAGGCAAGATTGTTTTGATCAGATGTGTTTGGAGGAAAATTTGTTCATAGGAGTGGACCAATAGGAACATTATTGAGGATCTTCGTACAGATATTATAATGTTTTATTTTGTGTCAACTCTGGTTGTAAGTATTTGTGTTTGCATATGCAAGCCATATAGCAAGAATATTTCTTGAAAGGAGGATTATGATAGAACCAACAACATAATGAATTTGTTGAAGAAAGGATAGTAAGAAGAAGAGAGAAGTGAGCAAAGGAAATTGCAACTGCATAACAAATTTAAAGTTGAGGAGAATAGGTTCTAATGCAGGGATCCAGAAGAGGGACAAATTCCAACAAGCAGTAGTTGGGAAGAAGTTGTCAGAGAGGGTAATTCAATACCGAGTGTGGGTAGAAAATCTTGGAGAAAGAGTGGAATAAATTCTAGAGAAGGAACTAGAAATACCAAAAGGTTGAGGTCAGGAGGAATCTTAATGAGGTACCGGTAGCGGGTGCAAGGAATGTTACAAGAGGAAGAAGGATTGTGCATATAATAGCTAAAGGAGAAGAGTTCACAAGAAGAAAAATAAGAAATAGAAAATGACTATTGATGGCCATATGATGGGTTTAGGGAAGAGTCACAATCAAGAAAGTCAGGATGCCAAGATAGCTGACAAAAGGAGGATGAGTGACAAAGAATTAGAGACATAGATGGTTGAGTTGAAATTAGAACTTACTTTTTTAAAACAAATCTTATAGGAAACTCGAGAAAACTAGGGAAATGGATGGATTATGAGGTTGAAGAAAATGACATGGCCTTTATTACAAAAAGAGTTGAGGGAGAGAATGTATTGCAAAGTCATAGAAGAGCTCATAATAGCTGAGTGTAATTTTATTTTTTATGAATAAGGCTTGTATATTGTTGAAGAAGAAGATAGAGAGGTGGAGAAGAGATTTACTGACAACTTGATGAACTAATCGATTAATTCGAACCAACATAAGGATGTGCTGACATAGGAATTAAATGAGGCTAAGAAGATTTTTATTTTCAAAACTATCACTGGAAGGAAAAGACCTTCTAGTGGAGATTGTCACAAAAGCCCCTATAAAAATAGCATAAAAATATATTTGTAGCAGAGGTCACTAGCAGAGGTGGGAGGGTGAATTTTTTAGTTGATGTTTTTTGAATGATGTGTCTAAAATATAGAAACACACCAGCGCATCCATACATGAAATGATGTTGCATTAACTTCATGCACAGTCGAAATTTCATTTTTATAAAATAAAATAAAAAAACATAGTGCACTAAAAACCTTTATGCACCGGTCCTTGAATAGTCAAAAACGCTAGGGCCCTTCAAATAGTAAAATTTCTTGGTGGATGCCAGTAAGGAGCACCACTATAGTTTTAAATTTAAGAGAAATGTGGTTTTATTTTCCAACGACGCCTTGGTGTGGAAATTTGAACAAAATGCCTTGCGGCATCTTATAAAAAACACCACTAGGTGGTTTTTAAATTCTATAGTACGAATAGAGCATTGACATGGTACTTATAGACGAATGCCCTGAGTAATCTCATGAAAATCATCGCGATATTTTTCAATTAAAAAAGATGTGGTGCTTTTCAACATATCCTACAATAGTGCATTTAGAGAAACACAACATAGGAGGGTTAAATGGAAAAAAAACCCTCTCGATCATAATTTTCATTTTTACAATCTACAGTACAGGAGACCTATGAAACACTAGTGTCACTCATGCCAGATGCAAGCACCCTGACATTGGTGCTTCTCTTTCTCATCATCCTTGCATACCTTCCTCATTGTTTAAGTTTTCAATTTTCTCAAACTATCCTAAAATTTGTTTTTCTCCATTATGTGTCCATAATGCCTCCCCGACGACAAAATTTCCAAGTAATGTCTATGTTTCTTTGTAAAAAAAAAAAAAGTGAATTATAATTGTAAATTAGGATAAATTTACGATTGGTTTTCAAATTATTTTTTTCATCGAGAAGTGCATTTAATACATTCGGTTCTCATCGATAGCGGTGTGCCCTGTAAATTTACAGGGTGCACCATGTATCGATGCGTGAACATTTTAATGAACAATCATTATTGTAGTGCATTTGGTAAACTAAAATGTGATGGGATTGATGTGGTAGATTGGAAATCGGTGCATCATGCCTGATGCATTTTAATTTACCAAATGCATCACAAATATATTATTTAAAAATATAGCCTTAGCTCAATGTGTTTTTGGTGTGCACCGATAGTTTTATGCCCTGTAAATTTATAGGGTGCACTGCATGTCGGTGCATGAACATAATGTAAGACATTGTTGCATTGTGTTTTGTAAAATAAAATGCACCGAGATTGATGTGACAGATTAAACGTCAGTGCATCACACATGGTGCATTTTAATTTAACAAATGCACCATAAATTTAACATCTAAAAATATAGCCATAGCTCGGTGCATTCGATAACATGAATGTTTTGTACCAATGCAAAAAGGTTATCTATGTGCAATGGTGCACAAGGTGTCCACATCGTTTTCAAAATTTAAAATTGTGAACCAAAAATGTTGTGTCATACTTATTTGGACATTGTTAGTGGTGCAGTTGTAGTTTAACGCGCACCGACACTTGTGCATGACTTTGTTTTTTGTGCACCAATAATTTTTTATTTTTTTAATTGAAAGTTATTTTTTAATATTATACATAATAATAAAAAAAAATATTTGATATATGAGGCTATTTTATTTTATATGTCAAGTATGTAGCAGAGACATTAGTAGAGGAAGCAACATCAGGATCAAGAGCAGTAGGTGGACCCATATAATATGATCCAAACATGGCAGGCCAGAGATAGGGAGAAGGATTTATACCCTCTCCCTATTATTACAATGAACTAAGAACTCTTGAGGAATGTAGGCCTCCTAAAGTAATATGAGGAGGATATAACCCTTAAGGCACACTCTTTCTCTCTGGCACAGCTGATCAGATGATGGAATGCCCAGGAGTAGACTTTCTGTGTCAGTCCTACAGTGTGGTATAGGCCCACTCAAGAGGACATACACTTTATCACAAAACTATCTAGGATATGGGAGGATTTTCCCTAGTTCCATGGTGTCCCCCATGGTGTTGCAACTGAGAATCAGTTTGTGTACACTTTGACATATGTCAGACCTCATGTGTTTTATCTATCATCTTTTCAGGTATGTGACGAATAACTATGGTTTTATTCTTTTGATGCAGAGGAGATTAGGTGCCTCTTGTTATTAGTCATCGCTATTGCACATAATAGTACTAATGGGAAATGCATTAGTTTCCTTCTTTTGTATTATGTGCATTCTTTGATTCAGATGCCATGTTGCATCAGATGGTCTGTTATATTTTTAGGTAGTTTTTCATGGATTTAGAAACATGTCGTGCATTGAGACATGTGAGGGATACCTTCCCTTTCACTTCCATTTTTTTTTTTGAGAAGTTTCCAAAGATGAGGCCTACATTTTTTTGTCACCCTTCTATCCTAGTCACTGAGGTCTGGGTCTGCATGTGGGAAGGTGATGCCCAATAAGGGCCTACTAGAGTTCCCGACTAGGATTTGTCGTGAGACACTGGTGCAACTAGCCAATGAGGATGACCATGGGTTTGTCACGTTGAAATTTTATTACATCGGATTGATTGGAGAGGGTGTCTGAACATCTTCTTCATAGCGGTTGATCCTCTAGATGATAGAGGTAATATTATTGTTTTCTTTAAATTGATCAGCTAGTTTCATTTTCTTGTTTTAATGAATTAGAATAAAATTTATTCTAGCACATTATTTAATTTATTAAATAGTTTAATGAAATTTTCTAATTATTTATCTATACTATATATTTTGTAGATATCACCACATTCAATGGGGATGCACCTCCTCCCCCACCATATGATGGAGGATATGGGCAATTCCCAAGAGGGTGATGCACATCCTTAGGGTAGTGTGGGCATCTAGGCATGTAGGTCTCATCTGTGAGGTTAGATAGACTACTGTGATAGACTAGCCATAGTTTTGATTGGTGTGGGAGTCTTTCGTACAAGGCCTCAAGATATAACTGTGGATCTTAGTTTCATTGGTCTATACAAGGACTTTTAATGCGATATGGTGTCCCTTATGCGACATATCATCAGAGCTAGTAGGGTATTGATAGCAATGAGGAATGCAGGTTACCATTATCCAACAACAAATACATCAGATGAGGGTGGTGACCATGATCATTCTAGTAGTACCACCCCAGTGGATCCTAAATGTCAAGGTGTTGGTGATCCTTCTAGTAGTACACCTCCTTGTCAGTCACCTAATGGGGAGATGTCAGAGCTAAAGGATGTGTCTCATGTTTTCCTGACAGATCGGTAGACCAGCTACCTCCTCCTCCACCTCAGAGCTTTCCAGACTCCGTTCATGGCACAAACATAGTTGACCATCCATCATCTTCTACTCATGAAGACCAACCACCTCCTTTCCCACCACAACTGAGTTCGACAAACATTGATCATGCAATAGTTGACCATCCATCGTCTTTACTCCAGACCAACCTCGCACTACGTCTGTTTTATTAGATATTTGATTGCACTTACTTGACTTAATATAGTTATTTGACTTCTTTGTATATATATATATATGCCGCCACATTTTTTTGTTCATGTTTATGTACATAATTTATATGTTGGTGTTGATGTGTATATTGTTAGGTCATGTTAGATATGATCATTTAATGAGCTTGTAGATAGATGTGTATTTGAATAGAACAATTATTTGACATGATATTTATATTAATTTGAGGGTGTGTGGTGGTGATGTTATATTTGAATGTTTACGTTTTTTTTAGATGTGATCACGATGATGACACCCTGTTAGATTATTGAATTTTTGTGCTATATAATGACGTTTATATGTGCTAGAGGTGTATATAATTAGATGATGATAGTGAATTCAAATGTGTATCTTAGATGATGTTTATGACTGTTAGATGGTTATCATCATTATGTTTATTTTTATGAAATAATATTTATTATAGATTATGTATTGGTGAACTTATATCAAAATTTTATATGTGAAATTGCATACAAAATGACTTACTTTAAAAAAATGCAAAGATATTTTTATAAATTACAAAGTTTAGTGTAGTTGAAACTCTGTTTGTAATATTCGGTTGATCTAATAGGATGATATGGGTTTAGGTTGGTATAATATATATGTAGTTGACATTTTAATATTTTATTTTTAATTCTTGTTCTCCAGATAAAATATTAAAATATGCCCCCTCAAAATATTTTCATGTATACATTTAATTATTGTTATTATTAATATTTTGTAAAAAATTGCATATCAAATCCATATTAACATTGAAAAATTTAAATGTGAATAGGGAAGGGAATGGATTGGGTATTTTCTGAGCTAGGGTTTAGAGATTTTGAATTTCATTCACAAACTCTGGCGGAGGGCAGAGCCTAGTTAGCAGAGCTCTGCAGGCGCGAGCAGGCCTTGGCCCAACAAATGAGGAGAGCGGGGTCAAATGGGGCCCCATCATACAAGCAGGCAATGATGACTAAAGGAAAGGCCCCACTGGAAGGGGTGCAGATATTAGGCTCTGAGAATGCAGGAAAGGATGGGCTAAGCAAGAAGGGAAAAATGGGTGGGCAAACCATGGAAACCCAGAACCAAAAATGAACTGATGACATTAGGATTTCAGAAGGAAGAGACAAAGAGAACCCTAATCCAAAGCTGGTACAACAAGTAGAAGGAGGAAGAAACAAACAATCTGTGGACACGGAAGCTCTACCCTAGTATGAAACAGATCTGGAAGGATCGACCGCAGGAACCAGAAAACAGAAGGACCCGGGACACTGCAAGCCCAAAACCACGAAAATCCTACAAGTGATTATAACCGACCTTGAAATGCAGGCTTATAGATACCACATGTCAGTACATGCAATGATCTGTAAGTTCATGGGCTTCCGGCCTATAGAAAGATCCCTCTGCCTGTGGATCAAACAACAGTGAAAGCCAAAAGGGGATGTCAGGCTACACCTAGGAGCCAAAAGTTTCTTCACTGCAGTCTTCGTGAACCTGGATGATGAGGATAGCATCTTCGATGGATGACCTTACTTTTATGCCTCAACAGGCCTATATATGAGACCATAAACACAAATTTTCACCAAAATGGGAGACTTTCAAGCAGGTACCTATTTGGATTCGCCTATTCTCCCTCGCCATTGATTGCTAGAGACCTGCAACATTGGAGTAAATAGGCAACAAGTTGGGAACCTTCATCAAAGCCTCGGAAGCAACCCTGCAAAAAAGGTACACTTCTTGTGCAAGAATTTGTGTTGAGATGGATGTCTCAGGTACCCTTCATGAGGGTCTCTGGTTAGAATTCAGAGAAGAATTTTTCTTTCAAGCCATAGTTTATGAACAAATCCAATTTCGGTGCCGGAAATTCTAGGAACACGGACACTTCTTTAGTGAATGCCCAATGAACAAGCCAATCGAGCAATCCAAAGAAAACTCAGTGAAGTTTCAGGAAGGTTTTACTCATCCTATGGTTAGGCATAAATCCAATAGGAAATATCAACACAAACCAGGCACCTCCATCAAAAGCATAGTCAATGCCTTTGAAGTTCTTGGATCAGACACAAAGGTAGCTAAAGTCCCCCAGGAAACAAACCTATCGTAGGATAACAAGGATGATCCCGCAAATAAAATCCCAGATCCTAATCCAAGTCAGACAAGCGACACCCTACTATTTCAGGCGCTCACAGAAGAAGTAGAGGAATATGTGAAAATGATAGTCAGCGAAACATCGACATAGGATATGGATCTAAGTTACATTCTAGAAAAAGAAGGCATGGATCTCATAACCATGGTAGAGCAATGGAAGAAAAAAGGAATGGAACATATCCCAGAGGAGGAAGTAGACAGAGTGAACTCTCTATTCCTAGCAAGGTAAGATGTAGAGCTGAACATGCAGAAAAGAGGCTTTGGCGCATCTAAGGGTCTGGGAGTTAAAACCCTAGGATTGCATCAAAATCATATCAATCCTAAACATAGGAAAAAGAGAGGTCAACGCACGAACAATGAGGCACTTCAAGAGCTAGGTCAGATGCTCCTAAACTCAGGTAAGATGAAAGCCCTTGAGGCTTTCACACTTCTCTCTTAAAAAACTCTGTTAATTATGAAGATACTTTCATGGAATGCTAGAGGGCTAAATAGCCAAAGGAAACAAAGACTTCTAAGAAAGAAAGTCACAAATGAAAAGCCTGACATGATTTTTTTGCAAGAAACAAAATGCTCCAGTCAGAAAATGAAAGGGATAAGCAAAAATTTAGGCAAAAGAATGGAATACATAGAAGTGGAAGGGAATGGAATGGAGGGAGGCCTGGCTACTCTCTGGAATCCTCATATCCTCCATCTCATCATAGCAGAGGCTTCTAGATCGTTCATCTCCCTGGAAATGCAAATCATAGGGGATTCTGAAACATACCTATGTACTAATATTTACAGTCCCTAGAGACTAGAAGACAAACTGGTGATGCTAGATTGCCTCTCCAAAATGCAGCACAAAGATCCCACAACTAAAGCGATCTATGGTGGAGATTTTAACATGATAAACTCACTAACGGAAAGGAAAGGAGGGGTTATAATGCTAAATTGAGATGCAGAGGCATTCAATAGCTTTATTAGAAAACAAATCTCGTGGATATCTTCCCCAAAAATGTTTTATACACCCAGAATAACAAAAGAGGAGGAGACAGGCAAATTTCCTCCAGACTTTACTTCTTTCTTATAACAGAAGCCATCCTCCTGGAAGGGGTAACAATAGAATCGGACATTATACCTTATGGAGGCTTCGATCAATGGCCCATCACCATGGATGTAGCCATCCTCAGCACCCCGAAAAACAAACCCTTCAGGTTTGAGAAATTATGGTTAAGTCATGCAGAATTCACTTCTAAAATTAAACACTGGTGGCATGAGCCATTGGACATCAGAGGCACCAAAATTTATAGGTTCCAAGCCAAACTAAAGCACCTCAAAGCTCAGCTAAGGTCCTAGAACCAAGAGGTCTTTGGTGACATCTTCAAAGATAAGCAGGCCCTAGAGGAACAGTTGGATCAAATCCACACAAACTAGCTCCAAGGGGACATCATCAAGGAGGTCATTCACACAGGGAAAACTCTTATGCAAAAGTGGAATGATAGATGTTAGCAGGAAGAGATACTCTGGAGACAAAAATCTCACATAGAATGGATCAAAGAAGGGGAAAAAATACCAAGTTCTTCCATCGCTAAGCTATAGATTACAGGTGCGCGAACAAAATCACCCGACTGAATGATGAACAAGGCACACCCCTCAAAACTCATAAGGAAATCCCCTCCCTCCTCACTGATCACATTAGATAGATAGCAACGGAACTAGATACCAATAAGGAAGAAGCTATTAGGGAGGTCATGTCCTCCATTCCAAGGTTAATAACTGAAGATCAGAATAAATCTTTAGACCACCCTGTAACCATAGAAGATGTGGAAGAAGTAGTGAAAGAAATGCCCAGTGGAAAGGCACTAGGGTCAGATGGCTTCACCATTGATTTTTACAAATCTTGTTGGGAAATTGTGTGTTTGGAAGTGTGGGAGGTGGAGGAAGATTCCCGAAAATCTTCTACCATACTCAAATCCCTCAATTCTACTTTCATAGCCCTTATTCCCAAAGAGGAGGCACCAAGCAGCCCTTCAAAGTTTTTACCAATCATTTTGTGCAATTTTGTCTATAGGATTATCTCTAAAGTAATGGCCAACAAACTGAAGCATATTCTTCCTTGGATAATCTCAGAGGAGAAATCTGGCTATGTGGAGGGAAGACAAATGATGGACAATTTCCTTCTAGCTCAGGAAATGGCTCACACTCTTCAATCTCGAAAAAAAGTAGGTATGATCATACAGCTGGAACTCTCAACAGCCTTTGATAAAGTCAATTGGAGGTATCTGAAAGCCATTATAGAAGCCTTTGGATTTTCTCAACACTGGATCAACTAGATTCTAGCCCTAATCAAATCCCCAAGATTTTCTATCCTAGTCAATGGAGCTCCCACGTTCCCCTTTGCTCCCTCCAGAGGTATTCGTCAAGGGGATCCCATTTCACATTTCCCTTTTGTCATCTTAATGGAAGGCCTGAGTCACATCATCAAAAATGCAGAGGAAAACACAATACAGGGCCTCCAACCTGAGCCATCTTTCCCAGCCACTACACACCAACAGTTTGTGGACGACACCATGCTCCATGGATCCCAAACGATTTGGGAAGCTCAAGGTTTCAAAACCATTCTCAATCTCTTCAATAAAGCTACAGGTGTGGACCTTAATCTGGACAAATCCTCCATTTTCTTCTTCAATACTCACTTAGCAATCCAGAAAAATCTCACCGCTATCTTCTGTAGGTTTTAACCCCATACGGAAATCACCTACATACAAATTCTAAAACACGTAAAATAAACAATGTGAGAGCATAACGCATAAAACACATATACACAGAGATTTCCCCTGGATCCCAAAACTGGGACTACCAGCTTGATTTTTCATTATATTCCTTTTAATGTTACAATACATATTTATACATGCCGAAGCATCGAATACCATGGATGGAAAACCATCGTGTCCAATACCGTGGACCGAAAACCATCGTGTTCAAAAAACATGTGTGAAAATCATGCACAAAACCATAGGTGGGTCCGCTCATCCTAACATAGGGTCCAAAACCAAAATTTTCCAGGGCACTGCCCAAACCCCATAAAGTGGGGTTAGTGGTATGAATCAAACCCCCTGTGACCCCCCCCTTGCTAGACAATTAGCACAAAAAAGGGGGGCTCCAGCCCCCCTCTAACCCCCTGGTTAACTACCTGCACTAGTTGTCGAAATAATATAACACAACCCAACATTCTCCCACTTGTTTTTTTCATTCCACTGGGGGCGACAAGAGAGCTTAGTCATTTTTCCAGCCCTGAAACGCCCATTATTTCTCTACACCAAGAGAACTTCTCAGAGCTCACAGATTTTTTCAATGCATCTGCAGTATTCTTCAAAGTGTCCACCTTTACCAGTAACACCTTTTTGTCTTCTATCATATCCCTCACAAAGTGATACTGAACATCAATGTTCTTTGTCTTTGAATGATATGCAGGATTCTTTGCCAAGAAAATTTCACTTTGGCTGTCACAGTTTATCCTTGTAGCTCCCTGTACTAACATGATACTTGAACACAATCTCTGCAGCCAAACTACTTCCTTGCTTGCATGAGTGGCTGCCATGTATTCTGCCTTTGTAGTTGATAGTGCCACTATAGATTGTTTCTTACTTATCCAACTAATTGCACCCATAAATAGGTTAAACACATACCCACTTGTAGATCTTCTCTGATCTAGATCTCCAACCCAGTCTGCATCAGCAAAGCCATGGATATCCAACACTCTGTCCAATCCTGGTCTTCCTTGGTAGCACAAACCATAATCACTAGTGTCACATAGATACCTGAAAACCCACTTCACTGCTATCCAATGCTCCTTTCCTAGTTTTGACATAAACCTGCTCAATACTCCCACTGCATGTGCAATGTCTGGTCTAATACATACCAATGCATACATCAGGCTACCAACTGCACTTGCATATGGAACACGGGACATGTCCTCTTCCTCTTCTTGTGTCTTGGGACACTATTCAACAGATAACTTTACACCTATAGGAATAGGAACCTTCACCGGGTTACTATCTTGCATATGAAATCTCTACAATATTGTCTCGACATACTTCCTCTGGTTTAACCTGTTAGTGTCGGTATCTTCATCCCTCCATCAGTGATCAAAATGCTCTTGTTGAATTGCATGTTAGGTGTCTGATCCGATCATCTGCATTCCATTAGGATCATGGATCATTTGACGGTAGTGGTATATTATAAATTTTCCTTCATGATCTTTACCTGTTGACCCATTTTCATACATTTAGGTCATTTCCAGTCATTTTTGTCTTTACATCTGCAAAAGTCATTTTTAGGGTTTTAGGCCTCCTTAGGTCTAGGGTTTGGTCAATAAGGTCTTGTAAATGCTCAATAATGGTCAGCAGGCACATGAGGAGGTCAAATAAAGTCTCAACAACAAAAATTTCAATAATCACATGCTCAGTGATTGATTTTTCCTCAAAACCCTGTTTTGAGGAAAAACAAAGTTATTTATGTTTTATGTACAAATTTCATGTAATTTCATTTTTTCTATATGTAATAATTCTAAGATGCAACCCTGGTCACTTTTCCAAGCTCCTACACTCTAGTTCCTGCAAAAGAGTCAAAATTTCAAAGCATTTAGTCCATCAAAGGAAAAAGTAAGTCAAACTGGCTAAAACAGAGTTTGAGAAAGCAAGCGAAAAAAGCATTAGGAAAGTGGTTTTTCATAAGTGAAAAATTAAAATCATTGGTATAAAAAACCTTTTCATGTCAAAGAGCTTATTTGTGTCCAAAAGCGAATGAGAGCAAGTGAAAATAATGTTTTTGGAGCCAAAGGAGAGAGTTTGCTGCAAACAGTGAGAAATTTAGAGGCGCGACGCACCTGGGTCATGGGGTGACGCACCTGGCCTACACGGCGCACACAGAGAAAATTTTACACTACATTTTTTAGCTGGCACGACGCACCAGAGAGGCGCGGCGCACCTGTGAGTGGGCACAACGCACCAGTATTTAAAGCCCGAAATTCATCCAAATCTTCCTGCGAAGCTCCAAAATTGCAAATTCTTCATTCTACAAGTAAGTTAACACCTCCATATTGCCAATGTATGAGTTTCCATCAGAGTTTATGGTGTTTAAATAGGTTAAAAAAAAACCCTAGTTCCTTGCACAGTTGTGTTGAGAAAACTACCTAGGGTTTGCAAATTACATTTTTTGCCATCTAAATCCCATACTACCTTTTTTACACCCACTCACTACAATTTCATTCACCTCTTTTAACCTTCCATATTTCACTTACACTTACCTATTCCCCCTATCCCAAAACTGAAAACCCTAATCCCTAGAACCACTTCTCCCAAACCCTAAATGATATCACAAAACCCTAAACATCATTCCCCAAACCCTACAATTTCCTATAACCCTAAAATCATCATCCCAACCCCTCCTTCACAATCCCTTCACTGTCCCTCGCCATCAATCCCTGTCTTTTAGCAGCAAACACCTATTGTCACTATAAAATCTCTTCATACTCATCTAAGAAACATCAAGCATTGGCAAACATGGAGTCAGATTCTTCTTATGACGGAAATGAGGAAATAGTCAGTGACTTCTCCAAAGAAACTCATGCACCAAGGAGACCTCACAAGAGTGGAAAACATAACCGGGAGGAGCCTACTACACTTATTGAGCTGTTTTCATGCCCTCTTTCTGTAACATGCTTCCAACATCAATCTTGTTACCAATTTTGTGAGATGGTGGAAAGAGTCAAATACCACCATGAGCTTGCAAGACTTTTTGTTCTCCATCTTCACAATGGCCAATTCAGTTTGGTAGGTGTTACATTCACCTTGACACCTGAGACTATAGCTCAAGCAACCGATATTCTAAATGTAGGTGAACATTGGAATAAGGGACAGTTGCTGGACAGGGATCATTATGAGCCTTATATAAAGGCTGGTTTTCAGAGGCATGTTAGTAGGGTATTCCCTTTTAGGTACCTACAGGACACATATGCTCCCCTTATGAAACTCATAATCAAATATTTCAACCGTGAAGGTATATTTTCTCGCCTAGTACACCTATCATATCAGATTGTTGATGTATTTTACTGTGGTGAGGATGATGAACCTCCCCTATTTCATTTGCTAGAATATTGAGAAAATGACCACATTGGTGCAAAGGAAACCTCCTGATCAGCAGTATAATGGCATCTATCAATTTGCATTAATCAAAATTTTGGTTTTGCATCAGCGTAGTTTACTGAATGTTTCATGGGAGGATTTTATTTCACATGATGTCTTTACAGGTCGTCAAGTGCCCCCATCAGTTTTTCATGAGGTAGGAAAGCCTTCGTATCAGCAAGAGGTGCATGAGACTGAAGCCACCAGTGTGCCAGTGTTTGTCACTTACCAAAAGGGAACAAGGAGATTGTTTGCAGTAGCAAAATGAGTATTATCTCCACCTGGGGTGGAAGGGGTCTCATTTCCTTCAACAGCAAAGCAGGTACAAGACAAGGGTAAATAGCCAATGCATGATGAGGGACCTTTAGAAGGTCAAGAGAGGGAGTTCACTCTCATTCAGGATGATGACACTAATTTGGGTTCCCAAAGCTCAAAGCTTAAGGAGATCATTTACGAGTAGCAAGATGACATTCATCACTTGTCTCTCAACCTGGAAAGAGCCAAGTGGATAATCAACTATCTTGAGTAAAGAAAAAAATAGTTACAGGATCAACAAACCATCATGGAGCTCCAAAACATAAGAGAAAATCTGCAAGCTGCCAAGAGGAGGAAAATCAAGTTGACACAACTTGAACAAGAAATTGAAGCTGATCATGAATCTTGGCTTGAGAGGAAAAACATGCATTTGGAAAAGATGCTTGAGAAGGCCAAAAAAGAGAAAAATATGTTGAGGAACATGGCCTATCACTATTTGGCGAGAAACAAAGTTTGTAAAGCAAGAATTAGGACTTTGAAGGCCAACTTCAGGAAAGCATTGAGGAAGAGAAAAGAGCAAGACAAGATCCAGATCTTGGCTGAGGCTTCCTTAGTCCAAACTATCACTTGATGCAGGACACTCAGCCCAAATTTCAAGAAATTTGGGATAATTTTTATAGATTTTGAATTTTTGGAGCAAAAAACAGGTTTTTCTGCCTGGTGCGCCACGCCACCTGGCATGCACTTTTTTTAGGGACCTCCTTTGGAGTAAAACTCAGCATTTTTGGATTCTTCAAGAAAATATATGAATTACCACACATGGCCAAGAAATTTTGTCAAGTTTTGAGCTTACAAAAGGGTCAAAAATGCCTCAAAAATGCCCTTTCTGCCCCTTTTTGGTCACACAGGAAGCAATGTTGGGAGAACTCATTTTTGGAGGGGCAAATGGACACCAAATTCAGAAAGTCCACCTGTTCTGGAAAGTAGACAAATGAAACTTTCCAAAAATCCCACTTGGAGCAAATTTGGTGCAAGGAAAGGCCTCCAAAATCAGCTACAAAAAGGCACGGTGCATAGGGACAGAGGCGCAGTGCACAAGATGGAAAATTGACTTTTTTGCCAAGAAAATCTGTTTTTTCGCCTAATTTTTTCTCAGTTTGACTTTTCTCTCTCTCATAGTAAAAATCATGATGTAATTTGATGTAACTTGATGGATTTTAATGTAAATATGCTAAAATTTCACTCATGGAGGTAGATACATCATAAAAAGGTAGTTTGAAATTGAATGAATTAGTTTCCTAGGTTTTAGAGGCAAGTTGTTCCACTGCCTACTTTTCAGTTCTTAGTTTAGATCTTGTTGAAACAGCTCATAAACTCATGAATTCGACCCCTAAATCCTAGCATGAGTTTCTTTTTGCCTATATCTAGTATTTTTTCAGTCATTGGTAAAGGTTGGACACTTGTGAATGCTTTGAGCATTATTCTACATTCATCTCCGTAGTTTGGCAAAATAATAGACCAAGGTTTGCAACACTTTGCGGGATTCTCATGGAAAATTTATTTGGTATTGTTTTTCCTTATGTAATGCATTTTTACATGTGTTTATGTATGCCATAATATCTCTCTGTTCAACTTAACTAAATGAATCAAGGATAACGGTAGAATTCATTGATGTTGCAGTGCTCTACCTAGGGTTTGTTTAGTTATTTATACTTTTAGCTATTTGAAGAGGATCCCTGAGACTTTCATGCCCTCTCCAACTCCTCACCAGTCTAAAATCTCTCCATCTCACTCAATTTTAAGTACTAAACCATTTTCTTACCTCGCCCCATAGAGATGTCTGCAAGACTGAGTCCATTCCCTGGACCCAAATCTTCCTTTCACATTTGATCCAACAAACCAACATTAAATTCAATCAAACTCCTTTGAGCATATACCTAGCCTAAAATCAGTATTTACATTAGTCATCTCAAGCTTTATTGATCATATTTTCCTGAGATTGACAAGGAGAGAGCCCTCTCCCGACCTGGTAGGGCTAGCTGCCAGGGTAAGCCTGGTTTGATGTTACCATAGATTCTGCCTTTCTTAGCCTGAGGTAGATTTAGGCCCTAAGATATTGGTGACCATACTGGGGAGAAAATTTTATTATCATTGTTTTGCTTTATAGACTACAGACGGAGCCTGAAGTTAGCCAGGTAGCCTTTGAAACGCTCTTGCTTTGCATTAGCGAAAGTAGATGAATGCTACTTCAGTCAATCTCAAGTATAGTTTATAAATAGAAAACCTGATCTAAACGATTACCCCGATATCATAAAGCAATACTACACATTAGATGATGATTTTAGAATCTGATAGGCTAAACTAGTTGATAATGTCCATTTGATTTTTGGGAATAATTCAACACGCTAGCTTCCAAACGATACACCAGGGCCAATCCTGACCTTGATCATCCTCCTGTGTATGAAAACCCAAATCTCATCCCAATAATTATCCGACAAGAAAGTTCTGTGATTCCTGTGTTCAAATCTCGTTCATGTCCCACTGTTCTTAAATATTTGGAAGATCTTGAGTTTGATGAACGTTTTGATCTGTTGTTATTTGAGACTAAATATGAAATTATTGTTGGTTCTACTGTCCTAAATCTGTAGTTTGTTAAAGATCTTGAAACTGAAAGGGAAAATAGATCAATTGACAGTTACATCTTGAATCTTCAAACTTCCATTGTGGCTTCAAACATTCCCAAGTTCTTAGAATCTGCATCTGCAACTCCTGGTTCATCAACTATTGCATCTGGTTCAGAAATTCCTACCGAGCCTCCTTTCATTGCCACCATTCACATGTATTACACTATATCAGATCAGAGACCTCCTATCTCATCTCCCCCATCAACCCCGTCAACACCTCAAACATCTCATATTTCCTCTCCTCCTTCAAAACCTCATACACCAATTACATCTTCAGCTACTATCACTGTTCGGACTCCTCCTACATCCCCAAGGCTAGTTTCAAATCCACCTAGAGTAATGACTACCCGATATGCACCCCTTGTGTTGCCTCAAAACCTGGATGCCATGCCCGCTGACTACCAAAGCAAAATCCCATTGTTTGATGGCACCCCCCAAAGTATCACAACTCAGCAACATGTGGATAAGATGATCGATTTATTTGACCTCCATGAGATCGATGTAGAAAATGTGACCATGAGACTATTTGTGCAAACTTTTAGAGATGAAGTGCGGAAGCGGTTCAGATCTTTGCTGACTGCGAGTATTACTACATTGGTTTCCCTTCAGAGAAAATTCTTGGATCACTGGGAGGTAAAGAAAAACAGTATTCAAATTCTTTTTGAATATGAAAACATTAAGAGAAATGTTGGTGAGAGTGTCTAAGATTATTGTGTCAGATTCAATATTGTTTACAATGCAATTCCTGCTGATATAAAACCACCTATGGGGTTGGCTTTGATTAAATTTCTTGATAGATTTGATCCCAACATGGCATATAATTTGAGAGAAAGAGATCCAACCACATTGGAGGACATGCAGAAAATCGCAGTCACCATTGAGGCAAATCTGCTTACAAAGAGAGCTAGAGCAAAGGCTGAAAAGAAGGTGACCATAAAGGAGGAAGCTTCTTCCTCAGATGATTTTCTTTGCAAGATCGAGAAGATGTTTGATAGGCTCACAATTGCTGATAAGCCTAAAGCACAAATCAAGAATCCAAACTTCCGTGGTCAGCAACAACCACAATTCAGAATCAAGTAACGTGAATGAAGAGCACAAGACCAAGCAGTGCAATAACAAGTAAAGACACCCTTATAGCAGAATTTTGTACATGGTCCCGAATAAAATGATTATGAGAACATAATTGGTGAGTAGAATCATTTGTTTACACCTGATGATCTTCCCATTTATATCACCAAAGATGAAGAGTATTTAGGAAGCCCAGCTGTACAAAAGGATGAGGATTTCATCTTGGCAAATGAAACAATTCTTGAAGAAGAGTCTGACGAATATCAGAGAGGATACATGAATGCTTTGACAACTTAGTAGTGACAATATTCACATGGGATTAGAGAGGTTCCCATCAATCCAATTCAGAAGAGGAAGGAAGTGACACCGCCAAAGAAAGATTCTCCAATAGTGCAGAGAAAGGGAAAGGAGATAGCTGATCCTACCACCAGCAAAACACAACTATCAATTGAAAGATCAAATTAGCCAATTGCATCAAAGGAGAAGACTGAAAAGAAGGATGCTCCAGTTAAAGGGGTAAAGAAAAAATCAGCGTTTAGCTTAGAAAATGAAATTTCTAAGTTAAAAGTGTCAATACCTTTGACTGAATTAATGAAGAATAACAATTATAAAGGTCATGTATCGAAGATTTTGAATATGGATCCATTATCTAATATGGTAAATGTGGAGGATGACCAGCCCAAACTTATCTTTGGGCCAGCATTAGAAGGTCAGTCTGACGATAGTGATGTAGCTCCTTTTTACATCAACCTTAGATTGCATAATTATGTATTGCACAATGCCATGTTAGATTTAGGAGCCTCGCATAATCTCATGCCTAAAGCAATCACGGAAAACTTTGGTTTAGGTATCACTTGGAAGTACCATGATCTATATTAATTTGATTCTGGTAGGGTCAGATGCATTGGGCTTATTAAAGATTTGGTTGTCACTTTAGATCAGATTCCGTTGAAGAATGTTTTGGTGGATGTGGTTGTCGCTGATATTCCTCCTAGATTTGGTATGCTTCTTTCCAGATCTTTGGGAGAAAAACTCAAAGGGACATTGCATCTTGATTTCTCCTATGCTACTATTCTCGTGTTTGGTCAATTGAGGAAATTATATTGGGAGAAAAAGATGAAGTACATGATCAATAACAAGGAGAAACCTCTAAATCATCCAATCAATTATGTACATACTGATTTAGAATCTTTTGTTCTATATTCTGATAGTTTTAATGATGTAAATAGTCAAGTAGTTGAAGTAGAAGATATTCTAGAGATCACTGAAAATTTTAGAGTTGTACTAGATCAAGAAAGACAAAAGCTTGATAGTACCGCTGAGCAATCAACCTTCCGACAACAACAAAAAATTGATGGACAACAAGAAAAATAAGAAGAGCAGACATAATTTCAGCATTTGGAGGATGAATCCGGTTTGTGGAGCATGGATTTTGATGGCACAATAGGTATGGAAGGTGCTGGAATTGGCATTTGGATACACAAACTTGCATTTCTTCCAAACAAAGTGCCAAGTAATGTTAGGGTTTGTTCGTATAAATTGGTTTTTGATTGTTAAAATAATGAGGCTGAATATGAGGTTTTAATTGCTGGTTTAAAAATCCTTAAGAGGTTAAATGCTAAGAGAATTTCCATATATGGTGACTCTGAGTTAGTTATCAAGCAAGTGAAAGGTGAATACCAAGCTAAGCATCCTCGAATGTGAGCTTATTGTAATGCGATATTAGATATTTTGAGATTGTTTCCAAATTACACTTTGACATGTGTCCCTTGTGTACAAAATTTTATTGCAGATTCTCTTGCAAAAACTACAAGTAATTTGAAAATTCTGATGAATTCAAACAACAAGTTTGAAATTCATGTGAAACATCGCCCTGTTGTCCCTGATATCAAAGATATTGGTAGGTGTTTCAAGATGATAAAGAGATCGAAGAATTTCTAAAAAATGAAGGAAAATACAAAGACACTTCTATAGATGGAGAGCATGATGATGGTAAAGTGATATAGAAGTAAATGAGATGGAAGTTTTGCAGCTCAAGGACAATGTCATTCCTAAAGGTCTTATACCTTTAGAGGAATTGTTTGATCAAGATGATGTAGCCCGGAAACCAAGCTTGGTACCAACCGAGAAAGGAGTTGAGGATGTAAACATTGGATCAACAGAAAATCCTAAAATGGTCAAGTTATCAAAGGCCTTGCCTCCACAGGTAAAGGAAAAATACATTAGTTTATTGTCTTCATTTACTAATGTATTTGCATGGGACTATTCATATTTGAAGGCATATGATAAGAGCATAATTTAGCACATCATTCCGACCAAGCCAAATCAAAAGCCATTTCGACAGAAGCCAAGAAGGATAAGTCCAAAGCTACTGCTCTCAATAGAGAAGGAAGTAAATCAATTGTACAAAGTTGGTATAATCATTCCCATAAGATTTTCGGATTGGATTTCCAATTTGGTGCCTGTGCGCAAGAAAACAAGTGAGATGCGATTATGTATTGATTTCAGAAATATGAATAAGTTGTCTTTGAAAGATAACTATCCATTACCCAAGATGGATCACATACTTCAAAGAGTAGTTGGAGCATCTTTCATGTTGCTAATCGATGGGTATTCTCGTTATAACCAAATTCTGGTCCATGAGGATGACGGAGACAAAACAACGTTCACCACTCCCTGGGGAACTTTCCATTATGCCAAGATGCCATTCAGATTGAAGAACGCTGGTGCGACCTTTCAACGGGCTATGGATATCGCAGTTGCAAATGAGAAAGATGTATTTTTAGTTGTTTATCTTGATGATTTGATATTTTTTTCTAATTCAGATGAAGAGCACCTTTATCATTTGAAGATTGTATTTCAGCAGTGTAGAAAGTATGGCATATCTCTCAATCCAAAGAAGAGCTTGTTTGCCATTTATGAAGGAAAGCTTCTTAGTAATATCATATCCAAGGAGGGAATTCACATTGATCTAGCTCGAGTGGAAGCCATTCAGAAGATTGATTTTCCACGAAGTAAAAAGGAGATCCAAGCATTCAATGGCAACATGAATTTCTTATGTCGTTTTGTGCCAAATCTTGCAGAACATTTGAGGGAAATCATATACATGTTAAAGAAAGATAGTGTATTGAAGTGGATCGAGGAAGCCATTAAGTCTTTCAATTTGGTAATGTTGGTCCTTTCTTCAGCTATAATTTTGATCAGCCCGAATTATTCCCAAGATTTTATTTTATTTTCATTTGCGTCAGATTATACTATGGCAGCGGTCTTAATGTAGAAAAGACACCAGCTTGAGAAACCAATTGCTTCTTTTAGGAGAACAATAAGGGATGCAACTTTAAAGTACAATATTATTGAAAAGAAAGCTCTTGCTTTGGTAAAGGCATTGAAATATTTTTGAGTCTATATTATGCATTCCCACATCCCTAATGCTGCCGTTAACGATGTCTTAGTGCAAACAAATCTGGAAGGGAGATAAGGCAAATGGATCGTAGCTTTGTTAGAATATGATGTGGTGATCAAACCAACAAAGCTCATCAAAGGACAGGGGCTGGCTAAACTAATGGCAGAGTCTAATTTGCATGTCTTGCAAATAAATCTCATTGCTGATATGTCTAAAGAAGATGAGGAAAGTTCACTGGTTAAGGTATCTGAAATGTTTCTTCTTTCTCCTTGGTATTCAGATATTGTTTATGTGCTACAACATCTTTTATTGCCACCTGGAATGGCTAAGAATAAAAGTAGGACCCTGAAATTAAAGTCTGCCAAGTTTTGTATAATGAATAATGCACTCTATTGGAAAGATCCCGGTGGTGTCTTGTTGAATTGTTTGGTTGAAGAAGAAGAAAAATAGGTCATGGATGATTTTCACAAAGGAGATTGTGAAGGTCATCTATTTTGGAAGACAACAACCAATAAAATTTTGAGAGTGGGATATTATTGGCCAACCCTTTTTGCTGATGTGTACAAAACTCTTACGAGCTGCCATGAATGTCAAATTTTTCAAGGTAAGAGAAAATTACAGCCTTTGCCACTCTACTGGTTGAAGTAAGTGCTCTGTTTCAGCAGTGGGGTTTAGATTTCATTTGTTAGATCCATACTTCTTATTCAACACATCATAAATGGATCCTTACAACGACAGACTACTCCACTAAATGGATTGAGGCGATTCCTACATGGCAGGCCACTAATTCGTAATAATTCAATTTCTTGAAAAAAATATTTTGTCACGTTTTCGCTGTCCTAACAAGCTGATTACAGATAATGCAACAACTTTTAAATCTAAAAAGATGATTCATTTTTGTAATAAATATCAAATTACCTTGGGGCACTCAACTACATATTATCCACAAGGTAATGGATTAGCAGAATCCTCAAATAAATCATTAGTCAACATTATCAAAAAGCTATTGGAAACAAACAAGAAGAGCTTGCACAAGAAATTGGTCAATGCACTATTGGTGGATAGAGTAAGTCAGAGAAAATCAATAGGCATGTCCCCTTTTGAGATCGTGTATGGTGTTGACATGGTTTTCCCTACATCTCTCGCATTCCCGGTTGTTAAACTTCTGCAGGAAGCTGGCAGTGAGGAAGATCATTTGCAGCAAAGAATCAATCAAATGATCCATTTACAACAGACTAGAGAGGAGGTTTTTTAGAATACCTTCAAGCTGCAAGAGAAAATCAAGAAAATATATGATCGAAAGGCAAAGGCAGACAATTTTCAAATTGAAGACATAGTGCTGAAATGGGATGCTTGAAACAAGGACAAACGCAAACATGGAAAGTTAGAGAACCTATGGCAGGGACCTTTCAAAATTGTTGCATATCAGGGTCAAAATGCTTTCTTGCTGAAAGAAATGGATGGAGAAGATTGTCCAAGTGGGCCGGTTAATGGTTGGCTATTGAAACAGTACCATCTTTGAAATGTTTTCTGCTGTCATATGTATCATTGTACGTACTATTTTATTTCCTTCATTGCAAGTATGTACTGTTATCATTCATTCAGTTTGGGGCTCGAATTGAAGGCTATAAAACTAAAGGTTTTATTTCAGTTTTGGTTTGGATTGTTTAAGTTAAGTTTTTAGTCGATTTTAGTCTTGAAATTGTGTCAGTTTTGAGTCAGATTTCAGTCCTGAAATTGAGTCAAGATATTGGTTTTGGTTGGTCAAAGTTATTGACTCTGTAGCCCAATGGTAGAAGGCATTGTCTGCTTTCCAGAGGTCTGTAGTTCTTGCCACCTCCAAGGAGCTAACATCCCCATTGGAGCCAATGTTAGTGTCAGTATCTTCATCCCTCCATCAATGATCAAAATGCTCTTGTTGCATTGCATGTTAGGTGTCTCATCCAATCATCTGCATTCCATTAGGATCATGGATCATCTGATGTTAGTGGCATATTATACATGTTCCCTCATAATCTTTACCTACTGACCCATTTTCATACATTTAGGTCATTTGTAGTCATTTTTGTCTTTACATCTCCAAAAGTCATTTTCAGGGTTTTAGGTCTCATTAGGTCTAGGGTTTGGTCAATAAGGTCTTGTAAACGCTCAATAATGCTCAACGGGCACATGAGGAGGTCAAATAAAGTCTCAACAACAAAAATTTCATTAATCATATGCTCAGTGATTGACTTTTCCTCAAAACCCTGTTTTGAGGAAAAACAGAGTTTTTTTATGTTTTATGTACAAATTTCATGTAATTTCATTTTTTCTATATCTAATAATTTTAAGATGCAGCCTTGGTCACTTTGCCAAGCTCTTGCACTTCAATTCCTACAAAAGAGTCAAAATTTCAAAGCATTTAGTCCATCAAAGGCAAAAGTAAGTCAAACTGCCTAAAATAGAGTTTGAAAAAGTGAGTGAAAGACAAACATTAGGAAAGTGGGTTTTCATAAGTGAAAAATTAAAATCATTGGAATATAAAGTATTTTCGTGTTAAAGAGATCATTTGTGTCCAAAAGTGAATGAGAGAAAGTGTAAATCATGCTTTTGGATCCAAAGGAGTGGAGCCTGATTATCTTCTATATTCAAAGGTATCGCCACATAGGACCCCAAAATATTCGCTGCAAGGGGGGTCCAGGGGGGGGCCGCTGCGACCTTTGGGAGTCCCCCCCTGGCGGGGGGTTTCGGGGGCAGCGCCCCCGAAGCTAAAAACAGCTGTAAAATTGCCTTGTAAAAGAATAGTAATTTCTAGTCAATCTGGGCCGTTCATTAGGCGGATGATCTGACGGTAGAACTTATGTTTAGTTTAGGGTTTTTTGCCCTAGAAGGCAACCCCTCTCTTTGTATGTGGGAATTGTATTTGAGGCTGTGATATAGATGTGTATTCTGTGAGCGAGAAACAGAGAGGTGAAACTGTGAGAGAAAACAGAGGATATTACAGCGGAGTTGCTGTAGGTTGTGTCTCTTCATTTTGCTGGATAATAGAAAGGAAGGACTGGCTGTTCGGGGTGGACGTAGCCCAAACTGGGTGAACCACGTATATCTGTGTCTCTCTTGTTTTGTGCGTTTTCTGTGTTTATATTTCTGCAATATTTTATGTGTTCCATTGCTCCGTAATATATAATTTTCTAACATCTGGTATTAGAGCCGAAGGTCTATTTGGCTGATAAACGCGCAGGAAAGAAGGGTTTCCTGGTTCGAGTGGGAGCAATGGCGAAAGATGGTAAGTTTAGGGTAGAGAAATTTAACGGCCAAAACTTCTCGCTGTGGAAGATGCAGATGGAAGATTATCTGTATCAAAAAGATCTATACCTACCATTGGGTGGAAAAACAAAGATGCCGACGGGTATGAAAGACGAAGAATGGAACCTTCTGGATAGAAAGGCACTCGGAACAATACGATTGTGCCTTGCTGCGTCAGTCGCCTTCAACATTCGAAGGAAACCACGACAGAGTGTTTGATGCAGACGTTGTCGAAACTATATGAAAAACCCTCAGCCTCAAACAAGGTATTTCTTATGAAACGGTTATTTAATATGAATATGTCCGAAGGTGGATCTGTTGCAAACCATTTAAATGATTTTAATACAGTTACAAGTCAGTTAAGTTCTGTAGGGGTAAACTTTGATGATGAAGTTAGAGCTCTGTTATGCTTGTGCTCATTACCAGAAAGTTGGAATGGTTTGGTAATGGCCATTAGTAACTCCGTTTCTGGATCTAGTACTTTAAAGTTTGATGATGTCGTCGGTGCTATCCTTAGCGAGGAAATGCGACGGAAAAGCTCCGGTGAGACATCGGGAAATGCTTTGAGTGCAGAGTCTAGAGGAAGAAAAATGGAAAGAGGAAAGAGCTCAGGATATCGCAGTAAATCAAGGAAAGGCAGATCCAAGTCCAGATCGGGGATAGTGGGCTGGAAATGTGGAAAGAAAGGACACCTAAAGAAAGAATGTAGATCTCGGAAGGGAAAAGAAGGAGATGCACAACAAGAAAACAATCATGAAGAAAATGTGACAGGTGAGGTGTTACAAGATGCTTTGATTCTTTCTTTCGAAAATATTACTGATTCCTGGGTGGTAGATTCAGGGGCTTCATTCCATGCCACACCTGATAAGAAATACTTTCATGACTATGTTCAAGGAGATTTTGGAAAAGTTCATCTAGGTGATGATAAACCCTGTAAAATCGTTGGAATGGGTAAGGTTCTTGTAAAATATCAGAATGGAAACCAATGGCTATTAAAGGAGGTAAGGCATGTTCTAGATCTAAAGAAAAATCTGATTTCAACAGGGCAGTTAGGCGGTGAAGGTTGTGTGACAACTTTCACAGATAAAGCTTGGAAGGTCACTAAAGGAGCCCTGGTAATAGAAAAAGGCGAAAAGGTTGGTACATTGTATTTATGCAATGGTATTTCTAACTTTGTTAATGCTTTAACTTCCAAAGGAGCAGATGCAACATTATGGCATCATAGGCTCGAACACATGAGTGAAAAGGGGATGAAGATTCTTCACTCAAGGAATTTGTTGCCAAGTTTGAAGAATGTTGATTTGGACTTCTGTGAGAACTGTATTTATGGAAAAAAGAAGAGAGTCATATTTCTCAGAGTTGGGAAAGAAAAGAAGAACGAAAAATTAGAGCTTGTGCATACAGACATATGGGGACCTGCTCAGGTATCATCTCTCGGTGGCTCTCATTATTATGTTACTTTTATTGATGATGCAACTAGAAAAACTTGGATTTATTGTATTAAGAATAAATCTGATGTATTTGATACTTTCAAGAAATGGAAAGCTTTGGTTGAGATTGAGACAGGAAAGAAATTGAAGTGTCTTAGATTAGACAATGGAGGTGAATATTGCATCAAAGAGTTTGATAGGTACTGTTCAGAGCATGGAATTCGCAGAGAGAAGACAGTTCCTAGAACACCACAAGAAAATGGTGTGTCAGAAAGGATGAACAGAACAATCATGGAGCGTGCAAGGTGCATGAGATTGCATGCAGGATTGCCTTTACGATTTTGGACAAATGCTGTAGATACTGTTGTTTATCTAATAAACAGAGGGCCTTCAAGTTCCTTGGATGGTGGTGTTCCAGAGGAAGCATGGACAGGTAAAAAGGTAAACTACTCTATTTTAAAGCCTTTTGGTTGTGAGGCCTTTGTCCATATTGATAAAGAAAATAGAACAAAGCTTGAGGCAAAGTCAAAGAAATGTACCTTTATTGGATATGGTGTTAATGATTTTGGTTATCGCTTATATGATTACGAAAATCACAAAATCATTAGGAGCAGAGATGTAATATTCAATGAAAAGGTCTTGTATAAGAATCAGTAGCAGGAAAAGAAACAGGAAAAGGAAAACAAGGAATCCGCAGTTCTTGATGAAATCACTGAAAAAGTAAAGGTGCCTGAAAAATAATAATAATCAACAACCACAACAACAGCAACCACCACAACAGCAACAGGCACCCCAAACACCTGAAAGTGGTGTTAGAAGATCTACCAGGATAGGTAGACCCCCTGAACGATACTCTCCTTCATTATATTATTTATTGTTGACTGATTTCGGTGAACCCGAATGTTATGAAGAAGCAATGCAGTTTGAAAGCAGGAAGAAGTGGAGGTAGCCATGGAAGAAGAGATGGACTCCTTAATGCATAACCAGACTTGGGATTTAGTCAAGTTGCCTGTAGGAAAAACTACATTGAAGAATAAATGGGTTTACAGGATGAAGGAAGAAGATGGAGGAAAACAGAGGTATAAAGCTAGACTTGTGGTGAAGGGGTTTGCATAGAAGAAAGATATTGATTTTGATGAAATATTTTATCCTGTTGTTAAAATGACTTCAATCAAAACTATTTTAAGTCTTGTAGCAGCTGAAGATTTTCATCTTGAGCAGTTAGATGTAAAGACAACCTTTCTCCATGGAGATTTGGAGGAAGAGATATATATGCAACAGCCACAAGGATATGAGGTGAAAGGGAAGGAGAAACTAGTGTGCAGGTTGAAGAAGAGCTTGTATGGCTTAAAACAGGCTCCAAGGCAGTGGTATCTAAAATTTGACAAGTTTATGTCTGAACAAGGTTATACTAGATGTCACTCTGATCATTGTGTTTATTTGAAAAAGAAAAATGATGGCAGCTATATTATATTGTTACTGTATGTAGATGACATGCTTGTTGCAGGATCTAACATGCAGGAAATAAATGTGCTCAAAAGAAAATTGGCAAATTCATTTGCAATGAAGGATTTGGGAGCTGCGAAACAAATCCTTGGTATGAGAATAACTAGAGACAGGAAAAATCGTAAATTAACATTGTCTCATAATGAGTACATACAAAAGGTGTTGAAAATATTTAACATGCACAATGCAAAACTAGTTAGTACACCTTTTGCTAGCCATTTCAAACTTATCAAGGAAATGTTCCCAAAGACCCAAGAAGACATGGATTATATGTCTAAAGTTCCATATGCATCAGCAGTTGGAAGCTTAATGTATGCAATGTTCTGCACAAGGCCTTATATTGCACATGTAGTGGGAGTTGTAAGCAGGTACATGAACAATCCTGGAAAGGAACATTGGATGGCAGTGAAATGGATTCTCAGATATTTGAAAGGTACCACAAATCAAGCATTATGCTTTGGTGGTTCAAACATCTCCCTACAAGGATATGTTGATGCAGATATGGCAGGTGACAGAGATAACAGGAGGAGCACTACAGGATATGTATTTACTGTTGGAGGAACAGCTGTCAGTTGGGTTTCAAAAATCCAAAGTGTTGTCGCACTTTCAACAACAGAATCAGAGTATGTCGCTGCTACAGAGGCTAGTAAAGAAATGATTTGGTTACAAAGGTTTATGGGTGAATTGGGTAAGGAGCATGATATGGGCACATTATACAGTGATAGCCAAAGTGCCATTCATCTTGCAAAGAAATCAACATTTCATTCCAGGACTAAACACATACAACTCAAGTACCATTTCATACGATCAGTGTTGGAAGATGGAGAGTTGAAGCTGGAAAAGATACACACTAGCTAGAATCCTGCAGATATGCTAACAAAAGTTGTAACCAAGGAGAAACTGAGAATATGCTCAGCTTCAGTTGGTCTTCAAGGATGACGATGAAGATGAGAAACAGCCAGGTCCAAAGAGGAGTCATTTTCCAGCAAATGGAGCAGTGGTGGAGTTGCTACAATCAGTCTCCAAGTGGGAGATTGTTGGGTGTGGAGCCTGATTATCTTCTATATTCAAAGGTATCGCCACATAGGACCCCAGTTCGAAATGGGGGCGACAACGCCGCCCGTAAAATATTCGCTGCAGGGGGGGTCTAGGGGGGGCGGTTGCGACCTTTGGGAGCCCCCCCCCCCTGGCGGGGGGTTTCGGGGGCAGCGCCCCCGAAGCTAAAAATAGCTGTAAAATTGCCTTGTAAAAGTATAGTAATTTCTAGTCAATCTGGGCCGTTCATTAGGCGGATGATCTGACGGTAGAACTTATGTTTAGTTTAGGGTTTTTTGCCCTAGAAGGCAACCCCTCTCTTTGTATGAGGGCATTGTATTTGAGGTTGTGAGATAGATGTGTATTCTGTGAGCGAGAAACAGAGAGGTGAGACTGTGAGAGAAAACAGAGGATATTACAGCGGAGTCGCTGTAGGTTGTGTCTCTTCATTTTGCTGGATAATAGAAAGGAAGGACTGGTTGTTCGGGGTGGACGTAGCCAAAACTGGGTGAACCACGTATATCTGTGTCTCTCTTGTTTTGTGCGTTTTCTGTGTTTATATTTCTGCAATATTTTATGTGTTCCATTGGTCCGTAATATATAATTTTTCTAACAAGGAGAGAGTTTGCTGCAAACAGTGAGAAAGTTAGAGGCACGACGCACCTGGCCTACGTGGCGCACACAGAGCAAATTTTACACTACATTTTTTAGCTGGCACGACGCACCAGAGAGGCGCGGCGCACCTGTGAGTGGGCACAACGCACCAGTATTTAAAGCCCGAAATTCATCCAAATCTTCCTGCGAAGCTCCAAAATTGCAAATTCTTCATTCTACAAGTAAGTTAACACCTCCATATTGCCAATGTATGAGTTTCCATCAGAGTTTACGGTGTTTCAATAGGTTGAAAACAAAACCCTAGTTCCTTGCACAGTTGTGTTGAGAAAACTGCCTAGGGTTTGCAAATTACAGTTTTTCTATCTGAATCCCATCCTACCATTTTTACACCCACTCACTACATTTTCATTCACCTCTTTTATCCTTCCATCTTTCACTTAGACTTACCTATTCCCCCTATCCCGAAACTGAAAATTCTAATCCATAAAACCAGTACTCCCAAACCCTAAATTGATATCCCAAAACCCTAAACATCATCCCCAAACCCTACAATTTCCTATAACTCTACAAGAAACATCCTAATCCCTCATTCACAATGCCTTCACTGTCCCTCACCATCAATCCCCGTCTTTTAGCAACAAAAACCTATTGTCACTATAAAATCTCTTCATACTCATCTAAGAAACATCAAGCATTGGCAAACATGGAGTCGGATTCTTCTTATGATAGAAATGAGGAAACAATCAGTAACTCATCCAAATAAATTCATGCACTAAGGAGACCTCACAAGAGTGGAAAACATAACCGGGAGAAGCCTACTACACTTACTGAGCTGTTGTGATGCCCTTTTGCTGTAACATGCTTCCAACATCAATCTTGTTACCAATTTTGTGAGATGGTGGAAAGAGTCAAATACCACCACGAGCTTGCCAAACGTTTTGTGCTCCATCTTCATAATGGCCAGGTCAATTTGGCAGGTGTGACATTCACCTTGACACCTTAGACTATAGCTCAAGAAACCAATATTCCTAATGTACGTGAACAGTGGAATAAGGGACAACTGGTGGACAGAGATCATTATGAGCCTTATATCAAGGTCAGTTTTCAGAGGCATGTTAGTAGGGTCTTCCCTTTCATGTACCTACAGGACACATATGCTCCCATTATGAAACTCATAATCAAATATTTCAACTGTGAAGGAAGATTTTCTCGCCTATAAACCTATCATATCAGATTGTTGATGCATTTTACTAGGTTGAGGATGATGAAACTCCCCTATTTAATTTGCCAGAATATTGAGAAAATGACCACATTGGTCCAAAGCAAACCTCCTCATCAGCAGTTTAACAACATCTATCACTTTGCATTAATCAAAGTCGTGGTTTTGCATCAGCTTAGTTTACTGAATGTTTCATGGGAGGATTTTATTTCACATGAGGTCTTTATAGGTCCTCAAGTGCCCCCATCATTTTTTCTTGAGGCAGGATAGCCTTCACATCAACAAGAGGTGCATTAGACTCAAACCACCAGTGTGCCTCATGAAAAGAAGTTACAAGGAGATTGTTTGCAGCAGCAAAACGAGTACGATCTCCACCCGGGGTGGAAGGGGTCACGTTTCCTTCAAAAACAAAAAAGTTACAAGACAAGGGTAAAAAACAAATGCATGATGAGGGACCTTCAAAATGTCAAGAGAGGGAGTTCACTCTCATTCAGGATGATGACACTGATTTGGGCTCCCAAAGCTCAAAGCTCAAGGAGATCATTCAGGAGCAGCAAGATGACATTCATCACTTGTCTCTCAACCTGGAAAGAGCCAAGTGGATAATCAACTAGCTTTACCAAGGAAAGAAATAGTTAGAGGATCAGAAAACCATCATGGAGCTACAAAACATAAGAGAAAATCGGCAAGCTACCAAGAGGAGGAAAATCAAGTTGACACCACTTGAACAAGAAATTGAAGTTGATCGTGAATCTTGGCTTGAGAAGACAAACATGCATTTGGAAAAGATGCCAGAGAAGGCCAACAAAGAGAAAAATATGTTGAGACACATGGCCTATCACTATTTGGCGAGAAACAAGGTTTTTAAAGCAAGAATTAGGACTTGGAAGGCCAAGTTAAGGAAAGCATTGAGGAAGAGAAAAGAGCAAGACAAGCTCTAGATCTTGGTTGAGGCTTCCTTAGCCCAACATATCACTTGATGCAGGACACTCAGCCCAAATTTCAAGAAATTTGGGATATGTTTTGTAAATTTTGGATTTTTGGAGCAAAAAACAGGTTTTTCTGCCTGGTGCGCCGCACCACTTGGCGTGTGCTTTTGCTAGGGACCTCCTTTGGAGGAAAACTCAACATTTTTTGATTCCTCCGGAAAAAATATGAATTCCCACACATCGCCAAGAAATGGTTTCAAGTTTTGAGTTTCCAAAAGGGTAAAAAATACCTCAAAAATTCCCTTTTTGCCCCTTTTTGGTCACACAGGAAGCAGTGTTGGGAGGACTTATGTTTGGAGGGGAAAATGGATACCAAATTTAGAATTTCCACTTGTTCTGGAAAGTAGACAGATAGGCATTTCCAGCAAGACCACTTGGAGTAAATATGGTGCTCGGGAAGGCCTCCAAAATCAGCTGGAAAAAGGCATAGTGCATAGCGACAGAGGTGCGGCGTATAGGATGGAAAATTGACGTTTTTGCCAAAAAAACTCTGTTTTTTCGCCTAGTTTTTACTCAGTTTGACTTTTCTTTCTCTCATAGTCAAACTCATGATGTAATTTGATGTAACTTTATGGATTTTGATGTAAATATGCTAAAATTTCAGTCATGGAGGTAGATACAACATAAAAAGGTAGTTTGAAACTGAATGAATCAGTTTCCTAAGTTTTAGAGGCAAGTTGTTCCACTACCTACTTTTCAGTTCTTAGTTTAGATCTTGTTGAAACAACTCATAAACTCATGAATTCGACCCCTAAAGCCTAGCATGAGTTGTTTTTTGCCTATATCTAGTAGTTTCTCAGTCATTGGTAAAGGTTGGACTCTTGTCAATGCTTTGAGCATTATTGTACATTCATCTCTGCAGTTTGATAAAGGAATAGACCAAGATTTGCAGCACTTTGTGGGATTCTTATGGAAACTTGATTTGGTATTGTTTTTCCTTATGTAATGCAAGTTTACATGTGTTTATGTATGCCATCATCTCTCTCTGTTCAGCTTAACTAAATGAATCAAGGATAAAGGTAGAATTCATTGATGTTGCAGTGCTCTACCAAAGGTTTGTTTAGTTATTTATATTTTCAGCTGTTTGAAGAGGATTCCTGAGACTTTCATGCCCTCTCCAACTCCTCACCAGTCTAAAATATCTCCATCTCACTCAATTTGAAGTGCTAAACCATTTTCCTACCTCGTCCCATAGAGACCTCTGCAAGACTGAGTCCATTCCCCTAACCCAAATCTGCCTTTCAAATTTGATCCATAAAACCAACATTAAATTCAATCAAACTCCTTTGAGCGTATACCTAGCCTAAAATTAGTCTATACATTAGTCATCTCAAGCTTTATTGATCATATTTTCCTAAGATTGACAAGGAGAGAGCCCTCTCCCGACCTGGTAGGGCTAGCTACCAGGTTAAGCATGGTTTGATGTTACCGTAGATTTTGCTTTTCTCAGCCCGAGATAGATTTAGGCCCTAACATAATCAAAGCTTCCTCTTTGCCCGATATCTTTTAATTTCCATGCCAAAAATATAGTTTTCAGCAACAAGATCTTTCATGTCGAATTTGGAGGACAATTGGGTCTTCAAATCCTGGATAATTTCTTTGTCATTTCTAACCGACAACATATCATCCACATACAATACCAAATAAATAACACGGTCACCAATAATTTAAAATGCACACAATGATCTGCTTTGCTTCTGGTGAAGCCGAGTCCCCATATAAATGTATCAAATTTCTGATACCACATCCTAGGTGACTTTTTTAACCCATACAGTGACTTCTTTAACTTCCATACCAGTTCTTTCTTACCCTTCATCGCAAAGCCTTCAGGTTGCTTCATGTAGATTTCCTCTTCCAGATCCCCTTGTGTTGTCTTCACGTCCATCTATTCTACTTCAAAATCAAAAGCAGCAACAACAGATAAAAGTAATCTAATAGAAGTTACCTTGGCAAAAGGAGAAAAAATATCACCAAAATCAATTCCCAGCACTTGGGAATAACCTTTTGTTACCAACCGAGCTTTTTATTTCTCCACCTCTCCTTCTGCATTGTCTTCTTCTTGAACACCCATTTATTGCCAATGGGTTTCCTTCCAATCGGAAACTCCACCAGATCCCAAGCCTCACTTTTGTGCAAAGATGCCATTTCATCAACCATGGCCTCTTTCTAGAGTTTTCCATCCTCTAAATATATTGCTTCCTTCACAATTTTGGGATCATCATCAGTAATAGATAAAGCAAAATTGGAACAAAAAGTATATGAAATATACCTTTTTTGATGCCTTATTTCTTGAAATGATCTTCTCACACTCGGAGTTTGTGGCTCTTCATCTTCTTATTCCTACTCTACTATAGAGTCTAATTCTTCCTCCTTTAGCTCAAACTCTATCTTCTCAGGTTCCATTTTATTGACTTCATGTTTAATAACATCTTTTACCTCTCTGAACACCACATCTCAGTTGTACACAACCTTCCTTGTTACCGGATTCCAAAGCTTATAACCCTTTAAACCATCCTTATACCCAATAAAGATGCACTTTTCAGATTTACTATCCAACTTGGTTCGTTTCTCCTTTGGAACATGTACATATGCAGCACATCCAAATACCCTCAGATGTGAAAGAGAGGGTTTATTACCAGTCCATACCTCTTTTGGAGTCTTATCCTCCAACACTGATGAAGGTGACCTGTTGACCAAGTAACATGTAGTACCTAACGCCTTTGCCCATAATTCTTGTCTTAACCCGGCACCACTGAGCATGCTTCTTGCCCTCTCCATCAACATCTTGTTCATTCTTTCTGCAACTCCATTTTTCTGAGGTCTATATGGAGTAGTATTCTACTGTGCTATACCACACTTCTTACAGAATTCTTCAAATTCCTTGCTGCAAAACACTCTACCATTAGCTGTCCTCAACACCTTTATCTTCTTCTCTGTCTGATTTTCCATGAGAGCCCTGAATTCTTTAAACCTATCAAAGAATTCAAATTTCTTCTTAAGGAAATATATCCATGTATTCTTTGAGAAGTCATCTATAAATGATACATAGTACACAGACTTACCCAATTACGGAACCTTCACAGGTCCAAACACATCACTGTGCACAAGCTCTAATATATGTTACGCCCGCTTACTACCAGAGGGGAAACTCACCTGATTCTACTTACCATATACACAATTTTCACAAAAATCAAAATCCAGAGAGCTATTACTGATACCTTCTACCATACCTTTACCACGAAGTATTCAAAGGCCCTTCTCTACAATATGTCCAAGCCTTTGATGCCACAACATGGTCTTCTCCCAAGTACCACTAGATTTTCTGCTCCACTTTCAGGAACCATAGAACTGTTGCACCCATCAATAATAGTGCTACCTTGCAGCTTGTACAGAGTTCCAATCCAAACTCCCCTCATCAAAACCAGTGCTCCCCAAACCATCTTGTAGGTATCCTTCTTGAACACTGTTTTTACACCTGCCTCATCCAACTTGCTTACAGAAATCAGATTTCTAGCTAATGCAAGAATATGTAGAACACCCTGAAGTGTTCTAACCCTTCCACCTTGCAACTTCAACTTTACTTTTCCGCGACCAATGATTCTAGCCGTCCTATCATCCCCTAAGAACACATCACCACCATCGTATTTCTCATACTCACAGAACCACTCTCTATGGGGAGTGAAGTGAAAGGATGCACCTGAGTCAATCAACCATGCCTCATGATCTACATGTGTACTTGAAGAAGCCCAGTACACATCCCCACCTCCATCTGAGGTGGTTTTCGCCTCTGCATAAGGAGCATCATAAAATCCCTTTCCTTTATTAGGAGCTTTAGATTTACAGTCCCTTTTGTAGTGCCCTTCCTTTCTGCATTTCCAGCACACCACCTTTACAAGTTTTCCTGGAGATTTAGATCTCCCACTTGATGACTTATTTTTGTTTCTGTTCTGGGACCGTCCTTGTACAAACAAGGAATCACCATCCTGGCTCTCCATATTTTTCCGTCTCATCTCCTTCGTCAGCAAGGATGAGACTATTTCATCAAAATACAAGGTAGTTGCATCATTACCTATTGAAATAACTAGAATATCCCACAAATCTATTATAGAACACAATAAACTGATGCACTTATCTTCATGTAAAATTTTAATGTCAACATATGCTAACTAACTCACCACAGTATTAAATGCGTTCAGATGCTCTGTCACCGACTCTCCATCTTTCATCCTCAGGTTATATAGCTTTTTCCACAGGAACAATTTATTCACCAGAGACTTAGATTGGTACAAAGTCCCTAACTTGTCCCACAAAGCATTTGTCATAGCTTCCCCTGATACATTTTGCAATACTGAATCTGAGACACACAATCGTATTGCGTTATTTACCTTTCAATCCAACTTCTTCCATTCTGCATCAGACACTCCTATTGGTTTAGTACCCGGATCTACCATGACCCATTGATATTTATCCACCAATACATCCTCCATATTGAGTTTCCACAACTCAAAACTCTGACCATTAAATTTCTCGATCTCTATCTTTCCACTTCTCGCCATCTTATTTGACCACCAGAATCAATCTCATAGATCTCCCACTGAACAAGGTCTACCACAGGCCCGAGAAAAACCCCTTAGCAACAAAGGCCTCCCCTTCAAGCCAAAACAACTCTGATACCAAATGTAGGTTTTAACCCCATACAAAAATTACCTACATATGAATTCTAAAACACATAAAATAAACAATGCGAGAGCATAACGCATAAAACACATATACACAGAGATTTTCCTCTAGATCCCAAAACTGGGACTACTAGCTTGATTTTTCATTATATTCCTTTCAATGTTACAATACATATTTATACATGCCGAAGCATCCAATACCATGGATCGAAAACCATCGCGTCCAAAAAGCATGTGTGAATATCATGCACAAAACCATAGGTGGGTCCTCTCATCCCAATATAGGGTCCAAAACCAAAAATTGGGGTTATGGGTATGCCTCAAACCCCCTATGACCCCCCCGCCTACATAATCAGTGCAATGAAGGGGGGCTCTGCCCCCCCTCTAACCCCCCTGTTAACTATGTGGGCTAGTCGTGGAAAGAATATAACACAACCCAACATCCACGGGTTCAAAAGGAAAAACCTTCCTTCTAAGTATCTAGGAATACCTCTAACTGATAAACCTTGGCAAAATATCCATTGGGAGAAGTTGATTTCTAACCTCGAAATCCGAAGGAAACACTGGACTAATAGAGTCCTTAACTTCGCTGGCCGGCTTGTCGTAACTAAGGGTATCCTATAAGCCACCCCTCAATATATGCTTTCCATTCTTTCAATCCCCAAAGGAGTACTCTAGAAGATTAGAAATATCCAGAGAACTTTCCTATGGTGCGGAAATTCTGATACACAAAAATGGGCCCTAATCGCGTGGGAGAAACTCTGTAAACCCAAGATCTTGGTTGGTTTGGGACTTCTAGACCTGGACACTATTAACAACGCTTGTGGAGCCAAACTCTGGTGGAGGTGGGTTAAAGAACCAAGCACATCCTGGGCCAGGCTATGGAAAGCCAAGTATGCTAGAAAATGGAGCCCTCAAGATCTAATTCGATTGACCAACCCTCCAACAGGCTCTCCCATTTGCAACTTAGCTAAGGCTAATCAAAACATTATTTAGTAGCACTATTTCTGGGAAATACGTAATGACACCACAACTCTATTTTAGGAGGATGATTGGCAGCAACTCCCTAAGATTGAAATTCCTAACTATCTACCCCTGTAGCAAAGGTACCAGGAACAAGGAAAATTCACGGTGAACCAGTATTGGAAAGACAATAATGCGAACCAGAACTGGAGACATTGGGACTTAAACAATAACCCACAGGAAGATGGAATGGATAACTTTCTCTTATCCCTGCAATCTTGTCTGGATAAAAGGAAGATTCGTTACTCTCAGGATGAAGATCAACTGAGATGGGGCAAACTTGATGGGGGCACCTTCACCCTGAAGGAAGCCAGACTTTATTTAGAAGACAGGGATCAGGAAATGAAAGTGAATTGGCACAACAATGTATGGGACTCAACCATC
Organism: Pinus tabuliformis; assembly: GCA_031772625.1. NCBI lineage: Eukaryota > Viridiplantae > Streptophyta > Pinopsida > Pinales > Pinaceae > Pinus > Pinus tabuliformis. The sequence continues at coordinate 568,129,186 of CM062819.1, read as the reverse complement.
TGGCCAAAGATAAAAACCTTCCTATGGCTCTTAATGCACCATAGGATCCTTACTTGGGAGAACCTGCGCAAAAAAGGTTTCAAGGGTCCTTCCCGATGCCCCCTCTGTGAGAGAGAAGAGGAAACAATGAATCATCTCCTCAACAACTGTGAATGGACTAATAAACTCTGGATTTGGATGGAGGAAATCTTTAAACAAACAGACAGAATCAGAGAATCTATACAGGATAGCATAGAAAATTGGAGAACCAATTATTCCAATTGTGACACAGTAAACATCCTATGGAAGCTAAGCCCTAGTTTCATAGTCTGGTCTACTTGGAAAGAAAGAAACAAAATATTTTTTCAAAAAGAATCCAGGCTGCTAGAAATCATTAAAATGAGTATCATGCAAAACATGCATGAAACAACCCTTACCAGGTGTAAAGCAGAATAGGGGATCGAGCCATCTGCAAATGACAGGAAAATTCTGTAGTTTTTAGGATAATTGCTGCTACTGATCCCATTTCTCTGGTGTAGAGACATCTTCCCGTTTCCTCTCCAGTCTCCTGGCAACCTCCTCAACCGGGATTTTACAAGTTAAATTTTGATGGTGCCTCTCGAGGCAACCCTAGACCTGCAGGCCTAGGAGGTTTAATACGCAACAACAAAGGCGAAATTATTCACATCTTCAGTCAATATATGGTGGAAGATACAACAATGAGGCCAAATTCACAGCATTAAAGTAAGGATTACAAATCATAACTCACTTGGCAAAAGGGGTTACAATGGTGGAAGGAGATTCGCTCCTAGCTATCAACGCAGTGAGAAAATTACAAATGGGTACGTGACTTGAAAAGGTCACAAAGCACTGGAGACTAGCTAAAGTAATAGAACTCATAGCCAAACATATTTCAGTTCTTGATGGGGTGGTTCTGCAGGCCATCAAGTGAAATGCAAATGCTATGGTGGATTGCCTTGCAAACCATGGGGTCAACCCTCGAAATGATAACTTGGACACCTGTTGGCAGGACATCGCGTGTGAGGATATTCGAGATAGATGTTTACAACTCTCTAGGAAAGACCTTACTGGCATGACAGGAGAGTAGAACAACATGCATGGGATTGATCTTCATTAATTCATGAAGCTAGCCATAATTGTCCATTCCCAAATTCATAATGCCCAGATATGGCACTGCGAATGGAAGGCCTATGGTTCACATCGGGAGGGGGGGAAGATCCATCACAAGGATGTATGTCAGATCACACATCACGTATCAGAGGACATGTGGCCTAGTGTTTGCAGGAATAAGTGTGGCAATATGATTGTAATCGACTGTGATCATGAAAAAGGCAATCAGTAAACTGATGGGGATTATAATTGTCAGGAATAAAGGAATTAAGGAGGCTCTGCTTGGGGTCGAGAACCCTCACATTGCACCTTCAATTATAAATACACAGACCTCCAGAATTATTTTCACCTGCCCTAGATATCTCTTAGAGCTAAGCCCTGTGCGCATTGTATGGTATATAGGAACCTGTTTATCAATCGTCGGTACCTGCATTAGCATTATGGTGAACAGAGTCAATAGAAGTGCTAGAGCAACTAGGGAGTTGAAATGAGCCTGGGAGATGTATGAGGCCTCTGTCTCCACAAAGGGAAAAAAGGTTATTGAAGATCTACAAGTTAAGGTGAACGAAGCCCAGGAAGGTTTGAACATCAATACTATTATTGAGGAGATTGATTGGCTCTCAGACCTGGGTACTCCTGCAACTAGAGCCACTCAATTCCTAGGAACTCAGAGCAATTCCTGGCGAATGAAAACCATGCTCGCCAAAGCATTGAGCATGCAAGGAGCTACCATGAAATATGCCTACCATGCAAACTCTCTCGCCTCGGCCAAGAATTCTGCAAGGCTAGACAAGCTGGAAATCAACATGAAAGCCCTCACTGAGGAACTAAGAATGATGTCTCAGAGCCTGGGAGCTTTCATTCGGTTCTTCAAGATTTGTATTAGCCAGGGGACTAATGTTGCTATGGATATCTTGAAGGACGACTTCAAAACTACCACCGTCAAACTCCGCAAGGCCCGGAATTCTCCCAAGAAAGGTGAGGAAGCTGGTCCAAGTGGTGTTTTTCCTCATGACTATGCAAAAATAAACCAGTGAGTACCAAGGAGGCAAGTTTCTACAATGGGTTAAAGTCTACCCTCTATCATTTAGTTTTTTTTATAGTGTCTGTTGATCTTGTAATGCGACGAGCCATTGAGAAGCCCTCTATGTCAGTTTTGACTCTAGTTTTGTCTAGTAGCCCTATGTGGTTGGCCATTACTCGTGTCGATCTTTGTTTGATCCAAGCTCTATTCGGGTAGTTTCATTTTAAAAGCAATAGGCCTCGTGCTCCTTAAGGCCTTGTATGAAGTTTTTTGTTCTGACTGGTCTGCATTTCTGTAGTCTTTTGGAAATGGTAGACCCATCTTGTAACTCTATGTAATTTTGTGAACTCATATATATCAACTGATTTATAGAAATAAAACATTGAAAAATTTAGAAATATCTCTATTACATTGAATTAGAAAACAACTTTTAATGAATTAAGAATTCTCTCAGTATTTCTCACTAAAGTGAAAATATAAGAAAATTTTCAATTTAAATTACTTTACTTTTCTCTATATAAAGTGTCTATAAAACCATGTTACTTAATATGGACATTGGAATATTTTACTTATGGTTGTAGTAAAATAATTTTTGTTATAAATATGTTTTTATATTAAATATCACATATAATGGAACATAGAATGAATTACAATAATACTATTTTTTGTCATGCGAAAAATTACATTTCTTCCTTGTAGTAAATAGTAAATTATATTTGTTTACTTATTACATTTCTTCCTCATAATAAAAGCTAAATTATTTTCTTTTACTTTATATCTATATATAAAGTTATATAAGATTAAGGTGTAAATTCAAGTACTCTAATTATGGCTCACACTATTTTCTTTTGTTATTATTATTTTTAGTTTATTAATTTAATCTTTTGTTATTACTATTTTTAATTTATTAATTTAATTTATTCTTTTACTATTTTTAATGTAACGTTATGTGATAACATCTCTCCCATACTGAATTGTAGAGCGAGGCACAATTAACTTATATTTAATATAATTAAAAAAAAAGTGTTTTTATAAAATTTAATTTATTAATAAAATTATGATATTTTCAAGCAATTTAAATTTAATATTTATAGAAACTCTTACCAATTTAACTTAGAAATTTCTCTCTCTAAAAATCATGATAAAGAAATGTAAAATAAGGCTTGTGAAGTTACTTGTAATTGGGGATTTGCTCTATTGGAATTTCTCTCTTAAAGAGGGAAGTGAACTTTTTTCTAGTAATAAAGATATACCATTTTGATGTTATTTTGGTTCTCTATTCACTATTGTACTAGTTTAAATTTAACTCTTTGTAATAATAAATATGAGTTAAGTAATACAAAAAAGATATTATATTAGATTTAAACTTTTCAAAAATAAAATATTTGATTATTTCTTAATGAACAACTCAAAAAATATTATTTTTCCCACATAGTTATCATGATATAGTCACTAAAATTCATGTTTTAACATTTCTCCTAGCTAATATTAAATCATGATCACAATGATAAAAATATCTATGCTTTAAATAATTTAGTTGTAAATACACAAAAAACAGATATTTATTTTACATAATCTAAATAATAAACTAAAATTCATCAGCAAATCTATTTGAAATTCAAACAAATGCCCCTTAATCACCATCACAAATGTGGTGTGTTTGATATGTTCCTATCACACCGGTCCAGTCATATTTACTAAATGCACCACAAAATTAATATTTAAAAATATAGCTATAGCTCGGTGTGCTCGATAATGTGAACATTTTGTACCAGTATGGAAATATTATATGTCTGCACAAATGCATAAGTTGGACACACTGCTATGAAATTTTAAATTTGTGAACCAACAATGGTGCATCATAGGTATGTGCACAATGATTCTGGTGGGGTTTTGTTTGAAAATGAAATGGAGTTGGTGCATAACTATGTTTTTAGCGCACCAATGATTTTTTTTAATTAAAAGTTATGTTTCCATATTAATAAATACATTTTTCGTTTAATAAAAAGGTTTGCATTTTATGTATGAGGATGATATATTTTATATGTCAATCATATAGTAGAGACATCATCAAAGTCAGAAACAACAACAACATGAGCAAATGGAAGGCCCATACAATATGGTTTGACCATAGGAGACCAAAGAGAGGGAGAACACCTAATTTTTTTCCTACAATACACACTCCATGTGTCTTACTTGAAATCACCATGGCACCATGGATTTCAGAAATTGAACTGTGAAAAGTTTATACTTTGTTAAACACTACTGGTTGAAATGGTTAAATAAGAGTGAAATTAGAAGGTAGTGGTATGGAGAAAAGGCATTGGATTGGGGTTTCATCGGCCTTATCAGTCACACACTCAAAAAATGTGAAAGCTTATAGGTGTGCCCTTAATGCCACTATTGTATCGCACAATTGATGTCCTTCAAACTGATGATGTGATGTATATGACTTAGGCTCATGAATTTCAATGACATGTTATTCATTTTTAGAGTCATGATAGAGATATCACTACATCATGATTTATATTGATGAAGGACTAAAAAAATAAAAAAAAATAAAAAATAAAAATGTGGCTAAACCACTAAGCATCTAAATCGAGACTAAATCTCCAATTTTATTTCTAAGTTCACTATTTTTTTTCTCATTTTCCTATATGACAATGGTTGTGACCTTGAATCCTTATTATCATAGATAATGTACACAATTTGAAACACTTGTTTTTAAGTACTGTAAAAATGTTTTCAATGAAACAAATGTGAAAAAACATTTGTGAATATTACCTATTATATTATAAAATTACAACAAGGCGAATAATAAAACAATATAATTAGCAAAATAATGAAATAAAAAACATACAAAAATAGAATAAATGATGAAATAAGACATGTACATATCACTCTCCATTATCATCAGTGCGATTATCTTCATTGATTGGCATGATAACATTGTTTTTCTGAAAAATATGTTTTGATCTAGGGTCGTGTCTTAATACAAACCAACAATCCCTATCCAATATATCTGGGTAGAAAAATACATGGTTGCAGTGTTTTGGAAAAACATAAGGCTCCCTAGCTTCATGTCACATATTTCTAGTGTTGATAGGTATCAACCCACTATCATGAGCTTCCTTTACATTATTCCAATCAAAGGTGTCTGACCACTTGTACCTAAAATAACACATTGAAATGAAGAGAAATCTACTTAAATGATCTCTTGTATCCTTCCAACGCAACCTAATGTCCCTTACATTAGGTTTTGATTGTAGTAGTTAACACAACTAGATTGGTCAAACTCAACTTCCACTCAATAATCTTGTGTCATGCATCCATCATCAACATCCTATGTGAAAAAATGATGTCCATATGCACACATAGATGGGAACAAATGCACCTATAGAAAGGTTAAAAAATGGCAATGTCATGTGTACAAAATATAAATAAAATTTGAACTTACTAGAGATGGAAAGGGAGAACTCTGTGAAGGACTTTGATAAAAAATATGGAACGAGCTAGAATTTGAAGAATTGGCCATTTGTAGATTTTATTGACATTTTGTCCCTGCATTTGAGAAAAATAAGAAATAAAAATTTATATGCATATCCAAAATTAATTATCTTGACAACCATATAACCACAACCTAAATTTCAATATAATTTTCAAACCATTTTTAAAGAATAAGGCGAATTTAAGTGGAAAATGTAAACTATGAACTATTGTAATTCATGTGGATGCATTCTAAAGGATAATTAGAGATTAATATGTCATTTATTATGAGATTAAAAATTTAGATAGCTTTTAAACCAAACCAGTTCACTTACCATAATAAAGTGCATCAATGCGTTTAAAAAAATAATAACACCATAGATTTTACATAATAAACATACCGTTTTAAGCATTCCGAAAAAAAATATGTTATCATGTCGGTGCTCTTCTTAAACAACACATAAATGTGTTTAAGAAATAAATAACACTTCTATGCACATGTTTCTCATTTTTAAAAAATAAAAATGAATTCAACCAACTTGGTGCTCTTATAAAAATTAAAGTACCAATGCTTTGAAATAGAAATTGCACTGTTGCATTAAGAAAATTAATCACACCATTTTAGGATTTCAAAAATAATTTGTTTTGTCATGTCCATGCATTGAAAAAATTTGCCACCCTGGAACTATCAGTGCACCTTCTGTGTGTACTTGACTATCTCACACACTGATGTGCAGAGAAATTGAAGGAAAAGAATACAAGGTTTTTTTTTAGTTAAAAAGCAAGCAGAAATTGATTTTTTGAAATCTAATTTCATTAAGTATTTTAAATAGTAAAAAATTATTCATCATTTCATTATTTTACCCAAAATAAGTGATTCATTTGCGAGAGATACATACCAAGAACATTTTGCAACATCAAAATACTTTGGAGTACTAGAATTATTCAGAAGATCAAAAACTGAAAGGTATAGTGATTAAGTCAAAAACATGCATAATTTTCTTATTTATTTTGCTAATAAGAAATTTCATAATTCCTTTTATGGTTTGATTAAAAGAGAGATCATTTGCAAGAGAGACATACTAAGAGCACTGAGGAGCTATAAAATATTTACATCTACCAAAATATTAGAAGTTGAAAGGTATGATGATTCACTCAAAACCCTAGATAACAAAAATATTAAATTTTATTGTTAAAATATTTTACAATTTCTGTTAGATTTATTCACAATTCAGAAAAATAAAAATAAAAATCCTATAGAATAAAAAAATTACTATAGATTTTACTAGTAATCTTTTTTATGATATGCTTTCATATTTAAATTTAATTAAAAAAGAAAAACAAAAAAACAAAAAAAATCAATATTTACCTTAAACCTTTGCTTATTCCTATAAAATTTCACGTTAGGGCATAACTTCACAATCAGGGTTTTTCATTTTAGGGATTTTAGATTTAATGGGTTTGTGTACTTACTATATATAGGGCATTTGACATATAAAGTTGGGGATCAATTATTGGATTAGATCCAAACCATATCAGTGGTCTCCTTTTTTTCTTAAACAACTATATGTTTTGTAGTGCGCCCTCTATAATATAACACACTAGTCCTCCCTACGTAATAAAATGCACTAGCATATTAGAAAACTCTTTATTTTGTCTAGTATATTATTCGTTTCTCCTAGTGCAATATAATGCGCGGTGCCACTCTTCTAAATAGCACTGTTAAATCATTTTGGTGCATTTATCCTTAAAAATTACACCGTAATATTTTTAAATTAATCTTCAAAAATAAATTCCCATGACGGTGTGCCTGAACGATTAAACTCCTAGTGTGTTTAATGTTAGAAACACATCAGTGCATTTATTTAGATAAACACACTAGTTACCAATTTTTTTTTTGCCTGAAAATTATCTGATTTATTTGTAAAATTTATTTAACGGCTTATATATTGAATGCTACAGGTTGTATATTGATGAAAAATGTCTTAGAAGGTCTCAAGTAACAAAAATATTGATCAACATAGTGATAACACATAAAAAATAGAGAAGGAAAATTCTTTATCAAATTAATATGTTTGAGATATATGTAAGTTTAAATAAAATGTATTGGTTGGTGTGTGTCATGCAGAGATGCAAAATAAACAAGGTCAATAAAGTTATTTCTAATCTAAGTGCAGAAGAGCATAAAAGCCTGATAGAAAAATTGTTGAATGATGAATCAGGTGAATAAAAAAATACCATTCCGTATGATTTGTTTTTAATTTTCATTAATAATATACTTAAGAATATTAGATAACATGATTCAAATAATCTATTAATTCATATATGTTTAATGTTTTACATGGAGAAACAACAAAGGAAAATATCAATGTCCTTGTAAGAAAACAAAAATTAGAGAATATGTAAATGACGATGAATTGGTCCTTAGCTCATTTGGAGTAGTGTTGGAGTTTAATGAAAGGGGGGAATTTTTTTTACAGAACTATAAGGTATCTAGTGGAATGATTGTATACACATAATTTCCACTTATAATACAAAAATCAATCAAATTATTCTAACAACCAAATTATATCTAAACTATAGAAAGCATTTCCATATCAATGGTCAATGGGACATGTGAGACTTGCAATAAAAAAAACATACAACAAAAAGAAACATCATTCGAAAGATAATATTCCTAATTATATAAAATGATTTTCTAGAATTATATGTATATATTATTACAAACAATTCACGTCTTAATATCGATTTTGGTATATTTAGTTTTCCTCTATCATCAAAAAAATAGTTTATTATTTTTTTTAGGAAGATTATGAAAATCCCAAATGATCAGCGTGCTCATATGCGAGGCATGCCATTAGTTATGTCTAAAAAAGCATATAAGGATATGGTCAAATAAATCGAAATAATTTTGCTGGAATAAAGAATCCCTAAGAGGCGGAGTGAATCAGTAATAGTGAGGTTCTTAAATCTTTTACTAAATATGGTTTTAGTTATTTCCTATACCATATGATACTTATGATAGAATTCATATTGTAAGGTACCACCTTACCAACCATTAGTATTATAGATAAATATTGAACACTAAGACTCAAAATGTGATATATATATATATATATATATATATATATATATATATATACCATATATATATATATATATATATATATATATATATATATATATATATATATTGTTTCAAAACACAAGCCCAAACCAACATCTCACTCAAACCCCAAAGGAAAATTATCAAACAACAACCATCACTTAATCGTCAAGCTCAAAAACCAGATTTCAAATAAAGAGTCTTTAGTGGGATGAATAAATATCATACTTTATGAGCCACAATTTCCAACAAGCTAATCATTTACTTCTATTTCAATTAAATGTGTTAAAGAGTGACTAATTTGGTTTTATTTTACATAACATGTTTATAAATTATTTACTTAAAAGGAGAATTAAACTTCTATAGGAGTGGTATCCAATAATTATGAATTCATATGTAAGTTGACATTACAACAAATCGCTTACCCAAATTTGACTTTATGAACATGAATTCTAACTCAATGGGATTATCATCCATATTCATTGAGACACTCTGGAAACATCTTGGTTAGAATATTAATTTTACTTAGGCATTTTTTATAGACAATTCATTAATGTAAATAGCTACAGTCATTGAAACATCATGACAAAAAAATTGCAAGCATATAATATACAACCATTGAGGCATTTTGTCAAACACTTGGTGGCCATCATCTCTTCAAAAAAATTTGACAACCATTAGCAACATGAATATAAGGTTCTTACTCAAACTATTTAACTCATAAACTTAATAAATTAAAACTGAAAATATTTTCATATTAAAACATAAACTAAATCATCTTAATCCTTCACCAAAAACACGGGAACAAACACACACAACAATAGTAATCTGCAAAATCACCTAGATTTACTATCGGGGTTGTGAAAAGTGTTTTTTCGAATCAAAAGGTGGGTTACAGGGAGTTATGGTATGGATACCCTGTGATGTTGGGCTGAATGATATCCAAAACCCCCAGGTTTGTGATTCTTTAAAACAACAAAAAATTATATCCTTAATGTCTCATTTACGACTTATGTCAAACACATGGAATGCAAACTTTCATCTACAACTCTACATGAGTAAACAAATTCTAGATTTATGCTACTAATATATGTTCATTGAATTCAAACATTTCTACATATACCATATGAGTTATGGAAACATTTTAGAACCCACAAGCTAATTCCTTTGATATAATTTGACAAGCTTATTTCGACCATTTCTTCAATTTGAAAAACACATGACAACCTTAAATGGTACAACAATTAAGGATTTCTATCAAAATTATAATAGTACTATAACAAAAACCTGAATCACAAAGCATAAAATTATTGATAAGAATATGAGCCATAAGCCATAACTTTAATTTACCTAAAACTTACCTCAAACCTTTGATCTTCCAAACTACATTTTATTTGCCATTATTTTTGCATGCTCTTTTAAGGGCTAATTCGGTAATTCCTGTTACACAGTAATTTGTCACTGCCTTCACCCTAGTCCTTTTACTGTGTCGCGTGTCCAGTAAAACATGCTCATATTAAACAAATGCTCCCTTATGTTGCCCATTGACCCTCTTTTCCTATGTTTTCGGCCTCGTCACGATAATACACTTAATATACACGACAGACCCCTGTCATAAACAGTCCTATCACGACCCCATTGTGGGAGTACACCTGTTTCTAGCGACAGTCAAATTTCATGCTGCAGTGCGAGGCTATTAGCTATCTTTAGTGACGATCGGTCTGCATACATTGCTTCCTAGTGATGTCGGCGCTAAAGCTTAATTAACGACCAGTGACGATCTAGATTTGGCGAATTAGTTCAAACAGTCGGCCTTCTAGATGTTTCTAGAGCTAGTTGTTGGGTCAATTTGGGTCACCTTTCCACCTATGGGATGGTGGTTCTACTTCTTTTGCAACCTCCCTTGAGGATAAGCTCCCTCTCCCTCGTTTCATGAAGGCTCCTCTTCCTATAAAATCACTCACCATTGCTGTGATCTGCTAGTTGCTAGTTTTTAGTTCCTTTGGTGCTACAATATTGTTGCTACTTTTGAGTTTGGTAGATAGTTTTGGTGTGAGTGTGACAAGTGTGGGATTGATTTATAGTTTGCAAGAAGGTGTGGGGTGCCCTTATCCTTGTGTTAAAGCTTGTGAATAAGAGAGAGAGATATATTGCTATGTGGGAGACCCATCTTTGAGAGTGAATGCTTGAAGAAACACACTGGTTGGACCCTCTAAGAAGGCTTGTGACATCAAGACTTGGTCATAAGCTTTGCTCTTGATTTATTATTAATAAAATCAATGATGATTTCCTATGTCTTGTATCCAATTTACTTGATAGCTCATGACTTCTTGACTTTGTGAGTAAATAGATTTATTGTTCCTCGGTTATGTGCTCTGTTGTTTCTTTGTGGTGTTTCATGTTGATCGCTTGTTAAGGAGAAGGAAATGGAAGCTAGAGTAATGCAACGAAACATCATCGACCACCAGTTTGAGGTAGGCCTCCAATGATGACTATTTAAGGAAATTAATTGTTGTTTTGTCCTTGCTGTGACTAGACCCACTGTAGGGCTAGAGGGGTTGCCTCTGTGCACAGAGGGAACACTTTCTTGCATCACAAATTGGTGATTCCACTAGGGAGTCCTTTGCATGTTTCTTCTCTTGTTTGCTCTTGTTTTGGTTTTGATTTAGTGTCTCTTGAATTTTGGGGACAAAGTATCAGTCTTTTTGGTTACCTGGGTCAATCTGGGAAATCCCTCTATTTTCTGTAGGATTGACTAGTTTTTGTTTGGGAGTTTCTTGCTCATTTGTCATTGTTTTTAAGATCATTAGTGAAAATAGCTTAACAGTCACATCAACGTCGCTTTGTCTTTGTTGCAAAGTTCTATCCATCGCTGAATCCCATCGTATAGTTGCGACGACTCCTGAAATTGGCCCGTCATGGAAGAGACATGTACTATCTCGATGGCGTCACTCGGTTGCTACAACTAGTGGCTAATCGTCCCTAGTTGCTAGTGTTATGCCAGTGACGATTCCTGTAGAGCTATAATCGCCAAGGTGTATATGTAGTTTTACGGGTTCTTTGGTAAACCTTTTGCTTAGTTCTCCAAAGTAGTCACTTTTGTTCCTTTTCAGACTCCTTAAAAGAAAAGGTCCATTTGAACACTTATCCATTCAGGCTCAATAAACTTCAAAAGAGATAGAGTCACCTTTTCGTCCTTTTCTCGACTCTTGAAACATGAAAAGGTCAAGTTTTGTTCCCATGTCATAAAATTTACTGCCCAAAAAATATTCGTGGTCACAGTTAGAGTTCTCCATTACAATTTGATTTTTTTCAGGCTTGTTCCCAATGGCAACATTCCCCGAGCCTACCGGCCAAGGTCCTCCCCCGGATGGGAACCCTAGTCCATTTATTTCTTTTGGAAATGCCGATGCTCTGTATATGGCAACATTGTCCTCGCCCGGGTTAACCATCGGTTTGCCTGTTTGGTTGTTTTCAACCTTGGTGGTCCCAAGCATCATGAATCATGTTCCACCATCTCCTTCATTTGAATCATGACACGTTGATTCCAAGGTTGAGCCTTCACCTTCTTCCCCTATTTCTTCACCTTCATCTCATCCTTTGCCTAGTGAAAGTTTCACATCTAGTAACTGGGAGACTCAGAAGAAGAAGAAGATGAAGAAGAAGAAGAAGAAGTCTGATAAACATGAGGCCACCTATGTAGCTATTGCTCCAAGTACATCTCAGGTCAAAACACCTCCTGCTCCTCCGCAGAAGGATAAGTTTCCTTGTAAATTGTGCAAGGGTGACCATCTTCTTCATGATTGTCCTGGTATTCCTAAGATCTTAGAAGTATGGTCTCACGATTTGGCTCATCCCTCATCATCCTCTGAATCTCATGATGATGCTACCCTATCAACTGGAAACGGTAAGAAGAAAGGGAAGTTTCAATTCCCCTGTAGACTGTGTGAAGGCAACCATCCCCTTTAGCTTTGTCTACTCACGGATAAAGCTTCAGTTGTTTTGGAAAGTATTACAGCTTCTTTGCCTCCACTTCTAGTTAGTTATCAGAGGCTCTCTTCCCTTAGATTCTTCTCTTGTCCACCCTTCTCTTCCCAAACCTGGCTGTGCTCAGCCCGTTCTTGACGAACCATTGGTCAGAAAGAGTGTCGACTTGGGTTCACCACCAGTATTCCACTCTGTTCCCAATGAGCATCATGATTCTACTGCACATGTTCTTCTCATCTCGTCAAATTCCCTGAGTCCGAGAACGACCCTCCTATCCCAGCTAATTCCAAGGGTCCTCCTTTGGTTCTTTTAGAGTGTGGGGGCAATCATATGATACCCCCACCAGGTAGTTTGATCGTTTCCTTCGACTGGAGTCATTTTACTACATTCTTCCTTCCATCCTACGTGCCTTTTCAGATTACAGTACATGCCTATGATAAGGCAGTACTTGGCACTATGTTGGATGAGGGTGCATCAGTTAGAATCATGCCTTTCACTACCTGGCAAGCTTTGGGCTCCTCACAGCCTGTGCTGGTCACATAGAATCTGTTGGCATTTGATAGAGGAACTAGTCAACCTTTAGGGATCGTCCCGAAGTTTCCTATTACTTTGAGAGGTAAAACCGTCTATATAGATGTATTGGTTGTCCAAGATGCTTTAGATTTTAGTATTCTCCTTGGTCGTGACTATGTTTATGCCATGGGAGCCCTTGTCTCTTCCCTTTATCGTGTGGTTTGTTTTCCGCACAATGGAAGAATTGTGACCATAGGTCAATTATCATTCTTTAGCCCCCTAATACCTTCTGTGCAGTCGTCATCCCCTATCGGTTCTTATCTGCAAGCAGTGCCTTCCTTGCCACATGTTAATTATGTGGCTAACTGTTCTGTCTCCGCATCTGCTGATGATCATGTAGATGGTCTCGTACATCATGTACTAGGGACATTGGAACCTGATCTGTCATTGGTGTCTAATCACATGTGTTCCTCCCAAAGCGTGATTCTTCCATCCAGTGAAGACCTCTTGGGAGTCATGTTTTCGTATGACTCATGAATCAAATGGTCTCGAGGATAGTTTGTCCCTATGTCGACCTCATTAAAAAGTGAAATAAGGAGGTTCCGAGGATAGTTTGATCTTGTGTCAACATCGCTAAAAAATGAAACAAGGGTTATGAGGATAGTTATTTCACTATGTCAACCTCATTTAAAAAATGAAACAAATCCATTTTCCAAATCAAGTGTTTGATTAAGATCTTGTACAATCTGAGTCGAATATTTCCACGTTCTTGAAAGAAAACCTTCATTCCATCAACCTCGTTGAATGCAATGAAGCTTGGGGGGCATGTACCTCAATTTGCTTCATTATGCTGAGGGCATGCGAACTCATAACAAGCATAGTTTTTCATTTCAGGCTTGTGTAAACATGAAACCAAATCCAAGCAGAGTTCTCCATGGTTCAAGCTTGTGTAAACATGAACCCATACCCGATTTAGATCTTGTGATTGCTGTTTTTTATCTGCTAAATTATGCTAGATGAACCTTGGTTGTTTCATTCCATTGCCACCATCTCTTTGGCCAATCATATGCTTTCACTTGGTTGTTTTTCCTTTCTAGAGGAACGGCAGCGATGATCAGTTTTATTAGCCAGCCTCTTGACCATTACATGTTTTGAGTAGTTCCACCGTTGTCAAAACTAGTTGCTACCCTTTATACCACTTGTTCCTCTAGGACGAGTCACCTTTAAGCTCTTTTTCTGACTCGTAAAAAGATGAAAAGATTTCGAAGTTATTCCTTTTGACTCGTTAAACAAAATAAGAGGCAGTCCACTTTCAGCTCTTTTCCAACTGTATAAACGCAAAAATATGGCCAGACATTTGTCGTTCCAAGCTCGTTTTTTGGTTATGAAATGTCGTGTCTCCGATCACTTTTTTAATTTTTAGAATCAGGAACACTAATTATTAAAATTACTCCTTGATCGTAATGGTCAAGTGGTTCTCTCGAGTATTATTTTATACTTTTTCGGGCTTGAGAGACACAAATCTATGAAAAAGGAACCCCGTGGAGTTTTCTTTTTCGTGTCTTTTTCAAACTCTCTAAACATGAAAAAGACTCCAAGTTTTACCTATGTCGGACTTGTTAAACCCTGATGACATCGTACTCGTCACCATGACGAGACTCGAGCTTCTCCTCCCTAGGGCTTGTTAAAATATGACTAGGTTGGATTCGACCGAGGGTCAAACTTATATTACAAGCATATGCTATCCCCTTCAAGCTTGTTTTCAAAAATAATTGGGGTACTCGCCAGCAATGGTGGGGGAAAATTCGGAAGTTGTGATTGGTTACCTGCAGTAGCTAGTTACTCTTAAACATCGAAACTTTTGCTTCTTATCGGGTTGGGATATCCATACATCGTCATTTGGCCTTCTAGGGTTTTGGGTTGCCATTTAGCCTCATTCCATCTAATCCATGTTGTCTCCATCAAGCCTCTGATCCCTTGGTACCTGAATGCTGCCACCCTCCGGAGTCATGTCACCGAGATGTTCGAGAGTATAATCCTTCTGCAGTTGACATCCTTACCTCCTCCTCTGATACTCTGCTTCACCATCTACCACTTGTTCCTTATCTTGTGTCGTTGATGGGGGGAACATTATGGCCTTCCTGCAATGGATCGTCTCTTATCGACGCCAACTCATTATCCAAGAGACTGATCTAGAGATCCCCTTTTGTACCTTGGAGCTTGCATGCCTCAATGGCAAGCTCTTCACACCTAACGATTAACTTTCATCATTAGTCGTCGATTGGGTGATTCCAAGAGTGTTCGACTTTGGCTCATTCTTCACACTTCGTGGATTGTATTAGACAATACCTTGAGAGCCATTGGCATTATTGGTGGTTTCTCTCATGCTTGTTAACAGTTTTCATCATTGACTGGTAATCAAGCGACTTTCTATCATGCTCGACCTCAGTACATCTATTCGCATGTTAGAATTTGTACTATGATCGGTTGGGTTTCAAAACCCCGGACTAAGATCACACATATTCAGGCTATGTGGATTGGTTCATGATTACATGACTCTTTGATGGACGGCTGCGACCATACCTGAGTCTTCATGGATGGCTGCGACCATACCTTTATCATTATCATGGTCTTACTAGCTGGGTGGCTGCGTCCATACCACAGACCAAGTTCATATGTCTTTTGGATGGCTACGCCCATGCCTAGAATACATGTATTTCACTTTTAGAGATATCAGTTGTACTTGAGCCTGCAAGTTCTTCCAGGTGGTGTTCCAGTTCAGACAGTTTCGTAAAGCATTTCACCCCTCCCACTCTCTTGGGCTTCATACTTTCGGGGGCATCTCTTACACAGTAATTTGTCACTGCCTTCAACCCAGTCCTTCTACTATGTCATGTGTCTAGTAAAATATGCTCATATTAAACAAATGCTCTCTTATGTTTCCATTTGACCTTATTTTCCTAAGTTTTTGGCCTCGTCGCGATAATACACTTAATATATGTGGCAGACCCCTGTCATAAACATTCCTATCGCGACCCCACCGCAAGAGTACACATGTTTCTAGTGACGGTCAGATTTCATGCCCCAACACGAGGCTATTAGCTATTTTTAGCGACTATCGGTCTGCATACATTGTTTCCTAGTGATTTCGGCACTAAATCTTAGTTAACGACCAATGACGATCCAGAATTGGAGAATTAGTTCAAACAGTCAGCTTTTTGGATGTTTCTAGAACTGGTTGTCGAGTCAGTTTGGGTCACCTTTCCGCCTCTGGGATGGTGGTTCTTCTTCTTGTGCAACCTCCCTTGAGGATAAGCTCCCTCTCCCTCGTTTCATGGAGGCTCCTCCTCCTATAAAATCACTCACCATTGCTATGATCTTCTAGTTGCTAGTTTTTAGTTCTTTGGGTGCTACAGTACTGCTGCTACTTTTGAGTTTGGTAGATAGTTTTGGTGTGAGTGTGAAAAGTGTGGGATTGCTTTATAGTTTGCAAGAAGGTGTGAACTTCCCTTAACCTTGTGTTAAAGCTTATGAATAATAGAGAGAGACATATTTCTATTTGGGAGACCCATCTTTGAGAGTGAATGCTTGAAGAAACACACTGGTTGGACCTGCTGAGAAGGCTTGCGATGTCAAGACTTGGTTGTAATCTTTACTCTTGATTTATTATTAATACAATCAATGATGATTTCCTATGTCTTATATGTAATTTACTTGATAGCTCATGAATTATTGAATTTGTGAGTAAATAGATCATTATTGTTCCTTAGTTACATGCTCTGTTGTTTCTTTGTGGTGTTTCAGGTTGATCTCTCGTTAAGGAGAAGGAAACAGAAGATGGAGCAGCGCAACAGAACTTCATCAACCACCGGTTTGAGGTAGGCCTACAACGATGACTATTTAAGGAAATTAATTGTTCTTTTGTCCTTGCTATGACTAGACCCACTCTAGGGCTAGAGTGGTTGCCTTTGCCCCGTAGAGGGAACACTTTCCTGGATCACAATTCCTCTAGGAATATTTTTGGTACATGTCCATTTTTGTAGTTCTCTTGTAAGATGTAAGTTATCACTTACTCATGCATAAATAAATTGATAGAATTACTCATTCATAGATTTTTTCAAACACCTTGGAAACAGACCCTAAAATCCTTTCAAAAATGCATCTAATTCCCTATTTCAATTAAAAAAACACAAAACCATAAGTAATGAAACTCTTACCCAACCTCTTTTGGAATTATTCATTATAGTTACACTTAGAAATATTCAGATTTTCTTCCTTAGGTTTGTATAACACCAAGGTTAGTACAGTAAACTACACCAATAATATTTCGAACTTGAAGTATAAGCATCCATACATATACACTATTCTCATTCTTTATTCTCATATTAGAAAATAAGATTATAGATAACATATGCTTAAACCAAAGTTACATTCTCACAAAATTTAAAATTTCTACAATTACTTATGCTAATATTATGCTAAAGTTTCAAGGAAATTAAATATATACCTGATCTGATATTCAATTCCAACAACTAAAATCATGCAACCAACTTAATTGAACCATCCAGTTTTCCATCCAACCATATCCAGGGATAACTTCTCCCCCTGGAACCCCTGAGCTGTAAGAGCTCACAAGTAGTACCAAAATATAGTTGTAGAGAGATATACAAAGCAAGCTGAGGAAGATAAGTTTTAATTCCTCTCAATACCACTCATGCTCAACTCCATTGGATAGAGCTACTTATTAATTTTCATTAGCATTGGCTACTCTCGAAATCTCTCCATTTGATAGTATTCTTCAAATCTCTCAAAATCTTGGTATCACCATGCACCTCCCCCAAGTGAGAATACATGAGACACATATATATGAGGAGAAACAAATTATTTTCATAAATGAAGAGTAATATTCATGCCTTGTATTCCATTTAGAGCAGTGTAACTCATGCCATTGGGGAGAGGTATGCATGACTTAGTTAAGGGGAGTATAACATATGCATTAAAGAGAGCATAATAGGAATATTTTATGACATGCCTTTAATGAGTGTAAGAGGATTATGCCATTATTTGATAAGTGCATAAAAGAGAGTTCAATGTATTATTAAAAGAGAGAGAGAGTTACATAGATCCATTGGAATCATCAAGGAGAGAGGTGTGAAGTGATTGAGGAGATGAAGGTGACTTATAATACCCTTTTTAATATTAATTTTAGAGTGTCATGAAAGATAATAATAATATTAATAATATGAATAATATTTAGGATTAAGTCGAGATTGAACTTTGAGGATTGATTTGTGATAAGTTAAGTTATTTTCCTTCAACTACAGTTGATTTCCAATTCATGCAAGGTGATTTGCTATTTTTGGAATGTCATACTTGAGATGTTAGACACGACTTTCTATTTTTACAAACTCACTGGAGAATTTTTAGAAAGGGTATTTTATTACGCAAATTCATCCTTGAGTTGCCCATGAGTGGTATTTTTCTTCTAGAGAATAGGGATTCCAAATCCCTATAGCATGTATCCATGTGCCTTAATAGATTGAGGACTTTGTGCCCTTATCTACTCCAAATATCCAAGATTCCACACCTTGATATTTTAAATTCTTTAGGAATCCACGTCCTAATATTTTTATTATAGATCCAAGGCTCCACATATTTATCTTTATCTTTCATACCCATCTAATGGTTCATTGGTAAAGTCTTGTTCCAAGACCAAGAATTGTGCATGATTTCCACAGTCATTTTGGTTTTGGAAACATGACTTCCAAAGTCATTTTTAATTTGAACATCCTTGTTTTAAAATAACCACGTCCCCTCCCACATCTTGCTTAGTACAATATTGATCATATATAATCATACAAGTCATGTATCATGACTACCACATGAATTCCACATTCATTTATGATTTGAGAATCCCTGTTTGCAAATAACTAGACCCCCTACCGCATCTCATTCAATACAATATTATGCGTATATAATCATACAAATCATGTTTTATCCATAAATCATAATTAACCATACATTCCACATAACCATGATCATCCATGGATCAATGTGTCTCAATTCTAAATCAGCATCCATGTCATACATCTATATTCAAAATAGGATACCAAAAGAGAAAACATCGATAATATGCACTTAAAATTAGTATTTATCATAAGCACGTAGCAACTTTGTGACCTAGACTATGTATATAACATACAAGAATATAGATAAGTGTAACATGCATGGTTTTATATCACTGCATCAAAATCACCCTCTCCAATTATCATCAAAGTTATCTTACCAACAAGGGACATTACATACTCGCCCTCTTGGGATAAAATTGGCCAACAATTTTTCCTACATTCATAAGGTATTTAGTTTTTTACGATTCTCCTATCGATAAGGTGTTAACCTTATGTATATTTATTTGATATCTATTTCTTCATGCCAATCCATAGTTTAATCTTTTCTAAATTGGAAGAAACTCCATGAAAACCGAAATATATTATTCTTAATCAGGTAGAATATATAACTATGCCATATTAGTCATGTTTTGATATAAAATTCCAAATAGTTATATATGAAGGCCAACCATACATTTTATAATACCATATCAAAATACTATTTTATGTAATTTATATGACATCTACCTAAGTTATTTATAATAATTTGACATTCTACATGTTTTTCTTTCTCATAGTCCGCATGAATCATACATGTGTCATCTTCTTGGTTCTATAGTATGTTGATATTTACAAGCTATAAATAGCTCACACATTGATTGTATAAATAAAAATGATGGTCCATCCAATCTCACATTCAAATTTGCATACAAGAACCATAAAATCATCCACATACAATTTTCAGTCAAACTAAACAAAAAAACCTAATGCCATATAAAATCCACTCTTACATCCCACTTAATTTATGTCTTCTTAATCTAAGTTTCCACTTTTCATTCCATAATACATTATTGCAATAAAATCCTTAGAATCTACCTGTATTTTTTACTAAATTTTTACTCTTTAGTAAAAATCACAATCTGAGGTTCAACAGACCATTTCTTTTTTAAGCTAACAAGCTAAGGTTACATGCAATCCTCATTGACCCACTTATGTATTATAGACCATTCCCTTAGTTCCCGTAATATTCATTATTATTCACTTCCTATACTTGAGATCAATTATGAATGACCTTGTTATAACATATTCATTCCGAAAGAAAATTAATTATATCTTTTCAAAAGCGGCTTGTAATTAGGAACAACTCTCATAATTATGCAAATGTGGTATCTATATTATTGAATCTACCTTGATAACTGTCAGTCAATTTGTTTTCCAACTATAAAACTGCTCATGATTTATATTCAGTAATTAATCAATTCATTTTGTTTTAGGTCTTATTCCTTATTATTAGTACATACGCAAAAACAAGTTATGCAAACCATACATTTATCAAAACATGAATAATATTGTTGAATTTAAATAATTTTTAGACTATCTCAAGGGAATTTCTAGACTAAAGCGAAGCCCCCTTTTTTTATAAGGAGAATTTCCACCCTCTCAAAAGATTACAACCTTTCTAGGAATAATAAATAGTCATACAACTATACATCCAAGCACAAATTACTAATTCCAACAATATTTTCCATTCCACTTACAATACAATTATTTTAGATTTCTAAATCATGCAACAATACCAATGCATGAAAATGTGATCTCACTTTGCTTCAATTTCTCCCTCAAGAAATGTCACGAGAACATATTCTTGTAAAACAAGAACTCAAATAGGCTTTTCATTAATCACATATTTTTTTCCTTTAAGTTTAAATAAAACAAAGTTCTCACCAAAAAACATGTTTATCTTCTAAACATGTTATTTTGTTAACAATTTACAAGTTAATCAAATTTCAATAAAGAAGTTCATCAAGTTTATAAAAAATATGAATTTTGACTCGATCGCCTAGATAACAATAGTTTAGAGCATTTCATGAGTTCAATCCTCATAATTTCTCTAATTAATTTAGTTTTAATAGAATTCAACCAACATGCAATTGATAAAATTATTCAGGATACTATTATGGCTTTCCTAGATCTAATTTGTCTTAAGCCAATAGAAAAGATATTTCATCAACTTATCACAATAATTTTTTCAACATTTCAAGAATTTGAAAATCAATTTAATTATACTTAAATCCAAAAAATACAAAAGAAATACAATAATAGAGTATAGATACCTAGTTCACACTTGACTCCATATATCAAAATAAGTTGTTTCAAACATCCTAAACCACCTAATGGTGTTAACCATATCAATCTCAGTACCTTCATTTGTAATAAAATGAAAGTAATGGATTTAAATCTCAATAAAATTCATGTTACAAACCTCTATCCATTTAAATTGAATTACACATAATCAGTCCTCCTTAATCATGTCTATGATATTTCATCAAAATAATTTGTTCATTCTAACTAGAAGAATTCCTTATCTCATAGATATATGTAGGTATGGATTCCACACCCATACCTTACCTCATAGATGTATGCTAGTATGGATTCCAGACCCATACATTAGCTCATAGATATATGATAGTATGGATTCCACACCCATACATAACTTAAGGAAAACATAACCTTCGAGTGTTCCTTAAAATGGCTTCCACAACCCTCCATTCACCAATCATTTAAGCCTTTCATTTATTAGAAACGTCATACGACAACCTAGTATTTGAGTAATTTTGATTTATTTGATGCATAATGTCAACGCAAACTACACAAAATCATGTCAAGGAAATCATATCAATTCCATTCTTAATTGTTAAGAATTTATTCCCAAATCATACTTTAACACATCAAATTAATGCACATACATTACTCATGAATCTACATTCACAGTAAAAGGTGGCATCCTTCAATGTATATTATGTTATGTTTCCATTAGTGTGGATAAGAAAAGAAATTAACACGATCAACTCCATTATTACATTAATTGAATCTCAACCTTACACTTGTTACAGATTCCCATGTTGATTTATGAGTAGCTTGGGGAGTACTCCAAGCCCTAGGGTTCGAATTTTGGAGAGAAAAGTGCCACAAGAATCACTTGTGGGCTTGGAACCTAAGCGTGGGATTTTTCACCCAGATAGATTTGGGGAAAAACCATGAAGAATTTGAGCATGAGAAAAATTTAGTTGATAGAACTTGGCGTGGTGATTCCAACACTTCAAATATCATTCAAATTGGAGCTCTAGAAATAAAGTTATCAAATTTCGAACTCTAAATGTGGGTTTACACATGAGGCATCTAGGTCGGTTTAGTGTTAGGAAGGCATGTTACAATTGTAGAAGACCTATGATGAAGTTTTGTGGAGCCCTCCCTATGTGTATATATAGGAGGTGAGTGGAGGACATTATTCCTCATCCAAAAGTGCAATACAAGAGCTCGTTGAAGGTGAATAAGAACTCGGTCAAGGAAGAAGGAGGTTATGTTGAGGACACATCAAGGAAGCAAGGATAGAGAGACATGTGAGGATTTCTTTAGGGCTGGTTGAGGGTATCTAAGCTGTTATTGGAGGGCTAAGGAGCTGGGCTAAAGGCCAAATTTCAACAGAGGTCAATGCTAGACTATTTGGGGGCTGGAAAGAGGTAAGTAAAGGCTTGTTTCAATGGGTTTTGTTGATAATGAAGATATTTGGTAGGCTGCAGGCCTTAGCACCTCAAAATAGGGTGGCATGGGAGGCTTAGGGGCTAGAAAGTTCCCAGAACAACAACCCACAATTGTAGGATCCTACCCTAATGAGGCCACATTAAAAGAGGCTTGTCTTGATGCATATTTAATGGTTGTTGCATCATGCCAATGCCCTAACCAGAGAAAACAACACAAAAAACTTGGAGCAGCATTTGTATCTTATGTAGGTTCAAATATTTGACTTGTTTTGGATTAGTTTTTCTAGTAGCGTGTGGGAGCCAAGTGTTGGAGTAGTCTTGGATGTAAAGAAACTCCAACTAAGAGCATATCTTGCAGTGATTGGATCAGGTGTCATTGGTCTAGTAGAGGGTAGCATGTTGGCTACCCAAACTAGCCGTAGACTAGAAGTCTTGAAGTAACAAAGATAGTTGAAGGTGGGGTGAAGTTGGAGCCTTATGAGTAGCTCTTTTATGGATGAAAGAGGCTACTAGAAGTATTATTTGAGCTCAGGTATTGGTCAGCCTAGAGAGAATATTGGATCATCCCATGTACATGCAACAGAAGTGATTTCCAACAGTGTTAGGTGGTAGCCCTCTTGGAGTCTCGATGTGTTGTCCTTCGAAGGACTAAGGGGTAGCTAGTGAACAGTGTGGAAGTGAAGGATCAACATGAAAAGATACAACATAGAAGTTGTTGTGAATATTGTCATTGTATATTGTATGCCATAAACTATTCTATTATTTAAAATTGGTTTAATATAGTGAGGATTGGGTTGTACATTATTGTACAATATTTGTCACAAATTGTGTATACGTTTGTATATGTGATTTATTTCTTTATATTTTACACTATGAAAAGTAGTTCTTGTTGAGATTCTTGGTTTGGTAGTGTCATAGGTTCTAATATTCTAACCTAGATCCAAGATCATGGAAATTCAACATGGTATTAGAGCATGTATGAGCTACTAAGGAAGTCAGTGAATTAGAGTTGTGTACAATGAAGTACAACTTAAGAGAGAGTTGGTCACATTGTAGGTGACAATGTCGAAGTTGTAACCTGGTATCTGGTATGAGGAGAGTTTGGAGGGGTTGTCTAACTATAGTCCATGGAAGGAAAGGATCAAGTTCGTATTGAAAGTCAACAAGATCTGGGAGTTAACCAAGAAAGTCATAAGGACACCAAATGATCCAAAGGATTTGGAAGTGTACGAGGATTTGGATACGAGCGCGAGATTGATCATCCTTGATGGTATGAAGGATTCCCTAATACCTCATTCATTTGGGAAGAAAACTACACATCAGATCTAGATAGCTCTTCATAATTTGTTTCAAAATAAGAATGAGAACCAGGTATTGGTATTGGGGGATAAGTTGAAGTCCACCAAGATGATAAAGGGTGAAGGAGTGACTTCATATATAACAAGATTTTCTTAGGTCAAATATGATCTTACTGTCATCGATGTGACTATTTCAATTATGATATGGTGAGGATTGCTTTGAAAGGGTTCCATGAGGAATTGAATTCCTTCATTAAAGGAATTTTTGCCAGAGATTAGTTGTCAAACTGGAATAGGTTGTGGTACAACTTCATTGAAGAAGAGTTGTGAGACAAGGATCTTCATCCGAAGAAGAAGAATTTCGATCATGACATGGCACTTGCACCAAGAATGAAGGGAAAGCTAAGAAAGGACTTGAGTAAGGTCAAGTGTTTCAACTGTGGCGATATGGGTCATTTTTCATCAAGATGTTTGATCAACAAGAAGGGAGATGACAAGAAGAATAAAGGAAAGAAGTTTTTGGTGTTTCCACTTCTCTTGGGATAGATGATTGACTACTAGGATATTGGAGGAGGAGGAATTTGCTATGATCTCTCATTTCTCATAGATTAGTATCAATGAGGATGGATGGTACATGGAGAGTGGTGTGACAAAACATATGACAGGGTCACGAGAGGATTTTGAGACTCTAGCTGAATGGGACTCAAAGTTTCACATGTTGTTGGGTGAAAAGTGTCGGAAGCATATATGAGGATCGAGAGTTGTGCCATTCAGGATGGAAATAGGGTGAGTGATGTGGACCCAGGATGTGTTGATTGTACCAAGACTTGGATATAGTGTGATATCTATCTCGATGATCGAGAAGAAGGGATTTTAGGTCTTGTTCTAGGATTGGAAGGAAAGACTTAGGTCTAAAGGCTCTAGCTCTGGTGGGATTGTGCTTGTAGTTAGAGTGCGTCGTCTATATAGGCTGACAGAAGAGACTATGGATCATGGGAAGAAGTAGGTGGATCAGGTGCAAGTTCTATAGAAACAAGTACAGGTGCAGGCTTCCAAGGAGAAGGTATAGGTTCCCAAGAAGATGTTCTAGATTCTATAGACTCAAACGAATTCGAGTTATGGTGGGAGCTTGTAGATTCAAAGGGAGATTTTGCAACCCAAGAAGAGAACATGGTCTGTGGGAAGCAAGGGTTATTCCACATCTGGCAAGAAGGAATCATGAAAGGATTGGAAAGTGATACACGAGAAGAAGAAGAAGCATAGTTCTTCCAAGAGTGATAGTGACACTTCCGAGAGAGTTGTAGTTCATAGAATTGGGATTGTTGTAATTGTGAGTGTCAAGAGGTGGGAAAGTGTTATGATTAGTGATGATGACGATGAGTTTCTTCCTACTCCTGGAAGTACCTCCCTTTCTAAGAGGGAGTTTTGATTTATAAGTATATTAGGAGGTACTCCAAGCCCTAGGGTTCAGGGTTTGGAGGGAAAATCACCACAAGAGTCACTTGTGGGCTTGGAACCGAAGCATGGGATTTTTCACCCATTGAGATTGAGCCAAACCCATTAAGAATTTGAGAATTATAAAATGTTAGGTGATAGAGCCTAGCGTGGTGATTCCAATGCTTCAAAGATCACCCAAATCGGAGCTCTAAAAATAAAGTTATGGATTATAAAGTCTAAGTGTGGGTTTGCACATGAGGAGTCTAGGTTAGCTTAGTGTTAAGAAGGCATGTGACAATTGTACAAGCCCTAAGATGATGTTTTGAGGAACCCTCCTTATGTTTATATATAGGAGGTGAGTGGAGAACATTATTCCTCATCCAAAAGTGCAATACAAGATCACGTTGAAGGTGAAGAAGAACTCGGTCAAGGGAGCAAGGGGTTTTGTTAAGGACGCAGGAAGGAGGCAAGGACAACGAGGAAGTTGGGGACTATTTTATGGTTCATTGAGGGTATCTGAGTTGTTATTCAATGGACAGTGAGTTGGGTTGAAGGCCATGTTTAAAGAGAGGTCAACG
Source organism: Pinus tabuliformis (assembly GCA_031772625.1). Taxonomy (NCBI): domain Eukaryota; kingdom Viridiplantae; phylum Streptophyta; class Pinopsida; order Pinales; family Pinaceae; genus Pinus; species Pinus tabuliformis. The sequence continues at coordinate 568,102,998 of CM062819.1, read as the reverse complement.
CAAGTCTGTTTGGGGGCAGAAAAGAGAAAAGGAGAGGCATGTTTAGGTGGGTTGTAGTTGATTACGAAGGTATGTGGTAGGCAACAAGCCTTACCACTTCAAAACAAGAGAGTGTTGGAGGTTTAGGGGATGGAAAGTGCCCAAAATAGTGGGCGACAATTAGAGGACCTTACCTTCATGGGGTCATAGTAAAAGTGGTTTTTCTTGATCCATGTTTAAGGGATTTTATGGTGTGCCAATGCCTTAACCAGGGATAGTAGTAGAACAAAATTGGAGCTACATTCGTATCTTGTGTTGGGTCAAATATTTACTTGTTCTGGATCCGTTTTTCTAGTAGCTTATGGGAGACAAGTGTTGGATTTTTCTTGGACATGAAGAAAGTCCAACTAGGAGCATATCTTGTAGTGAATGGATTGGGTTCCATTGGTTTGGTGGAGGGTAGTGTGTCAGCTACCCAAAGTAGCCCTAGACTATTAGCCTTGAAGTAATGAAGATAGTTGAAGGTAGGGTGAAGTTTGGAGCATTAAGAGTAGCTCTTTTATAGACAAAAGAGGCTACTAGAAGGAAGATTGGAGCTTAGATTTTGGCTAGCCTAGACAGCAGATTAGATCATCCCATGTGCATGCAAAAAAAGTGACTTGCAACAATGTTGGGTGGCATCCATCCTAGAGTCTTGATGTGTTGTCATTTGAAGGGCTAAGGGGAATCTAGTGAGGAGTATGAAAGTGAAGGAGCGATAGGAAAATATATGGCATAGAAGTTGTTACAACGATTTTCATTGAATCTTGTATACCATAGATTGTTTTATTATTTGGATTTGGTTGAATATAATGAATATTAGGTCATACATTATTCTACAACATTTGTTAAAAATTGTGTATAATTGTGCATATGTGATTTAATGCTTTATGTTTTCCACTGTGAAAAGTAGTTCTTATTGAGATTCTTGGTTTGGTATCATTGAAGATTATATGATTCTAACATAGACCCAAGGTCATGGAAATTCAACATCCCAAAGCATACACACCAAGGTCATCATACTATGGTTTAGATTATGGCAATATTTTTCTTGGTAGATGCAATTTCAGCTAGTAATGATGTCTAGTAGGCCTATATCACATTTATAATGATGCATTAAACGTATATGCAACCATGCATGAACTATACATATCTCACTCACCCATTGATAATCGATCCATTCACATTCTTTTGTTTAGCCCCAACTTCTCAATCACATCCTTTCCCATCATGTCTATTTGTCCTTTAACATATTTCCAATAATTTGTATTAACAAAAATATAAAGGAATATAAGAAAACATTTTTTTAATGAGTTTATAAATGACATAATAATAATAATAATAATAATAATAATAATATCCCTTATGAAACCAATATCATTCTAAGTCAATATACATAATAATTCAACATGCATGCAAAATCAACATTCATACATCAACAACCTACAAGCAAGCATGTTGGCTAATTCGGCCCTAGTGTTGTAGCTGGCTCTAATACCACATGTAAGGTCCCACCTTACCAACCATCACTATAATAGAGAAATATTGAACACTAAGACTCAAAACATGATATTTTTTCTTTGTTGTTTTTGTTTCCAAATCCAAAGACAAGCCCAAAGCCAACGTCTCAGTCAAACCCCAAAGCAAACCTACCAAACAACAATCATCACTTGATCCTCAATCTCAAAACTCATATTTCAAAGAAAGAGTCTTTAGTGGCATAAATAAAGAGCAAACTTTACAAGCCACAATTTCCAACAATCTAATCATTTACTTTTGTTGCAATTAACTGTGTTCAGGGGTGACTAATTTGATTTTATTTTAAATCACGTGTTTAGGAATTCTTTACTTGAAAGGAGAATTCAGATTCTATAGGAGTGGTATCCAATAATTTTGAATTCATATGTAAGCTGACATTACAACAAATCACTTACCCAAATTTGAATTTATCAGCATGAATTGTAACTCAATGGGATTATCATGCATATTCATTAACATTCAAGAAACATCTTGGTTACAAATCCTAGTTTTACTTAGGATTTTTTTACAGATAAATAATAAATGTAAATAGCTACAACCATTGGAGCATTATGAAAAATAATTTGCAAGCATACAATATAGATCCATTGAGGCATTTTTTCAAACACATGGTGGCCATCATCTCTTAAGACAATTTTGACAAACATTAGAAACATGAATATAAGATTCTTACTCTACCTATTTAACTCATAAAATTCCTAAATTAAATATTCAAATATTGGCATACTAAAACAGAAACTAAATCATCTTAATCCTTCACCAAAAACTTGAGAACATATACACATAGTTGGCAGCAGTAATTTGCAAAATTTCCTAGATTAATGATCAAGGTTCTAGAAAGTGATTTTTTTTAATCAAATTTGGGGCTACAGGGCCTTAGGGAATGGATACCCCCTAATGTTGGGCTAAATCACATCCACAACACCCAATTTTGTGATTATTTAAAACGAGAAAAAAATAGATCCTTAATGTCTCATTTACAACTTTTTTCAAACACATGGAATGCAAACTAACACCTACAAATCTACATGAGGGAAGACAACCCATAATTATGGTACTAAGATATTTTCATTGAATGCACACATTTATAAATCCACCATATCAGTTCTTGAAACATTTTACAACCCATAAGCTAATTCCTTTGATATAATTTGACAAGTTTATTGCAGCCATTGCTACAATTTGAAAAACACATGATAGCCTTAAATGGTACAACCATTAAGGCTTCCTGTCAAAATTATAATAGTATTATAACAAAATCATGAACAATAAAAAATAATGAAATGTTGATAAGAATATGAAACATAAGCCATAACTGAAATTTACCTCAAACTTACCTCAAACATTTGATCTTCAAAACCATAATTTAGTTGCCATTATTTTTGCATGTTCTTTTAAGGGATGATTTTGTAATTCCTCTAAGTATATTTGGGGTACATGTCCTTTTTCTTACTTCTCTTCTAAGTTGTAAGTTAGCACTTATTCATGCATAAATAAATTGATAGAATTACTCATTCACAAGTTTTGTCAAACACATTGTACACATACCCTGAAATCCTTTCTAAAATGAATCTAATTACCTATTTCAATTAAGAAAAACACAAAACCATAAAGTAATGAAACTCTTACCCAACCTCATTTGCAATTCTTCATTATAATTACTCTTAGGAATATTTGGATTTTCTTCTTTAGTTTGCTACAATACCAAGGTTAGTACAATAAACTACACCAATAATATTTCCAACTTGAAGTATAAGAATCCATACATATAGATTATTCTTTGTCTTCATTCTTAATTTAGCAAATAAGCTTCTAGATAACATATGCTTAAATCAAAGTTACATGCTCACAAAATTTAAAATTTCTACAATTCCTTATGCTAATATTATGCTAAACTTTCAAGGAAATTAAATATATCCCTGATGCAATATTATATTCCAACAACTAAAATCATGCTCCATCCCTAATTCCTTAACGAACTTAATTGAACCATCTAGATTTCCACCCAACCATATCTAGGGATAACTTCTCCCTGTGGAACCCTTGAGCTGTAAGAGATCACAAGTAGTGCCAAAATATAGAAGTAGAGAGGTGTACAAGGCAATATGAGGAAGATAAATTTTAATTTATCTCAATACCACTCATTTTCAACTCCATTGGATAGAGATACTTAATAATTTAGATTATAATTGGCTACTCTCCAAATATCTACCTCTCACAATCCTATTCGAATCTATCATACTATTGGAATCACCATGCACCTCCCCCAAGTGAGAATACATGAGACACATATATAGGAGGAGCAACAAATTATTGCCATAAAAGAGGAGTAGAGTGCATTCCTTGTATTCCATTTAGAGGAGTGTAACCCATGCCATTAATGAGAGCTACACATGCCTTAGTTCAGGCGATGTAACATATATATTAAAGAGAGTGTAAGAGGAATCTTTTATGACATGTCTTTAATGAGTGTAAGAGGAATATTCCATTCTTTGATAAGTGCCTAAAAGAGAGTGTAATGTATTATTAAGTGAGGGAGAGAGAGTTACATAGAGCCATTGGAATCATCAAGGAGAGAGGTGTGAAGTGATTGAGTAGATGAAGGTGACTATAATTCCCTTTTTAATAATAATGTCATAGTATCATATAAGATAATAATAATATTAATAATATTGAGGATTAAGTCGAGATTTAATTGCTAGGATTTATTAGTGACAGGTTAAGTGATTCTCCTTCAACTACATTTGATTACCAATTTATGCAAGGTGATTTATTATTTTTGGAAATTCACACTTGAGATTCTAGAAATGAATTTCTGTTTTTAGAAAGTCACTCTAAAATTTTCAGAAATGATATTTTATTAAGGAAATTCATCCATGAGTTGCCCATGAGTGGTATTTTTCTTCCGGAGAGTAGGGATTCCACATCCTTATTACATGCATCTCTATGTCGTAGTAGATTGCGAACTCTGTGCCTTTATCTACTCCAAGGATCCAAGATTCCACAACTTGATCTTTTAAATATTTAGGACTCTGCATCCCAATACTTTTATTATAGATCCAAGACTCAATGTATTTATCTTTCATGGATTTAGGACATCGATCCCTAATTTCCCCAGCTTCTCATCTACTCTACTTTGAAACTCCACGGTTTAGTTTAAGGTGTTGATTGTGATCCCATACCCATTTAATGGTTCATTGGTAAGTTCTTGTTCAAAGACCAAGAATTGTACATGACTTCCACATTCATTTTGGTTTTTATGAAATGAATTCCAAATTAATTTGTAATTTCAACATCCTTGTTTGGAAATAACCACATTCCCTGCCACATCCTACTTAGTACAATATTGAGCATATACAATCATACAAATCATGTATCATGACTTCAACATGACTTCCACATTCATTTATAATTTTAGCATCCCTATTTTCAAATAACCAGACACCCTGCCACATCTTTCTCAGTACAAGATTAAGGATATATAATCATACAGATCATTATCATCCACAAAATCATAATTAACCATATGTTCCACATAACCATGATCATCTATTGATCTATGTGTCTCAATCCTAGATCACCATCCATGTCATACACCTATGTCCAAAATAAGATTCCAAAAGAGAAAACATCGATAATATGTACTTAACCAAATCAATATTACAAAAATCAGTCTTTATGATAAGCACATAGCAATCATGTGACCTAAACTAGGTCTATGTCACACAAGAATATACATAAGTCTAACATGCATAATATTTATAGCATTGCATCAAAATAACCCTCTCCAATTGTCATTAACATTATCTCACCAAGAAGGGACACTACACATACATAAAGAAAATGAGTAGCAAGATGAAACATTCACATGTACATATAATCCATTACATGAGAAACATACACATATTGACATTGGTATTTTATTGTGGAAACCCAAAGGAAAAAACCACCAATATGTTTGTTGTTATGATGTAAATTAAACACCTACTTAATTACATCAATTTGTTTTCAAGCACCCACTCACAAGAGGCACTGACCCCCATAGGATAGCAAGAACCTACTTACTAATAGTTGCCAACCTCTTATGAATGTAGGCCACCACCTCTTCTTTCCATTGTTATACTTGTAATACAATTTTCAAGATGAAAACAAAGGCACATACAAATATATAAAAGTACCAAATTGGTTTACTATAGAATAAGCTTCCTCCCTCGATCCTCCACTATTGTGTAATATCTCTCGATCTCATGTAAAAAATCCCTATTCTTTGCACTTTTGTGTTCTATTCCACATGATCTATGCAACACACTGCTCTAGTTCAACACTTGGGAAAGATTCCCAGATCACACAAACTCTTCTCTCATTCTTTAACACTTATAACAATACTCCCTTTCCCCAACTCACCACAATGGAAATCACTATTTTTTTTCATATGCCGCACACTCCTCAATGCTAGCTTTATTCTTGTTGCCTCACATCCCAAAAATATATATGTATAGCTCCTCCATGCTATTGTTGCATCTAGTGCTGCAATTCTACTACCATATTAAACTCTGAATATGGGCACCTGAGTACTTCACTGACTCTTTGTGTTTTTCTCCATGGTAAGAATTAATTCTCAATTAATATGAATAACTTCAACTAGGGCTCCCATGCTTATTCATGGCTTAATGAGCTTGAATGTACCTCATGATGGCTTCTCTGTTATTCATTAAATACACTAAGACATGCACAGGAAGATTAGAGATAACTTTCTCAGCTTAAGGAAGACCCAACACTCTTCCCTACAAGATCATGCTCCTTTCTATATTGACCAAATGACCTTTGTAGTCACCATTAATTATACAACCAACTCTCTTGAACTCATCTCTTTAGCTACCGAATCACCCATACACATACACTCAGTGTTCTATTAGAGCTCTAGTCATCATAACTTTCATTAAAACAAAGGTATGATATATCACAATGTCGATTCGTTTAGCCCCTTAGAGCTTAGTTACTTTTAGCTTTACACACAATACGACCACATGTTGTGATCGATGGCATCATTCTCCTCTCTACAACAGTATCAAGGATTCTAATATGGTAACTTTTGTTAAATGAGACATTACGAAATTGCACAGTCCTGAGGGTTCGAGCCCTTTCATTCTTAGCCCCTTCTTGATTTTTCATATGACCACAGGTTGTGATCGAGGGCTTAGTGCTTAGGTTTTAAGGCTTCAAGGATCCTACTGGGGGCCTATGTCCTTATGTATTTTCTCTCCCTCTTGGTTCTTTGAGCTAAGTGATAGCCACATCAGAGCTCTTTTGCATCATAACTTTTTCAAATTAATAACGAAGGAGTTCTGATATTTCAACCTCCGAAACACTTTTCATGAGGCATCACACAACACTCATGTGCTCAGATTTTCTCTACTCCCTTCATCCTTTGGTTCCCCTCGATGAGATGCCAACCAATATCGGAGCCCCTGGTATCGATATTCCTCTCCAAATTACAATTTTAGAGGAGTCTCAAAATTCTAACCTCTAAAATAATCCACACCACCTTGGTCCTAAGTCTCACTTCTACATCCTTGGTTTTTTGGGTTTCCTATGACCAAGAGATAGTCCACATTGGAGCTCCTTTATCAAATCATATTTTTTCCCTAAAAATTCAATGAGAGGTTACAAAACCTTGACCTTTGATGTTCTAACCTCTGAGATGACGTCATGCAGTCGTCATTACTCCACATCATGCCTCCTTAGTGGTGACACATGTTACCTGAATTTTCCCCAATAGATTACTGAAAATATCGAATGAAACTACCACATGTCCACTATAGAGCTACCTCATGCCGAAGTCATCTAACATGTCAACTTCACAGGGCCAATCACCTGTTGCCATGTGTCCTACTAGAGGAGAGAAAAAGGGCCCAATAAAACCTTAGTTTCACGATGAATTTCTTTGTTAATCCTTACACCTCTATTGGCTTAGTGAGACACAACCCAGGTTTAGTGTTAATTTAGCCAAAGAAATCCCTACACTATAGGCCCTTTCGACATCAATCCACGGAGCACAGACTAAAGTCTCACCCAAACTTGTATGGGAGGATGCTCGAACCAAGTTTCCACACCGAGAGATGGCAGTGATGTATTTTTATGCCCTAACTCTACCTTCACACCAATCAATAATCCTTTTATGGCTTATAATATACTTCTCTCAATCACCCTCTAGACCCTCACGAAGGTCTACACATGTCGTTTACGGACGCTAACCAAGCAAATTAACCACTTATGTGCTTCTGTAATTACTCTTACATTCGTATTTACCTAGATAGGCTTAAGTATTTGATAAATTCAATATGCTTTAATATGTTCTTCATGCAAACAGATATTATTACTTGCATAGAGATAACAATGTAAGACATATAGATTCGTGCATCAATATAGCATTAAATCATGAAACCATTATTCAACATAACATAACCACATTTATTCATATTGGAAGTAAATGGATCAAACATAGATATTTCCAGAGTAATATTCTTATTAGTACATCAGATCTTCTGACAGACTATAACTACCATGCACACATAGTTGCAGGGGTCCCCGGACTCAGCTGTGGACTTCTACCTTAGGCCTCTGTGCACACAACTGCATAGCCTTTCTTCTATTCTAAGCCTCTTCGTTCTTAACTCTTATTGACCCACCAACGACTTAACTACATTCGACTCTTCTAAGACACTCTTTTTTATATAATCCTGTGGTCTGCAAACCATGGGTGGATCTTCTTAATCCGACAACACTTACATAAAAAAAGGGTGGAACCCTTTATGAAACTTTACATCTATGCACTCCGCGACCACAAATTGCAGAGGATTTACACTTTACATACAAAAACTCAAGCTTTATGCCCCAAAACTTGGGCTTTTAACCCAAAAATTGATCGTAGGGGACCCTATCCCAACAAGCCCCCAACACAAATATGGTAACTTGCCCCTCGAGTCACTCTATTGGCATGAAGATCTTGCTGCGAAGACCTCCCAACCACACTTGTGCTACTGCAACTTCAATTGTACATTGCAGAGCTGCCTGCTTGACCTACTACACGCTGCTCCATTGTTGGTCTTGCACTATCTACCTGGATCTTCTACTGTGTTGTTTGAAGGATGGCCAACTTCTCCCCAAAGGTGGTGAAGAGTACATAGGCCTCATCCATCCAAGGTGACAATTTGGCCTTGAGGATTGCCTCTTTGCCCTGTGCTACTTCCTCTTATTCTTTTAGTTCCTTTTCCTCTTACAACTTGGCCAATCTCCGTGTGATGGCAAAAGTGTGCGCCATCGCTCTGGCTTCATCATATTGTAGCTGTAATTCCCTTGCCTTAGTATTCAACCTCTGAAAGGTGGGATCTTCCTACAGACTAGTGAGGATCTCCATCAATTGCTCAAAGAGCGCAGTTCATTATGTGACCGCGGCATCTACTACAACAACTGCATTCATGATAGGTGCCTTGCACTGGTCTCTGGCCTCCAATGGACTTGATGGTTGTGCCCTCAAATCGAGCTCTGTAATCTTGAGGTTCAAATCAAACTCAACCTTGGCCTTCTCGGTCTAAGAATCATGCACACCTGCAACCAACTTCTAAATCTTGGCCTCCACAAGCACCTCTTCGGGGATGTGCAGTTCCAGAATGGTTCTGCACACTTCTGCTACTCATTCTTTTCCTGGACCTTCTTCCAGGTGTATATCACTGTTGTTTTCTCAATGAACAATTGTCCATTATTATTCTTCTACTCGTTGATCACACTCATCGTGCACTGCTCTCGGGCCCTATGTTTTGCGATAACACCTACTCACAATGTGTAAAGGAATTCGCTTTGGAGTGTGACCAAGTTGAGACCAGTGTTCCTTAAAGAAGCCTTTTCAACATCTATCTCCATTCTTAGGCCACCATCAGGTAGCGTGACAGCCCAAGGATCCAAAGAGCGAACCATCTCTTCTACTCCAGTGGTCGTCGGCACCAAACTAGTCGATGTCACGCTGCTCTGACATACACCTTCCTGCAGTTGAGTAGTTTGGATCTGCATCTCGCGTAGACCTGTCTGTATGGAAACCAAGGCTTTCTTCTGCTGCCACCGCAATTCTGCCATCACATCCCATACTTTATCCCTGATGTTTTCCAAGTCACCCTCTATCAAGGTGATCAGGTCTAGTGATGACTTGGTGGCCTTGGAGTTTTTGCACAACCCTTCCTTCTCCTACTCCCTATTCTACTTCACCTAGAAGGGGGTGATTTCCAGATCTACACCACCATCATCTGATCGTTCTTCTTCTTCTATCTGTGGTGAAGTGAATTTTTTACTTTCGTCAGAATCACGTTCTTCCTCCTGTTCCTTGGTAGCATGCTCTGCTTCCACGCGTGCCTTCTTCGCAGCCTCCTTATTTCTCTTTTTACCAACTGCTAAATTTTTTATCGGGCCTCTTCCTTCTTTTGCTTTCCCGTAGACTTACTAGACCCAACAAATAAATATGAGGTCATGTTCCACTCGACTAGCAAACGATCGAGGGTTGCTTCTATTACATCATCCGTCGCAAGATATGGTAGATCATACCACTTTTGTTCTAGTTCCTTGCGCGCCAAGATGGAGATATAACGGAAGTTCGCTTTGAAATCTGTGTATCCCGACAACTACTCAAAAACAGTTGGCGATAGCCTTGGTTTACGGTTGATGGCCATATTGATTCTCATCTCCATAAATACCCAAAATACCTTTCTCTCGTGGACCCGCTCAATGTCCTTCGTGGCCCTTAGTGAGGAAAACTTTGCTGCTTCTTGAAAATATTTTGCAATCGGAGGAAATTTTCTATCTTCCAGCAACTGCCACGTGACCAACACAATCGAAATTAAGAACCATGATTAGTTAAATGTCTTTCTATGGTCCTCTACATCCCTATAGTTTTCGAGGAACTCACTGCATAGATAGCGTGCCCAGGTGAATTGTACGCCTTCCGTGCACTGGGCTGCTAATGAAATGACTAATGCCGATACCTCATCTGCGTGACACTTCCTCATTACCTTTCCCGCCAAGATATGGGTGGTCACCTTCACTTTGGGGTCTGTAATACTCGAGATTGAATATCCACGTGACTTCTTGAAAAGCTTAAACTTGTCCTTAATTTGCTCGGCGAGGTCGCGCTCGCCTGTTTTTCCCTTATCTAGGTCCTTTGGGACCTTCACCTTACCCTAGCATGGAGGGATGTATTCTGGTAACTTTGAGATACGGTCTACTCCCTCAATATCAATTTCCTCTGCACCCATACCAGTTTCTTCTTTGCCCTCATCGAATTCTAGGTTTACCAGCTTGCATTTCTCTTATGTGTTGGGCTTCTCTTTCTTCTGATGCTTCCTTGGTGACTCGCACACTGACTGTGTCACTTTCTATTTGTCCTTCTTCATCTTGGAAGCCTCTCCTGCTGGAGTAGGCTTCAGTCTAGGCAACCTCGGTGGTTTTGGCACCACGACGGGCACTTCCATGCTTACAACCTTAAGGGAGCTCCCTTAGAGGCCATAGATCCTCCATCACTTGCAATTTCTTTGGGCGCTCACATGAGGCTATTCAGGAGCTCCTAGGTTTCCTTAGGTAACTTTTCAAACACTAAACTGGCCACCAAATCCTCAAAAACCATAGGATTCATCCACAACTGATAGCACGACACTAAAGCTCTCAAAATGAAAAGTGTTTTACCTTGGGCCGCCATCTGTAACTTATAGGAAAATTCTATTTCAAATTCGATTGTTCCCCCCAAAAATCCTATCATAAATGCTAGATTGTCGGTATATTTTCAAAGATATCACTCTTAATTTTAGCCTTAAATCCCCCCCCCCCCCACTCCTCTTAGCCATTTTTTCACTGTCACATCATGAACAATGACTCTAACAGTCACTTTCTGGCTACCCTGCATGCTCTCTCATTCTATAGCACAGTTCCCATCATGCTTCTACTAATGCTGTGATATTCTTCCATCCCACACACTCCCCTATTCGTGTAGCTCTACAACCCAGGCAGTGTACTTTATAGTCCCGCAACTCCTTTCAGCTACGTAGAGTGCTATGATTGTGCTTCCATCATATAGTCATCTGGCCAGATCCCCGGTGTATGGCTTCAATCAGTTGCCATTTACCTTTCTGGGAAATGGATCTCCATTCAATTTCACCAATTGAACTGCTCCACCATCAGTAATCTCTTTGATGACATATGGTCCTAGCCAATGCATCTGAAATTTTCTTAGAAATTTATCAAACTTGCTATCATATAATAAAGCCGAATCATCTACCTTGAAGGTGTGCGTTTGATGTGCCGATTATGCCATGACTTTTCACGCTCCTTCGGAACATGCTGATGGAATGTATCCAAGAATATATCTTCTTCAAGCTATGTCAATTGCGCGAGCCTCTCTTCCAGGGCTCCACGATTTGCCATCCCTGTAAAAGCCACTATGTGTAGACTAGGTACAGTATACTCCTTTGGAATCACGACATCTATGCCATAGACCAACCTGAAGGGTGTCTGTCAAGTCAGCTTCTTACAAGTAGTTCTGTAAGCCCATAACACCACATGTACGTGCATGTCCCAGTCATTCCTTTGTGCATTGCAAACCTTTTTCACCGCATTCTCCAAAATCTTATTAAATGTCTCAACTGTCTCATTAGCATGTGGGTCATATGGTGTGATATTTTTATGATAAACTTGGAATTCCTCCATCAGTGCATTGATCCTTTCATTAAGGAAATGCATACCGCAATCGCTCATCAAAATATTCGGGCAACCAAACCTAGTCAGTAAATATTCAAAGAGGAACCTCGATGTTGTTGGCCGTGTAAAATATTTTATAGGCTACACATCCGTCCATCTAGTCAAATACTCCATCGTGGTGATGATATACCGCACAACTGTCTTCTTTCCTAGAGGTTGAATCGGGCCTACAAAATAAATTTCCCATTTCTCAAATGGTTGTAACGACACTTGAGGATTTAGAGGCACCTCATCCCTCCGTGATGGCATGCCCATCCTCTGACATGCATCACATGCCTTCAAATAAGCCTTGAAATCCTTATGCAGTGTCGACCACCACAACCCAGTGCGTAAAATATTCTGCATTGTTTCTTTTCCTGCATAATTTCCTCCCACAGCTGCTCCATGAGCTTCAACGAGGATTTTGTTCCATTCCAACTCAGGTACATAACGTTGTAGAATTTTATCTTAGCCCATTTTAATAAATGTTCTGCAATGATAGAAAATTCTGCCGCACGCACAACAAACTCCTTCTTTTGTTGACTAGTATACCCTTTTGGAGTCGTTCCCATCATCAGGAAGTGTATGACATCTACAAAATGATTGTCAGCTACGTGCACTGCAAAGACTTGCGTATAAGGCAATCCTTCCTCCAAATTAGTAGGCTCCTCTGATGTTTCAATGTGTGATAGATGATATAATCTGGAATTCAATCGTCCTGACTTCACAATGACTTCGAAAGCATATTCCTGAAACAGCAACAACCATCTACATATATTCTCCCCAATATAGTCTTGTTAAATAGGTACTTCTATGCAGAATGGTCTGTATACACCTTAAAGTGTCTGCCTAGCAGGTAGTGTCTGAACTTCTAGAGCATGTACACCATAGCCAAAACTTTATGCTCTATCGTTGAATAGTTCTTCTTAGCTTTAGACAACTTCCTACTTGCAAATGCTATAGGGTGATCCAACTCTCCCTCACCAATCTATGTCAGTACTAGTCCGAGCGCAATACATGACACGTCCACATGCACATGAAATTCCTTCTTCCAATCTAGGAAGATTAGGATCGGTGTGATGACCATGTTTTCTTTTAACACATCTAAGCTTCACTGATATTATTCATTCCAACATATCTAGCATCTTTCTTCAATAACTTCTCCATTGGCATGGTAATCTGGGCATAACTCTTGATGAAATTTTTATAGCATCCCATATGCCCCAATGTTGCACACAACTGTTTCACACTTCTTGATGCCTCCAAATTAATTATAACTTCTATCTTAGTTGGGTCCACCATTAATCCTTGTCTACATACCACATGGCCTAGCAAGATTCCGAAAGGAACACAGAAAAAAATTTCTTCAAATTGAGCACGATCTGATACCTCCGACATGTATCTAGCATCAAGCGTAGGCTAGCTACATGGTGCTTCACTAGCCCAAATATTTTCCAATCATCAAAGTATACCTCCATAAACTTGTGAATGAAGTCCTTGAATGGTGGGATGACTACGCGCGAAACGATCACCGACACGTTCTTCAGCCCAAAAGGCATTAAAGTATACTAAAAGAATCCCCACTCGGTTGCGAATGTCATCATACTTCTCTCCTCTCATGGGATCTTGATCTGATGGTACCCTAAGAACCCATCGGTGAATGAATATGCTTCCTATCCTTCTACATTATCCAACACTTCATCAATGAACATTGTTGGAAAAGGAACATGCACGCAAGCATCATTTAGCTTCCTGAGATCTATGCATATCCTTATTTCATCCTTCTACTTCTTTTCCTAAACTACTATTGGGCTCACCCAATCAGATTCTTCCACTGGTTCAATAATACCTACTGCAAGCATTTTATCCAACTATAAGCAAACCTTTTCTTTATACTTTGGGTTGAGGCGGTAAGGCCTTCTATTGATCAGCTTCACATCTGATTTCAACGTAATTTTCATAAATCAAAAGTACCCTATTATCCCCTTTAAGTCTGAGAACTTCGTAGGGAACAAGTCCTGGTATTCGTGGGGAAACTCAACAACCTTATCCACCGTAGCATCATCTGAGTAGTCCCCTATCTTCGCAAACTTCAGCTCCTCCTCTCTCCCAATGTTCACTTGTCTCATTTTCAGTGGCGCGGTGATGTTTGGATTTTCTTTCTTTGGTCCCTCAACTTCATGGTGACCTTCTGTTTCTGGGATATTAATGTTCCTTGGATCCTCGTCTTCCTCTTTAGTGGTCACATTGTAGCACTCTAGCACATGGAGCAACTGGGTGGTCCAATCGATTGAATCAAATCCAAGGGATCCTAGGAGATTCTGAAGATCATGGCTTTGACCTTCTGTAGTGCTTCATCAATGCACTCAAATCCATCTTCAAAGATGAATGTAATCAAGAATCCATGTCTCAAAATATCCCATTCGTCCGTACCATGGTGGAGCTCTGGCTCCAAGTACCAATTCATAGGGATCCTATGAAGATCATCCAAGTGCTTCATCAATGAATCCAGATGCACCCATGTCTTATGGGTTGTACCAATTCATAGGTATTAAATCCAAGGTGTGACAGAACAGATGCACCCACTTTGGTTGTGGTTCTACACCATAAGCATCGGTCCATTGGGCTTAGTGATCACACGAGTCACTCCTTCCATCATATTTCTCTATCAATCATACCTTTGGGTGATGAAACTACACCCTCATCATTCTTCTGTATTTTCCCCATCCATCAAAGTTTCCTTTATGCATACCCCACCCTCCTGTAGGCATAGCACGTAGTGCCAAGTCCAAGGCTTGGAAGTGATCCGTCTTCGGCACTTCCATTTCAAATGCATCTAGAAATTTATCAACATGAGTTAAACCATCATAATAAGGTAGACTTCTTACCTCCGACAATACACAATGCAGTGATTTGGTCATCATGTTACATCGTAGTGTAGACACTTCATGCAATCTATTATGCTAGTGTTTCAATTCCTCATATGAATCTGATGTGTAGGAGATTTCGCGGTCCCATGTAATATGTCCATCAACTTTCAAATTCACCCAATCTTGATCTCAAGTAGTTATCATATAAATTTGGTCCAAATCATCATCAGTTTTGTAATTGCGGACAGGTTTAGTGTAGCACGGTCCTTCTACAGGGTCCAATGGCACTACTACACTGAGTAATTTTATTTCAAATGACATCGTCCAATTCTTCAAATTGATCACCTTGTTCATGTCAATAGCCTAATCGATACCAAGGAGCATAGGGTAGGGATTTTTGTCATCCACAATCTCTATCACTTCAAAATCGGCCAATGAGCTCACACATTTGATATCAACCGTGACTCCTTGTAATCTTTCCATTTCCATGGAATAATATTTTGCTAACTCGCTATTCTCAACTGAATAGGAGACCACTTTAGCGTAGTTCTCCCCATTCTCTCCCATGTCTGTTTACGAAAAAAATTCGCATCGGACCCTATATCCAGAATAACTTGGTCCATTTCATATTCTCTTATTTGCGCGGTGAGTCTCATCTCCCACCCTATTCTTGCCTTATGCTTACTAGTTATCGTGACCACATGTGGTCCATCAAGTGTATTACTAGCACATTTATTGATCAACTCTTGTAATCCCTTTATGGCCTTGCTATCTCGAAGTAGCTTTATGCAAGTCTCCAAAAATGTATTAAGCATGGATGGGTCCATTTCTCCAAACTATTTATCCTGACTTCCTGAGGTAGAAGCCTCAGCGAAGTTTCTCTTTGCTTCCATAAATGTTTCCCTCACGCGCTTCAGGTCAAACTCAACATCCTTTTCTGGAGCTTTGCTGACACATTCACTTTCTTCAGGCTATTTTCCCTTGTCTTCACCAGTCATCATTCCACTTCACAGCATGATGTTCACATTAGGATCCTCTTTGCGGGGTTCAACCCTCATCATCTGCAGATTCTGGGTAGGTTGCTGAGGCTACATCCCTTTCTCACATATTTTAGCTAGTAATACATGGCAGTCTTATGTCGTATGTTCAAACTAAGTACAATATTTGCACGATAGGCACATTGGGTTCATGCATTCTTGCGCGTAGTGTCCTCGTCCCCCACAGTTGTGGCAAATCACTTGTTCGCGTCCTCTACCAGGTCCTCCTCCACATCAGCCTTGCTCACGCCCCTCAAATCCTCTCCACCCTCCCCCAATTCCTTGATCCAGCCATCGAGTTTCTACCTGCACTCTATATGTGGGGGTTCTAACCATCATTAGCTCATAGCTATGACATTTATGCTCATCACGACCCACTGATTGACAAAAGTTGCAAAAGAACTGTTGCGGTGTCTGTACAAATTTCTGCAACAGGTGACAATTGTCTGTCACATGTTTTTTAGCAACTTTACAGATAGAACACCATAGCATAGGCCCTGTACTTGACCCTGCTTGAGCTTTCGGCCTCAGAGGCATCGACTCCCCTGCTACAACACAACTTGCGAAGACTGAGGAGTGATATTTGTCATGCCCCTAACTTTTGCATTTCAGGCACCAAACGTCTTCGCGCACCTCCTGCCAAACAACTCTATCCTTATTTAGACTCTGAAACTCTAGGAAAAGGTTCTGTAACTATGTGTGAATCTACTGAACTCCTAAATTAGCATCTTGCATTGGTGTCTCATGCAATCTCATCGCAATCTCTAGGGCTTCTGCCTAGGTCCAAATCTCTTGGTGTGATAAAGCAACGCTCAGATGAGGCAAGAGCGAAGCCACAAACCATTCATAGTGCTTCCCATCGTTAACATTCATGTTAGCTTCATGGATCGTGCACTTCAATCTCTGATCCAGGTCCTAGGGTGTCTTGCGAGGCTTCATCATGATCTCCTTGAATCCCACAATTGATTGTGCTTCAGACTTAGGCCTACTGAATTACTTGTTCAGCGCGGTTTGGATATCTGCTAATGAAGCCATTGGGTTATCAATGCAGTACTTAATGTACCATGTCAGCGTGCATTGTTGTAAAGCAGAGACCAATGTTTATTTCTTGATCTGATCATCTGTTATACCCTGAGCTTCCCGTACGACCTTCGTGATGAACTAGAATTGGTCCAGGTCTTCATTTCCTGAACCCTTGAAAATGGAAAAGTTTACTGCATTTTCCATATTGAACGATGGCGGAGGTGGTGGCTATGTGGGCGAAGGTGTATGCTATGGAGGTGACTGCGGATGTCGGGTGGGTGGATGGGCCATTCATGGGAACCCTCATCTTATTAATTGAACAGTGCTATGCAATGAAGCATGTGTTGTTTCCTCATCGTCACTTAGAGGAGGTTCGATCAATGAGCTATATTCAGGGCCCGTTCTCCCTCTATCCCTGAAGATCTTTCCACTTCGTGTAGCTGCAAACATCAAGGTAACTCCATAAACGGCTTTTCACACAAGAGAATCTTAATCAAAGTATTTAAAGACCTTAAATACCTACCTCATAGTCCCTTGAAGAAGCGACGCTCTACTTCGTTGTAACTCACCAAAGTACCAACCACGAACTCTGTCATGAATCCTCCTATGATACGATCAATCTAGTAACTGATGGTGCATGCGATCTTATCTTCTGAGGTTTCCAATCTCTGCACTAACTTCGGGGTACACACTATCAGACCGTCAAGCCTCCAACTTCCTTGGTCATCTTCCAATTTAGTGATCCACTCGTATAATTCAACTAAGAAGGAACAGAAGAAGATTTTGTGTATCTCTGTGTATAGGTATCTATCCAACCACTATTCTTTCGTCAATTTTGGATTTCAATTTTCTTGCGTCATGAATTCGTGGATCTTCCTATCCAACCAGCCTTCAATTTCCTTCTTAGTCGGATTCCAGTTATGTGACATCACACATATCTTTATGCAGATCCCAATCCTAGCAACAGAACCATTTGTTGGCTTAGTGGGCCCCGACCTAGGTTCAATGTTGATTTAGCCAAACAAATCCCTACACTATTGGTCCTTTCGGTATCGATCCGCGGAGCACAAACTGAAGTCTCACCCGAAGCAGTATGGGGCGATGTTGGAACCATGTTTCTGCACCTAGATATGTAGTGATGTCATTTTATACCCTAAGTTTTCCTTCATGATGATCGATAAGCCATTTAGGGCTTATCGATATACTTCTCTTAATCAACCTCTAGACCCTCGCGAAGGTCTACGACTGCCATTTGCAGACCCTGACCAAGCGAATTAACCAATTACTTGCTTCTGTAATTACTCTTACATCTGTATTTACCCAATCGGCTTAAGTATCTGATAACTTTAATATGCTTTAATATGTTCTTCGCGTAAACAGATATTATTACTTGCATACAGATAATAATGTAAAACATATAGATTCGCGCATCAATATAGCATTAAATCATTAAACCATTATTCAGCATAACATAGCCTCATTTATTCATAACAGAAGTAAATAGATCAAACACATATATTTCTAGAGTAATATTCTTTATTAGTACTTTAGATCTTCTTATAGAATCTAAGTACCCTACACACTAAGTTGTAGGGTTTTGCGCACTCAACTGGGGACTTCTACTTTAGGCCTCTATGCACACAACTGCAAAGCCTTTTTTCTATTCTAAGACTCTTCATTCTTAGCCCTTACTGACCCACCAATGACTTAACTACCTTAGACTCTTCTAAGACTCTCCTTTTTATACAACCCCATGGTCCATGGATGATAGGTGGATCTTCTAAAGCTGACACCACTTACATAAAAGAATTGCGGAACCCTTTATGAAAGTTACATCTACATGCTTCGCGACCAGAAATTGCAGAGAATTTACACTTTTCATACAAAAACTTGGGCTTTCTACCCCAAAACCTGGGCTTTTAACCCAAAAATTGACCCTAGGGGACCCTATCCCAACATCCTCGCAACCTCGGTGAATGTTAAGGAATTAAAATCATAAGGACTTACAAAAATATGGGGCTTTGAAATCCAGATAGATAAGGGTTCCATGTGTTTCTTCTTACTTCCGATACTCGGCCTTTCTGATGTCCTGATATGCTTCTGATATTTTGAAATCAATTCTCGATGCTCTGCAATCCCGAAATTCTAAAACTTTGATCTTTTGAGCCTTCCAATATTATGATCCTTCCAATATCCCCTCTTCTCTGAGTTTATGACATGCCTTCATTCCAAAACCCATGAAACTGTGACCTCCGATATTTGGTCATCCCAAGGTCTCGATAGGCTTCCATGTGCCCTGATATTTCAGCCTTCTAAGTACTTCACAACCCTAACTTCTATACTCAATAATGTTTGGGCGAGGAGGCCATTTCTATACTTCCACATACCATTGGAAATATTTTTTAGAGAACTAACCAGCTGTCCTAATTACAAGAGTATTTGAGCTGATATCTTAAATCAAAAACTCCTCCAATGTCTGGAACTCCCAACTGTCATAGTATCACTTTATGGCTTCTCCAATAAGCATGTTAAGTTGTAGGAATATTCAACTACCTTTGGATTTGATATCCACAATAGTAAAGTGTATTATTGGAAGGGATATTATTAGCATACAGTTCAACTTTTTCTAGCCTAGAAATCAAGCAAAGGCAGCATACTTATCTTGAACCATTCTTCTATTCTCAATCTCGAATTGACTTGGGCAACATTTCAGTTAGTGTTCATTTTTTAATTTAGAGTTATCTAATTAAATAAGGAGGTGAATTGTATGGAGGAGTTTAGCATGCTTTTATGGTCATAAATTCAAGCATGAAGATATATGGTATAAACCATTTTTGGAAGTGGTTTTTTTTTCTCATGATAACATCAAGTCAACATATGGCAATGATAAGAAAAGTGGTGATTTTGTGGTATTTTATTTAAATTTTGAAAGCATAAATTAGTGTCTCTTATATTCTATAATTGAATTATTTTAAATTATTTATAAATAGCTTAAGGAGTAATATGAATGATATTAAAAGAATTCATTACATTGAGGATAGATTAATTTGTGTGGGTTGTGTATAATGGTTTCTTGTGATTTTTTTTCTTTTTTATTGTAAATTATGTAATTGTTAATAACATAGAAAATAAATTTATTAATAATATATAAAGAAATTAATTAATTTCAAATAAATTTTATCATAATATATAGTAATCTATATATAATTATTTTTGAAATTATTTATCAAATTTTTTATTAGTATAAAAAATCATAATTTCAATTGTTGTATATATTTAGGGTATTTAATATTTCTAATTAATGTATATATGGATTGGGAGTTATTATAGTTGGCTTTATGATAAAATTTGGTATTGAAAGGAATGAAACTCATAAAATGAATGTTTATTATATGGGATGAGTTGGATTGGAGTTTCGAATTAACAGGGTGTTTGAAATATTGGATTCATGGTGACATTATAGTAAAGGAGTGGATACTTAAAAAAAAAAGATCACCAATTGGAGGAAGATATGTTCTTTGCATCTATAATATTTTTTTCTCTAATAAGAGAGTTACAATGTAATGTTTTACATATGCGACTAACTATATATGTGAATTATGGACATACAAATGGATGCTTAGGCATTTGTGTTCCTTTGATGCCTTAAAAGAAGAATGATATAGTGTATTATTGCTCTATATTTGATATATACAATGATAATTCTCATATTTATGATGTTACAATATGAGGTTATATTGACATGTGGTTCCATTTATTATGTAATTTCATGATATATATTTGATATAGGGATATTGATGTTATAACTTATGATGGTATTTCATGAAGTGAAGCATGTGGAAATTGCGTACAGGCTTTATGACATACACGAGCATGTAGTTCGTCATTATTCAAAATGTTGTGGTAACAATGATGTTATATTCTCCTTATGACATGCAATACTTGGAATGTGGATTAATTTTTTATGATACTATGACGATAACTAATGCATTGGTTGCATGTTGAGATGTGGTGATTGACAGGAAATCTGCAAATGGACCTAGAGGGTTAGTTTATTTGACGGTCTCATAAGAGCCCATACCTATGAGGGAGAATATGTAACACAATATGGGATGGGGATAGACTCAATCAACACTACATATGTCAGTTGTTCCTTTTTCTTGTATAGCTCTTCATAGATATCCCTTAAGGGACTATGGGACCATCTTGAGGAGGCTAAGTGCCTAATATTGGAGGCAAAGTCTTGATATTGGATTTCGATATCGAAGTATAGTGGGGGTGTAAGGACTTCAACACATGGGGTTGTGCACCTTATTGAATGTGGAGAGATTAGGCCAACCTTTTGAGATTCGTGGAGTACTACTACATGAAGTATTGAGTTAGGTGTAGGCCTTAGCATAGATGATATCTGAGCCTAAGCGCGAGACTTGGCACCAACCTTGGGTTATCGTACATACCGCTGAGGCTTTATGCCTAGCTCCGAAAGTTGCAAAAAAGGATAGAGGTTCCTTAGGATTTCGCTAGTCATGTGAAAAATTTAAATGCCTATTGGCTATACTACTTCAACAGAAAGTCTACAACAAACATGAAGTAATAAATAACTAAATAAAATAAAATAAAAAGTTAAAAGATTCAACTTATATTCGGGACAAAGCTCCTTAAAAAAGGGGAGTACGTAATGTCCCGTAATAACAATGATAATAATAATAATAATAGTCAACAAATAAAATAAAATAATATTAATATACAAGTGAATAAATAAGAAATAATAAGTAAATATAATAATAGTGAACAAATAATAAATAATGAAGAGAATATAATAATATTAAATAAATAAATTATTAAATAATTGAAGATAATATAATAATATTAAATATAAATTAGTAAATAATAAACTAGAGTTCTAAATAAATCTATATAAAAAATAAATAGTAAAATAGTAAAAGTAAATAAACTTAACAAAAAGTGAAAAAATAAGAAAATAAGAAAGAGTTAAATTAAGAAGTATTGAATTAAGTAAAACTTAAAATAAAGTAATAAAAGTTGGCATGTTGACATATGGAATGTGTGCATGTAAATTCCTTTCCATTTTTTGAACAGTTTGGTCTATTTAATGGACAATGAGAAGGATGAGATGATTCATTTATTCAGTGTTTTTATTGGAAGAAAATTGTTGTGAGACAAAGGATTCCCTATCAGTGGTATGTTGATTGAGGGTTTAGGGGTGGCTAGCTGTAGAAAGATCATGTGTAGTTGAGCCTACGATTAGGTGGAGAGTCATCCAAAAAAAATTGTGGTTAGCAGGATTCAAAAACTGTTCAACTCTGAAATCACAAATAAGGAGTATTGTATCTATAGATAACTTGTATCTACTTGTGTTTTTAAAAAATTGTATGCTTATTAGTTGAATAGTTGTGCCTTAGTTGAATTGAGGCTTCTATGATTCCATATCAAGTTTATGAGAATTTTTTTGGCGTAAATCACATGATATTTCATTTGTCGATGCGTTTTGAACCAACCAGTCTGGTTCATTGTGAGGACAAGTTGAAGAAACAGATCTAGCTTAGCATATTAAATAGTTAGAGCAGAGCTTCCAACAACTATATTTCTTGACCAGGTAATAGATATATTGTCTACCAGCTAAATTTGACCGGGAAATGGTTAGATGGACTGGATTAGTGGAAAAACCTATATTCAAATAAAAAAGTTAATTCAATTAGCTATATTTTTTAATTAAAATAAAAGTAAGGGGACCATTTTACAAACTTATAGTTATAAATATATATTAAAATAATTAATTATAAAATAAATTGATAGTTAATTATAAAATTTATTACCTATATAAATATTAACAATCTAAATTGACATTATAGCATAAATTGACATTATCAGTTGTATATTTTAATTCCAGGTTGTTACACAATAGATTAACCTTATCATACATTTAACAATCTAAATCCTCTACAAGATATACTTGTAATCTACTCATTCTCAACTAATCTCTCCCATCTCATTGTATCAATACTTCATAATATAATTTACATGACCAACTAATGATAAAATGAGTTGCAATGTGATATAACAGAAATGTACTACTCCATAAGATCTCCCATTTTCAAAAATCCCAAATTACCAATCCTTATGGTGGAAGAGTTTGTTCCAAGGAAATGTAGTGTGAACAATGATACACTTCTCAATGTGTTCAATACTCCTGAGAATCCTAGAAAGTTCCACGACACATAATTAAATAGTAAAACCTAATGGTGGTATCATTATTAGTCCCTGCCTTTAGGCATGGACTATAGTAATCAGAAGCGAAGAATATATCATTATTTGAGCTGCTTGTATTCCTCGCTCATTAGCTATAAACAAAGTTTTAAGAAGTTTTGAGAGAGATATTGATTTTTCATGTTATTTGGCCTCTTCCCAAAAAATCAAAGCTAGAGGCCAAAAACCAAAGCTAATCCGAAGCGAAAACAATAGGTTATATTTTTGTTTGTTTGATATTTTCAAATTTTTAGTCCCTACAACCTAAACTAATGTTAGCATTATTGGAGGGCATTAAATGTTATCTCAGCATTTAGGAACACCCTGGTATATACCAACATATAAGCACAGCAGGGACCTGCTGCAACACATGGCGATTGCACCCCACATCTATATTGCATGTGAGTGCATGTTTGTCCAGTGGCAAAGGCAGGTTTCGGTGTGATGGTGAATCACAGGAAGGGCACACAGCCTGCAACAAAATGTAGCTTGCAACAACTCAGAGGCACATTAAGGTTAGTTCACCGAATTGACATGGCGAATCAACACAGTCACGATGTTTTTATTGGTGAGCTGCGAGTTTCCCCGCGAGTTTCCCTATTTGTAGCCTCCGTCGTAACTTTTGTCTGTCCAGGCAGAAGCATAACTTGCATCTGTCTAGGCAGAAGAGGAGGTTTCTATCGCCTTTTGTACTGAAGACATGTCTAGGAGCATGCTGAATTACATTTCAAAACGCCACAACTCCCCTTCCATCCATATAGGCCTAGGTTTATTCAGTTAAGGATTGCTTGATTTATGGAGCTGCTAGCCTTGCCATGCCTGCAACAATATTCCATAGGCAATAATATTTCATAGGTGAATAAAGGAATGAAATACTTACTAGAACAGAAGGCCATGAGGTTGAACCACCAGGCAAATCTTTAAGGCTTCTCAATCCTTACGTCAAGGCGCAACTTCTTCCTCATTCATTAGGATTAGGCAGTATGCTCCTTTCGCTTCCTTGCTCTACTTATCCTCACTTTTCCTTTGTTCATCTGAGCGGAGCATGTATAGAGATCTTCTTTGTAGAGAGCATAATGGATTCAGGGTGGTATTTGTTGCTGTCTCCAATCCCTTCTGCCATTTTTTCACTTCTGTTTCCTGTCCCTGTAGCTTCGAACCTTAATGCATGTCTCTCTCTTTTCCCGAGGGCAACTTGTTTCATCGAGGATCGATCCAAGAGGAAGCCCACCTCCATTTGCTGACGCGCGTATATAATACGATGTCTTCGTTCCACATCTTTCTATATTAGGAAAAATACATAAGCAAGGTTTGGTAGCATTCGGTAGCAAGGTCTGGTTCTCTCTATCACGTCTACTAGAGATGAGACGAATGACTGGTTCCTGGGATTCTGAAAATGAGACGAATGAATAGTTTTGGTCCCTGTATAACAGGATAACTCACAAGGGTGATCAGGTATCGACCTGCAAGCACATTCATGTCGTTCAAGGAAGCTAGGAGAAGAGTACCAACCTCATCAGTTTTCTCATTATTTTCATGTTCAATAATACCAATAGCATGGTCTCCTCAGTACACATTTTCTTCATATTCTTCTTGAGGATGTTTCTTCCTTTGAATGAGTAGGGGTTCCTTTAAACCTGTATTTGAATTCTCCATCACATTCGCTTCAGGCAAGTGTTCGAATGAGCTGAACAAGCTTCCTGTGGGCTACAAGCTTCTTCCTGCCACCAGTCAATTATAATGTTGCAGCCATTGTTGTTGCTCATCAATGGAGACAAAGAGGGACCTTCCTAAAGCAAATCTCTGCACAATCCTGCCACAAAACAAAACAAAAATAAGTGTGCATCCAGAATGTATGAAAGAAATTAAATCTAGCCATATTAGGCACATAATGATACATTACATTGCAGTGGCTCCAACATTCAGACCTACCGATGAAGCTACTGAACCAGAACCCAATTGCACACTATCAAAATCCTTAGCGTGCACAACTTTAACAGAGCATATCAATTTGCATAGAAATGGCTTATTCATGGTGGCTCCATTGTTCGACAAATTCATGGTGGCTTGTTGTTCTGCCCCGCGAGCGTAATGATTCAAATGCCCACCCCTTCCTCAACTGTCCCAGCTTCCTGATTCTGATTGTTACATCAATGCATGTTATACATGCAAGTGGGTCCAGAGTAGTTGGGTGCACGTGGGTCCTCCGAATGGTCGCCATGGGTGCCAAGTGATATTTATTTTTCTCTTGGGCATGGTTTAAGCCATGCATGCTACATTATGAAGGAGGTGAGGCATGTGGCGCTCATTGGAGGGCCCACATGTTCCATGGACGTCTTTATATTTTTATTTTTTTAAAGCACTTTACAGACCTTCCTCATGGCACTGTGATAGTTTTGCTGGTTTGCATTTTCATATCATCCTTTGCCTGGTCATGGGGACCACTAGGATAGATGATTCCCAGTGAAACCTTTCCCCTGGAAACAAGGTTTGCTGGATAGAGTGTGACCATTTGTGTGAATCTCCTGTTCACTTTTGTGATTGCACAGGCCTTCTTGTCAATGCTTTGCCATTTCAAATACGGGATCTTTTTGTTCTTTGCCAGCTGGGTGTTGGTTATGTCTGTATTTGTGTTGTTTCTCCTTCCAGAGATGAAGAATATCCCAATTGAAGAGATGATGGACAGAGTCTAGAAGAAACATTGGCTGTGGAAGAGATTTGTCACAGATGCCGACCTCATTGACGACGATGACGAAGATGTTTATTCCAAGAAAGAAAATGGTAAAGGCGATGCCAAAGCCTACGATAATTCCCAGTTGTGATCTTTCTCCATCCCATTTCATCACAGCGAGAATCACAGATCCATCCACCCACACCACACAGTTAACCATCAGGTCACCTCTGGCGCAGCATCATAGGCACGTAACAAAATTTTAATTACCGCTTATTACTCGCAAGATTAATGTAAAGCAAGTAGTTACAGTCTCACACTCCACGTATCACATGTATTGTATCTTTTTGATGATTTCATCTGTCATCCTCTTTAAATTTTTCTTAAAATGTTAGGCCGAATCGGCACTTAAAGAGCAGTTGATACTTAGACTACTGTTGGACTTAAATTCCTACCAGTGAAGTTATAAAATCTGGACATAGTTTTTTCCTCTTTCCTGTTCCAATGGAAACTGTATGAAATGTTTTCTCTATTTGGTAATTAATGTATTGAAATGAACTCATTAGCGTTTTACAGAAGGGAATTTCACTAAACTCCCTAATTCATATACATTAATAAAAACTTAATGTATATGAATTAAAACGACGCAGAATCTTATTTTTCACAGTTGTCATATCTTGAAATGAAAATAACAGTCACACAACAAGTTGTTCGAATCTCCAACTGCACGTGAGGGCCTTACTTGATCTGACTCCTTATTACATTTATTACACATATTAATGACTTTATTACATGTGCCTTATTGCCCAGTTATGTGATCAATAAGTTAACAATGGTCATTACTATCTATCAGGACCAAATCCCATTGGAGCTTCTTAGACACTCTAGGAAGGTCCATCTCTGTCTCGATTGATGAGAAACAACAATGGTTGAAACATTAAATCGACTAGTGGCAAGAAGAAGCTTACAACCATCTATTGTCACTGTTTCTGATGGTTTTCCAATTATTGTCTTACCCAATTCAAATGATTGTGCAGTGCCAATCGTAGGAAATGGCGCTATAATGATGTGTGGACTTGGCAGAGGAATGACATTGCCAAGGCTAGGATTTATAGCTACAATTTCTGATGGGCACAATGTTGTTACCATTTAGTTGTAACATAAGCAGATAATACCTTTAAATTTAAAGTGGAATCTATAAGTGCTGCTCTCTTTGATATCTCAAGAACTTGCCTTCCATTTCTGTAGGTTGAAGTTTAATATTGTAGGCATACTTGTGATAATTCACAATTGTTTTTGTGTATGCTTGGGTTTACACGCCAGTCAAGAGCAGCGACAGATGCTTATGCAAGAGCTTCCACTTTAGGCCAGCCAGAATAATGGTTAGAAAACCTCTTCATTCAATGGTGTGAACACTGCCTACTCTAATCAGATGGTTTCTTCAACAAATCAAAGTTTTTCTGGTCAACATCATCTTCAGAAGCGTCAACAGCAATAAGGGCATAGTAACCAACAGTATCCTCAACCTCAAAGTCAAAACCATAATCAAGCCTATGTGCATGTAGTTCTCCTACTACATCAGAAGCACCACCAACAGCATCAACAATAGCAACAGCAACAGAACCGGTGTCTTCAATCACAATAGCAATTTCCTGCAAGTAGTTCTCAGTTATCTCCATTGACACAATCACAGCCATATCCTTTTTCAACTATGTATTAATCATTTCTCCTCAAATATTTATCATGTTATAGATTATAATTTATGCCCCATCTTGCATATGTGAAGCTATCTGAAATGAATTTCTATTTGTTGCATGTATATGAATGGATCCCAGACCTGAAGTAATGTAATTGACTGTAGTGTAGGTAATAGGCCACAAAGCCAAAATCAATATCTATCTACTACTACATAAACAACCTCTTGTACTCCAGTCAATGTTTTGGCATTGACAAGGAAAGGCATGTAGAAATTTATATAAACAAAGTCAAGGATTCACTGAATATCTTAGACATATTATAAGACTAGACCAAGGTAGGAGATATATTTTCCAAAATGAATTGAGAGTGGAAGACAAGGATTATATGGGTATTGATTAGCTGATAATAGAATAGAAGCTCAATTAGAACAAATCTTGGCTGCTGGTAATTTCCAAACAACTCAAAAGAGAAATATTGTTTGATACCATAGAACTGCAAGCTTGAGATTAAAAAAAATTCAAAAATTTATGTGTTTGACACAAGTGAGGCTGTGATTATGTGGCGAAACATAACTGATTTGACCCAACTTCTACAACATTCAGTAGCCATATTTTATCAATGAGTTACTAAAATGCATAATTTCATGAATGGTCCAGTCTCTGTATTTAATGGGAATTAGGTTCCTATGTGGGTATTGAAAAAACATATATGAAAATTATCTGAACTCTGACATCAGTCTGAAAACCATTCCAATCAAAATGCAGAATGCTACAACTGGAAGTTACCCTTCTAAGTCCAACAAAAGTTGGCAAATGTTTTCTTGCAAACAAAATATTAAACTGCAATGTAAAGAGAACTGTAAAGTTTAAACATTCTGCGATCCTTATTCAAAACCATTATTTTATTTCTGCTAATTCATTCCCAAAAAGAGATTCAATTTCAAACAAATCAACAAATTCTGAGATGGATCAAAACTTGGTAATTATAGTTCTAGCAAGAAACTCAAACAAGGTTTCTGTTTAGGCTGTGGTGTAGTGCCAAGTTGGAGTGTACCAAGGTTCAAAACTACATGTGCACATGTGCTAGCCATGTTCATAGAGAAGAAAACAATATGATAGCTGAACTAACACCAGATGCAAGTCCCACTACATTGACAGCCCATGGGTGCAGTGTAATCAATGGACAAAAACCATATAAATGTCATGGGTGATTTTGATAAATTAGATACCCATATCATCTATTTCATAAAAACATAAAGTCTAAAAGAAAGTATATTTATCTATCTAAAGGTGAAGTTAATTTTCCTTTATTACCAAGACACAGTGTCATTACAATTTACAAAAAAAGATATTGACCCTTAAGCATGCACAACAACCTAGCTTAGCCTGTATACAGCCAGCTGCAAGAACAGTGTTACTCAGTAGCATGCACAAGGACCTAGATTAGCTTATATATGGCCAGCAGGAAGAATGTTGCTGTCATTATTGAGGATGGAGCTCTAGAATTGTGTTATGCAAATTCTCCACTTTATTAGACCACAAGCCCATGCCTCCATCTATCTACAAAAGAATACTAGTCTATGCAAATTCTCCACTTTATTAGACCACTAAAACATGTAAGAATATAAATTGGCACTTCAGAAGTGTGGTGCTTCACCTGTAAATCCACCTTTTCAGCTGAGAAGATTCTTCTTGATCAACACTTAAATCCTCTTCTTTCAGATTGCGGTCTGCATAAACTTTTAGCGGATGACATAGTGTATTCAATCCTGAAATCTTCTGCAGGCATGGGATATTTGGCCCTAGAATACACCACAGTTGGTCGTCTTACAGAGGAAAGTGATGTGTATGCTTTTGGAATCATACTGCTACAGCTTCTCACTGGAGAAACAAGGATAAACTCTTCTTCAATAAGGCCTCTTGTACATTCTGGGAGGCCGGATGAATTCATTGATATAACTCTTGGAAAGGAGTACTCAAAAGAAGAGGCTTCTAATTTAGCACGCATTGCATTGGATTGCACCACCCACCCATACGCAGTGATCTCACTCAACCAGAGCTTGCCTTACTCTCATCACTTGGTAATATATACTGAGTAAGCTCTTGCACCTATTTTAGCCACGTGGGTATCCCCAAAGCCTTAACTCCCAGGAGATTGACTGCATTGTGGCAAAAAAGATTGAGAAGTTTATGTTTTTAAAGATTGGGTTATATATTCTCGAAGTTTCCTTCACATGTCGTTACGACTGTACAATTCCTTTGAGATAACCTCTTGGGTAGCAAAACTTTGTCTTCAGTTGGAGATTTAAACTATGCAAAGTTCTAGGTTGATATGAAAATGTGTATAGATTATACAACAAGTTTTCCCAAGATGTCCTCTGGCATGTTGCATATTCCTATCAAACTCTTCTGGATGCATATTAGCGGTTACTTCTGAGAGACTTGTAGATTATATTGGTGGCAGAAAGGGGGAGTATGGCATATTTTTCATAGGTTAATAGTTTCAGACAACAGGCTTAGGCCCCTGAGTTATCGAGGTGCAGATGTCTTCCTCCTGGCTTTCTCCTTGATCAACAAGGCCAGTTATGAAAACATTTTCAAAAAGGTAATTGCTTACCATAGCTTTGTGTTTCATCTTTTTTTTTGAAGTAGATTATATTGGACATGGTTCTTGAAAGGAGAAATGTCTACTTTAGGTTTGCATTTTTTTGAACGTTTGAAAATGATCCTCAAGATTTTTTCTTGTTTGCTTTGTGGTTCTTGTTTCTTATGTGTGAAGGGATTCTAGAATTGAGACACCGCGCACCATCTGTGCATCCCTAATTAACTATCTTTAGTTGGATTTTTTTCTTAAATCGTTCTAATTTGTTTCCTGGTTTTCTCTGAAAATTCATTTTCTATGGCTACAGATTTACGAGAAGACAAATAGTTTTTTGTTGATCATCCCAGAGCAGCCCCAATCTCGATAGCTCAAGTTTGTTCTTTCTTTAGGAACCTGTGATTTCAATAAAGTATCTTATAAGTTATCAAGAACTACTGTTTCTGTTCACAAGTCTCAAAACCAATACAACAATATTCATAGGCACAAAACTGTTACAACAATAATTATCAATGCATTATAGCTCAGTCACTTGCAGGGGCTTGAACCTGGGTATGGAAGATAACAACCATTCCACCCAACTATCCAAGATAACCCCAATTGACTATCTCTCATTTTACATAAATGTTCCTCATGTTTTCATCCCTGGCAAGCTTATGTTCCTCATGTTTTCATCCCTGGCAAGCTTGTCTTGTTATTGCATCAACTTCGTTCAAGTTTGCCAGTAAGAAAAGTGAGTTACATGGGTTCTAGCATTATTTTTTCCTATGTAGAATATGGCCCTGTTGATTGTTTTGTGCATCTATCATTCATTATACTGTTGTCATACTTTATCCAATTACTTCCCTATAAGTTTTGATATTCTGGGAGCCTAGTGAGAACAATCACATTGGCATTTGACTATAGGATTTACATTTTCTATACCTTATTATTTCCAAGGAATAACTTACACCAATATACATCTCTATCTTGGCAAGTTGAAGATTTGAAGAAGCAAATCGGGGCTGCAGCATACATTGAATGCAGTTCTAAAACACAACAGGTATGCCCATGGAGAGAGATTTTGCAGGTATATCAAGGGAAAAATGCATTAATTTTAAATGACAAATACATATAAACTTGCAACATCATTACAAAGAATGGGGATAGTGGTATTTTTCCTAAGGTAATTGACCTCATATGTCTCAAAGCTTGAGGTACTAAGTTGGTCAGAGGGGAAGTTATAGTTTCTTTTGTAGAACTTTTCTGACAGTTGATTTAATGGGAATCACAACCTTCTTAGCACAGATCAGACAGACCAAATAGTCCTGTCAATCTAACAGTACCAAAAAGAACTCAAATCATGCTCTGTGTTTTTTGTGGGCCTAGTGGGTCATCTTTAGGTGCATGTAATCATTATCTGCAAGCCTATTTTGAAATCAAACCCTAGGATCGCATTGAAGTCCATGCAACTACTCGCTGAACATAATGTAGGAAATTGTTATTCTCTCCCTTTCTGTTACAGATTAGCCTGGGGTGTTTAGTTGAATGCCATTTTCTATGGCTGTCTCGAAGTTGTTCCTTTCCTATAATCTAATTACATGTGCCTTGTTGTTTGTATTAAATTCTCGTTGACAACCTTTTTATCAGTTTCCCTCCATTCGAGTACACTCCTAGATCAGATTGACATTGGTTTCTATTTTCAAATTTCCTGAAGATATTCTAGTTTTACCATTATTGTAGAATGTTAAGGTTGTTTTTGATGCCCCAATTAAGGTGGTTCTTCAACTGCCAAAGCAAAATAAACGCAGAAAGAAGCAAAGAACATGCTTTATTCTTTAAGGGCTTTATCTATCTTTAGCATCTGCATTTAACTCCTTTGCATATATTTTGATTTGTTTCTACACAACTCTGGGTAAAAAGAAAGCTCTTTGTGCACTCCTACTGGCTCTGTCGCACCAGGGCAAAAGAGATTCCTACCCCACTCAACTCAGGGACTTGCTGCCTCCCAGCTTCCCTTGATTGATTATGAGTTGGGTTATTTTGGATTTATGAATACTATTGTGTTGGTTCATAATTATTTATTAGTCCAACCTTTTTTCAGTCATTGTAATAAAAAAAAGGAAAAAAACTAACTTCCATCCAACCGCATATCTATTAGTCCCTGCGTCTCGCATAGCAGGGACTATAGCGTTCGATCAAACATTTGACCGCTATTAATTCATTAGTTGACCAGTTTTTTTTGAGGTTTCTTGTATTTTAACTAAAGTTTATTCTAACAATTTTGTGTTCTAAAAATTTTAACCAAACTTCTGAATTTAGCCTCTTATTGCAAGCTTCAGGTGACCCAATGTTATTTTTAGTGATGGGAAGCTATTTTATCCTAATTTTTTTAACTGTTACATAAATCGGTCGAGCTTACAAGCTTACACTTGTCACTGCTGGCTGCCGGGATTATTTACAGCTGCCACGATTTGTTTACAGCTGCCAGCTTCATTTGACCACCCTCTTATGCCCTCTTCCTCTCTTCATTGCATTGAGGAAATCTGCTTCATTTTCAAAGGGGGAGGACGATATGAGCGGCTCGACTAGATAAATTTGGGGCATTGGCCTAACATCGGTGGGATCAACCTTTCCATCCCTCGATGCTTTGATCTATTCATCCTCCAGTTGCTCGAAGGTGTTTATCAAAATCCCTATGGCTTCCGCCACGCGCTAGGAATGCTTCATGAACCAATGAAAGGCCAGTCGCATAGCTTCTCGCAACCTGAAGCAGTTTATGAGGACCGAGGCCTCTTAAGCAGTCTAAAGGGTCTCAGAAGCTTCCATGTCAGGTAGGAAAGGTCCTCTGTGAATCTTGCATCATCCGCATAGACTTAACCTATTTCAAAATAAAAAATAAATTCAATTACTGATGTAAAATGTGAAATATATCTCGTATTTCAGAATGAAAAAATAATCAGTTACTAAAGAATTTACTTAACTTGGATTTCTAAATTTCAAAAGAAAGAAATGCAAAATTTCAAATTTTCTTCATTCACATCATAGGCATTATTTCTTT
This sequence comes from Pinus tabuliformis, assembly GCA_031772625.1. Classification (NCBI taxonomy): domain Eukaryota; kingdom Viridiplantae; phylum Streptophyta; class Pinopsida; order Pinales; family Pinaceae; genus Pinus; species Pinus tabuliformis. The sequence goes on along the minus strand of CM062819.1, from coordinate 568,069,464 downwards.
CCCACCAATAGAGAGACGTCTCTTTATTTAAAAATAAAAAAATGATTTCTTTTACAATTTCTGCATTGTATTCCACAAATACAAATACAAATCATTTCAAAAAAATTATGCATAAATTTCGACAGACATTTATTTATAGAAAAATAAAAAATTACTCTTATAATTTCAAGAGAGCAGGGTTGGCAGTTCTGTACTTACCTCTTGGTTGAGCGCTCTAACTTGGCTTAGTTGCAAACTTACAGGCTTTTGTTGCAAAGAAATATCCAGTTCAACTTTCACTTACTTGCGACAAAGACCTGCAATAATCATCATATATCATAGGAAAAAAGGTTCTTTGTCGTACTCATCCTGCAGCAGAAAAGATGTACAATAATCATCATACATACTACAGAAAAGAGCAGAAAAGACATGCATGGAGCACCTATGGGATGATAGTGCACAAATATAATTTATCCAGTAGAAGCAAATAAGATTGACATATTTGTAACTTAAAGGTCTTACAGACTACCCTGTCTATAAAAATGTTAATGATTCAATTTTATTCATTTTTCAAGTGATCCTTAAATTTACACGAAAAACTTAAAAAAAAAAAATTTAAAAATTAAGCAGAATGAAATCGCGCTCACCCTAAAAATACAAACGGTTCAGGATCCACAGAAAGAGCCATGACTGAGACAGAAATTATTGGTTTTCTCAACAAAATCAATTGTTCTATTCAGCCCTAAACCCTGCTTCCTTCGCTCGCAAACCCAAATCAAAGTTTCGGACCTAAAAGAATTTCACATAATTTCTTCATCAAATATGACAATCCTCCTTTTCAATAAGAGAATTCTAAAAATTCCACATATGCACAAAATAAATATCCCAAATTGTCCAGGGCTTTACGTTCGGAAGCAATGAGTCTCATAAACAAAACCTACGAACTGTAATTACACATCCTAAGAGGCCAATTCTTCGGATTCCGCCCAACGTTTGTAACGGACCCGATCCTAGCAAAACGTCATTCTTTCCGTAAGACTTTTATGGAAAAACAAACGTGCACAACTCGTTACGCATAATGTTACACACAGATCAAATTTGATCAACCTGTAATTTCTCTAGCTAGCTTTAGGGTTTGCTTACATTTTCCCGTTGGATGTCAATTTCTACAGAATTAACAATCCTTCTACATACTGAAACAAAATTTGTCGAATTCGAGCTACGGTTCGTGCTGAAACCGATTCAAATAAAAAAGCATTTGCCTTCTACATACTGAAACAAAAATTGTCGAATTCCAGCTACGGTTCATGCTGAAACCGATTCAAATCAAAAAGCATTTGCTCTAATCAGGTATGATTGAATTCATATGTTTCACTGTAAATTTTTGCACAAAACTTGCCCATACAAGATCTCAAAAACCCTTACAGCATGCTACAACATCTTGTTTTGAAGAAAATAGATTCATCGTAACATATGCAGGAACCAGCACATGTAATACATGCAGGTGGTTCCATTGTAGTTGGGTGTCCAAATGCCCAATACGAGTGTTCTATTCGACGGCTGTCCGAATGGCCGGGTTTTTTATTCCACGAGTGATCTATACACAACGTTATCATCGTTCATTTAGTTCATTTATGCAAAGAAGTTATCGTCATTAAAATGTGTTACAAAAACTATAAATAATTCCCTTTAAACCTTAGTATGAAAAATTATAAAAATTATGAAAGTATCATAAAACATGCTGGAGGTGAACTCTGATATTTTATTTTTAAAAATGATATAAAATAATGTACATTCGAATCTTACTTTTATGTTATGTTATAATAAAATAATCTCATACACTTTCATGATGATGGCTTTCAGGTTTTCATTGCCTCGATGGCTTTTAGGGTTCCGTTGCCTCTTGTCCTATTGGCTATTTGAGGTCAATGTCACAGAATACACAACCACTTTTATTTGTTCCACCCGTTCCTTCTCTAGTAGATCAATAAGATAAGGTATCAGTGGAAGGAAGCTTAAATTTGCATCGTTAAAAATAAGCCCGGGCAATAATAAAATGTCCCATCTCATGACATCAAAAACAAATAAAAGTTATATTCTCTAATATATAAAATATTAGAGTTGTATACAAGTTTTTTTTTTATTATTTAAAATTACAGAGATATGCAATGAATAATGATTAAAAGATATTAACCTTATCGAATCAATTTTTTTGATTTTATGTCTTAGTTTTTAAACTATTTTTTTGATTTTATGTCTTAGTTTTAAAACTAAGATTTGAGGCATGAAAGTTTATTTAGGTATCATTTAATTTTTAAATTGCAAATCTCAATGTTGAGTAACGCTCTGACACTCGACTTCTACAATGAACTAAAGCTTGCTCGAGCTCGAGTCATTCGATTACGAATAAGCGCTTTGGGGGAATGGTTGCGATTCATTTAACTCCATGACCAAAATCCTTTCGATTACCGATCCTTCTTCGTGGAGACATCTGGCTCTTTTCTTGGTTATATTATTCTCGTAATGCCTACCACGTTTCTTTGTGCATGTCCTACAGCCGTGTCGTTCTATTCGACGTCGGCCCTTAATAATATGCTGTTACCCTCCTTCGTCACCTTGCATCGTGATTGTGACTTCAGAGCTTTTCGGTTCTTCTTTACAATCTGCGAGCACCAGGGGTTAAACTGTGTGCAGGAGGCTACCTATGCATGTATTTACTTGACGATGAGTTATGCCGTTCTTCCTTGACGATGAGTTATGCCGTTCTTTATTTATGTTGCTGAATCTTTCAATTCTGTTGTTGATTTTAGAATCATATTTTACCATTCTATAATCCTGGATCTTTATTGATTGACGGTATTGTTTTAAGGAATTTGATAAAAAACTAATTATAATTTAAGATACAAAATGTTTATTGGCTTTGTACCTCCCATATTAAAGCTCGTAGCAGCACCTATTCAAGCAATAGTTGAATGTGTCATGGGTGAACATACACTAAACCTCGAAAAATTACATTTATGTATTATAATATTGTTTCACTTAGCTCGGAGATTTTCTGCTGGATCATAGAAGACGGCCATGGTTGAAAAATCACCAGTACAGAATCTATATGCCACCTTAACCATCCGTATACATTTCGTCACAGAAAGTAATTGTGGTGCAGCCGCCAGCCCTAGTGAGCAGAAGTCCGAAGAGAGTACCTCTTCGGTACATTCCAACATTTTCATTGATCAGAAATAGATGCAATCCAGAAGTGACACGATCGCTTGGAAGAGTGACAAAACGAAGTCATCATCTTGCCCTGAAACCCATCTCGAAGTTGTAACCTTGCCACGCAGCCAAGAGCCGATCCAGAGAATCGAAGACTATGTCCGGAAAAGTGTTCCACGCACAGCAAAATATGCTTGAAGATGCCGCCATACCATGTAGCTAAGAGCCAATCTAAAGATCTAAAGTCCATGGCCATTTTGCTTGAAGATGCAGCCATACCATGTAGCTAAGAGCCAATCTAAAGATCTAAAGTCCATGGCCAGAGATGTGTGTTCACAGTCAAAGAAACAGGAAAGACATAGCCAGAGATGTGTGTTCACAGTCAAAGAAACAGGAAAGACATAGCCAGAGATGTGTGTTCAACGCATAATACACAGTCAAAGAAACAGGAAAGACATAATTGAAGAAAGTGGCAGATGTGTGTTCAACTCATAATACACAGTCAAAGAAACAGGAAAGACACAATTGAAGAAAGTGGCAGGAAAGGAAATCAATTAGATATGAATACCGCACGCCGAACTGGAGTTTCTCAACCCCGAGAGGGACTATATAATTGTGCATATTCTCAACCCCGAGAGGGACTATATAATTGTGCATATCTTTTAAATGTATGATTCCAACAATACTCATATGTGCAATGAAACCCTTCTTTTATTGATAAGAACAATTTGTAATTGTGTTTGGATTTTCATCAACTTACTCTAATTGATGTGGCTCTACCCGTTGCATCAATAATCAAGCAATACCACATTCATATATTGAGGTAAATAAATTAATACATTTTTCTGCATAGGTCCAACAAATTGGGAAAAAAAGTTCATTTTAAAGAAAATGGTAAGTGTATGTAGCAACACGATCAATGTGGGTTTGTTAGAGTGGGTTTGATTAAAACATGGTTGTACTTGTACAAATATTGGCTCAAGTGCTTCCACATGAAAATTATATAATGTTAATATGGGTTTTACACTCTGCAAACGTTATTGGCTCAAGTGCTTCCACAGGAAAATTATACAATGTTAATATGGGTTTTACACTCTGCAAACTTTAATGTAGGTAAGAATAATTTTGAAATTAATCATCCGCCCTTTCTTACTTACAATGTTTATTTAATGTGGAGAATATTATACACAAAATTGACCTTAATTCAAAACCTTAAATGTTGTAGAGGACTTGGAATGTATAATTTATTATATCATCGACAACAAGGTGAAGTCTATCACCTAGCAAAAAGGTATAAAACATTAGTAGATTTTGGAAGTAAGACAGATCATTTAGGATGGTTAGTAATTTCACAAGCACTTCAACACATGTTCCCCATTAGGTATAGAAAATTGACACAATGGGAGCCAACTCAAACTAAGGGGAAGTACTTATAAAGGTGGCCATCGAGAGTTTCCTCAAAAGTGTCATGAAAATGGTATTTTTCGGATCACGAATTTTTACGACCATTTTTTTTCATTTTCCCATGTGTTTTAGTGGGAACTTAGGTCTAATAACAATGGATGTGACATGTTTAACAAATCGTTTTTCCAATTATTAGACTAAGAAAAATATCTAATAACAATGGATGTGACATGTTTAACAAATCGCTTTTCCAATTATTAGACTAAGAAAAATATCTTCTAAGGAGAGTTTTATGTAGAAAGCCCTAATTATTTTTGCTTAATTATTTTTGCCATTTTAATTTTTATAGTGGAGATTACTAATAGATGTAAGTATCTAGAGGTTTTAGTAGAGGTTTCTTTATCAATGCAGACAATTCATTTTAGGTTTTATTGTGCACTTACGTATATAGTGCATGAGAGTGTTTTATCTCTTTTCTATAATAAAATATTTTCTTAAATCAATTCTAAGCCTGTTTTAATTGACACTTCTTGAAATAGTAAGTACAATGAAGCGTTACTTAATACAGTTAATTTTGGTCAGTAATATATATATATATATATAATTATCATTACATTATAATAGAGAGTCTGTTGACACATTCTTTGTCTAGGTGCATAATAGGTTATTTTATTATCGAATTATAAAATTCTAATAAGTATACATTTAAAATTTATGGGTATTAATATGTTTTTATATAATATGTATTAATTAAGATTTAATTTTCATTATAAAATATTACTTTTAATTAAGTAATCAATTTTCTTAACAATTTTCTCACTCATCCATGAGTAATAATAAATAGAGAATTGGCTTACAACTTTGTAAAACCATATTTGTGCACTTAAAACCTAGAAGTTTCTCTAATGATTTCTTAGTATAGGTGCACTAGAGATCGTTTTTAATTATTTCATGATAAAATTATCATGAGTTCATCTTTAAACTATAACTATGAGAATGCGTCCTTGTATAAGGCACATTGAATAGGGATTAACCATTTATTATAATATTTTCATTTTATTTTTAAAACCTAAAAAACTTATTGGTGGATCACCATATAGGGTACACTAGTTTGTTGTAATTCATATTGTCATTGTCATGTTTTCAAAAACATACTTTAGTTATTTAGTTATTATTCCTTTATGTTGTAAGTGCATTGGTGTATCTTCACTTAAGAAAAAATTATGAATTTTAGACATCTCATCATAAAATAATGATTTTATTTTAATAAATAACCAAATTCATTGACGTGATTAGTAATTTTCTTTCCCACCAATTCACAATAACAAATGCCATAATAAATTTCTAGTTTTGAAATCGTTATTAAAGTTTGCTTGAAATCTTTGAACAAGGTAGTGCATCTCTCTATTAGGTGCATGATGAAGAGTTTAATAAACCTTTGATCCAATAGCAACACTAACAAAAATCTAAATCACCAGAATAATCATGGAACATAAACGTAGTACACAAGTATTTACCTTAGAAACCGTTAATTCCTAATTGAATTATGCACCATGATCAAGCTCATTACGTAATAATATTTACGTAATTTTACCATTATAAAACCTATATCAGATTAAAAGATATATATATATATATATATATATATATATAACTAAAACTAATTTATAATATAAAAACATGGCTATGTGAATGGCTTCCCCTTGCCCTAAGTATTTGCAAAGTATTCAGAAAGTGGGATAATGTTGGATATGTTTTGTATGATTTATAGTTAGACTTAGTGACATCCAAAATGGTTTTTGGTAATGTTCCCAAAATGAAGGGGGGTCCACCCTATTTGTTGTTGGTGCATGCAGTAACTATGTAGATCAAAAACTAATTATTTCCTTCACTTCATTACAAAACGTTATAGCTATTCCATCTAGATTTTTTCTTGAATATATTAATGTCGGAATGTTATTTTCACATTCATTTTCTTTTCTTTAAGATCAACACAAGAAATATAGATTAAAAAAAAAAAAAAAAACTAGAATAGAAATGAATTAGGAATAGGCGAAAAAATCTACTTGAACCAATTCTATCCATCCAAGATTATACCTTAGCTACTTGGGAAGTTTTGTACTTGTCTAGCATACCTTTAATTCCCAACTTCTTAGTCAATGCCTACTTTATACCAGTAGGTTTCTATTTTAGGTAACAACTCAACTAAATCCCAAATTCCATTTTTGCCCATGCCATCTATTTCTTTAAGTATTTGCTTCTTCAAAAATTCACTATATCTTGAATCCATTCCCTCTCTAAGGGTTTTAAGACCATCATTAGTAATATATAAATTAGAACTACAATGAAAATTAGATTAGGGATACTTTCCTAATTTCCTTTTACACCAAACTAATTTCTTCATGGCTAGAGTCTAAGGTTCTTCCCCTTCAAGTTCGTCTTCCCATCCTGATTTAATATTTTCACCATTCAAATAAAACTCTATTATCAATAGTTATTATTTCACATTATTACCCTCCCTAAATACTACAAAAAAAAAAAACATCTTTCTTACTAGGCTCCATTGTTTATAATCTTTTATACCATCTCTTTACCCATGGATATATATTTTTTATATATTAATTCTACTTTTATTATTATTTTCTATATTGTCTCTATAACTAATAGATATATAGTTTTTTTATTTTAATTCTTCCTTTATTCCTATTTACTCTCAGAAGATGCACATAATCATTACAACCAAATTCTTTGAAATTTTTTTTACTTTACCATGCCTCATGAAGATTTATATTGACCAATACTATTGTAGCTCATTGATTTAACAATGAATAAGAAATATCCACTGCCATTACTGAATATTCTGATGATATTTTCACCAATCTATTCATAATTCCTACAAATCCATTATACCAAGGCATATATAGAATAATATCTTCCTTAATATTCCACACCTTTTTAAATTTCCCATAACTTATTAGTACCTTACTTTGGCACTGCAGGGACTCTAGTGATTGCTAGAGCATTGATGGGCTATTAATTCATTATTTGATCAAACATACATTTTCGTTGGTTACCAAAATTTAAGCAAAATTTCTATTAAGAATTTTGCTTCACCAAAATTTTAGCCAAAGTTTCCAGCAACATTTTAACCAATGTTTCCAGTTGGACATCTTATTGGAAGCTTCACGTGGCCAAGGAAACTTTAGATATCCAAAAGGAATTTATCCAAAGTCTAAATGGAAAGTAAATTGCATATCCAATGTCAATTTTTCTTTCCAAAATTTAAATCAAATTCACTACTTTAAATAAATAATACATGCATATTTGAATTTTTAATAAAGTTTAATAGTTTAGTTGATTTTATATAAGATGAGCACTTGTTGCTTCCCATTATTTGTCATATTTGTTGATGTCGGATATTCTACATGCATGTGAAACCTTTTCATGCTATATTTCCCTATATCACACCACCCTCTTTCTTTTCTGGCAATAATAATTCATTCCCGTCTAGACTCTTCCTACAAAAGTGGGTTAGAAAATGTGTTGCAATAGCTGAAGAAAAGCTAGAAAATGTGTTGCAGTAGCTGACAAAAGGGTGTCACAAAAAATGAAACATGTTGTAGTAGATGACCAGAATCTGCCACAAAAAATATATCTTATAGAAAGCAATAAATTCTACATAAAAGTTGGAAAAATGCTACAATATTGCAGAGAAACAAGCCAAAGGCACGCGATAGGCGCATAAAAGCTAGATAGAGGCTGCAACTAAAATTGTGCATCATGAATGTAGATCTCCTCCTTTTTTATATATTTTTTATATTTTTGAACCATTATCCTATTGTCTTTCTACCAACGTGTGTTTTTGATGAGTTGAGAGTCTTAAAACTATAGCAATAAATTAAAAATTGAAGGGTTATAGTGTCTAAAGAACTTATTATCAATTTTCCAATCGTAGGAGAGATAGTTTTGATTTTTCTATGATAAATTTCTTATTGTTACAAGTTTAGGGACAAATTTCATTGTTTTATCATAAATAGATGTAACTATAAAAATATGCAAAAATAGTTGATACATAGAAGATTGAAACTGGGCAGGGATGCATTTATTCCTTACATAATAAGCTTTACATATTTTGTAATTGATTCTAATATTTTTGTAACAAAATCCTAACATTATTATTATAGGGGAAATATGTTTGAATAAACTAACAATGGGCTATTGCAAGGGAAATTCATTTCAATGAAATGAAAATGGGCTACGAGTGAGTTAGCATCACCGATGGAAATTTACTTCTAGATTTTCAAGGAAAAAAATTTGTGGCTTTGGAAGGACTATAAAAAAAAAAATTCAAAACAAAACAAATCAATTAATCAATTAATGAATAATATGACTAACTAACCTTCATTCATTCTGAAAACTCTCTAGCCTTTCGGGCCTTCTAATATTATGACCTACACAATCCCTAGTCTTCTTAAACACATAGCCTGTGCCAACAACTATAAAAGAAGAGCAGCCAGATGTTTCATATAGCAAGCCTCTTGTCCATGAACAATTCACAATTGTTATCCATGAGCCTATGTGTCTTTGACGAATGCAATCAAAGTTGTTTAGTGGTAGAGCCGTGGTGGGGCCAATGGTTACCATGAATGCATTCAAAGTTGTTTAGTGGTAGAGTCGTGTTGTGGGCAACAGTTACCAACATTAAAAAGCAAATGTGATTCATTGCAACAGTAACTAAATATTTAAAAATTGCTTACTTTTTATAAAAACAGAATGATCATCAAATGTAAATTAACTTATTGAAACTTCCTTAAAAATATATATATTTAAACACAATGACTAGAAGTGAAGTTGATCATGAAATAATTAATTTATTGATCTATGAACTATCATGTTGCATTGTTTTTTATGTCTTTTTGGAAATGAGTATCTCCACTTTACCTCTTGAATAAATTTGAAAATGAGAATGGAGACAGATATTGTTGCTTCTAACCTAATATTGGATCCATCGAATTTGTATAAATATAAGATATGTGATCATTTCTAATTGCCTCCAACCTGTGGATGAAAATTCTATTAGTATTATGTTATGCCTTATGGGTTTTCCATTTGAAAACCAGCTCTAATGAGTGTAACAAAAAAAGAAAACAACATCACTAACACTTTACCTTGTGTTTTATTGAGTTGAGCAATGAAGGCATAACCAACAAATAAATTGAAATTGCAGGAAAAAAAATTGGCAAATAAACAAGATAACATAATAATCAAACACGGAAATTGACAAAGTGGTTTATGTGGTAAAACCCTTCTTCTGAGGGAAACATCCACGGGGAGATGACAATTGGTATTCTTATTGTTCAAGGGAGATTTATAATAGCCAAATCAAAGACATGCATTATCCCATCATTCAACCCACTCTCCATGTGTTTTATGTTTTTTATATTGTCTTTATAGGCTTACATTGATAAATAGAAAACTGTCAATTTTTTTCTAACTCCATCCACAACATTTAAAGCAGTTACATACAAAACAATTTTCATAAAACAAAAAAGTTCATTTTATATGTTTTTTCGAAAAAACTTAGATTAGGAAAAACAAACTAAGCCAAAGGAACTAATCTTGGCTATTATCCCAAAAATATAGGGCAATATATGGAAACTTCTAACAATCTCCACCTTGACAAAAATTTACAAGATATATCATGCCCAAAATATTCATCACCTTCTTTGCAAGCCAAGAGAATCTAGGCACCATTTTAACCTATCTAATAAGACTATTTTTGTGAACATGTCTACACAATTTTACTTTGTATGGACTTTTTCTAGAGCCACCGCTCTACTTTCACCAATAACATGTCTTACAAAATGGTATTTAACATGTATATGTTTTGTCTTACTATGATAAGTTGGATTCCTTGCGAAATGAATAGTGCTTTGGCTATTGTAAAATAATTTCAACTTGTCCTACACCCTTCCAAACTCTCTTAGAAAACCATTTAACCAAATTCCCTCTTTGCAAGCATGTGAGACAACTATTTATTCTTCCTTAGTAGTGGATAAAATAACTACGTTCTAAAGTTTTGATATCTAACTAATAACTCCACCTGCAAGATTAAAAACATATTCATAAGTGGATCTCCTCCTGTCCAAGACACCTGCAAAATCCGAATCAACATAACAATAGACTAAATGACTACTACCATCATAAGTGATACAACAATTAGTTGTGCCCCTAAGATATTGAAGCACCCATTTCACTACTATCCAACGCTCTTTAGTTGGATTTTCCATGTATCTACTAACAACACCAATTTCATGTGAAATATTTGGCCTCGTACTAACCATCACATACGTTAAGCATCCCACTACATTAGAATATGGCACACGAGACATATACTCCTTTTCTTCATCATTAATATGACAAAAACCTGAAGAAATATTGAAATGGGCAGCTAAAGGGATTTGAACAGGTTTGAGATTATTCATACCAAATATCAAAATTGTTTTCTCCACATACTTCTGTTGTGATAACCACATCTTAGCATTTTCTGATCATTGTGTATCTCCATGCCCAAGATTTATTTTTCTGCTCCGAGATCCTTCATTTTGAAAGTCCTAGCCAACTGAGCCTTTAACCTGTTGATCTCAACCATGATTTTTCTTACTACAGGCATATTATCGACATATAACACCAAAATAGCGAATATGCCATTTTCCAACTTTTGAAAGTAAACACAATGATCATACTCACTTTTGGTAAAACTGTAGTTGATCATGAAGGAATCAAACTTCTTGTACCATTGCCTGGGAGACTACTTTAGTCCACACAATGAATCTTTGAGTTTGCAAACAAACCTCTTATTTAGATTTTGAACAAAGTTGTTCCATATATATATCCTCATCCAAATCCACACGTAAGAACGTTTTTTAACATCTAGTTTCTCTAACTCTAGATCAAGTAATGCAACTAACGCTAACAAAACTCTAATTGAACCAAGCTTAACAACTGGCGGAAAAATATGATGGAAATGAATACCTTCATTTTGAGAATATCCTTTTGCAACTAGTCTTGCTTTGTACTTTTGAACAATATCATCAACTCCTTTCTTCAATTTATAAACCCACTTGCAACTGGAAATTTCCCTATCCTTTGGAAGTTCCACCAAATCCCATGTGTTATTTATTTCTAAGCCATCCATTTCCTATTTCATTGATACATTCCATTTATCACTATCAGATACTTCCATTTCTTCCTAATAACAACTAGGTTCTTCATCATTAGCGATTAAAGCAACAAATGTAGCAAAATCATCGTACCTATTATGAAAAGATTTGATTCGTGTAGACCTTCATAGAATTTGTTGCGGTATTTCCTCAATTTCCTAAGGAATTTTTGTATCCTCATATGCTTCTATAGGAGTTTCTTCATGAACATCTTCATTATCCCCCTCCCTTGAAGATGATTGAGTTTCCAATTGAACTTGTTGAATTTGTGGTACTTTTGCCTATTTCATTTCACCAAATACATCTGATTTCATGAGTGACGATTCATCAAATATGACATCTATGTTAATGATGATTTTGTGGGTAGTACGATCCCACAATATATATCCCTTAACTCCATCACCATATCCAACAAATATTAGTCTTTCTTTTATTTTGGATCTAACTTAGAACGTTGATTCTTTCAAATAAGAGAATAGGCATCACAACCAAAAACTTTAAGATTTGAATAATCACAAGATTAACCTGTCCATACATATTCAGGAATGTTATGGTTAATTGTAGTTGGTGTTGATTAATTTAAAAGATAACACACTGTAAGAACAATTTCTACCCAAAATGCCTGCTGCAACTTGGCATTACTAAGCATACTCCTTGCTCTCTCTAGAAGAGTCCTATGTATTGGTTCAACAACACAATTTTGCTAAGGAGTATAAATCGTGGTTTTATGCCTTTCGATCCTAGATCCCTTGGAATAATTTTAAAATTCCTTTGAATTAAACTTAGTTCCATTGTCAATTATCAAACAAATAATTGACCTAACAGTGCTCTTTTAAACCAAAGCTATATACTACTTAAAAGCATCAAATAGATCATGTTTTCTTTTTAATAAATAGATCCACACCTTTCTAGAGTAATCATCTATATATGTTACAAAATATGAAGATCCACCAAAAGAGATTTTAGGAGATGATCATGTTGAAGCCTTGAAATGTCGTTACCTCAACATTCGAGATTACCACCGAGTCTCGAACTTGAAAACCATTCTTCTTCCATTTGGAATAGAGGCTCCGACTAGGGATAATGGGAATAATTTCCCTTTAAGAGTATATAATGGAATTTGAGATATAATGTAGGTGAAATGGCTGCGATGAATAGAAATATAGAAATACAAATATATATATATATATATATATATATATATATATATATATATATATATATATATATATATATATATATATATATATATATATATTACTAGCTATATATTTTTGGAGATTTAACTTATCTTTATATGTGCTATTAAAATATTCTCTAAAATGATAAACAATATAGATCATCTAGTGATTCAAGAAGTAAGTACAAGAAAGATAATTAATTTTAATTAAATAATAAATAAAAATAATTCTTAATACATATTGCATATAAGACTTCATTGTTTTCACAATGCATTCAAAGATAAAAAAACTTCATACTCTTCAATAGTGAATAAGTATTCAACCACATATAAGATCATACATAGAAAAAACTAGTAAAGAAAAGGTATAACTATTAATCAGATCAATTGTTATGCAACCAACTCAAAAAATAGAAGAAAAGATAGATCAATGACTTCAAAATCAACCTCTTTGAGGGGGAAACCTCCTTTAAATTACAAAAATTAACAATTCTTCCATTCATCTCTTTCTTCGTTTATACAATCTGGCTGGATAATACAAATGGCGCAAAGCAATTCTTCCACATTCTCATCCTTTCTTGAGAGTGCATCTGCAACAAAATTTCCTTCTCATAAATAGATTTGTGTAAATACTTTCCTTTGATTGGACGACTTTTGAAAGTAATGGATATTTCTTCCTGCATTAAAACAACACCAATTCCATTTCGTGAGGCATCACATTCCACAATAAAGGTTTTTGTGAAGTCTGGCTTGGCACATTGCCTCTTTAAGATGTTCAAAGGCTTTATAGAAATAACACAAAGATAATAGTACCTAATATATAAATGCTCTTCTCATAAGAAAACAAGTCTTGGTTCAACTTTCTTATTAAGAAAATTCAAAAGGTACAATAGTGCAACTCTCTTAAATATTCTTACAAAAATTCAGAACCCCATTCTAAAAGAAACGAAAGGGTATTTATAATAAAAGGTTTAACTATAAAAATAAAAAATAATAGAAATGTTGAGGAAGTTCAAACAAACCATCTTAAAATAAAACTAAAAGACAAAAGTAGAGTCTATTGGAACAAGTCATCCATAATGAGATGTTGGGTGTGGAGCATGATTATCTTCTTTATTCATAGGTATCGCTGCATTGGACCCCATTTTCTAATGTGGCATCAACACCGCCCATAAAATATACACTTCTAGGGGGGTCGAGGGTGGGTGACAGTGATTATTTGGAGGCCCCCTTGGCGAGGGATCAGGGGCAACGCCCCTAGAGCTAAAAATAGATGTAAAGTTTCCTTGTAAAATGTTGTAATTTCGTAGTCAATCTGGGTCATTCATTAGGTGGATATATGATGGTAGAAGTTATGTTTAATTTATGTATTTTTTCCCTCCAAGACAACACCTCACTATATATGAGGAAATTGTATTGCATTTATGTGTATCTGTATTCTGAGCAAGAAAGAGAGAGGAGATTGTGTGAGAGATAAGAGGGGATTACAGTGGATTTGTTGTAGGTTGTATCTCTTCATTTTGCTCGATAATATAAAGGAAGGACTAGTTGTTTCTCTATGGATGTAGCCCAAATTGAGTGAACCACGCATATATGTGTCTCTCTTCTTTTATGCATTTTATATGTTTATATTTCTACAATATATTTTATGTGTCCCATTTCTCTGTAATATATAATTTTATAACATGAGAAGCCTGTTGTCCTTTCTTTTTTTGCTAAAGCAAGAGTCGTACCTTCTTTTCATTATAAACAAAGACACAAGTTACATATATAACAACTACCTAGTGAGGGCTGAGGATTAAACATTAACCATCCACTCAGGTCTTGGGAGCCAAGCTAAGGGCCCATTAACTACCAGAAAAGCCACACCAAAGCCACAGCCCACCAAACTATTTGGAAAGAACTAACTATTGAGAATCATATCGGGTCAGAGAAGGGTATATTCTTTGATTCCAAAAATGGACCCGATGAAAAAATAAACACCCAACTGAACTGATTTCAGGTGCGCAATGTACACTAAACATCACACATATGGTCTACCTGAAATCTCTCTAAGTCGTCCTCCCTGCACAACATGCTCGGAAGATAATCATATATCTTGACCCAAAAATCGGGTGCTCTGCCATTACAACCCGCTCTAAGAAGCACGCGAGATCTTCTGCCCAACAGACCCCTGAAGAGATTCTTTGATCTGAGCCTTGTATTCTGACACCTAAATATATAGTCCTGGAAGATATCGCACAACAAAGTCGACCGAGGTTTAACATGCTACTCCTCAAATCTGCACGACCAATCAAGACCATTGATCCAAACAGCGGGATCCAACGGTTGACCATAATATCGCATCGCCCAAGTTAACCAGACGTTAATGTGTGATAAAGGGTGGTTTTCCAAATCCTCCCTCTGCCACGTGTGGGAAGATGTATGGGATCGCTGCAAAATCGCTAAAACCACTTTCCCTGTTAAAGCTGTGCGAACATCCAAAAACTGCCAAGGAAGCGATTTTTCTCTTTGAGACCCAAAAAAACGAAGATTTCGACTGCCGATGAAATAGGGATCCCTTCCAATTTTTCTCGTCTTTCTAGCCTGAACATGCATTCCCTGAAGAACAATGCTGACTATCTCACTGCTACTCAGGTATCTATCACTCATCAGTGTTTGTCCCCTCCTCAAGGACCTGTTAGCTTGAAGCTGATAACACATGCGAAGGCCAAGAAATTAAGAGCTTGCCTCCATGGCTCTGTGTCTGAACACTCTAATATCTTCCTCCTCTTGATCATTGCAAAGAAATTTTAATCTGCTTTGTCTCAACCCCTTCCATCCCATTGAAACCTTGACTTCTGTGTTGCTGACCCCCTGATTGGCTAGCAAATCTACCAGCTTGTTGGCCTTTCTACGAACATGCTAGAAGCTAATAGTGTGCAAGTTTTGTAGGTGATCCTAAATTCTCTGGAAAACCCTAATTAATTTCAAGTGTTTGGAGACTTTCTCTGGCATTTTTCCACTATTAATTCGTTTCACTAAGTTAATAACTAGTTCTGAATCAGCTTCTACTATCACATTGTAGCAATTATCCTGACTTAGAAAAGCCATGAATTGCTCCAAAGCCATTAGTTCAGCCATGTTATTAGTATTTGTACCTAGGTGACAATGGAAAACAGTGATAATACTTCCTTTGGCATCCTTGAGTACACCCCCATACCCAGTCGTTCCCGGGTTTCCTTTAGACGCTCCATCAATGTTGAATTTTAGATATCCTTCTGGGGGAGGATGCCATAAATCCTACTCTCTATACCTTATTGTAACCTTTCTATTAAGACCTTGAGGAGTTTGTTCCTGTAACCCTAGCTATCTGAGAATTTTCCTTTCCAAATCTGAGGGAGGATTATTATGGTGGTTGCAAACTGTGGAGCCCACTGTCTCCTTAAGTTGTTTCAAAATAGTCTCAAATAGGAGATATGGGGGATCATTTTCCTCCTTGAATATTCTTTTGTTCCTCTCCTTCCAAACATTCCATATAATAACGATTGGTGTAAGGGCCCATGCTGAGTTGATAATTTTATGATTTGAGAAATTTCCCGTCCAACTAATGAGGGTATTGAAGATGCTTCCTTTGTCCTTGTCAGATTGTTGAGATATTTTGGCAAATATGTTCCATAACCAGGAGGTGAAATAACAGTTGTTGAGAAGATGTTCCATTGTTTATTCTTGCTCTCCATAGAGAAGGCACCTAGAAGGCCCCAAAACACCTCTCTTCCTAATTTTGTCCAAAGTCAGTAATTTCCTGTGGTAAACCAACCACATGAAGAGTTTGATTTTCATCCACCCCTGGTGCCTCCAAAACTTCTGCCAGATTTTGTCCAAGACCTGCGGATTCAGCTCATGGAGAATGCCTTTGGCTTCTTTGAGATTACAGGTGCCCTCTTTATTATTACCCCATCTTAGTTGGTCTTGCCCCTCAGAAACTAAGATCATCCTTTGTTGCACCATTTTCCTTAGCTCCTCTGCTTTATTTTTCAAGTGGATATTATTTCTGCAATTAATATTCTTCCAGATTCTCCATTTCTCCATTGGTTGAGTATTATCCCAGAAGTCCATTACTTTAATTAAGCCTTGTGAATCTATCTCATGTTTAAGATCGAGGAAGTTGTCTTTTAACAATATTGGTTCCTGTTGCCACCTATCTTCGCAAAATAGAGCTTGATCCTCTTCTCTGATTTCCTAGAAACTATTGTCTTGAACTAATCTTCTATTTTCCCAGGCTTTGTTTCAGATGTATGAGCCCTTAATGTTTCCTGATATTCTTATGAGATCACTAGTTTGCCAGGATATAGCATAATTTTCTTTCCACATATTTTCCCATTGAGTCTTTGGATTCTGAACCCAGTGCCACCATAGTTTGGCCGCTAAAACCTTGCTGAGTATTTCCTGATCATCCAAGCCAAGCCCTCCATGGTCTTTGGGACTGCAAATTTTCTCCCAAGACACTAAGGCCCATTTCTTCTTCCTCCCCTCCTTACCTCAAAGGAAGTTTCTTTGTATATTTTTGAGTTGCTGAACGACTCCTTTCAGAGCTGGGAGGGCAGATAACATAAAAATAGGGATGGCTTGCTGAACAACTTTAGTGAGAACCAACCTTCTTGCAAGATTTAAAGATTTGAAGGTCCATTTACTAACTTTATCCTGCAACTTATTCATCAAGGGTTCCCAAATTCTTTTGAGCATTGGTTTATCTATTAGAGGGATTCCCAAATATTTTGAGGCAAGGACATCCCTTTGGAAACCAAGAATTCTGGAAATATTCCTTTGGATTGCCATATTGGTATTAAAGAAAAAGATTTTTGATAGAAGCCTATTGTCCTTTCATTTGCTACCTAAGTTCATAAATATATAGCACAAGCTTTAATTATGGAGGATGAGATGGATTTAACCGCATATATCCCACATAAACTGCGTCGGAGAGCACTAGGAGCATATGGGTGGTTGTATTAGTTAAGCACCATAACATAAGCCATTGGCTATGTGGTTTTACCAAGTGTTGCAAATAATGTTCAAAAGTTAGTTGAAATAAATTTTTGATGTTATCCACCTTTGTCATGGACCAATCCTTCTAGTTTTCCATTAGTTTTTTGACATCAGGAAATGCATCTACAATGCATTCTTGAATCAAATTAGCATTGAAAAGTTTATCGCGAATGGTTTCAATGAGGTTACTTGTGAAGTCCCTTACACTAAACATGGATACCTTAGCCTGTTTCATTTTCATATCCCATTCCTTAAAAAGGATTTCCTTCTATGATTCCTGAACCCTCTAAATATGTTTACCTTAGCCTGTTTCATTTTCATATCTGAGTCCTAAAAGAAGGATTTCCTTCTATGATTCCTGAACCCTTGGAGGATCAGATGCTATGCCTTCTATGTTGTCCTACCAGGAAATATAGTCATAAGTATTTTCTTCAATGTCATCGAAGTGTTTCCTCAGATCAGATAACTGATTCATGAGTCAATCGCTTGTCTTACATGGATCATTAACTGTTGTTAAATTCTGGCAGAAGACAACCTGCTATTGAGCCAGAGGAGTTTTCAGCTCCCCTGCTTCCTTCTTGGAATATTCAAGCTTAGGATTATCTTTAAGTTGATCAATCTTGAGTTGGAGTTTTTATAATTTATCATTTTAGCTTTTGATCTTAGCTTCATGTTGAAGCTTTATCGCATCAAATATTTTATATAGTTGATTTAATTGTGCCTGCCATCCCTCATCAATACTCTGTTTTGCATTGAGTAATTAATTTTCTAGTTGAAGGATCTTTTCATCCTTCTCTTTGATCAATTGTTGTACTTCTGAGGCTTTATCCACAGTGGTTCTAGAATATGCTCCTACAAGCTGCGATAGCCTTATTAGATCATTGGCAAGTTCAGTTTTTGGATCCTTTGAAACAATATCCAATGGTATATTTCCCGGAACTAAGGTATGTGAATGTTAGTTCTTTTCCTCTTCCTTTGTCTTCTCATGATAGCCCTATGCTTTTGATTGTAAAATACATCTGGGGGAGGGATTTATTCTACCTTGAGCACAAATTTGGATGTATGGTGAGCTGAAATGATTTTTAACTCATCAGTATTTCTCTACTTATCTGAAGACTCAATAGTGAGTGGGGCCTTCTTTGTAATCTTAGGAGTCTTAAGAGTTTCTTTCAGGGATGAGATTTTTGCATCCTATTATTTCATACTAACAATTTTATCAAATTGTTCCCATACCTTGTTTAGATTGCTTGTAGATGGTGACGCCTCAGTCTGTTGTGTCAATGTTGCGCTCTCTTTATTTCCCTCATTGGTCGTAGGATCTTTTGAAATCTAGGTTGTGACCTGCTCCTATTGCGAAATCCCCAACATATCTAGGGGAAGATTCTCCAACCTTGAATTCATGTACTCTATGAACATGAATAACTCTTCAAGCTTCATGCAAGATTTGGCTAACATTTCTACCTATTGATAGTCTCGGGCTGTTTGAAACATGTCATTGAAATCATCAAGTTCTTAATGAAATCGCCCAACTTTGACCTCAACTATGAAATCCTGGGCTACCTTGTCTAGATCATGCTTCCTGGGTAGAAAAGTGGGAAATTTCATACAAAGTATATTATCAATTTAAAGCATTGCATGCCTAAAATTATCTAAACTAAAAACTCCACAACGAATAGGAAAATATGGCTAGATAGATTTTTTTGCTTCGTTTAGGGATTTTGTTAAGCCATTTCCCACAATTTGATAGGCACCTTCAGGCTAGGAGCTTATCAAGCACATAGATAGGGAAGTCATGATGGGTGGCTAGGCTTCCATAAACCCTAACATAGGTGAATGATTCCTCTCCAAAGAATTTTCTTATAGCTCTAAGGTCATCCAAAGCTTCTCTTGAAAACCTAAGAGTTCTTTAATCAAAAATGACTTGGTACAATGGTAACTTCATTACATGGCATATTTTATAAAATTAGGGCTGGTAATTGGACTCCCAAAGGATTTTATGGTAACTATGGGTCGAGGTAGGGTCTTGGAGGGTACATTTCCATCCCATAGGTGGAAAGTCATAGGTGAAACACATTGAATCCATCATATAAACACTCATGTAGAAAGAGGGCATGGTCTTCGTATCGTATTGTGCTTTCTTTGGTAGGCTACGAACTGGGAGACTAGATTGATGGATAGGATAGTGGTCCAATCAATAATATAGCCTTCAGAGGTAGCCTCCAATAGGGGAACCCATTCTATTGTGAATATCTATATATTATGTTTCCTAAACAATATACACATCATAGCAGCAATGTAACAATGAGGGCCAACAAGGGAGGCAAGAGAATACATACCCTTGTCTCCATGTTTGCGCTTGCTTGGCTCTCTCCTCCACTGCCTTCTTAGGTTCCACTGAACTTCATTTTCTGAGAAAACTCTTGAAGAAACTGCGCATTATAGATTTTTTGCAGTTATGGAGGATGATACATTCTTCTCAAATCTTAAGCTTTAAATGACCCAATTATCGTACTTGTCTACAGGGTTATTAAGGTTATATATGTGATTTTTACATCGTCAATAATCCATTTAACCAAATCTGTGTATGGCATAATGTTTGGCTAAGCCACAATTCGATGGAGATGGGAGTTCCCGACATCTTCTCAAGTGGTTTTTGAAGTCGATGTAGTGTCATATAGCATCATGACTTGTCTCATGACTACTCTGGGTTATTCTTCTTTAAATAGTTTATATATTTCTTCCCAAGAAGAACACCCAGAGTCAATAGTTCATGTCGTATCAAAGAACAATGGAGGCATCTCAGTATCTGCAATAGGTGGAGCTGGCTATGGTGGCATTGTGGGTTTCTTTTTGTTCTTAGAACCTCTTAACATTTCACCTGAGTTTTGTTTAACGATAATACCACGTAATAGAGAAAACAGAAAGAATAAGGAGGAAAATTTAGAATTAGAAACTTAAGGCTAAAATGGTGACCATAACATGAAAATAGGCATTTAACACAAATTATTGAAACACAAAATGGGATATATCAAATAATTTACATTACTGAGAACCATCAATACCATTATAAATAATCATAAATGAAAAATTGTGTGTTCACACACAATTTCTACAGGTCAACTACTTACTAGCTCATTTCATATCACAAGTTTCCTCGGCACACATATTTTCTAATTTGTGAAATCTTTATTTTGTCCATATGTGATGGATTAACCTTTAAGATATGTAGAAAAATTCTAGTTTCAGGGATTAACGCATCAGGAGTTCCCTTCACAAGAGTCGTCTTGAGTTTTGTGATGTTATATAAGTGTTTCACAGTGAAAACTGCGATGAGTACTTCTCATGATATCGTAAAAAGTATTATTGAGAGGTCGGAGTTGTCATAAAAATGGGAAATGCTGATATAAATTTTGCACTATTTTTTTGTGATAAATGATGTGCCTTGCTAGCGGGGCCGATTCTGACTTTTGCACGCATTGAGGGCTTTCTGTTTATTAAAGTTATATAACACCTATCGCTAGTTCGTTGGATCTTAGGAAAATCACATCGCGCTTTTACTTAAACGCCTATTATGCTTTAGCCTATCCAATTTCTGATATGCGATATGCGAAGGATCATATTAAATTTTTGCTTAAGATCCTTGATTTCCAAATAGATTTTAATCCTAAATGTGGATAACATATTTTTTGTGTTTTTTAGGAATCTTGTTTTATTTAATTATTAAAATATTTTATCCTAAAAATTTTAGAGGGTCCCATTATGGCTAAGTTAGCTTATCAAATTATAAATGGGGTTGTTGAGTGACACAATAATTGGTGATTCAATGGAAAAACTAGTTATCTATGAGAAATATATATATATAATGAAATTTAAACTTAATCAGAACAAAAAATGATTAGGAAAGAAAATTAATTTTGAAATATTAGTTATATGAGATTACTCTCAATTAAAAAAACTCATTTCATTGTAACTATCTTACAACCTTTTATAGATGAAAATATTCACTATCTACATCATTCATCATTCAGTTGTAAAGATAAAGCAAGGGGCTATTGAAGCATTTTTTGTCACTGGTAGAGCCAATGCTCCGAGCAGGTGTCCATAGCCTTGACAAGGTTACCTTTTAATAGATAATGAACCAGGATCCCATCCACTTTACTTGTACTCTTTAGAGGTAATATATATATATATATATATATATATATATATATATATATATATATATATATATATATATATATATATATATATATAGATATATATATATATATATATATATATATATATATATATATATATATATATATATATATATATATATATATTTATTTATTTATTTATTTATTTATTTATTTATTTGTGTGTCTTTTTCTTTCTTTTTTTTCTTTTTTGAAGATATTTTAAAAGCCATTGTCCTAGTTTAATATTTAGATGATGACAATGTCATTCACAGGTTGCAATAAAGTTGATCAAGTTATCTCATGATGTGACTCCTTATCTTATGATTATGTAACTATAAGCCATTATCCTAGTTTGGTGGCGAGTAGTGACAATGTCAACCTATTATTTTCCCATGATCATGGTAGGTAGGCTCTTGATGAGATGTCTTTTCTTTTAAATTTATTATATTTTTGAATTACACTAAAAAATTATGACTATTGGATGAGGAGGTTCATTAACTCCTTAAGAGTATTGGATGATAATTGAAGTTTAAGGTGTTGAAATTTCAAATAGTATTTACTTTTTTAAAGAAAATTTTTCTTGACTGGTAACTAGATCAAATATTTTATAAGTGTCTTTAGGTCAAAAGAGGCTTCAATTTCAATGGAAAAATATTTCATAGTTTTATAATAATTACCCAGCTCCTCAAGTTTGTAATTATTTCATAAAGATTTTATACTTTGAAAAGTCAAAAATCATATAATGATTCGAGATAATGATAAAAAGTCATTTGTATGTTACTTAAAATTATTTATAATACAAGTACCAATATGTATATGTGAGTATTTAGATATTTACATTATAACTGATGTCTTTCAAGAAGAGAATTTTTTGAGAACTAGCCCATTAACAAGAAGAGCATCCCTCTTTCCTTGTAAATATTGTAGAATAAAAGTTGATGGGCCTAATTTCTCAACAATTTGAAAAGGTGCAAACCACAATTTTTGAAATTTAGTGTGTTTTCCTTCGTCTTCATGTTCCTTATCCTATTTAAGGACTAAGTCTCCAATTTGAAAATTTTTCTTACCAACTAATCTTGTATCAGAGGAAGATTTTACTAGCTGTTGATGGTGAGCATTAGTTTATTTGGCCTTTTCCCTTTCTTCATCTAATTTGACTATTTGTGATATTCTTAATTGCGGAGAGGAAGAAGGTTCTTCTTAGACAAATTGTACCAGACGTGATGAGGGAAGAACTAGATTAGTAGGGTGAATGGCTTGCTTCCCATACTAGATTAAAAGGATAAGTATTGAAGGAGGCCTCCTTAGTTATTCTGCCAGCCCATAGGGCAAAAATTAGAGATTTATGCCAATTATTTTGGCTTTGATCAACAATTCACTTAATAATCCTAATGAGGTTTTTATTAGATGATTGTGTTAAACCATTTCCCTGGGGATAATAATTAGCAGATTATTTAAGTTTAAATCCTCTTTTTTAAAGCAAACTCATTCATACTGTTTCCTGAAAAGTAAGATGCATTATAAAAGATGAGTGCATTGGGTAAACCAAACCTGGTAATAATGTGTTGATCAATGAATTTAGTGATATTGTCATAACTGGCTGCTTTAATTGGTATCTCTTCAACCCATTTTGTGAAATAATCTATAGCAGCAAGGATAAACCTATGTTGCTTGGAAGAGTGAGGAACAATCCCACCAATAATATCCAATCCCCATTGTTTAAAGGGTTGTTCATTATTGACTAGTTGAAGAGGCAAGGCTAGTTTTCTCTATCTTCCTACAAAAATTTGGCAAATTTTACACTTTCTAACATAGGCATGTGTATCCTTGAAAATATTTTTCTAGTAGTATCCAACATGTAGGATTTTGTGAGTGGTGGTATCTCCTCCAAAGTGTCCACTGGTTGGTCCATCATGTAATTCCTGCAAAACCATTTGTGCTTCAACTTTTTCTAAGCACCTTAATGAAATCAAATCATAATATTTTCTAAATAATACATCATTAATGAGTTCATATTGATTGGATTTCAACCTTAAAGCCCTTTTAATTTTGTAATTGAGTTCAAGTGGAGCATAACCATTATTTAAATAGAATATGAGATCAACATATTGAGATTCATTGTTAGTAAGGCATGCCTCAAATGTCTAGACAATGTTACCCAATTCATCATCAGCTGATATATTAGAAGCTTGAATAATCAGGGTGTAAAAACCTTGACCTCTTACAATTTTACCAAGTTTGAATTCAATGTCATATTCTTGCAGAGTAGTGACCCAATTTGCTCAATTTTCTCCCAATTCGTTTTGAACAAGAAATCATCTTACTGCCAGGAATGAGACAATTACTTCATTATGATTTTTCAAAAGAAAAGGCCTAAAGTGTTTAACGAACTTAAAAAATGAAAAGTCTTGTTTCTCCACTTCTGAAGAGTTGAAATTCTCTCCTTGTAAGTTAGAGCTGAAGAAGGAGACACGGGCCTATATTTTTTATCATTGATCTATGTTAGAACTGAAAAATAGGATAACTCAGAAGCAAATGTATACAAAATGAATTGATAAAAAAAATTGGGAGTTATTAAAGAGGGAGCATCAATAATAGCTTTCTTTATTGACTGAAATTATTCTCTTTCATTATGACTGCATTTAAAAACTCATTTTGTCTTCATCATAACTTGTAGAGGAAAGACAATTAGAGAAAAATTTGGAACAAATATTTTCACAAAATTAATCTGTCCTAGGAAAGATTGCATTGATTTCTTATTATGAGGCAAAGGAATATCAGAAATTGCCTTAATTTTGTGAGGATTTATGCAAATCCCTTCCTTGGATACAATATATCCTACAGGTCTCCCTTCTCTAAGTGCAAAGAATGACTTCTTTGGGTTTAATGAAATCCCATATTTAATACACATTTTAAGAATCTGTTTTAAATCATGATAATGATTGTTTCTTTTCTTGAAAGATGTATTAATATCATCCAAGTAAATAGAAACAATGTTATTGATTAGACATCTAAAGGCAATGCCCATAGCTTGTTGGAAGGTTGTACATGCATTTTTTAATCCAAAAGGAATTTTTTGATATGCATAGGTTCCCCATTTAGTCCTGAAAATAGTATTTACTCTACCATTTGGATAAAAAAGGGTTTGGTTATACCCTGAGAATCTGTCTAGAAAAGATATGAGTTAAGAACCTACACCTGGTTACAAGATTTGTTCCATTGGTGTAAGTGGAAAGTTGTCTTTCTCACATGATTTATTTAAATTTCTAAAGTCGATGAAAATGCAAATATCACCATTGATTTTCCTAACAGGTACCAAATTTGAAATCCACTTAGAGTGCCTGACTAGAAAGATGATTTTTTCCTTAAGGAGTTTTTTTCAGTTATTCTTGATTTGATTTTCAAGATTGGGATGAATCTTCCTTAACTTTTGTTGAATCCACTTAGCATTAGGTACCATTGGGATAGTATGTTGAATGATAGAGGAATTGTAAGTTTTCAAATCATCATAATTCCAAGAAAAAAAACATTCTTGTATTTCTTTAACAAATGAATAAAGGCCAATCTCTCATTAGATGAAATTCCTGGGCCTAAATTAATATTTTGAGGTTTCAGATCATATACAAGGTTTATAAATTTAAACCTCAAAGTTGAATTTTGCAGTTTGAAGTTAATGACTTCTTTAAATCTTTCTTTTAAGTAATATAAATTTTCAAGCTTTACTACAGACTTTGGTAAGGAATTTCCTCAACTGTTTGCTTCATATATTTTTCATGTTCATGTTCATCTATTACTTGATTAGTATATGACCCTTCTAGTGTTAAGAAACTTACAATTTCCTCATCATCATTAAACACATGTCAATTAATGAGATTGTAAGGAATTGAGGGGCGAAAAATCAATTCAATGGAAAATATATCTAGACTATAATCCTCTCATGCGATTATTCTAGATGTGACATTAGCTAGCAAGTTAGCACTAGAATTTTGAAGTCTTGTGATGGGAGAGATATTAAATGCAAGAAAATCAGAAGTAAGAGTTTGAATGAGCGATTGATAACATTTCAAGTGACTCGAGGCATAATTTATGGTGTTTCTCACTTGTTTAATAGCAATTTTAGAGCCTCCAAACACTTGAAGGTATTTTACACTAAGAATTATTACTTTGTACAAACCTTGAGCTAGAGCTTCATAATCAACAATGTTATTGGTCCATTCAAAATCTAATCTACATGTTATCATTGTCTTCTCTCCTTTGGAATTTATTAAAATAAATCCTTCTCTCGTGTCATCATTAGATCGAGAACCATCAAAATATAAAGTCCAAAATAGATATTTAACTACTCATTTATCAGCAATATTTACACATCTAGATGAGTTTTTATGTGCAAAAAAAATCAACTTGAGAGGTGAAAGAATCAATCTCGAAAGGAGATTCTTGTGCATTGAAACTATCCAAGAATGACTCTAAATAGTAGTTCCTGAGAATGTTATTGGTGGAGATCGTCGGATCATTTTCCTCATCCAAGTTAGTTATTGAATATTTCATGTCATTTTCTCAGTCGATGTGAATTTGATTAAGCTTACCATTTTAAGGAGACCGCATATGAGACCAGTTAGTAGCGATATAACCATGTAACTTCTCTAACCAATCTCTTCTTAGAATTAAACTTTAAAATTTAGGAATATCAACAACTAGTACATCAATGATTTGACAAAATTTAGCATTAGAAGAAAGTCTAGTGAGAACATAATTGATTTCCCCTAACACTTTGACTTTGGTTGTATTAAGTTGAACAATATATACAACAGACTTCTAGGGTTCAATGTTCAGTTTAAAACAAACTAAATAAGGTAATACATTTGAATATGCCCCAGAATCTACTAAGCAATTATGTACATTCTTATTGAAGATTTCAAACACTAGAAGGAAAGGAGTAGTATGAGAGTTTGAACTATCTCCAATTAGGATGGCATTGGTGGGATCAATCTTATCTAAAGGATCAATGGGGGGTTTTCCTATTCCTTTACAAGGTTTATATGTAATAAGAATAGGCATTGGGGATGCAGGGACTGCATTTAATTGTTTAAGAAACAACTTTTGTTGCTGCTTTAATTTAGCTACTTCATAAAAGGAAATGTTAGCCTTGACCTTCTTCATATTCTCAATTATATTACATTCTATGGTGTCATAAACAACCCTAGTTTTAGATGTAGATGGAGAATTGGAAGAAGATGGGATTGAATTGGAAGATGTAGAAGTGGATTTCTTAGGTGCAGCTTTGTCCTTAGTAGTTGGAGTAAAATATTTTTTCTTTTGGGGTGACTGCGATGAATCTGTAGGGCCCTTACTCCATGTACTAAATGGCAAAGCTTCATGTTCTTCTTCATTATCTGAATAAGGAAGAATAAAGTCTCATAATCCTTGAATTTTGTTTTTTTCTTCATCTTGGGATTCATCAACAGATAATGTTGTTTCTTCTTCATCCCCCTCTAAATCAGATTCAACATTTGATATGACATTAGGGGTTGAGGGTTTGATATTTGGGTTCTCCTAAAAGATCTGAAAGGTTTTTTAGAAGAATCAACTACCTACTTTTTGATTTGTACCATTTCATTTGACATCGACTTGAGAACCTTTTGTAATCCTTCCAGACCAAAAGGATCTTTGGGAGTTTTCTTTTGTGGTTCCTCTTTGAAGGTAAATTTCATAGTTTTTCTTTCTTCTAGAGAAGTTTTCTTTTATAAGGCAACAATCCTTTTTTTCTATAGATATTGACTCTTTGATGTTATCAACTAAAGTGGTTCTATTAGCCTTATCTACAAAAATTATGATATTGGAAGGAAGAGCAGAAATATACCACTCGATTTAGACATCAACACCAGGTTTAGAGGTATCTCGTATTTTGTTTAATAATTTATTAAACCTAGAATTGAAATCTTTTATTTTCTAATTGGGGTTGGCTTTAATATTGGAGAGATCATTGATCAAAGTATCAGTTGTGTGATCATCACCAAACTTAGTCAAAAATCATTCTTCAAATATATCCCAACTAGTGATAGATGCTGATGGTAATGAGAACTACCATGAACATATACATCCTTCAAGGGTATATGAAAGTAATATTACTACACAATATTCTTCTACCGCTCAATTGAGATCAATGGCCAACAAAAAATTATGGATATGTTCTGCAGCGGGGATTCCATCGTCAGGATTAAACTTTAGTAACCTGTTGTGCTCTACAACAACCCCCCATTTCATATCATTTTTTATTTATAAAGGTTAACATATGGAATGGGTCCCTTTGAAAGTTTAATTGGTATCAATACTTCTATAGTTCAAAAGGGTCTGATAATCAAATGAGCTCATTTATTTAAGCCTTTCAAACAACTATTTTTCAACAAATAAAACAATCTTTTATTATTGCGATAAAGCGATCGCAAGATTGCATATCGCAATGACATAGAAAACACATATAAGTGTCACATTGGTCTCCGCCGATGCGATTTCGCTATCGGCGATTGGCAATACTCCATACACATCTTAAAAACGCACATAACATAAGCTCCGACGCAACGCGATATCGGCGATCGGCTATCGGCAATACTTCGTATGCGGTCAAAGCCATCTTAAGTCATTTACTCCGATCCGATGCAATTGCGCAATCGGCAGTCGGCAACATCCCGTGCACATCATTAAGGCACCCAGGTCATACCCCCGATGCGATGCGATATCGGCGATCGGGGAATCGGCAATTCACTCTAAATGCACCTTGTTATATTTCTTCACACTAATCCGATGTGACGTTGCAATTGGCATTCGGGAGGATCCTATGCTTATGATTATATAATACCTATTCTCCTAAAGCAATGCGATATCGCTATCGGCGATCGGAATTTCAAAAGGCATAGCTTGAAGATCTAAAGTATTATTGATATCCGATCGATAGAGTGCGGATTTCGAAAAAGCCGTTAAATGCAGGGATAAGGTGATGTATTCGTATTTAAAGTTTTTCCCCTTCGATTAACGATCACCTACGCTCAACCGCCAAAATATCCATTGCATGCTTAAGGGAGTCATTCAGCCGGATAACGGTGTAATAAGCATTTAAGGAGTAGCAGGTTTTAAACGGCCAATCAATGAAATCATAATTCTTAAAATCTTTCCATGGATTGTGTCCGCGCCCATTTTTAAAGGCTAATCCCTTATCACGCATCTATGCTTATGTTCCCATCACTTGCAAATTTTCATTGCTGTCTCTGTATTACACACATTTGTCTCTCTATGCAGAATCCATCCGAAAGAGAAAACTCAAACAAGATGGGGAAGAAATCAAAGAAGACCGCAAGCACCTCCACTACATCAGTTACAGGACAAGCTGCCACAGATAAAAAGAAGGGCTTAATATCAGATACTACATGCACGGGTCTTACCAGAGCTACATGGAAAGGCACGTACAATTTGATTGAAACCGAACAACCAGAAAAGACAGTGACGGAAGCTACTACGGATCCTACTCGCAAGTCTGATTGCACTCTCAAAGATTTAGCCGACTCTTTCCTTCACAGGATAGCGGCCAGAGAAAAGATTCTCCCCTACACAGACATTGTGCGATGGGCAATTGAGTAAATTCCAATCCTCGACAGAACTTTTAGCACCAGAGATGGGATGATTTTTGGATCGTTCAAGCCAGAGCATCTAAGGCAAATGTATCATTTTCCTGAGCCAGAGAAAGTGTATAAAAAGACGTTCCTGGAGAAATTTGCAAGTGATAATGAAGTGGAATCCGAACCCATCCGGGATTGGAGGCGGAATCCAGCCAAACACAAGCACGAGTCTTCCGGTAAGTACTCAGTCGATTCTTTGGCTTCCCCCTATTGTTATGCGGGAATAATGATGTGTAGGCTATGGGGATTACATGACTCTGCTAACTTTACCATAGAGATGGTTCCTCTAATGGAAGCAGCAGTAAACAACATAATTATGGATTGGGCTACTATTCTCTCAGATAAGCTAGCTGTAGCTGTTTGTGATTTTAGAAAAAATTATGTTGTCACTGAAAGGAAAATTCCCATGTTTTATTACAGTGCATATATTTTAGATACATTATGTTTCAATTCTGAGTTTCCCGTCCTTGGTTGGAGGTGGACTGCCCAAGACCCCTCACCCATTCATATATACCACCAGAAATTGTGGAAATCTTCTTACAAGCACCATTTGTACCAAATCTGCAATGGCTTTATGGTTCCCTTTCATTATTCTATTTTGATAAGCCCATTCCCAAAATCTCCTATCTAGCTTCCTTTGATTTACCGGCGGTAGCGAGTTGGTTTGGAGAAGAGATATTTACCTACATTAGGGTTTTCGGCAGCCAAGCCAATCCGCATGTTCTCCCTTTGTATATTCCAGATAAACTGCTAGCAAGAGAAATCGCCTATCAAATTATGGCAGAGAGTACTACACAGACTCTCAAGAAAGAAAAGAAGAGGGGCTGGCCCTCTTTTCCCTTGAGAATTGGTGTCTATACTCTGCATGATCTCAAACATGCAGAAAAGGAAGCCACAAAGATTCAGTCCTTAACCCTGGCCACTATCCCAAATAGGCTATATGATCCAAAGCAAACTGCCTATGCTGCATTGGAACAGGCCAAATTAACAAAATTTGACCATCAAGAGGATTGGTTTGACGACCTATTCGTTTCAGTCGAAACAATAGGTCAAGCTAAAGAACTCGCTCGACTGAAATATAATGATGAAGGGTTAACTGAGTTCAATAAACTTAGAGAGCAGAGGTTGCAAACTCTGCCTCTAGATTTACTGGCAACAACCCCAGCGACATCTTCAAGCGAGCCTGGTCGGCAACAGTCAAGCCAGCCTCCTGTTATAACAAAAGATCAGAAGAAGCAACAGGAGGAAAGGCAAAAGAAAGAACAAGCAGAAAAACAGCAGAGAGCACAAATGGAACAAGAGGAGAAACAGAAAAAAGAACTGGCAGATAGGCAGAAAAGGGAACAAGAAGAAAAACAGAGGAGAGAGCAAGAGGAGCAGCAGAGGAAAGAACAGGAAAAAGAGCGGAGCGAGTCCCAAGCCGAAAAGGAGAAACAGACCACCACCGATGTCAATATGGACACTACCATAGACCCCAAATTATTCCAGGAATGGCAGAAGTTTCATTCCATCATCAGTGGATTGGAATGTTCAAAAGATACGGACACCTCCAAAACAAATGACACATAGGACATCACTTCTCCTCAGGTTCTAAGCGGAACCAGCAGCCCACCCACTTCTAAGGATGTTGAGGTGATTCCTAAAGACCCTTCCGATCAAATCGTTCTCGAGGTGGAATATATTCCTCCCTTGGATGTTTTCTACAGCCCAAGGCATAGAGCAGTTGTAAAACGATCAAGGAAAAGACGAAGGACTGATCAACCTTCTATCTTTCCAGAGCAAACAGTCACAGGTAATGTAGTATGGAAGGAGGAATTGGACCCCTCCGATCACCTAACAAAGCTGTCACAATATGTAGGTGCCTATTCTGCAGCGACTATTGATAAGGCATCAGAGGTAAGTCTTCTACTGAAGACTAAGGATCAAGAAATTTTTGCACTACAGGCAGAAGTGACCGAGGCAAAACAGAGGGCAGCACAAGCAGAAGAGCAGTTGCTGGCACAACAGCAAACGAACAATTCATTAACCCAGCAATTGCAAACAGAGAGGCAGAGGATCGACCAAAGCGCGATCCAGAAACAAAAGGAATTGTCGGAAGCATTGGCACAATTGAGGACAGCAAATGAGCTGATGATGAAAACAAAGGATGAGTAAATCGCTCAATTGTCATCGCAACTTGAAATAATCAAAGGCGCTCCACAGGTGGATGAGTTCAGAAAGGAAGCATCACTAATAAACAATGCACTGATATCACAAATTAGGCTCCTTTGTCAACAACTCACTGAAGCAGAGCCATTGTGTGAGTTAACTACATCCATTAATCAGCAGGTAGAGAAGGCCAGGAATGAGTTAGACCAGGCCGATGAGATCATAAGTGGATATCTTGACTGGCAAGATTCTGATCAAGGGAGAGAAGCAAATTTGCCCAAGATTTCAGAAACATATAAAGACATACTTTTTACAGAATGGCACACACAGGTAATGAAAGCAGAAAGGGCAGCTTCAAGGTGTAAATCAACCTCCAGCAACCTAGTTGATCTGGTTAACAACACTCTCTACTTGGGAAATATGATCTCCCAATGTACGCCTGGAAAGATAACAACAAAAAACCTGCTGGAGCAAATGTGTTATCCTGACTTGGAGGAAAAGGGGAGATTAATCGCTGGGGTTAACAGTTTGACCTTCGATGCATATTGGCTTTTCCTGATTAAGCCACACACACAGAGAGCTGCCCTTAAGTGTTTAACAGATGCAATCGGGTGTATAATTCCCGACATTCAGGATGCCACCTATGCTGCCCAGCTCAGTTCGCTTCTCAACAAACCACCTGAAGTAGAGCCAATGCTTGCGACAAGTCAGCTCAGGTTTAAAGGCAAGCAGCCTACCTGATGAATCATGTCGCCGATTGCCAGATCGCTCCAGGAAATACGATCAATATTTATTGATGCCAATTATGTAGGATTTCTGTTTATTAGATATTTCGATTAGTTTAGTATTTATAGACCCTTTCATTGTTTTGGAAAGGGTCGTAAAATTTTGTAATAGACTTAAAGACTGAAGTTTGCACTACTGTGCTTCAGCCTATATTGTTTCATGAAGCTCGACCAATCGTTGTTAATTTGACAAGGAAGTTTCTTTATGAAATTGCGCACTACTGTCTTTTGTTGGGGATGTTTTCTGAGTCGAAAGAAGAACTGCGACATAGCGATTGATATTTGGGAGTGTCACGCAGCTCATATGGTATTTCTATCTATGTCTGAATTCATTCCTTTTATATGAATTGTTGTGTGATTATTTTTGCTATTGTTGATTATATGCATGCGCTGTAACAGCATATCCTTATTCATTCCACTATTGGATGTTTTATGATGTGCCTTTCCTTTCAATCATGCATGTGACAATGATATAAATGATAAAGTGTGGTAATTTGTTTTAATCGCTTTGTTTAACTATTTAGACACAGCAATCTTGAATGAATTAACATCTATGCCTTAAAGATGGAGTCATCTATATGCCTGTCTTTAGACACAGACCACCTAACGCCACGCTTTAGAGCTCAATAAGTTCCCGGGATAGATCACAGTTATTATATTCTTGCTGATAGTTTTAGTTATTCGCTCGTCACTAGCGTAGTTTATAATCATCCATCCATCCCATTTATCCACTTGTGGGAAACTGGTCCCATTATCCCCAGTCGGAGCCACTATTCCAAACGGAAAAGGAGCTGTACTAAGGTCTGGACCGGGTGGTTATCCCCGATGTTGTTGCAGCGATTTTCGAGGCATCATCATTTTTGGCGCTAGAAAGAGGGCCTCAACTGTGAATGGCACATAAGTCAAAACCTATAAGCCATTCCAAGAGTAATTCTCCCTCCGTATCCCCTAGATCTCCCCATTTACATACTGGTTCGCCAGTATCTAAACAAGGAGAAGGGGAATCAACTACCACTGCTCAAACCCACCATACTCCAGAACTATTAAGTCTTGAATCACCTGAAGTCCAGTCTCTAATCCATAAACTTCAGAGCTTCTCGATTTCACCACAGAAATCTGAGGTATCACAAAGGAGTGCGACTTCGCAGTTCAATTTAACTCATCCTCTCACCAGACTTCAGAGCGAAAAACTCGGTATTGAACCCACTGAGTTCCCTTTACCCAAAAGGAAAAAGGCGAAGAAAATTACTAAAGGATCTGATAGTGGAGAGCTTTCATCTACATCTTCCATTGCATCTTCCCCTCTGCAAAGTCAACCATCCACTTCCCCATTACATATTGTCGTTCACCAGGGATTAGAAGCCTCAACATCCCAACCCGCTCACTCCTCAGCGTTAATTTCTTCCCAAACATCTGGAATTCCAACAGTAGTATCAACTACTGCTGCTATTATAATGGCAGACCCATGGACCAAGCCAGGTGCAGTCAACATGCCTGCACCATTGCATCCTTTACCAGATGCTCCTGAAAAATGGCTACCTAAATTTAATCCAGATGACGGGACCCAGGCTGAAGAACACATTAATAATTTTATGTTAGCAGTTAACTTGAAAGGAGTGACAGAACAAGATGTTGTTGTAAGACTCTTCCCTTATACCTTGCAAGGATCAGCGGGATCCTGGTATTTTTCCTTACCCTCTGGTTCAATTACCAGTTGGAACACTTGCCAAGAGCAGTTTCTTACCAAATATGGAGATGATAGGTCCTTAGCTACTTTAATAAACGACCTCTCCAATCTGAGAATAGATCATAGGGAACCAATAAAGGAATTTAATGCTAGATTTAATAAACTCCTGAATAAAATACCTACAGCTTCCAAACCAAGTGAACAAATTCGAAGCGAATGGTATATTACCGCCCTACCTGCCAATATAGCCATTTTTGTAGACAGGGCTGGGAAACCTACCTTAGCTGAAAACATGAGAGAAGCACTTGTTGTGGAAAAGCGCATCAATGCTCTAGAGAAGAAAGCTGCTTTGGAAGACAGAAAAGCCAAAAAAGTCTCATTTAAAGACGATTCTAAGAAGAAAACCCCAAAAGACCCATACGACATGGAGGGTTTGCAAAAGGTCCTGAAAACTTTGTCGAACGAAATGGTTGAAATAAAGAAGCAGGTGGCCGAAACCTCAAACAAAAGACCATTTAGGACTTATAAGAAAACTGAAACAAAGCCACCGAATGTTATATCTAACGCAGATTCAGAGCAAGAAGAAGAGGAAGAGGAAACAACCTCAGAAACTGATGATGAAGAAGAAGTAGCTGAATGCCACGGAATGTGGGATTTTATACTCCCTAACTCTGATACCGATAATGAAGAAGAAGCCTTCCCGGTCACTACAAGAAGTAAAAGTACTCCTGAACCTGCTCAGGCAACTTCAAAGAAAAGGAGTGCAGGTGCTACCACAACAAAGGAAAAACTTCCTCTAAAGAAATCACCTGTAGTAGTTCCCCAAAACCAGCCTTCAACTTCTAATTCTCCTTCAACATCCAAAACATTAGTGGTATCCGATTCAATGGAATATAACATTGTTGATGACATGAAGAAAACTAAAGCAAACATAACTATGTTTGAACTTAGTAAATTAAAACATCAGCAAAAATTACTTCTTAAAGAATTGAATGTTGTTCCCTCTACACCCCTTCCCAGTGCAAAAGCTGCTAATGATTCAGGCCAACCTCCTCCAGGTATGGTTGAAGCTACCGATTCAGTTCTAATTGGGGATAGATCGAATTCTCATACTCTACCCTTCCTGCTAACCTATGAGATTTATAACAGAAACCTGCACAACTGTTTAATTGACTCAGGGGCATCATCCAACATAATGCCAGCTTCAGTTTGCTCTAAACTGAACATTGAACCCCAGAAGTCTGCTATTCATATTGTACAGTTGGACAGGACCAAAGTACAGGTTGTAGGAGAAATTAATTCTGTAACTATCAGGTTGTCTGCCGATCCTAGAGTTGTACAGAGGATTGACATCTTAATAGCTGATATACCTGAATTTTACGGTTTAATTCTGAGTAGGGATTGGTCCGAGAAATTGCATGGGTATATTTCCACCGATTGGTCACATATGTGGCTTCCCTACAAGGGAAAGCCAAATCAAATAAGGATCGATCGAGAGAAGCACATGACCCACACAGTTACTGAATTTGAGCAAGAAAACCAACCTGTAGCATTCAACAACAACATTCTGGGGAATTATTCGTCAGAGTCATTTTTTGGCAACTTTGTTGCCCAACCATCTCCTTTTTCAGTCAATCATTTTACATCTCAGATTGAAAATTTTTCACAAACTGATAAGTCTAGATGTTTTAATGATGCTGAAGAAAATGTAAATACTTTTGTTAATACTTCTTTACTTTGGTCTTTATATTTTGATGGCTCTAAGTCCAGTGAGGGCTCAGGAGCAGGTTCATTTTGGTTAGTCCACAAGGAGAAAAGACAATGCTGTCTTGTAGGTTAGAATTTGAATGCACTAACAACACAGCCGAATATGAAGCTTTGATCCAGGGATTATATAAAGCAATCGGCCTTAAAGTGCAATATCTAAAAGTATTCGGTGATTCGGAAATTATTTTTAAACAAGTAAGGAATGCAATTCATTGTCTTTCAAATCACCTCAAGCATTATCAATCGCTAGTACAGGATCTTACCTCACACTTTTCAGCATTTAACATTTCCTCCATTCCTAGGTCGCAAAACTCGGCAGCCGACCTACTAGCCAATGTAGCTTCCAAGCTTCTACCTTCTGAAGACTACAGCCCTGATAGATTTTCTGTAGAATTACTTTTTAGGCCTTCAATTCCCGACAATGTCACTAATTGGAGAGTATTTAACCATGATAAAGATATTTTACAATTTCTAACTTCTGAAAAGTCCTATGAAGATCAAATTATTGAGGAAAATGACCATGATCTACAAATGAAAGAACACCTCAGGAAAATTCAATTCCTAAACCAGTGGTAAAGCTCGAAGATCTTTATGATATCAAAGATAGGTTTAAACCTGTAATCAATGCAAAGCTCCAAAGTTCTACCCTTAGGTTTGAATTGATAAATCTAGGTACTGATCATGCTCCTCAAAACATTAATTTAGGATTAGGACTTTCCTTGGAAGAAAAGGAAGCATTTATTAAACTGTTAAGAAAAAACAAACAGGTCTTTGCTTGGAAGTATGATGATTTGAAGACATATGATACATCTGTTATCCAGCATACCATTCCTATGCTTCCTGATCAGAAACCGATTCAGCAGAAGTTAAGGAAAATACATCCAAATTTAGAGGGTCAGATAAAGTCGAAACTTAACAAGCTCTTGAAAGCCAAGATTATTTTTCCTGTCCGACACTCGAACTGGGTCTCTAATATGGTGCCAGTTAGAAAGAAAAATGGCGACATTCGAATTTGTATCGATTTCAGAAATTTAAACAAAGCGAGCTTGAAAGATAACTTCCCGTTACCTACTATGGAGCAAATACTCCAATCAGTAGCAGGCTCTGAATTGATGTCCTTTCTTGACGGATTCTCAGGATATAACCAAGTTCTGGTTCATCCTGATGACCAACTTAAAACCACATTCAGAACAAAATGGGGAACATATGCATATCAGAAAATGCCTTTCGGACTTATAAATGCAGGAGCGACATTCCAGAGAGCTATGGATATAGCCTTTAGAGGGTTGATTAATCGAACAGTAGTCATCTATTTAGACGATATTACTGTATTCTCTAAGAAGAGGTATAATCATTTGCATGATCTAAATCAAATCTTTCAGCGCTGCAAAAGATATGGTATTTCTCTAAATCCTAAAAAGTCTTTCTTTGCTCTTGATCAAGGAAAACTCTTAGGTTTTATTGTATCGAAAGATGGCATTTATATCAATCCTGATCAGATCAAGGAAATCTCTGAAATCCCTTTCCCACACAATAAAAAGTCGATGCAGTCATTTTTAGGCCAGATCAATTTTGTTAAATGATTTGTTCCAGATTTTTCTCAAATTATATTACCACTTCAGACAATGATCAAGAAGAATTCAGTCTTCAAGTGGGGATCAGCAGAAAAGCAAGCTTTTGATATAATCAAGCAATCAATAATCAATGCCCCAGCCTTGAATACTACAAATTTTTCTAATCATTTTACATTGTATACCATTGCATCCGACGTGTCTTATGCTGCAGTTCTCACGCAGCTAAATGCTCACAATTTGGAAGCACCCATTTCATTCTTTAGCTCAAATCTTCAGGGTGCCGAATTGAACTACTCCGATGTAGAAAAACAAGCCTTTGCTGTTTTTAAAGCAGTCAAACATTATAGACCCTTCCTTTTGAAAACCCACACAAAAGTGATAGTTCCTTTCCCGGCAGTTAGGCAACTATTAATCCAAAAAGAGTTGGGTGAAAAAAGGGCAAATTGGGTCACAGTGCTTCAAGAGTATGACTTAGAAATTAGGCCAGCAAAGATTGTTAGGGGTCAAGGTTTTTGCAGGATATTGGCAGGAGCATCCAACATTCCAGAATCAAGCGATACAGATCAAACACAAGAAATCAATCAGATAAGTGTTACTGATTCTGGATCTCAATATGCAGATTTAATTTTTTATTTAAAGAATGGTTATGCACCTCCGAATTTGTCTTAAAAAAACAAAAGTGCCATTAGGTTAAAAGCGAAAAATTTTACAATTATTGATGACGTGCTTTTTAGGCAAAATTATGATTCTATATTGTTAAGATGCCTTGAGAAACCTGAAGCCCAAAAGGTTTTGCAGGAGTTACATGATGGACCAGCAGGAGGACATTTCGAAGCTGACACAACAGCTCACAAAATTATTCATGCTGGTTACTATTGGCCTACTTTGTTTAAAGATGCCCACGAGTATGTAAGGAAATGTCTCAATTGCCAAACTTCTAGTGGAAGACAACGTAAATCAGCTTTCCCTCTGCAACCAATCAATATTGAACAACCATTTGAGCAATGGGGATTGGATATCATTGGGGAGATTACTCCAGCATCTTCCAAACAGCATAAGTATATCCTTACTGCTACCGATTACTTTACAAAGTGGGTTGAGGCAATCCCTTTAAAGAAAACAAATTCTGAAGCAATCACTGAATTCATAGATCAATTCATTATTACCAGGTTTGGTGTTCCAAATGCTCTTGTTTTTTATAATGCATCTTACTTTTCAGGCAATGCTATGTTCGATTTCGTTATTAAAAGAGGATTTAAGTTAAAATATTCTGCTAATTACTATCCCCAAGGAAATGGTTTAGCGAAATCCACTAATAAGAATCTGATTAAAATCATCAAGCGAACTATCGAAAAAAATCAGAGAAATTGGCACAAATCCCTAGTGTTTGCATTATGGGCTGATAGGATAACATAGAAAGCTTCTATTAGAACTTCTCCGTTTAATCTTGTATATGGAAAAGAAGCAATCCTACCCACAAATCTTGTTCTTCCTTCTTTAGCCCTAGTGCAATTTATTGAGGAAACTCCTTCCTCTTCTATTCCGTTTAGACATGACCAGATTCTAAAATTAGAGGAGGAAAGAGAAAAAGCCAAGGTTACCCATGCCAAGCATCAGCAAGTCATCAAAGAAGTTTTTGATTCAGTCTCATCCGGTTCAAAACAATTCCAAGTCGGTGATTTAGTTCTGAAATGGGACAAAGCCCATGAGGACAAGGGTAAACACTCCAAGTTCCAGAAGTTGTGGCTTGGACCATTTCAGATCTGTGAGAAGATAGGCCATTCAACCTTTATATTGCAAGATTTATCAGGTTTGAGAGATTCTCTCCCTGTTAATGGCCTTATCTTGAAGAAATTCTTCAACTGAGGAGGTAACCCCTTCTCCTTTCATTTCAGTAGGATTTTATAGTTTGTAGGATTTTTAGAAAATAAGGTTGTGAGATATCTTCCATTGACCTTTTGCTGTGTTTGAAAAATTGTCCCACAGAACTAGTATGAACATTTGCTTTTAAATAATAGAACTTTTAACCAAAAAAGGATAATTTCTAGGAAATTAGATATCATTGTATTCTGAAACTACAGTTCAAGTTTTGTCAACTCCTCTCAAAGCATAGAAATATTGTAAATCATTTTCTGTTTTCGAATTGGTCTCAAAAGGTTATCAATATCAAAGATAGAAATCAATCCAATTTCAGCATCTTCAACTCTTACCCTGTCATCCATTTACTCTTAAGGGAAAATTTGTTCACCCCATTCACTAAAGTTTGTGATTTTTCAGAGTGTAATTCTAAAATATAGGATATTAAAGATAAGAGGTCTTATTACAAGCCTGCTTACCATGTTCATAGGGAAATTGTTTATCTGACATTACCAATAATGCTAACCAAAACAGGGTAATGGCTTGAAATTACAAGACAAGGGGTCTCATCACGAGCCAGCTTGTTCAGTTAGACTACTACCAGTGAATGGCATTGTCAATAGCTGGCCACCAAACCAGGACAATGGCTTTTTATCTTATCAACAACAGAAAAGAAAATGAAGTACAAAATATGAAAACATGTTTTGAATTCATTCTGTTAATCATACTCTTAATCATGCTCTACAACAACCCCCCATTTCATATCATTTTTTATTTATAAAGGTTAACATATGGAATGGATCCCTTTGAAAGTTTAATTGGTATCAATACTTCTATAGTTCAAAAGGGTCTGATAATCAAATGAGCTCATTTATTTAAGCCTTTCGAACAACTATTTTTCAACAAATAAAACAATCTTTTATTATTGCGATAAAGCGATCGCAAGATCGCATATCGCAATGACATAGAAAACACATATAAGTGTCACATTGGTCTCCGCCGATGCGATTTCGCTATCGGCGATACTTCGTATGCGGTCAAAGCCATCTTAAGTCATTTACTCCGATCCGATGCAATTGCGCAATCAGCAGTCGGCAACATCCCGTGCACATCATTAAGGCACCCAGGTCTTACCCCCGATGCGATGCGATATCGGCGATCGGGGAATCAGAAATTCACTCTAAATGCACCTTGTTATATTTCTTCACACTAATCCGATGCGACGTCGCAATCGGCGTTCGAGAGGATCCTATGCTTATGATTATATAATACCTATTCTCCTAAAGCAATGCGATATCGCTATCGGCGATCGGAAATTCAAAAGGCATAGCTTGAAGATCTAAAGTATTATTGATATCCGATCTATAGAGTGCGGATTTCAAAAAAGCCGTTAAATGCAGGGATAAGGTGATGTATTCGTATTTAAAGTTTTGCCCCTTCGATTAACGATCACCTGCGCTCAACCGCCAAAATATCCATTGCACGCTTAAGGGAGTCATTCAGCCGGATAACGGTGTAATAAGCATTTAAGGAGTAGCAGGTTTTAAACGGCCAATCAATGAAATCATAATTCTTAAAATCTTTCCATGGATTGTGTCCCATTTTTAAAGGCTAATCCCTTATCACGCACCTATGCTTATGTTCTCATCACTTGCAAATTTTCATTGTTGTCTCTGTATTACGCACATTTGTCTCTCTGTGCAGAATCCATCCGAAAGAGAAAACTCAAACAAGATGGGGAAGAAATCAAAGAAGACCGCAGGCACCTCCACTACATCAGTTACAGGACAAGCTGCCACAGATAAAAAGAAGGGCTTAATATCAGATACTACATGCACGGGTCTTACCAGAGCTACATGGCAAGGCACGTACAATTTGATTGAAGCCAAACAACCAGAAAAGACAGTGACGGAAGCTACTGCGGATCCTACTCGCAAGTCTGATTACACTCTC
The DNA here is from genome assembly GCA_031772625.1 of Pinus tabuliformis. Classification (NCBI taxonomy): domain Eukaryota; kingdom Viridiplantae; phylum Streptophyta; class Pinopsida; order Pinales; family Pinaceae; genus Pinus; species Pinus tabuliformis. The sequence goes on along the minus strand of CM062819.1, from coordinate 568,027,821 downwards.
AAAGATTTAGCCGACTCTTTCCTTCATAGGATAGCGGCCAGAGAAAAGATTCTGCCCTACACAGACGTTGTGCGATGGGAAATTGAGGAAATTCGAATCCTCGACAGAACTTTTAGCACTAGAGATGGGAGGATTTTTGGATCGTTGAAGCCAGAGCATCTAAGGCAAATGTATCATTTGCATGAGCCAGAGAAAGTGTATAACAAGACGTTCCTGGAGAAATTTGCAAGTGATAATTAAGTGGAATCCGAACCCATCCGGGATTGGAGGCAGAATCCAGCCAAACACAAGAACGAGTCTTCCGGTAAGTACTCAGTCGATTCTTTGGCTTCCCCCTATTGTTATGCGGGGATAGTGATGTGTAGCCTATGGGCATTACATGACTCTGCTAACTTTACCATAGAGATGGTTCCTCTAATGGAAGCAGCAGTAAACAACATAATTATGGATTGGGCTACTATTCTCTCTGATAAGCTAGCCGTAGCTATTCGTGATTTTAGAAAAAATTATGTTGTCACTGAAAGTAAAATTCCCTCGTTTTATTACAGTGCATATATTTTAGATACATCATGTTTCAATTCTGAGTTTCCCGTCCTCGGTTGGAGGTGGATTGCCCAAGACCCCTCACCCATTCATATATACCACCAGAAATTGTGGAAATCTTCTTACAAGCAACATTTGTACCAAATCTGCAATGGCTTTATGGTTCCCTTTCATTATTCTATTTTTGATAAGCCCATTCCCAAAATCTCCTATCTAGCTTCCTTTGATTTACCGGCGGTAGCGAGTTGGTTTGGAGAAGAGAGATTTACCTACATTAGGGTTTTTGGCAGCCAATCCAATCTACATGTTCTCCCTTTGTATATTCCAGATAAACTGCTAGCAAGCGAAATCGCCTATCAAATTATGGCAGAGAGTACTACACAGACTCTCAAGAAAGAAAAGAAGAGGGGCTGGCCCTCTTTTCCCTTGAGAATTGGTGTCTATACTCTGCATGATCTCAAACATGCAGAAAAGGAAGCCATAAAGATTCAGTCCTTAACCCTGGCCACTATCCCAAATAGGTTATATGATCCAAAGCAAACTGCCTATGCTGCATTGGAACAGGCCAAATTAACAAAATTTGACCATCAAGAGGATTGGTTTGACGACCTATTCGTTTCAGTCGAAACAATAGGTCAAGCTAAAGAACTCGCTCGACTGAAATATAATGATGAAGGGTTAACTGAGTTCAATAAACTTAGAGAGTAGAGGTTGCAAACTCTGCCTCTAGATTTACTGGCAACAACCCCAGCGACATCTTCAAGCGAGCCTGGTCGGCAACAGTCAAGCCAGCCTCCTGTTATAACAAAAGATCAGAAGAAGCAACAGGAGGAAAGGCAAAAGAAAGAACAAGCAGAAAAACAACAGAGAGCACAAATGGAACAAGAGGAGAAACAGAAAAAAGAACTGGCAGATAGGCAGAAAAGGGAACAAGAAGAAAAACAGAGGAGAGAGCAAGAGGAGCAGTAGAGGAAAGAACAGGAAAAGGAGCGGAGCGAGTCCCAAGCCGAAAAGGAGAAATAGACCACCACCAATGTCAATATGGACACTACCATAGACCCCAAATTATTCCAGGAAAGGCAGCAGTTTCATTCCATCATCAGTGGATTGGAATGTTCAAAAGATACAGACACCTCCAAAACAAATGACACACAGGACATCACTTCTCCTCATGTTCTAAGCAGCACCAGCGACCCACCCACTTCTAAGGATGTTGAGGTAATTCCTAAAGACCCTTCCGATCAAATCGTTCTCCAGGTGGAAGATATTCCTCCCTTGGATGTTTTCTACAGCCCAAGGCATAGAGCAGTTGTAAAACGATCAAGGAAAAGACGAAGGACTGATCAACCTTCTATCTTTCCAAAGCAAACAGTCACGGGTAATGTAGTATGGAAGGAGGAATTGGACCCCTCTGATGACCTAACAAAGCTATCACAGTATGCAGGTGCCTATTCTGCAGCGACTATTGATAAGGCATCAGAGGTAAGTCTTCTACTGAAGACTAAGGATCAAGAAATTATTGCACTACAGGCAGAAGTGACCGAGGCAAAACAGACGACAGCACAAGCAGAAGAGCAGTTGCTGGCACAACAGCAAACAAACAATTCATTAACCCAGCGATTGCAAACAAAGAGGCAGAGGATCGACCAAAGCGCGATCCAGAAACAAAAGGAATTGTCGGAAGCATTCGCACAATTGAGGACATCAAATGAGTTGATGATGAAAACAAAGGATGAGCAAATCGCTCAATTGTCATCGCAACTTGAAATAATCAAAGGCGCTCCACAGGTGGATGAGTTCAGAAAGGAAGCATGACTAATAAACAATGCACTGGTATCAAAAATTAGGCTCCTTTGTCAACAACTCACTGAAGCAGAGCCATTGTGTGAGTTAACTACATCCATTAATCAGCGGGTAGAGAAGGCCGGGAATGAGTTAGACCAGGCCGATGAGATCATAAGTGGATATCTTGACCGGCAAGATTCTGATCAAGGGAGAGAAGCAAATTTTCTCAAGATTTCAGAAACATATAAAGACATACTTTTTACAGAATGGCACACACAGGTAATGAAAGCGGAAAGGGCAGCTTCAAGGTGTAAATCAACCTCCAGCAACCTAGTTGATCTGGTTAACAACACTCTCTACTTGGCAAATATGATCTCCCAATGTACACCTGGAAAGATAACAACAACAAACCTACTGGAGCAAATGTGTTATCCTGACTTGGAGGAAAAGGGGAGATTAATCGCTGGGGTTAACAGCTTGACCTTCGCTGCATATTGGCTTTTCCTGATTAAGCCACACACACAGAGAGCCGCCCTTAAGTGTTTAACAGATGCAATCAGGTGTATAATTCCCGACATTCAGGATGCCACATATGCTGCCCAGCTCAGTTCGCTTCTCAACAAACCACCTAAAGTAGAGCCAATGCTTGCGACAAGTCAGCTCAGGTTTAAAGGCAAACAGCCTACCTGATGAATCATGTCGCCGATTGCCAGATCACTCCTGGAAATACGATCAATATTTATTGATGCCAATTATGTAGGATTTATGTTTATTAGATATTTAGATTTTAGTATTTATAGACCCTTTCATTGTTTTGGAAAGGGTCGTAAAATTTTGTAATAGACTTAAAGACTGAAGTTTGCACTACTGTGCTTCAGCCTATATTCTTTTATGAAACTCGACCAATCGTTCTTAATTTGACAAGGAAGTTTCTTTATGCAATTGCGCACTACTGTCTTTTGTTGGGGATGTTTTCTGAGTCGAAAGAAGAACTGCGACATAGCGATTGATATTTGGGAGTGTCACGCAGCTCATATGGTATTTCTATCTATGTCTGAATTCATTCCTTTTATATGAATTGTTATGTGATTATTTTTGCTATTGTTGATTATATGCATGCGCTGTAACAACAGATCCTTATTCATTCCACTATTGGATGTTTTATGATGTGCCTTTCCTTTCAATCATGCATGTGACAATGATATAAATGATAAAGTGTGGTAATTTGTTTTAATCGCTTTTTTTAACTATTTAGACACAACAATCTTGAATGAATTAACATCTATGCCTTAAATATGGAGTCATCTATATGCCTGTCTTTAGACACAGACCACCTAACGCCACGCTTTAGAGCTCAATAAGTTCCCGGGATAGATCACAGTTATTATATTCTTGCTGATAGTTTTAGTTATTCGCTCATCACTAGCGTAGTTTACAATCATCCATCCATCCCATTTATGCACTTCTGGGAAACTGGTCCCATTATCCCCAGTCGGAGCCACTATTCCAAACGGAAAAGGAGTTGTACTAAGGTCCGGACCGGGTGGTTATCCCCGATGTTGTTGCAGCGATTTTCGAGGCATCAACATAACCATATTTTAGGATGCTTAGGTAGAGGATGGAGAGGTGCCACCATCTTAACAACTCTAGGAATAGTCCATGGTCTAGTTGCTGGTGATTTTTGTTGCCTACCTACCATTATGGGAACTTGAGTAGAAGGAAATGTAATAGTAGAAGAATTTGTCTGTGTGGAAGAAGAAGTAGCCCCTGAGCTAGTGCAAGTTGAATCAACACCAGTTGATTGTGAAGGGAGAGAATGAAATGGAGGATTATGCAAAGGAGAGAAAAATGGTGATGAAGTATGAAATGAAGGTGTTTGAGGTGGAGTAGTTGATAAAATCTCAGTAATGGATGATTGAGCTTCATATTTTTTCGTGTTTCTTCAATGGGGATCCAAGAGAAACTCAAATGGGTAACCCCAAGTTTCTCACTTTGGGAATGAGTCAAAATGTGAGTAGATTGAAAAGATGAGGAAACACTACTTTCAAACAACTCATATTGTTGTGTATTTTCTTCAAAAATAGAAATTCCGATTGGAATTATGATACAAGTGTTGTCCTTGATGGCAACTCACTCACAAGTCAGTTCAGTTTTGATGAAAGGCAACCCATAGTGTAACAGATGCATTCAAATGTAACAGGGCATTGGTGCAAAAGAACAGGAAGATGGAACGAAAGTATACTAATTAGAATCAAGAAGTTGAAGGTAAAGGATGGTGAAAAGCAGTTTAAGATGTATACGGAGGTCCACTTAGTCAAAACATCATATACATGCAGGTCCACAGAACAAAAAGTGCGTATACCTATACACGCTCTCCCACAAGAGGAAAAGCACGTACAGGTCGGAAAATCAAGTAATTTCAAGAGTAGAGAATACTAGGTATCAATACCATCATATTAGCCCACAATATTGAATGGAGTAATGACTATTTGATCCTGTCTAAGAATACCATACGCTCTAAGTGTTGTTTTGGCCTAAGGTATTGAGAGAGGCTAAAAGTATATAAGGAGGAGAAGATCAAAGGGCTAAATGCATAAGGAATGAATACCTTATGAAGTGTTAGATCAAAAGAAAATATGCATGTTATGGGTTTCTAATGCTTTGCCTAATCTGAACTAAGTATGCTCCTGAGTGTTTGATGATGGATGAGATCTAATGATGGATCAGGATCATAATGACTTATCATTATGTGATATCATCATGGATAGGTTAGATCTGATTGGTAACACATGTTTTATCCTTTATAAGTGATGATATGGATTTTTTGAAGTCCATAATAGTAGCGAAGTTATGAGTTAATATTTACATATCTGTACGCTAGTTCGTCTTGGTAAAAGAACATGTACATGGAAGTTCTACTCTTCCAAGTAGTGTATATAAAGGAAAGGCCTTTTCTTCAGGTATGAGCGATCTATCTAACCAGTTCTGTTTTTTATCAATGATGTCTTCTTAGATCTGAAAGTAAAATTGAATGCATAAATAGTTTGTGTCTGATTGATTGATTGATTGAGTAAGAAGGGTGATCCTTGCTGCTATCTGTTTAGAACTCTTTAAATTGAAAGTAGATCATCGGACTGTCATTAATTAGTAAAGTTTGTGGTTCAATTGTTTTATGATTCAATATCTTTATATGTATACACAGGTTGGGCTGGCTTCATTAAAGAAGCGTATATAGTCTGACACATGAATTTTTAGGTTATAGTTGGTTTTGGTTGTGGATGCATTGTTCTGGGTTCATATAAGGTGCACTGATTAAAATGATCTATATGTTCCAGCTGAGTGGTTGAATTTGATTAAGTTTGAATGAATGGTCGATTCAATATGTCAGAGGTTTCAGTGATTGATTGATTTAGTTATGTTTGATTCAAATATTGATGACTGGTTTCAGTTATGTCAGAGATTGATGATTGAGTTTCAGTGACTGGTTTTAATGGTTGTATTGCAGTGGTGATTGATTTTGAGCTTTAATGTTACTAATGGGTCATGTGAAAATTTGATGAAATGTGGCCTTCATATTGTAGTATTATGTACTAGGAGAATCCAGTGTGAAAATTTATGAAACATGGTCTGTGGAGGATACTGAGGGTTGGAGCCTTTAGCAAGGAAGTCCAAGCTTCCTGCTAGTAGTTTCTAGTGATTTGATCAAGGGGTTGGAGATCCCTTCCAATAGCAGCCGGAGAACAAGTGAAGGTTGTAGCCTTCTATAGGTCAGAGCCTACATACTAGTAAACAAATCGGCTAGTACAAGAAATAAGGGGGTTGTAGCTCCCTTCCAGTAGAAGCTGGAGAATGAGAGAAGGTTGTAGCCTTCTGCAAGTGGGTGCCTACGTACTGGTATGATTCTGCACCAGTACGCGATTGTAAACAGATTTTCTTATTATTAAAAGGAGACAGAGATGACAACAGTGGGTTTTTTTCACCCAAATTGGGTTTCCACCTTAAATCTTGGTGTTCATGTGTGTTTCTTATGTTTGATGGTTTATTCTCTTATTACTACACATGGTTACGATTTCATGTTTAATAAAAGTACTGATGAATTGATTAAAGATCAACATATGATGAATTAACTGAATCGTAAGTTCATTGGATATATGCTCATTTCCTTAAGAACAGTTGCATGCACGTGAGTTCCCTTCACTGAAGTAGTGTATATAAATATGATTCTAAAAGTGAAAAGGTTATTGATTTGTAAACACTGATTCACCCCCCCTCTTAGTATTATTTCCAATAATTGGGATCAGAGAAGGCCCTTTAACAGAAGCTTGATTGCTTGAAGGAGATCTGTAGTAACAATGGGAAAGAAGCTAAATAAGAAAGCACCTGAAATGAAGAAGACATCTCAAATGAAATGTGACAATGGGAGAGACGATTGGCCTTTATGTGGAAGCAACTCTTAAGATTCAGAATCACATCAGAATGAATATGAACAAGTAAAAGAACTATTAGGTACGAATTTGTTGTCCTCTGGTGATACATTTCTCTGCTCATTTGAAGATAATGAAAATGAAAACGAAACAATTTAATTTTCTCTTATGGGTGAAAGAGAAAGAAATCAAATAGATGCAAAATTTAAAATTCTCACAAACATGACTAGAGATCAAAAGGATATAATTGATAAAAGGGAATGTAACTACAAAGAAGAATTTAATAGCTTAAAAGCCCATTTGGAGGAAGGAAACAAAATAAATAAGAAGTACAAACAAAAGGAAGATCAAAGTCAAAGGTTGTAGGATGAAGTGACAACATTGAGAAATGAAGTGAATGAAAATGAAATAACAGCCAAGGAACTTATAGAAAGAACCATCTACTATTAAGGTCTTGAAGCTATGGTTGTTTCTCTAAAAGAAGATCTCAAAAATTCAAATAAGCAGAATGAAGAACTACTCCAACCATTTGAAGAACAAGAAAATAAATTTCTCGAATTAAGGCAACAAGTGGAAGAAGGAAGGAAAGTTGAAGAAAACATGAAGAAGTAGTATCTTGAAAAGGAAGAGTAATATCAGGTTGAGGTAAATATCCTAAAAGGTAAATTAGAAGAAAAGGATAAACTTTTATGATTTCAATATAGTACTAAGATTTTGGATAATATTCTTAGTAGTCAAAGGTCTCCTATGATCAAATGTGGTCTTGTGTTTTATGAAAGGGTTAAAGGTGAATCTAGCTCACAAACTAAAGCGAAGAACTCTAGTGCTAAATCTGAAATGCTCAACAAGGAGATAAAAGGTCAACCCCATCAACAACCAAGGAAAGAAAGCCTTCAAAGAAAATAATTTACTCCTAACTATGGAAATGATAATCAATTCTTTCCTCTAATGAACAATGTTGAACGTTTTATATGTCATAATATTGGACATGTTGTAGCTAGATGAAAAGGTATAATGATTCAAGCTAATAACCGTAAAACAGAAAGATCATCAGCTTCCAGGTACTTTAAGGGATATTGTTTTTCCTGCAATATGTTTGGTCACAAAGCCATTAAACGTTATAGAAGGAATATGAAGCATATAAGATTTTATGCTTGTAACAAGTTTGCGCATATAGAAAAACAATGCAAGAGAAAATTTTGGCCATCAATTCAAAAGGAGTAAACATCATTAAATTCCAAGGTATGGAAGATGAAGGAAGTATAGCCAAAAATATGTGGCATAGCTCAATATACAGACAGAATAGTCTGAGGAGAAACTAAGAATATGAAATTTCAGTGTTCTAATTCTCATATGCAATTATAATGAAGACAAGTCACATATATACGCAAGTTCGAAGCTGCACAATCGCGTATATGTTGGTTTGATGAAGAAGAAATGGGATAGACTTAGAGAAAGGATCTGATATGGTTCAGACAATTAGCAATTAGCTTTTGTCTTGATGATTAATGACTACAGTCTATGGATGTTATTTATAAGTTCTTTTGATCCTCATAAGTTGATGATGACTTGGTGTATATCTTATTGATGACAATGCCTTGATATTTCTTACTGATATATGCAATGATCAGATCTGACAGTGAATAGGTGGCATGGGTTTAGGGGGAGAATATGCTATGCTTCTAATATTGCATTGTTGGCATTATGTTTAGAAGTATTTGGTATCTAATGATTCTTATCAATGGTGATGATGCTTATGTGGCTAAAGTGTTTAAATGATACATCATGCTATGTTGCGATTATGAGTTGCCTATGATGATGATACTTGTATTTCTTGGGGTTAGATAGTTGTTATTCAGATCAAATTTATGGGTGATTGTGAATGAATTTTGATGATGCATACAATACATATATGTTGCTTACATGGTGATATTCATAAGGACAAGGTGAAGTACAAAGCTTGAGTACACAACTTCATTATTTGGTGATGATCCACTCATTTCTTTTATGTTATTGCCATCATGCCTTCAAATATGCATAAAGTTCATATGGTGCAATTATGATGCAAGATTACTATAGTTCTTGGCTCTCACATGGTTGAGGATTGTTGTTGTTGATGGTATCAAGAAAGATTCAAAAAAGAATATGAACTCATGGTTTTCTAGATACATATTGTTATCTCTTTGATGGATACACATTATGCTGGATACATGGATGATATTGATAAATATTGTTAGTTGGCCAAGAGAATGGTGTTATTACAGGTCTCATGAACACATAGCTATTTGAATACATGGATATTCAGAAACATAGCTTACTTAGTCACATAATGATGATGACTTCTTACTTTATGATGATAAGTTTGATACACACACATGTTGATTATCATGGTTGATACTTATCAGATGTGCGATGTTCCTTAGTGATGATACATGGTTGACATATTGAGGGTTCTTGTGGAAAGATCATGTAGTTCTTGATGATGATGTATGATCATAAATGATGACTATGGTTTTTTCACATACATATGATATGATGTGAATTTTTTTTGTGTTACTGCTTGAAGATATGACATTTTCTTAGTTGATTCATGGAAGGCTATGATAAGGCTCTTTCTACTAAGGAAGCAGAGCAAGTTGATCTTGATGAGATCAAGAGGATGATTTGATATCTATATGTGGCATACTTTGTCACAGGTTGATGATATTACACTATCATATATTGAGAACTAATGACGAACATATACAGGTTGTTGGTCTGGATGTTGCTGACATATGCTTATGGTGCAGATCATATATGGTGTATGATAGTCGTTGATGATTGAATTATCTTGTTTAGATCTTTGGTCTATGTTATAAATGTCATGTATATCATTTGATGTAAAGGTCATGTAAAGACCCATGATGTAATAATATGTCTCTGCTCTCTCATAGTCTTTAAATGAGTCATTTTTGGTCATATGATGTAATTTGTACCCCTACTATGCATGGGAAGGATGATGTAATAATTGTTATATCTCAGTCATGTATAAACAATTAGTATATCCCCACTTGGATGGGAGATTGATGTATGTATGAGTCATTGGTGACAGGAAGGTCATACTGTTATAGACAATTTTGTGCCTTACAGCAACAGGCATGAATTGTCAATAATCCAAGGGATCCAAAGTCCCTAAACATGATGTTCCTACCCCTAGAGGAACAAGGTCAGCAAACCAACAGCTCTCAGATCAGTTCTCCACCTGAAAAACACTCAAAAACAAGCAATCCTGAAATCAAAGCAGGTGCTCCACTAGGCTTCTGCGCTGAAACTCAACTCCTCCATGGTGTACCTGCGTTGCAAAGCAAGTGGAACAAAGGCCACCTGCACTGAGCGAGATGGGACAAGTGGCACACTGAGTCATTGCTCTGGAATCTTCCAAAAATGACACTTGGATCAGGGATTTCGCCTTGTGATGAATCAAAGGCTCTGTTTCTCCAAGTGGAAGCAAGGTTCTCCAATTGGACTCAAGAACTGAAGATCAACTAAAGATCAACTGAAGAGAGAGAGGACACAAGGCAGCTACACATCAGTTACAAGTTGACTCATCCTTTCTCAATTCATCTATATATTGAGCTCTCTCCTATGAGCTCAAGGAGGCTGGAATTTTGTGCAAAGTAATGATATGTTGTTGGTTTCACTATCGAGCTATTGGGTGATTGCTTGAAGGAGGTGAAGAGGAGAAATTCTTTCTGCTGGGAGGTGTTGTTGGATTGGGGCCTTCAATGGTTGTAACCTTCTCAGAACTTTACTTCTTCATTTATAAAAGCTATTGAGGTTCTTCTATATGCACTTGTTTCAATGATGTTATTGTGATAATTGTATATTTGATTTATGCTAATCCGTGAATCAGTTATGATTGCATGCTTCTTGTAGTTTCCTTCTTTGTTATTTTGCAGGATCTCATTGTAGCTGGGCCAGCAAAAGAGCAAGGAGCTGGGAGCAAGCAGCCAAAGAGAAGAGTTTGGATTCGACATTAAGCGCAAGGCAACGGTTAGTGCATTTCCTCATTCTCTCTTGCTTTCGTAAAGAAGTAAACCTTAAGTAGTTTTCTTTACAGTTGTTGCTGAGGTACTATCACCCTTAGAGTGGGATAGGGTCATCCGAATCGGATACTTTTCCCTACAACACATACTCACATAGTTGAGTTATAGAGTCATGTTATTCTCTTGGAAAATATTTTTGCAAACTCTGCATGTGTTCAGGGGAAGCATCGATGGTTTGGTGCATCTCAACATGTACAAAGGGGGAGTTTAATCAGAGGCTTCAGCTTGTGCTTAGGGGGAGCACGATCAATGTTCATAATCAGCTATTCAAATATGGAACTCTTCTTTTTGGTCAACTCTTTGCCCTTGGTCTCAAAGGGGGAGAGTATCTTGGTCTGCCCCTTGCCCTTGATGTCAAAGGGGGAGAGTATTTTGGTGTTGCTTTAGTGTTGCTTGTTATCTCTAATAGTTTCTACAACTTGTAGTAATCAACACCAACATGGTTTCCATCAAGTCAAAAGGGCAAGATTGTTGCCATTATGATACAAGTGTTGTCCTTTATGGAAACTCACTCATAGGTCAGCTCAGTTTTGATGAAAGGAAACCCACAGTGTAATAGATACATTCATATGTAACAAGGCTTTGGTACAGAAGAACAGGAAGATGGAACTAAAGTCTACTAATCAGAATGACGAAGTTGAAGATAAAGGATGTTGAAAAGAAGGTTAATATGCATACATAGGTCCACTTAGTCAAAATAGTGTATACACGCAGGTCCACAGAACAAAAAGCACGTATACATATACACACACTCCCGCAAGAGGAAAAACACGTACATGTTGGAAAATCAAGGAATTTAAAGAGTAAAGAATACCAGGGGTCAATACCATGGTATTAGGCCACAGTATTGAAGAAAGTAATGACTATTTGATCTTGTCTAAGAATACCATAGGCTCTAAGTGTTGTTTTGGATCAAGGTATTGAGGAAGGATAAAACTATATAAGGATGAGAAGATCAAAAGGGTTAAGTGCACAAGGAATTAATATCTTATGAAGTGTTAGATCAAAAGAAAATACACATGTTATGGGTTTCTGATGCTTTGCTTGATCAGAACTAAGTATGCTCCTGGGTGTTTGATGATGGATGAGATCTAATAATGGATCAGGATCATAATTACTTATCATTATGTGATCTGATCATGGATAGGCTAGATCTAATTGCTAACACATGTTTTATCCTTTATAAGCGATGATCTAGGTTTGTTTGAAGTCTGGAATGGCAGCAAAGTTATGAGTTAATATTTGTAGATCTCTATGCTGGTTCATCTCAGTAAAAGCATGTGTATATGCAAGTTCTACTCTTCCAAGTAGCATATACAAAGGACATGCCTGTTCTTCGGGTCTGGCTGATCTATCTAATCAGTTATGTTGTTTTATTGTTGTCTATCAATGAAGTCTTCTTATATCCGAAAGTAAAATTGAATGCATAAAGAGTTTGTGTCTGACTGATTGATTGATTGAGTAAGAAGGGTGATCCTTGCTTCTATTTGTTTAAAACTCTATAAATTAACAGTAGATCATCAGAATGTCACTGATTGGTATAGTTTGTGGTTCAAAGGTTTTATGATTCAGTATATTTAGAGGTATACACATGCTAGGATGGTGTCATTAAAGAAGTGTATACAGTCTGACACATGATTTTTGAGGTTACAGTTGGTTTTGGTTGTTGATGGAGTGTTCTGGGTCTTGGTTTGTATATTGGTTACAGTGATCTATCTATTCCAGTTGATTGGTTGAATTTGATTAATTTTGTATGAATAGTTGATTTAGTATGTTAGAGGTTTTAGTGATTCATTGATTCGGTGATGGTTGATTTAGAGATTGATGATTGGTTTTAGTTATGTCAGAAATTGATGATTGAGTTTTATTGAATGTTTTTGATGGTTGTATTGCAGTGATGATTGATTTCGAGCTTCAATGTTGTTAATGTTTCTAGTGTGAAAATATGATGAAATGTGTCCTTCATATTGTAGTATTGCGTACCAGGAGTATCTAATGTGAAAATGTATGAAAAGTGGTCCCTGGAGGACACTGACAGTTGGAGCCTTCAGTGAGGAAGTCGAAGCTTCCTGCCAGTCATGACTGGTGATTTGATCAGGGGGTTGGAGCTCCCTTCCAGTAGCAACTAGAGAACGAGTGAAGGTTTTAGCCTTCTGTAGGTCGGAGCCTACACACTAATAAACATATCGGCTAGTACAAGAACTAAGGTTGTTGTAGCTCCCTTCCAATAGAAGCTGTAGAATGAAAGAATGTTGTAGCCTTCTGTAGGTGGGTGCCTGCATGCTCGTATGAGTATGCATAAGTACAAGATTGTAAACAAATTTTCTTATTATTAAAAGAAGACAAAGATGATAGCAGCAGGTGGTTTTCACCCACATATGGTTTCCACCTTAAATCTTGGTGTTCATGTGTGTTTCTTATGTGTGATGCTTTATTCTGTTATTACTGCACATGGTTACTATTTCATGTTCAATAAAAGTATTGATGCACTAATTAAATATCAACATATCATGAATTAATTGAATCATAAGTCATTGGATATATGCGGGTTGCCTTAAGAATAGTTTCGTGCACACATGAGTTCCCTTCACTGAAGTAGCATATATAAATCTAATTGTCAAAATGAAAAATTTATTGATCTGTAAATACTAATTCACTCCCCCTCTCAGTATTATTTCCAATAATTCCTTCCAATTTCTAAATTAAAGTTTGAACTTCAAGTATCTCCTGAGAAGGAGGTTTATCATATGACTTAGGTAGTGCACTAGGAGACTTTGTGGTTGTTTTCACAACTTCCAGCCTAGGAGTAGGTTATTTGGAATGATATCTGGATGTTGGGGAAGATCTTGTGCGAGAGTGACTCTTTATATGGCCTTTTGATCTAGGATCAAACCTTTTATCCATTCATAGTCGGGGCCCTCCTTCTAGCGCCAAAAATGTTGAAGCCTTGAAATGGCACTACTTCAACATTGGGGATAACCACGTCATTGGTAACTTGAAAAACATTCCCTTTCCGTTTGGAATAACGGCTCTGATTGGGGATAATGGGACCAGTTTCCCTTTAATATTATATAATGGAATTTGAGATATAATGTAGGTGAAGTTGTTGCAATGAATAGAAATACAGAAATACAAACATATATATATTACTAGCTATTTATTTCCTCAGATTGAACTTATCTTTATATGTGCGATTTAAATATTCTGTAATATGATAAAAAATATAGATCATCTAGCGATTGATGATGTAAGTACAAGAAAGATAATTAATTTGATTAAATAGTTAATCAAATTAATTGTTAATCCATATTGCATATAATATTTTGTTGTTTTCCCAATGCATTCAAATATAACAACTTCGTACTCTTTAATAGTGAATAAGTATTCAATTGGATATAATATCATACATAGAAAAATAGTAAAGAAAAGGTAGAACTATTAATCATATATAAACACAAAAATAACACAAATATAATAGTACCTCATATATTAGTGCTCTTCTCATAAGAAAAATAGTCTTGGTTCAACTTTCCTATTAAGAAAATTCAAAAGGTACAATGCTGAAACTCTCTTAAGCCTTCTTACAAAAATTTAGAACCCCTTTCTAAAAGACATGAAAGGGTATTTATAGTAAGAGGATTAACTGTAAAAATAGTAAATACTTGAAATTTTGAGGAGGTTCAAACAAACATCCTTAAAATAAAACTAAAATACAAAAATAGAGTTTGTTGGAACAAATCACCTAAAATGAGAAGCATGTTGTCCTTTCATTTGCTAAATGAGTTCATAAATATCTATCATGGCTTTAATTCTAGAGGATGAGCTCGTTTTTATCACATATGTCCCACATAAACTACATCAGAGAGCATTGGGAGCATATGGGCGGTTGTATTGGTTAATCAATATAATACAAGCCATTGGCTATGCGGTTTGACCAAGTGTTGCCAATAATTTTCAAAAGTTAGCTGAGATAACTTTTTGATGTTATATACCTTTGTCTTGGACCAATACTGCGAGTGTTTCATTAGTGTTTTGACATTAGGAAACACATCTATAGGGAATTCTTGAACCAAAATAGCATTGAAAAGGCTCTCGTAAATTATTTCGATGATGTTATTTGTGATTTCCATTGTGCTAAAGGTGGGTGCCTCGACCTGTTTCATTTTCATATCTCATTCCCGAAAAAGGATTTCCTTCTATGAGTCTTGAATCTTTGGAGGATCGGTTTCTATGCCTTCTACACTGTCCTGCTAGGAAATATAGTCAAAAATATTTTCTTAAATGTCATTGAAGTGTGTCCTCATATCACACAAATGATTCATCAGTGAATTTTTTGTATTACATAGATCATTGATTGTTGTTAACTTCTAGAATAAGACAACCTATTGCTAAACCAAAATAGTGTTTAGCTCCCCTACTTCCTTCTTGAAATATTCAAGATTAGGATTACCTTTGAGTTGATCAATCCTAAGCTGGAGTTGTTGCAATTGATCATTTTTTCTTTTCATCTCAGGTTCATGCTAAAGCTTCATCGTATCAATTCTTTTCTGATGTTGATTTACCCATGCCTGCCATCCCTCATTAATACTCTATTTTTCATTAAGTAATGCCTATTCTAATTGAAGGATCTTTGCATCCTTATCCTTGATCAACTATTGTACTTCTGAGCCTTTACCTATGGTGGTTGTAACATATTCTCCTACGAATTGTGATAGCCTTGTTAGATCATTGGTAGGGTCACTTTGCAGGTCTTTCAAAATAATATCCAATGGTATATTTCCCAAAACTAAGGCCTGGGAATGTTCAGTTCCTTTCCTCTTCCTATGTCTAATCATGAAAACCCTATGATTTAGACTCTAAAATACATCTAAGGTAGGTATTTATTCTATCTTTAGCACAAATTCAGATGTAGGCTGAGCCGGAATGATTTTTAGGTCATCGATATTGACCACTTTATCAGAAGACTCAATCTTGAGTGGGGCCTTCTTTGTAATCTTCATAGCCTTAAGAGTTTCTTTTAGCCATGAGGTTTGTGCTTCCTATGATGACATATTAACAATTTTATTGAATTGTTCTCATACCTTTTCTAGCTCGCTGGTAGATGGTGACTCCTTAGTCTACTTTGTCAATGTTGCACTTTCTTTATTTCCCTGATTGATCTTAGGATCTTTTTAGATCTGGCATGTAACCCTTTCCTATTTCGAAATCCTCAATATATCCACAAGGAGATTCTCCAACCCTTAATTCCTGTATTCTTTGAACTTGACTAACTCTTTGAGTTTCAACCAAGCTTTGGCTAACATTTCTACCCCATTATAGTCCCAACTTCTTTCAAACAAGTCATAAAAATTGTTAAGTTCGTGCTAAAATTTTTGAACATTGATCTAATTTGTGAAATTTTAGGCTACCTTGTCTCGATCATTATTGAACCTCAGAATTACCCTATCCTTGATAGCTTTTCTCACTTCTTTCACTTACTTTTCCAAGAGATTATAGATCCCAATCAATGATACATGATAGGTTTTGTCTTAAGGCATTAAATGATTGACATGTTATATTTTTATGTTTTTGTTATTTGAATAAATTTTTGAAAATTAGCTACAAAACATAACCTATTCTACATCTAACTATGTATTTTGTAGCTACTTCCATGGTCTGGCAAGTTCCAGGTGTCAAATCAAGAATCCGGCCACATGGGAATCTCTAGAATCATCTCCGCATGGATTCTATCCTACTCACTCAACCTAGAATGACAAAAAATCAAGCTCAACATCGTAGTCAAAGGTGGAGTCAAACATATGATACCCAAAAGCAATAGGACTCTTTGTCTACTCTTTTGAGGTTAATTAATAAATCTAACAATTCTGTTGCAAGCATTAACTCGGATCAACCACCTATGTTAACGGTTATGTTCAAAACATATCGCTCGAATTTAAGTCACATGTAGCTCATCAGTCATTTACATAGTTATGTTGTAATACATATGAGCCACCTGTAGCTAGTTTTCCTCAAAGGCAGTTATGATTATTTCCTTTTAAATACTGGTTGCACAGAACCGAGGGGGGTTCACAGAATTTTATGTATTAAGTTCAGACTTTCAGGTATGTATTTTGAACTTCGTTATTTTCTATAACATAAGTTGTGTGTTAACCAATGATTGTTTAAGAGAGAATTTTCAATTAGTTAGTAGCTCAACCTAGTCAGTTGTATGGGGCCCTTGCACTAAAGGAGGTTTTCTTTCCATTTGTTTTCTGTTTAGTTTTAATTTCATTATTTTCTTTTAGCATTATTTCTAACTTAGGTTGATTTATTTTATTTTTGATGAATATCATAATGTTAAAACTCAATTGTGAAGCCTTGTTCTTCCAACATATTTCATGAAAGGAAACGATTTTGTTTCTAAACAGAGTAAGGTTGAAGTAATGAGAATGCACTGTTGTCTAGCTTACTCATTGTTTTGTTATTTATTTTCTAGGATAAATTTGTCAATCCATTGTGTTAATGAATGTTTCTTATCGCCATTTCAAGATGATACTCATCCAAAACTAAATGGTTAAACATTCACTTCACACAATGGTTGAAATCAATAAGTTACCTTCTGCACGTTTCATTTAGTTTCCTAGATCATAAAGTACAGAAAGTTGCTTGTATCCCATCTCAAGAAGGTTATCTTTCAAAATTGAAGGTTAGAGTAACTAGAAGTACTTCAGTTGATTTCATTCTCTGTATTTATTTAAACATGCATTACAACTTCACCATTAATTCTAAGAAGTAGATTCATGACTTAGGATTAATGAGGAGATAGGATAGATGCTCTGTTTTTCCTTTCTTTAAATTAGATTTTGACTAGCTTCAGCTCTTGGTTCACTTTTAGGAAGTTTAGATTCACTTATGTTTCTCACAGTTCAGATTGTACATCATTAGGAAACAAAGAACATAAAATCCCTAAACAATATAAAAATATAAAACAACAAAGCAAGAAGGGTTAACTAACGAAATATAGTGCACTACACTTCATCATCTTACAAAGCTCGGTTGATAATTTATGCAAGCAATTTATGACACTGAAATGACTAAACATTTTGGCACCACTGTTGGGGAAGTGTAAATTAGGTAACCTTATCTCTTACATTCAAAAAAATGATATGCGTAGAGAAAGAGACTCTAGGGGTAGATTTATAGCTAGAGGTAGGAGTTACATTCCTACAACACCACCTACTCCACCAAGACTAAGAAGAGATACACCTCCATCTCAAGCTCATACTCCTAGCCATAGAACTCCTGAGGTTCTAAGGTCAAAAATTCAATCAAGAGGATCTCCTACTTCATCTATTGAGGTAGTCCTAGAGGAGGAAAAACTTGGATCTCCAATAGAAGGAGTAGCCTTTTTCACCTCCACAGGGGAGCATATTTTAGTTGAATAATTAATAATACCTAGTAAGGAAGAAGAAGTAGAACCTCTTTCCCACATACCATTAATAGAAGAACCAGAGGAAGAGAAATTAACCTTGTAGGTTGAATCTTATACTGACTCTGAAGAAACTATAATGGCAGAAGAAGGAAAGGATGGAGAATTCACACTGTTTGGAGGAGGAGGTAGAGGTAGAGGAAGTAATTGAGAAGGCAGAGGAAACAATGGGGGAGGTAGAGGAAATAGGGAAATTGATAATTATTTTGGATTCCCTATAGTTGATGAAGAAAGAAATGTCACAATGAAAAATATTTCACCTTCTGTCCTCCCAAATTTCCATGGGTTAAAAAGTGAAGATCGTGAAACAATTTTATTTGAATTTGAAGTCTTGTGCAGAACTTATGATTATTTAGAAGACTCTCAAAAAATTAACTTGTTTCCTTCAATGTTGAAAGGAGCTGCTTTGAAGTGGTTCATGGGGTTGGTCACTTAGTCCATTAGAACATGGAATGACATGAAGAAAGAGTTTTTGGATAGGTGTTTGGATTATTGCATGCCTAAAAATCACAAGCATGAAGTGCTAAAAATTATGTAAAGAGAGGATGAAAATTTAGAGAATTTAATTGAGAGATTAAACTATAACTTGAAAAGATAAAAGATGGATAACTTAGATGAAGATACCTTAAAAGATCTTCTATTAAAAGCCATTAGAGATGAGTCGATAGATATCCTTAACATGATGGGGAAGGGATATATCTCTCTCAGCTCCCATGAAGTGACATAGGTGAATTATGTGTTCATCTCTCAAGAGGAAAATCCAAAACTGGTAGAGGTCCAAGAGATCCTTCTCTTGTTAGAGTGCAACTAAATCAGTGAGTAGGCCAGAAATTGGGAATATGATTGATGAATTCAAAACAGATATTCTAGGGAGCCTTAGTGAACAAATAGACACCCTTAAGTTACAAAAAAAGCAAAAAAATGAGGCTGATGCTTTAGCTATTTTCTATCCCAAATGCAGAAAAAAAACACACTTTAAGAGAATGCCCTTTAGATGAAAAAATCATATAGACTTGTGTGATTTGTTCATAAAACCATGATACCAAGGGTTTTCCTTCAATTCCAGGTCATAAGGTTGTTTTTCAAGAAGAAACAATTCCAAATTCAGTAGAATCTCTTTGCTTTATCTCTAGAAGACCTTGGTAGGGGTCACAAAATTAGGGATTTAACAATCAAATGTATATTCAGCCTCCACCAAATTGGAATTCTTGGCATCAACCTTGGCCTCAACCTCAATCTCAATCTCAATCTCAACCTTGGGCACAAGGAATACAAAATCCTTATGGAATATTTTCTTAATACTATCGATATCCTCCATCATATTAGAATTATCCTCCACCATAAATTATACAAAAAAATCAATAGCCACAAATTTAAAATTAGAATCCTCAACTTTCACTACCATTCCCATAACAAATTCCACAACAAAACCAGCAACCTCAACTTCAAAACCAAAATCCTCAACTCTTACGACCATTTCAGCAGAGACCAAGTCAACTACTTTCCCAACCATTACCAAATCCCAACAATAAAATCCCTCATAATACTTACATGGTGGAAGGACAACAATTTCCAACTTATATGATCACTCCTCTAGATCTCAATGATGTTCAACTAAGATGTGGTAGGATATTAGAAAAGGAAAAGCCTTCTGTAGTTATTCAGGAACAAGACAATTTTGAGGAAGATTCTCTACAACCCAATAAAAGTTTTGAACTAAAATCTTTCCAAAACCAAAATACTGAAAATTAAAAACATAAAGAACCATTGAACTCAACTCCTATCATTGAGCAACTAGTATCTACTTTTGCACCTCCTTTTCTTGAAATATTACAAGTTGATAAAGGGGTAGAAAAGCATATTGTGTTGCCTAATTATAATTTTCTAGATGAATTGAAAAATGTCTGTATCAAAATCCCTTCGTTACAAACCATTAGCAGATTCCAATGGTAGGTAAAACAATAAAGGAGTTGAGCATAAAGAAACTAGGAAGAAAAGCAAAAGAAACAAAAAGAATTCACCTGGTAGGAAAAGTAATAGACATAATGATGGGAAAATTTTCCATACAAAAATATGTAGATCCAGGAAGTCCAATTGTAAAAAAAAATCAATGGAGTTGAAATTCTGAATACATTGATTGATCTAGGAGCAACAATAAACATCATGAGCAAACAAACCATGGAACAACGCAAGCTTCCTAATCTTCTTTACACACCTACATTACTGCAATTAGCAGATAGATTTGTAATCAAACCAGATGGTGTGCTAGAATATATTTTAGTGTCCTTAGATGCTTGGGAATATCCTATTGATTTTATGATCTTAACCCCCAAGAACAATCTAGGAGGACATCCACTTATATTAGGAAGACTTTGGTTTGCCACAGCTGATGCTTTCATTAGATATAGATTTGGTGACATGTATATTTATGATGGGAATTCAACTAAGAAATTCATTCTATATCCTCTAGCAAGAACAATCACATAATTAGATGACAAAGAATGGATTGATGATGAAAATGGCATTCAGCCTCTCTTTAATATTTCAGACATTAGTGGATATAGTCAAATCTTGAATATAATGGAAAAATTTGAATCTTCTCCAGAATATGAACATGATCAATTCCAAGAAAATTCCAACATTAATATTTGTGATCTAGGCAGATGTCTCTTTATTATATGGAATAATTTGGTAACTCTACAATTGAAATCATTCCAGGGAGAACATTGAACATAAACAATAACTTGGAGAAATTACAACGAGAAAAGCTAATCAGAACATTACAACAACATTCTGCTGCATATGCATGGGAATATACTGATATGAAAGGAATTAGTCCTAAGACTTGTATATATCACATATACATTGAGGAAATTGTAAACCTATCATAAAACCTCAAAGAAGGATGAATCCAAATCTTAGGGAAATTGTGAAAGAAAAGCTGCAAAAACTCTAGAATGTAAAATTCATTTACCCAATTTCAGACAACCAATTGGTTTCCCCTCTAGTGATGGTTCCTAAAAATAATGGTAAATGGAGGGTATGCATTGATTATCGAGAATTGAATAAATCTACCCTTAAAGATAATTTTCCTTTTCCCTTTATAGATCAAGTGTTAGATACATTAGCAGGTAAGAAGTATTTCTCATTCTTGGATGGTTTTAGTGGTTATAATCAAATTCAGGTATCACTTGAAGATCAATATAAAACCACATTTTCTTGTCCATGGGGAACCTATGCCTATCGAGTACTTCCTTTTGGATTATGTAATGCACCTGCAACATTCCAAAGAGAAGTACTAGGAATTTTTTCCGATCTAATACATGATTGTGTAGAGGTATATATGGATGACTTTACAATCTCTGGAAATAAATTTGAAGAAGCCTTAGAAAATTTGGAAAAGGTTGTTAAAAGATGTAAGGAATAAAACCTTTCACTAAGCCATGAAAAGTGTTTTATGATGTATATAGAAGGGATTGTTTTGGGACATCACATTTCAGGACATGGAATTAAAGTTGATAAATCTAAAGTTGAATTCATCTCTAAATTAACAATTCCAAATTGTCAAAAGGATGTTAGAAGTTTTCTAGGATTTACAGGTTACTATAGAAGATTTATAGAAAATTTCACTAAAATAGCATCCCCACTCTTCAAATTACTCACCAAGGATTGTGAATTCAATTGGACTCTTGATTTCCAATTAGCATTTCAGACTTTAAAAGAAAAAAAAAATTGAAGCCCCCATCTTGAGAGGTCCAAATTGGAAACTACCTTTTCACATCTCAACAGATGTTTCATATACAACTCTTGGAGTTGTATTAGGACAAAAAGATTTGATTCCCTATGCCATCTACTATACAAGTAAGAATTTGACAACCACCAAGTTAAATTATACTGTCATTGAAAATGAATTTTTAGTTATTATTCATTCTATCAATAATTTCAGACATTATATAATAGGCTATGAAACCTTTGTTCATATAGACCACTCTACAATTAAATACTTAACGTATTACTAATGGCAGAGTTTCAAGATTATTATTACTCTTGCAAGAATTCAATATTACTGTGCTAGATAGACCTGGAAAACAAAACACAGTTGTTGATTTCTTGTCCAGAACTCAAAATATCAAAGATGACACTCTAGTTGAAGATAAGTTTCCTGGCGAATATCTTTTTGTAGTGACTACTCAGAGCCCTTGGTTTTCAGATATTGCCAATTACTTAGTCACATGGAAATTGCCTTCAAATTTGTTTCCTAGAGAGAAAAGAAAAATCATTCAAATAAGTGCAAGATACTCATGGATTACTAATGAATTATATAAAACAGGCCCAGATCTAATGATTAGAAGATGTGTTAGGGAAGATGAAATGGCTAAGATTCTTAAGGCATGTCATGATGAATCGTGGGTAGGAAAACCTGCTTCCTCAAATGAAATGCCACTACAAAATTCAGGTACTCAATGAACGTTTTGAAAAATTGGGCCTTGGATTTTGTTGGACCAATTAATCCCCCATCTAAGCAAAAGAAGCATATATTGGTATGCATTGATTATGTCACTGAATGGGTAGAGGCTAAAGCATTACCTTTTGCTAATGAAAAATATGTAGTTAATTTTCTTTTTGAGGACATCTTCACTCATTTTGGTGTTCCAAAAGAAATTGTGATAGATCAAGGATCTCAATTTACATCTAAAATGGTTAAGAGTCTTATGGAACATTACAAGATCAAACATAGGAAATCTACCCCCTATCATCCACAAGAAAATCGCCAAGTTGAATCCACAAATAAGGTGAATGAAGGAATTCTCACTACGAGTGTGCATGTATAAAGAAGAGATTGGGAAGAAAGGCTTCTTGAAGCCTTATGGGCCTATAGAACTACATGGAGGAACACGATGGGACATACACCCTATGAACTTGTTTATGGGAAACAAGTCTTGTTCCCTATCGAGTTTCAAATCAAAAAATTCAAGATGGCAGTCCAATTGGGACTGGATTTATCAGAGGAACAGAAACATAGATTGGAGCAACTCAATGAGCTTGATGAAATCAGGCAAGATGTAGTTCAAAGTACCAGTATAGTACAACAACAAAGGGATAAATGGCATGATAAGTATATCAAGGAGAAGAAGTTTCAAGAAGGAGATTGGGCACTTTTGTTCGATTAAAAATTCAAATATTTTCAAGGGATGTTTCAGACTCATTGGCTTGGGCCATATGAGATTAAAGAAGTCTTTAACAACAGAAAAGTAAGGATGAGGACAATAGATGAAAGAAAAATACCTTTTCTTGTGAATGGTCATCAGTTGAAGATATATCAAAATCCAATTTCAAGAGAGGAGTTCATTAAGATTTTCCAGAATAACTCTGAAATGAAGCTAGTGAAGAAGAATTCTTCGTCTCCACTAACTTAGTATTTATTTTTCCTAAAATAAAAATAAAAATAAAAATAAAAATATATATATAAAATAAGAAAAAAATAATAAATTGTATAAGTTTGAAAACCAATCATTGATTTGCATACTTATACATAAAATACAGGGTGAAAATCAGAGATTTCTAACATCCTATATTTTCCATTTCCTTTCTGTAATAAGTAGTGACAAAAAGCTACATTCATTTGTAGTTCAGAGTCTACAAATTCATAGTCTCATTCCATCTCATTCTATTTTCATTTTATTTTACAGTTTCATTTCATTTCACTATCATATTTCATTTACATTTTATTTTTACAGTTTTACTTCATCTCACCCTATTTCCCATTTTATTTTACATTTCATTCCATCTCATTCTCATAACCTATTTCCATTTCATTTTTACACTCATATTCCATATCCATACCTCACTTTTCCTTGTTTTCACATTCTGCAGTTGATTCCATTCTACAGCTAATTTGATTCTGCAGCTACAACTTACTTATCAGCTCTGGCACAATTGTACAACTCACAAATAAATCATTAATGCAGGAAATTGAAGAATCCAGTTTTGGAGACCAAACATGCTACAAGGTACCTATGGATCAACACCAAAAGAGTTATCAAGTAGAAAGGTTAAGTTCTAAAGGTGAAATGCAAAATTTATTTCAAACAGCAAGTTAACAACATAAGGCATGTATAATATGGATAATTGTATGTCTCCTTAAGGAGTCATCATTTGAATTGACTGTCACTTCATCATACCACTTCTCTGCCATGTCTTCCATACTCGGTACCAAACGGTCCATAATAACTTCATCATACCACATCTCCGCTACACTCTGCATACTATGTACTTAAACAGTCCCTAATAACTCCATCTATTAATGATCATGGATATGATGTGACCAACTTGTCCATGTCTCTCCAAACCCTCGCCATCTATTGATTCCACGCAATCCCGTAGTTCTTTTTCGCCATACTCACATTCAATCCATTTCATATACCATGAGAGTAACTCTAAAGGTTAAGAAATTTTGCGCAACATAAGCCATGGGACTCACTATCAAGACAGAGCCAGTAGGAGCAAAATGTATGGAAGGATACCCACAACTATTCAAATGCTACAGAACGCTGGATGGCTCAAATTCATTGAAAAATTTGATGGTTTTCACAAAGAGATCACGAAATATTTTGCTAGATCATTTGATGGTACAAAAGTAGAAAGTGGAGACATTAATTTTGCAGTAATAGAATCCTTCATAACAGAGGCTACAAAACTTCCAAGACAAGGTGAAGGATGGTTCAAAAAAAGGAATTCCATAGTGAATCATGGAAATTAATCCTTAGGAACCCAGGTATGGATGTCTCTATGTTTAGAAAAGGAATTCCTATTTCAACACTTAATAGTAAATGGAGAAGAATTCTTTTGATATTACAGAATTTTATTACCTGTGAGGGGAGATTCGGGTGCATGTATATCTACCATATATGTTTATTGATGAACTTTCTACAAAATGGAGAAATCAATATTCCTTTATTCCTTCTAAATAGTTTAAGAAGGATTGCTTCAAATGTACAAAAAAATTAGAATTCATAGACACAACCATGTACGATAATGGGTTGGTAAAGATACTGGTTGATTTTCATTTGAAAAGAATAGGAGATACTTGGGAAAATTTCTTGATAAGAAACCATTTCCAATGGTTAAACATTCACTTCACACAATGGTTGAAATTAATCAGTTACACTCTGCATGTTTCATTTAGTTTTCTAGATCATAGGGTATATAAAGTTGCTTGTATCCCATATCAAGAAGGTTATCTTTCAAAATTGAAGGTTAGCGTAACTAGAAGTACTTCAGTTGATTTCATTCTCTATATTTATTTCAACATGCATTACAACTTCACCCTTAATTCTAAGAAATAGATTCATGACTTAGGATTAATGACGAGATAGGATAGATGCTCTGCTTTTCCTTTCTTTAAATTAGATTTTAACTAGCTTCACCTCTTGGTTCACTTTTAGGAAGTTTAAATTCACTTAAGTTTCTCATAGTTCGGATTATACATCATTAGGAGTCAAAGAAAAGAAACTTCCTAAACAATATAAAAATACAAAACAACGAAGTAAGAAGGGTTAACTAAGCACGTATAGTGCACTACACTTCATCGGCTTACAAACCTCGGTTGATAATTTATGCAAGCAATTTAGGACACTAAATTGACTAAACAACAATACTTCCTGGGCTGAACTGTGTGAAATTTCATACACAGTATATCATCAATTTTAAGCATTGCATGCCTGAAATTGTCTAAAGTAAAAACTCCACAATGAATAGGAAAAGGTGGCCATATAGAATTTTTGGCTTCCTCTAGGGTTTTGGTTAAGCCATTGGCCATAGTCTGATAGGAAACTTCTCAGGCTAGGAGCTTACCAAGTACATAGAGAGGGAGGACATGAGGGGCAGCTAGGCTTCCATAAATCGTAACATACGTGAGTGATTCCTCTCCAAACCAATTGCCTATAGCTATAATGTCATCCAAAGCTTCTCTTCAAAACTTAGGGGGTCTTTCATAAAAAAATGACTTGGTACAAGGGTAACATCATTCCATGGTAGATTTTATAAAAATGGGGATGGTAATTGGACTCCCAAGGGATTTTATGGTAAATATGGTTCGGGATAGGGCCTTGAATGGTCCATTTCCATCCCATAGATGGATAGTCAACGGTGAAAATCCCTATGTCCATAATATAAGCACTCATGTAGAAAGAGAGCATGACCCTAGTAGTAATATTGTGTTTTCTTTGATAGGCTGGGATATGGGAGACTAGATTGTGGGATAGGATAGTGGCCAAATCCATAATCTAGGCTTTAGAGGCAACCTCCATTAGGGGAACCCATTATACTGTGATTTTTGGTGAATTAGGTTACTGGAATAGTCTACACATCATAGAAGCAATGTGACAATGAGGACCAGAAAGGGAGGCAAGAGAATACATACCCTTGTCTCCATGTTTATTCTTGCTTGGCTGGCGCCTCAACTACCTTATCAGGTCTGACTGAACTTCATTTTCTACGAAAAACTTTTGAAGAAGCTACGCATTATAGATTTTTTGTTGCTTTGGAAGATGATACATTATTCTAAAGTCTTCAACATTAAATGACCCAATTAGCATCCTTTTCCATAGGGTTATGAAGGTTCTATCTGCAATGTTTACATTGTCAATAATCGATTTGACCAAATCTGTGTATTACATAATGTTTGGTGGAGTCACATTTTGATGGAGATGGGAACTAGTGACGTTTGCCGAGGTGGTTTCTGAAGTCGATGTAGTTTCATTTGGCATTGTGACTTGTCTTGTAACTACTTTGGTTTCTTCTTCTTAAAACAGTTTATATATTGCTTCCCAAAAAGAACACCCAGATTCGGTAGTGCATGTCATATCAGAGAAGAATGGAGGCATCTCAGCAAACTCTGCACTAGGTGGACTTGGTTGTGGTGGCACTATTTGTTTCTTGTTCTTCTTAGTGGCTCTTGATATTTCACGTGAGTTATGTTTATTAGGACTAGCCTATAATAGAGAGAACACAAATAATGAGGAAATTTTAGAATTAGAAAATTAAGGGGAAAATTCCCACCATAAGATGAAAAAAATAATTTAATGCAATGTCTTGAACACTAAATGGGATCAATAAAATCATTTACATTACTGAGAACCATCAATACTGTTATAACTAATCATAAATGAAAAATTGTTGGTTCACACACTCTTTGTATAGGTCAGCGCCCTGCTAACTCATTTCACATTACAAGTTTCCTCGGAACACATACTTTCTAATTTGCGAAATCTTCCTTTTGTTGATATCTGATGCATTGACCTTTAATATATGTGCAAAAAATGCTAATTGTGTGATTTATAGGATTAGGAGTTCCCTTGGAAAGAGTCATCTTGAGTTTTTTCATGTGATATAAATATTTCACAATGAAAAATGCAATGAGTGTTTCTCGCGATATCGCAAAAAGTTTTATCAAGAGGTCAAATTTGTGGTAACAAATGGGAAATGCTTATATAACTTTTGCGTTGTTCTTTTTGTGATAAATGACATGGCTTACTGGCGTGATCAATTATGACTTTTGTGCGTGTGGAGGGTTTTCTCTTTATGAAAGTTATATAAGACCTATTTCTATTTCATTGAATCTTGGGCAAATCGTATCACGCTTTTGCTTAAATGCCTACTATGCTCTAGCCTCTGTGATTACCTATATGCGATATGCAAAGGGACGTATTAACGTTTTCTTAAGATATTTAATTTCCAAATAGATTTTAAGCCTAAGTGCAAATAGTATATGTTTTCTATTTTTTAGGGTCCCCATTATGGCTAAGTTAACTTATCAAATTATACTAGCCATTGTTGAGTGACACAAAAGGACCTCAAAATCTGAATGGATGTAATCAAGGAGACATTTACTAACATGTTTCCCTATTTTAATTTTTTGTCTAGATTGCTTTCCACAAATACAATGCTAACATAAATTCAAATTTAAATATTTGAAGCTTGGAAGTAAATTACAATCAACCAATACCTTTAGCCCTTTCTCACTCATATGTCCCAAGTGTTGATGCCATAAATGAGTAGTCACTTGCACCTTCAGATTCTACTATTGTATGATCTATTTTTTCCCTTCCTTCAAGATTATAAAGGTTCCCAAACTTTTTAGCCTTCATGACTACCAAGAAGCGCTCCATCACCTTCATAACTCCACCTTCAATTGTACACATAATCTAACGCTCCCAAAGATATTAAGTTCTTTCTATGATTAGTCACATGCCTCACCTTTATCAATGTTCTAATAACTTACCATCATACATTTTAATCCTAATACTACAAGTTCCAATAGTATTGCATGTAACATCATTACCGATGAATACCACACCATCATCAATACATTGGTTTGAAGAGAACCAATTCCTATGAAGGCACATATGATGGGAAGCACCATAATCTAGCAACCAATTACGATGATATTTAGAAACAATAGAAGTGGAAAATAACTCATCAACAATACCTACACTTATTTCACCTAAATTGGCTTCCTTTGTAGAGTCAATTTTAGTAGCTTGTTCATTTCTTTTCTAGAAATCCTTCTTAAGATGCCTTGATTTGTTACAGTACCAACACTTTAACTTACTCTTCTTTCCTCTTGACTTCGATCTTGATGTGTCTCTCGAATTCTGACCTTTTTCTTTTAATCAACCTTTTGCCACCATTGCTTTTGATGTTGAGGTTTCAAGGCTAATTTTTTGCCAAGTTTCCTGAGACAAAAAGGCTCCCACAATAACATCAAAATCAATGCTATCGGTATAACTAAAACTGATAGAGGTTACAAAGTGATCCCAAGGCTTAGGATGAGAACACAATAGTGTAATTTCTTTCTCTTCCCCTTCAATATTTACATCTATACTAGACAACTGACATAAAAGAGTATTGAAAGATAAATGATCATCTATATTTGTACCCTCATCCGCAAACTTTATAATTGTCACTTCAAGTAGAATCTGTTTATTAAGGACTTCACCGTATAAAGGCTTTCTAACTTGGTTTATAAGCCTAAAACTATTTCTCTCCAACAACGTTAAAAAACACATCATCTGCCAAACAAAAATGAATAACATTGAGGGCTCTTGCATCCATGACTTCCCAGTGATCATTATCCATGCCCACTGGTTTATTTTCCCTTCCAAAAAACAACTTTTCCACTCCTTGCCGCATGAGCATATCCTGCATGTTAACCTTCCATAGGTCAAAGCTATTACTACCATTGATCTTTTTGATTTCAAACTTCACACTTTGCATCTTCGTCATTAACACATAATTTTCCCAAAAGATCTAATAGCACTAGTTTTGTTGAGCAGCGAAAGCATAACCTGTCAATAAATTGAAATTGCATAAAAGAATGGCAAATAAACAAGATAAGGGAATAATCAAACACATAAATTGACACAGTGTTTTACATAGAAACTTGTCACATATTTTCTAAATCCATCTACCACTTTTAAAGCAATTATATATGAAACTTTTTACATAAAACAAAAAGTTCCTTTTATATTTTATTTTCAAAAAAACTTATATTAGGAAAATAAACCAGGCCATAATAGCCCATATAAGCTATTATCCCAAAAATATAAAGAAATAGTTAGCAACTTCTAACATATTTTTATTGCTTAAATATCAAAAAAATGTTAATAGAAATATTTGATTTTGTGGGTATTTCTTAAATACCACATCAATGGTCATAGAAATATTTGATTCCAACGATTTAAATACTACGGTCCTAAAGTGTTTGTATTATTTTATTTCTCCAAGTAAGATAGCATTAATGTTCGGATTATTTTATTTCTCCAAGTAAGATAGCATTAATGGACTACAAGAAGGGCTACTGTTAGTGTAGCCTCCATTTAGATTACAATGATAGAATTTGAATGAATGGGTTAGCCAAATGGTTTTCTGCAAAATATTTCAGTAGTCAAATACAACTTAATAATTTCCCTTATTCTCCACTTAACATCATCCCAAAACCATCGGTCAAATGAAGAGGCTGCAACTGCTTACCATTTCTAACTCGGATTGCTTCCAAATTCCCACTATGACTGAAAGCTCTACTAAGCTCTTCATTTTCATTTGAATGTAACTTTTGGCGGTCACAGCTATCTTTCATATTTAATCCAAAGCAATTTGGAGTTAATGCTTACATCTTATATGTGTAATGTTGGTTTATGAGTTGATAGTGATAGTTAAGAAATTCTCTCAAAGTTTTCTTTAAATTAAGAATAACTTAGATCTCGCAAAATCTATATTATAGAGTAATATTTGAATCTAAGATGTGTGTTGACATATACACCTTTGTGTCAAATATATGAATGCTTTTAACCATTTTTTAACTTGGTATCAGAGCACAAGGCGAGTGGTGTTGGGATTGTGAGAGATGTTGTGCGAACAATGTACTGTGCATATTGTGAACATTGATGTTCGCTGTCAGCTGTAGGAGATTGGAAGCATAGATTGTCTTGGTTATGTTTGATGAGGCTATGTTGGAGACTGGTGTTGTAATGCCTTGCAGGTTCGTGCACAGGTGTGTGCCCCTCTCGTTGAGAAAAACGACTAAGTATGGTTGTGCGAGCGCTCCATCAAGCGAAGGTGCAGTTACATCATGCGCGCGAGTATGGAGGGCGCTCACACATATATACAACGAGTTGTGAAAGACTCGTTTCGAGAGCCGATGAAGTGCGATAATTGATGTAGGGTGAGCTGGTGGGGCGGTCCCGCACCATGCAAGGGCCGACCATGTAAAAGCATTGCATAACATTCAAAGAGCGTGCAGGTTGGAGGTTTTTTGGAGGTCGGCCGAATGCTAGCCACCTCCCACGATGTGTATAAACATATGGACGATGTGCTCGTTTGGAGCATCATCACATCTTCGCATTGGATCTTCGCACAAGGTGAGTGCGCACAAGAAAGTGCGAAGTGTAGCCGCAAGTTGCATTATGGGATGTGCCCGCCGAGTCGGGCGACGGAGTTTTGTGAAGTGCGGGTTGTAGTGTGGGCGGTGGAGCGCAAGGGCACCCGCCCGCCAAGGTATACACGGAGTTTGGTTTGGGTTGGGCACGGGTCGTGGACAGGTGCGCCCGCCCATTCAACAAAGAAACTTGTGTATGTTATATTGTATATTCGGTTAAGGTTGAGGCAGACCGCCGTGCGCTCTGGCACGGGTGGGCGCCCGCCTTGTTTATGAACGCCGATGGAGTGCGGATCGCGGTCATTGTAATCTTTCTCTTATATAATAAAAAGATTACTTCTCTTATATTATTGGGTTCCTATTATCATTCTTGTATTATTGATGGATTCTGCACATTAATAATGTTAATTCATGATTATTATGAATTGTTGAAGGCGTAGTTCGTAAAGTTAATTAACGATGGATAAAGTTATTAACTTAGGCGGTGCCGCACCTGGCCAATTTAACGAAAAAAGAATTGGGGGCGTGACAGTTGGTATCAGAGCAGCTGATCCGGGTATTGAATTTGCTACACAACTTCACCGAAGTGAAGTTGGTATTAGAGCAGGTTCACAGGTGGTCAAGTCGTTGCTTATGACAGGTGAAGCTGATTCAGGGTTGAAGAAGCTTGAAGGACAAGGAAAAGTTATGGAGAATCGTGGATGAACAGTCTGGGTTTCGTGGACTTGATGGTTCATGGAAAGACCATTCAAGCTCTAGTGGACACGGGGGCCACTCATAACTTCATGACGACATGGTTGGCAAAAGAGGTTGGGCTGATGATCTTCCCATCGAATGTGGAAGTCATGGCAGTGAACTCTAGAGCTAAAGTGGCAGGGTTGGTACACAAAGTACCTGTGCAGATAAAAGACAGGAAGGGTCAGCTGGACTTCACAGTGATGGATATGAACGACTTCGATATGATACTTGGACAAGATTTCTTGAAGGGCAACAAGGCTATTGCTGTCCCCTTCTGTGATGAGGTGGTGCTGGTTGGACAGACACAAACTTGGACTTTTCCCACTCATAGGCAAAGGAGGGAAGTCAAGGTGCAGCATGTTTCGGCACTAAGTTTGGAGAAGGCTATGAAGGAGTCAGATATGGAGACATATGCGGTGATGTTCAAGGATGTCGAAGGTGATGGAGTGGGGACGCCTGTTCCAGCTGAGATATCTGATGTGCTGACCAAGTATGAAGATTTGATGCCTGATGAGCTTCCAAAGAAACTTCCACCAAGGCGTGCAGTGGACCATAGCATTGAACTTGAGCCAGGAAAGCAACCCCCGACTAAAGCACCTTATCAATTGTCAGGGCCTGAGTTGGAGGAGTTGATATGACAGTTAAAGGAGTTAACTGATGCAGGTTTAATTAGACCTTCAAGGTCCCCTTATGGAGCTCCAGTATTGTTCCAGCGGAAGAAGGATTCGAATGAGCTACGGGTGTGTTGTGATTACCGTGCACTAAACAAGCAGACGGTAAGAAACAAGTATCCTTTGCCATTGGCTGCTAATTGCTTTAACAAGCTTGCGAAAGCCTAAGTGTTTTCCAAGCTGGACTTGAGGCATGGGTATTATCAAGTGCAGATAGCTGAAGGAGACGAGAAGAAGACCGCGATAGTAATAAGGTATGGTAGCTTTGAGTTCCTTGTTATGCCATTCGGGTTATGCAATGCTCCTGCTACGTTTTTCACTTTGATGAATGATGTCCTACGACCATACTTGGATTCGTTCGTAGTAGTGTACTTGGACGATATAGTGGTGTTCAGTGACAACATGGAGGATCATAAGAAGCACTTGGCGATGGTGTTCAAGGCACTGAGGGCAAATCAGTTGTTCTTGAAGAAGTCTAAGTGTGTGTTTGCTCAGACCGAGATTCCGCTCCTTGGGAATATTGTTGGTCAAGGGTACTTGCGGATGGAGCCGAGCAGAGTGAAGGCGATCGAGGACTGGGTTGAATCGAAGAATGTCCATGAGATGAGGGTGTTCTTGGGCATGACCAACTACCAACGGAAGTTTGTGGAGGGGTACTCCAAGGTGACATCGGCACTGACAGACTTATTGAAGAAGGACAAGAGGTGGAGTTGGACGAACAAATGTCAAGAGGCATTTGATGACTTGAAGAAGAGGATGGTTACAACACTGATACTGACGTTGCCTGACTTCGAGAGACCGTTTGAGGTACACACAGATGCTTCAGATTTTTCCATAGGAGGGGTTCTTATGCAGGATGGGCATCTGGTGGCGTATGAGAGTCGGATGTTGCAGGATAGAGAATGAAGGTATCCGGTTCATGAGAAGGAGATGACTGCCATCATCCACTGTCTTCATGTGTGGAGGCATTACGTGATTGGGAAGTCGTTTGTTGTCAAGACTGACAACGTTGCAGCAAGCTATTTTGCATCACAACTGAAGCTTTCTGTGAAGCAAGCTCGTTGGCAGGACATCTTGGCAGAATTCGACATGACTATCGAGTATAGACCGGGAAGACACAATGCGGTAGCAGATGCCCTTAGCAGGAAGGGACAACTTGCAGCATTAGAGGGAGAAAACCGGGCAGCTAGGAGTAGGAGTCGAGTTCAGATGTCAGAAGAGATGCAGAATAAGATCAAGGAAAGTGTTGACACCGATACTTTGGCGCAAAATATAGTGAAGCAGATAAAGGAGGGGAAGACACGAAAGTTCTTTCTACGAGATGGGTTCTTGTTCTACTGACTCTATGTTCTAAAGTCATCTGGACTTAGGAGGCACCTTTTGAAGGAGTTCCACGACTCGCCATGGGCTGGCCACCCAGGGATGCGTCGTTCTTTGGCATTGTTGGAGAGAGGATTCTTTTGGGAGAAGATGCGAGAGGATGTAGAGGAGTATGTACATACGTGCATCATTTGTCAGCAGGACAAATCGGATACTCAAAGGCAAGGAGGACTGTTGCAGCCTTTACCGATTCCAGAGAGACCATGGATGAGTGTCTCGATGGACTTCATCACTCAGTTGCCACAGGTTTAGGGGTATAATGGGATTATGGTCGTGGTTGATCGTTTTTCCAAGTATGTTGTCTTTGTTCCAACAAAGATACCTTGTGGAGCCGAGCAGACTGCGGAGTTGTTCTTTAAGAACATAGTGAAGTATTGGGGGATGCCATTGAGCATTGTGTCGGATAGAGATCCGCGTTTTACAGGCAGATTTTGGACCAAATTGTTCAAGCTAGTCGGGACAGAGTCATTGATGCGTTCGAGTTACCATCTGCAAATAGATGGGCAGAACTAGAGGATCAACGCATTGCTGGAGGACTACTTGAGACATTATGTGATGGCTGATCAGAAGAATTGGCTTGAATTCTTGGATATTGCTCAGTTTAGCTACAATATTCAAAAGAGTTCTGCGACAGGGTATAGTCCATTTGAGTTGGTGAATGGGCAGATGCCAGTTGCACCACATACCGTAGTGACGGGAGG
Organism: Pinus tabuliformis; assembly: GCA_031772625.1. Taxonomy (NCBI): domain Eukaryota; kingdom Viridiplantae; phylum Streptophyta; class Pinopsida; order Pinales; family Pinaceae; genus Pinus; species Pinus tabuliformis. Next base: position 567,993,089 of record CM062819.1, on the reverse strand, counting down.
CTTCTTGAGAGGTCCTCATGCGAAGAAGTTCATGAAGGCTTGGGAGGAGACCTTGGAGTTAGCACGGTTGCGCTTGCACGATGCTGCAAGGAGGATGAAAAAGTATGCTGATCATGGGAGATGGGAGGCACACTTCATTGTGGGAGATATGGTATTTCTCAGGATTACCGGGGAGCAGTTTCAACCAGCGAAGGGGACCATGAGAAAACTGACACAGAAGTATGAGGGACCATTCTGAGTGAAGAAGGGAGTGGGGGAACTTGTTTACGAGCTGGAGCTTCCATGCCATATGCACATGAAGCATTCGGTTTTTCATGTGAGTCAGTTGAAGAGATGTAGACTTGACTCAGACCATCCAGAGAGAGCTGAATCGCTGAGAGGACCAACCGGGACTGGAGTTGGAGAAGATTTTGAGGCTTAGAACTACAGGAGTTGGTTGCCACATGAGAAGGGAATTTCTTTGCAGATGGAAGAATGCACCGGAGGAAGAGAGTTGGGAATCAGAGGACTCACTTTGGAGATGGAAGGACAAGATCGAAAAGTACAGCAGGGATTTGATGAGAAGAGCAGGATTGTCGAGGGCGACAATGATTTCTAGTGGGGGAGGATGTAACGCCTTGCAGGTTCGTGCACGGGTGCACGCCCCTCCCGTTGTGAAAAACGACTAAGTATGGTTGTGCGAGCGCTCCATCAAGTGAAGGCGCAGTTACATCGTGCGCGCGAGTATGGAGGGCGCCCACACATATATATGACGAGTTGTGAAAGACTCGTTTCGAGAGCCGACGAAGTGCGATAATGGATGTAGGGTGAGCTGGTGGGGCGGTCCCGCACCATGGGCGGGCCGACCATGTAAAATCGTTGCATAACATTCAAAGAACACGCAGGTTGGAGGTTTTTTGGAGGTCAGCTGAACGCTAGCCACCTCCCACGATGTGTATAAACATATGGACGATGCGCTCATTTGGAGCATCATCACATCTTCGCATTAGGTCTTCGCACAAGGTGAGTGCACACAAGAAAGTGCGAAGTGTAGCCGCAAGTCGCATTATGGGATGTGCCCGCCAAGTCGGGCAATGGAGTTTTGTGAAGTGCGGGTTGTAGTGTGGGCGATGGAGCGCAAGGGCGCCCGCTCGCCAAGATATACACGGAGTTTGGTTTGGGTTGGGCACAGGTCGTGCACGGGTGCGGCCACCCGTCCAACAAAGAAACTTGTGTATGTTATATTGTATATTCGGTTAAGGCTGAGGCAGACCGCTGTGCGCTCTTGCACGGGCGGGCGCCCGCCTTGTTTATGAACGCCGGTGGAGCGTGGCTCACGGTCATTGTAACATTTCTCTTATATAATAAAAAGATTACTTCTCTTATATTATTGGGTTATTATTATTGTTCTTGTATTATTCATGGATTCCGCACATTAATAATATTAATTCATGATTATTATGAATTGTTGAAGGCATAGTTTGTAAAGTTAATTAACGATGGATAAAGTTATTAACTTAGGTGGTGCCGCACCTGGCCAATTTAAGGAAAAAAATTTAGGGACGTGAGAGGTGTGTTGTGGAGGTCGTCGTGGAGCATCAACGTGAACATATCAATGAAAATCAATGACGTCAAAGGCGGTTTTGAAGACTAGTGGAAAAGTTGCCTATGCATGTTCTTGTGAATATGTTTCTGTGATTGCATTGAGCGTTGATTGTTGTAAAGACTAGTGATAAATTCACCACATATGGATTGGAGCTGTGACGGTCAAACCGCAAACCAACGTGGAGCAGCGACATGGTTGTTTGCGCATTGATTGTTGTAAAGACTAGTGATAAATTCACCACATATGGATTGGAAATGTGACGGTCAAACCGCAAACCAACGTGGAGCAGCGACATGGTTTTTTAATTTCTTGAGCCGAGTCTAAAGTTTCCTTTCGCTTTACTCTTAGCGACTGTGGATCCATTGGTGGAGAAGGTGTTTTAGGCGGAAAGAGCGTAGATCAAGCACTCGAATTTTCTTGGGTGGTTCGAATTTCAAATCATGCGATTTCTCACAAAGAAGTCGAAGCGTTTTTTAATTGCAAAAAGGCCATGATTAAATATCGCAATAGCTTTCTCTGGCCTTTTCTGTCAAGATTTTTTTAGACTCCGGATGGTTTCTTGCCGCACAGAGAACCGAGGACTGGTGTATCGAGAATGGAAGGAAATCGATTGTTTCGAGGGTATTAAGATAAGTGGACTTGGGGGTGAAGAAGACTAGTCCTGTATCACATCTTTGTGAATTCGCGGGTGCTTCTTTGGGTGTTTCTAAAGGCTTCTGTAGGTGAGAAATTCCTACGGATTCTGCAAAATTCTGATTGGAATTCGTACAAAGACATATCCTTCCTTACAATGTTATTAACGACCATGGTAAACCATAAAGTTTGTGTCGTGTTCTCCTTTAGTTCGTTGCTGTGTACTATGCTGGGCTGCACTTATGAATGACAAGTCATGGAGTAAATCTTTGAAGGGTCCATTAATTTAGTGGGAGTGACCTTGTCAATATGTTTTTTAGCAGGTTATGTATAATTCTGTTCAAAGGATAATTAAGAAGTTCTAGTGATGGTGTAGTTGAATCAGTTGAATCATTTGTAGTAGGAAAATTTAGTTATATCTATGTTTGTAAAATGATGAAGAAGTGAATGACGAATTTGAAACTCTCAAACTCTTTTATAACAATTACATTTCAGTGAAAAGGCTCAACATGGATGGTTGTCGAGATAGTATGGCGGTTGTGGATTTAGAGAAGGATCCCTCATTCGTTAAGGACATGGGAGTGGTTCATTAATTGACTTCGGGAAATTTGTGATTTGGGAGTTCATGAGTGGAAATCTAATCCAACTTGCTAACTACACCTTTACAAGGGTTATGAGACAACTTGATGGAGCCTATACTCATAAGTTGTAAACCAGTTAAAGAATGATTGTGTATTTTGTTGTTTATGGGTGGTTTCAATAAATTTATGTAATGTAAGCATTAAGAGAGGAACTTGGAGTTAATGGTTATATCCTATATTTGTAATATTGGCTTATGAGCTGTTGGGGATGGTTGAGAAATTCTCTCAACCTCTCTTTCTAAATTAGCAATAAGTTAAATCTCACAAACCTTATATTATAGAATAATTCATAATTTATGAATGTAAATTGTGTGTATTGAAACATACACCTTTATGTGAAATATATGATTGTTCCACCCTTCTTTAACAAAGCATGCCCAGTTAATTATCCTCCCAGTTGTTACGTGCAATATTAGTGTTTCAGCTTTGTTTCTTTATTTATCACTGGACTTTAATACATCTGCCCCAAAAACCATACTTCATACCTTTTCAAAGTAACGTGCCACAACACTTAAATATGTGAAAGACACGTAAATTTTAAATGTGTAAACTGATTCTATTTATTATTATTTTTAAATAAACATATGACCTTGTTTTCATGGAAAATTTAAATGTCACAACTTACGTTTCCTTAAAAAGAAATCGTGACACTAGCACCAGCTAGACAAAGAATTCGGGACTCTGGCACCAACCCATCTAGCTCAGTTAGTAGAGCGCTAGGTCAGTTAGTAGAGCGCAATGATCGTAACCATGGGTGGCGTTAGCTTGTTTTTTCATTGTATCGCTGGAGGCTCGCCAGTGTTACATTTTTAATTTGAAAAATAACCTTGTAAATTTCCTCTGATTGCACCCGTAGTGGGACCGAGTTCATCAGTGGCAAATCGAGATCAAGAGCCCCTGCATTCAGCAGAGCTATTTTACTATGAGTCAAGCGATTTCTACACCAGGCATCCTGCCCTCTCTAATGCTAAAAAAACTATTGCATGAAGTACACTTGCATGGCTATTAGGAAAGGCTCAAGGTAAATCTAGACATCTTTGAACAACCAACCTCGGGGCTTAATCTATGGGCGCTTTGCCTCCTAGGCATTTACTTACGGGTTTCCAAGATCGAATCTCTTGAAAACTTACGTATTTCTTATGGGTTTCCAAGATCGAATCTCTTGAAAACCTAACTTACGTAAAAACCAACTTTGCTGATATTGTAAGATTATTTAACTAGATATGGAGTGGAGCTACATCACGGCAGTGAGGCAATTCAAAGATAATTTTAGCTTCATCAATCAATTTACAATCTCTATTAAAACAATTAATGTAAGAAATGAAGCAATTTCTCAACAACCAGCAATCAATATGAAATCAAACTCACCATGGTCAAACTGTCCATGGGTTGCAAATTCAAATAGACAAGCATTTCAGCATTATTCTTCTCATTCTGATATTTCCCATAAATGCAAAACACATTCTTCTCAATCCCACCACACAGGTTTTCTTCGTTTCTCACCAAGCTTTCGACATTCAGACACAAGCTAAATAGGCTAAATGGATAGTTAATGGTAAAGGAGTATCTCTAAGCTTTAGAAACTCAACATTCTTCCTGCATGGCTGAAAACGCAACAGCAAAGGGGTTTCTTACTTCACCTTCTATGTCACTATTTCCAATATTACTAATTTTGTAAGCTGCCAGTAAACGCTCAAAACGCAGCTTAAGCACCCCAAGACTTGGAAAATCAATTTCTTAAGCTCTGTGGTGTTATTCATATCTCAAAGGTCTACACACCGTCAAAATGAATAGTAAAACTGTATTACTATTTGCAAGCTGCCATTAAACCCTCAAAACGAAGCTTAAGGACCCCAAGACTTGGCTAATCAATTTCTTAACCTCCGTGGTCTCCTTCATACCTCAAAGGTCTACACAACATATGAATGAATGAATGAATAGTAAAACTCTTTCGTTGATGAGTACCATGATTCTGACAATGGGCTAGTTTGAAAAACGCAATAAAAAGATGAGAACATACACAGAGATGACAGCTAAATTTGCAAACAAATAAAACACAGTAAAAGGATGAGAACATACGGAGAGATGATAGCCAAATTTGCAAACAAATAATACATAAATAGGGGTAAAATGGTAGCAGTATGTATCTTAAGACTTAAAACCCAAATGGAAGCTCAAAGGTCGCTCAACTTGCTCAATAAAACTGCTTGCCATCGAATTTTCTCCAGCTCCTTTGCTGTCGTGGTAAGGCAAGTGTGGTCGATGCAAATTTTATATATTATAACTGACAGAACCTTTGGTTCCCCGGCAGGGAATACCGCTTGTTTGATAATTTTTTCTCTCATCATATGTCCTCAATGTATTTATTTTCTTCTTTCTCTATTTCCATACAAAATCTTACACTTTTAATTTAAAAACAAAAAAAAACAAACATTTTAAAGAGGAAATAGATACATATGTTTATAAATTAAATATGAATAAAATAAATAAAATTCATACCAAAATTCTCTTTCGTCCTATTACGTTAGATGAGAATCTCGCCCAATTCTCTTTCCCATGTATATCTTCATTAAAATTGAAAACTAGTTTCTCCAATATATTCTCATCTTTCATGTCATAATTTTTTATTATTGTTTTAAGTAATAATAGTCATCACATGTTCAGCGCTATCTTTACGAAAAATAAAAGTTCAATACCTATTATCAATTAAAATTCGTATTAAACATGTTAGTTAAATTTCATATTAAAGACAGACCTTGCTGCCTTAACTTTTCATTAGAAAGCACTAAAGTCTTCATTAGAAATAATTGGCTTCCTCGATCTGTTTATTTGAAAATGCTGATTGGCGTTAATGGGGAATGCCGAAATATTCCTATGGACAACACTGATGAATGGGATTATATAAATTTGAGTAGGACTCTTATAATATTCTTATTATAAATAAATAAGATTGTTTTTAGTCAAGAGGATGCGGTCTAACCGTTAAATGGGAGTTTAGTTTAAAAGGTTTTATGGTCTAATTTTACGTAAAGACCTTAAAGACTATGTAACAATGTAGGAATAAGAGTTGTTTTAGGGTCAATTTTTTAAATGAAAAAAAATATATATATTAAATATTTATTTTTGTGAATATCATTTAATGTATTGAGTGTTAAGTGAACTATTTAAAAATCATGAGAAATTAGTCAGTTATGACGAATGATTTATTTAACACAGTTGAATCCAAAAAATAATATCTAAAACTACTAAATATAATTATAATTATATTATTATTACGATTAGAATTAAAATATATAAAATATAATTTTTAAATGTAGCATATACATGTATGGATGGATTTCTTTTGATTTCAGACTCTTTTAAATGTAACATATACCTAATCATATCGACTCCATTATCTTCGATAATATCATTCTTCGATAATCAGTGTGCGATTTAACGAGTCAATATATCTAGCGAAGTTAACTCAGAATAGATATTACATTTTTTTTAAGGAAATCTATTGTTTAAGATTAAATGAAACATTTTAACTCTTTCAGAAAAGCTAGGACAATTTTATTACCAAAATATGGTAGAGTTTCGACCTAAATGAATTGTATCATCAACTTGTACCGATGATAATCTACCTACACGACAAGGTGATAAATGTGCAAGCTTTTCCCTATGAATTGATTCACCCATTAAAGGAAAATATATCTACACGATAATGATATAAACATGCACCTTCATGATTGTTAATTCATTTAACCGTGAATGGTATGATAATTCTAAAAACGGTTGGGGATTTTTCTGGTAAAATCCCAAAACCAAACAAAATAAACTCCAGAGAGGCAATGCTCACAGGATCTTTTGTGCACAGGGAAGCCTTAAAAAAATTACTGAGAACAGAGTATTACACTACCATAAAAAGATTTATATTCATTAAAATATAATGCCTCATACATATTCATCCTCTTTGCTGAGAGGGATTCACCAAAAAAAATACATTCACTGTCTTCACCTGAGAATTTACACTACTCACTGTCTTCACCTGAGAATACATTCACTGTCTTCACCTGAGAATTTACACTGCTCACTGTCTTCACCTGAGAATACATTCACTGTCTTCACCTGAGAATTTACACTGCTCACTGTCTTCACCTCACCTGAGAATTTACACTGCTGGTGTGTAAAAACCGAGAATTTACACTGCTGGTGTGTAAAAACCATTTACATTTACATTTACTAGTGTAAAAACTATTTTTACGCGGTGCTGTGAAACAAAAAAAATTTACATATGCTTCCTCAAAGATATTATGTGCTCCACTGGTTTGTAAAAAACCATTTACATTTATTTTACTGGTGTGCATTCACATTCACACTGCTGTGTGAAAAAAAAATATTGCATTTGCAAGCTGCTCCCTGTTCTCTTTACTCCACTGCTGTGGTTCATTTCACTCTCTTACTCCATACAACCAGAGAACGTTTTTTTTACTTGTTATGTTTTTCATTACAAAAATGGTCAACACGTAAAAAATATAAAACATTACCAAGTACACATATGCCATGCTGTGCGTTCATTTCACTCTCTTACTCCATACAACACAGAGAACGTTTTTTTTACTTGTTATGTTTTTCATTACAAAAATGGTCAACACGTAAAAAATATAAAACATTACCAAGTACACATATGCCATACAAAAATTACGTAATATGCATATGCGCCCATACCTCCGATATAAAAAAACATTAGAATTTAAAACTCTTACCAATACTCCTATGGGCACATTTAATTCATTAAATTATTTTACCGGCGGTCAACGAAACTTGAATTTTACTCCACGCATAATTTTAATGCACCTTTGGTTGATGGACGGCGGAGAACAATCAGGCAGATCGGACGGCGCAGGAGAATATCAGGAGGCCTCTTCCGGCTAAACGATAGCACCCGAGAAGTCAGACTTGCTTACGTATGGGGAGAGCCACGCGTTGCACTATATTGTATCGGGCTCTTGTGTACAGAAACCACTTTCTGCAGGAAGCGGTCCGATATGCGTAAAATGGTTTATGGTTTCATTCTGGTGGTTTTGGGCGTTGTACGTCTGCCTAGTTGAAATTAGATTTCAACACTCCCCTTTAATTTAAACTGCTGGGCATTCAGTCATACCCAGACACTTTCTCAAAAATTCAAAGCTTTTCTGATCCAATGGCTTTGTCAAGATGTCTGCAACCTGTTCTTGAGTCCTGCAATGTTCTAGGACAATTTCTCCATTGTTCACCAATTCTCTGATATAGTGAAACCTTGTATCAATGTGTTTCTTTCTCTTATGAAACACTGAATTCTTTGACAATGCAATAGCTGACCTATTGTCACAAAAAATCACTGTTGCTTTTGCCTGCTCTTGGCCTAAGATCCTCAACATCCTTCTCATCCAAACTGCTTGACATGCTGTTGTTGTAGCTGCCACATATTCAGCCTCTGTTGTAGACAATGCTACAATGGACTGCTTCTTGGAAGCCCATGAAATGGCTCCTGAACCCATATGAAAAACATAACCGGAAGTGCTTTTCCGATCATCTACACTTCCAGCCCAATCACTATCAGTGTATCCAATTAAATCTGAATGTTCTGAGACATTATATAAAATTCCAAACCTTTTGGTACCTTTGACATACCTCAAAATTCCTTTTGTTGCCTGCCAATGTGCCTCCTCTAGCCTCTCAATGAATCTGGAAATTAAACTAACGGCAAACATAATGTCAGGCCTAGTAGCTGTTAAATACATAAGGCTGCCAACAATACTCTTGTACAAACTAGGATCAAAATCCTTGCTGTTGTCCTCTCTGCTGAGTTTTAATCCCATTACTGTGGGAGTGATCGCTGCCTTGCATTCTTGCATGTTAAATCTGCTCAATACTTGATTTACATATCTTGCTTGTGAGATAAAAATTCCTTTTTCATTTTGATCTACCTCTATGCCTAAGAAGTATCTCAAGAAACCCATGTCAGTCATTTCAAATTCCTCTTTCATGACTGATTTAAAATTCTCAATGAGCTGATCATCATTACCTGTGAGAATAACATCATCAACATAAAAGACAACAATTAAAATTTTACCATCTTTTTCTTTGATGTAGACGGTGGGTTCTCCTTCACACTTGTCAAATTCATTATCCAATAGATATGAATCTATCCTGTTGTACCATGCTCTTGGCGCTTGCTTCAGCCCATAAAGAGATTTCTTCAATTTGCACACTTTGTGCTCTTCACCTTTCTTCTCATAGCCTAGAGGTTGTTCAACATAAACCTCTTCCTTTAACACTCCGTTTAGGAATGTTGACTTCACGTCCATTTGGTAAACTTTCCATTTGTTTTGAGCTGCTATGGACAACACTGCTCTCACGGTTTCCATTCTTGCAACCGGGGCGAAAGTTTCCTCATAATCTCTCCCATACTTGTGTTTGTATCCTCTGACAACCAACCTTGCCTTGTGCCTTTCTATCTTGCCTTCAGCATTGCTTTTGGTCTTATAAACCCATTTGACTCCAATGACTTCTTTGCCTTTTGGTAGCTCAACCAAATCCCGTGTTTTGTTTCTCTCTATGGCATTCATCTCCTCATCCATAGCTTCTATCCATTTCCTATCTTTAATTGCATCCTCGAAATGAATAGGATCACCAACATGAAAATACAAGGCAAATAAGGAATTCATTCCTTCATCATAAATATCACTTAGATTTCTAAATTTCTTACCTCTTTCATTTGGTGTGTAAGTGCTTGAAGATGCACTTGAATTTCCTCCTTGTGGTGTGCTTGGAGAAGCACTCTCATTTATCCTCAATGGTGTCCCTTGTTGTCCTTGTGTTGGCGCTGTTGTTTGGGGACGCATTTCAGCCACCTCGTCATCATCTTTATAATGAGACAAATAGTTTTTAACATTAACTGTCTTCTCTATGCTTCCATCCCAAGCTTCTTCTTCAATGAATTGAACATCTCTGTTGACAAAAAACTTCTTGGTGGATGGAATATACAACCTGTAAGCTTCGGATTCCTCACTGTATCCAATGAAGATGCATTTTTCCCCTTTGCTGTCCAACTTCCTCCTTGGCTGATCTGGAATGTGTGCATAAGCCACACATCCAAAAACTCTCATGTGGGTGACTCCTTGCTTTCTCCCACTCCATGCTTCTTCTGGCACTTTGTTCAACACTGCTTTTGTAGGAAACCTGTTCAAAATATACACTGCACAATTTACGGCTTCAGCCCAATAATCATTTGACAAATGCTTTGCCTTCAGCATGCTCCTCGCCATATCCATGATGGTCCTATTCTTCCTTTCAGCAACTCCATTTTGTTGTGGGGTGTACCTTACTGTGAACTGTTTTTGAATTCCATTTTCTCTACAAAATCGTAGAAACTCCTTGGAGATATACTCACCTCCTCTATCAGTTCTCAAAACTTTTATATGCAGCCCGCTTTGGTTCTCCACAAGTGCTTTGAAATTTCTAAATTTTTCAAACACTTCACTTTTGTTTTTAAGGAAATATACCCAAGTTTTTCTTTAAAATCATCAATGAATGTTAAGAAATATTGGCTGCCTGCTAATTATGGAGCTTTCATTGGTCCACATAAATCTGAGTGGATGATTTCTAAGGGCGCCTTTGCCCTTATGCTCTTCCCTGATGGAAAACTTTCTCTCTGTTGTTTTCCCAAAATGCAACCTTCACAAAGGTTGTCCAGTTTCTCTATCAATGGTAATCCTCTTACCATTCATTTCCTACTCAACAAATTTAGACCTCCAAAATTTAGATGTCCAAATCTCAAGTGCCACAACCAATTTTCATCCTTTGGAACGCCTTGGAAAGCCTCTTGGGTAACTGCTCCAATTTCTCCTTTGTTTTTCAAATCTGCCCTGATCCTGAGAGGGAACATCCTGTTCCTTGTCATTTTTACTTCAGCAATGCATCGTTTGCTGGGTGCAATATCCATGATGGTGCATACATCATTTTTAAATAAAACATTGTACCCCTTATGGACAAGCTATCCAATACTCAAGAGGTTACATCTCATTCCGGGGACATAATAGACATCTGCTATGGTTTTCCTTTCTCCTTGCTTTGTAAATATTTTTACCTCTCCTTTTCCCATAACAGAAATTTTGCTATCAGTTCCTAGTGTGACTTCTGATTTCACATTTTTATCTAGGGCAGAAAAGAAGGCTATGTTTCTTGTCATATGGTTGCTGCAACCTAAGTCTAAAAACCATATATCTTCACTGTTTTTTTCATCCATGTTACAAGCTAACAACACATTATCTTGGCTGCTGTTTTCTCTAGTGACATTTGCATTTGATCTATTGTTCATATCATGCTGCTTCTTTCTACATTCACTGGCATAGTGCCCATATTTTTTACAATAATAGCATTGGACGTTGGATTTTTCATACCTTTGTCCTTGAGCATGATGTTGTCCTCTTTGTTGGCTGCTGCCTTGGCCTTGGTTCTGATTTGGATTGCTACCTCTTCCTTGAGAATTTGCTGGGTTGTTCCTTCCACCTCTGTTTTGACTTCTACCTCTTCCTCACTTGTTTCCTCTGCCTTGACCTCTTCCTCTTCCAAAAGACATCTGGGTCTTGAAGCTTGCTCTAGAGATGAGTTTTCATTCCTACTCAACCTCTGCTCATGTGTTATCAGTGATGCATGTAGCTCATCAACTGAAAAGTTTGAGAGATCCTTTGTCTCTTCAATGGTGGTGACAATCGCATCAAACTTTGAGGGTACGACCCTCAATATTTTCTCCACAATCCTCCTTTCCTCAATGGTTTCTCCATGAGTCCTCATCTGTGTGACCAAACCAATCACATGTGTGAAAAATGAGTCAATATTATCTGACTCCTTCATGCTCAGATTCTCAAAATCTTTTCTCAGCAATTGTAGTTTTGTTGTCTTCACTCTCTCCATGCCTTGACAGGTTGTCTTGAGGGTTTTCCATGCTTCATTTGCTGTCTTAGCTGTTGCTAACCTTGGAAACACACTCTGGTCTACTGCTAGATACAACAACACACGGGCTTTTGAATCCTTCTTCCTATTGCTCTTCAGCAGATCCTTCTCTGCTGGAGTTAATCTATTAAACTCATTTTCATCTGCTGGTTCTTCAAAACCATCTTCAACTATTTCTCATAAATCTTGAGAGGCAAACAGGGCTCTCATAGTTATTGCCCAGTAGTCATAGTTTTTCCCATTAAACTGTGGGAGCTGGGTGTTAAACATACCCATACCAGTGCTTGTGCTGGCCATTCCTTGCATTCTGATCTATGCCTCTAAATCTTTCACTGTGTATTTAAAACACTGATTGTCTCTTCAGCAGTAACAAAAAAAACTTTGAGGAATACCTGAATCTTTTGCCTGAAACTTCACTTTGCTGGAGAATATTTACTACTGCAACAAAAGACTCCTCCCTTCAGCTTCTTGAACACTTTCAAAGAGCCTAAGCCTGCTCTGATACCACTGTTGGGGATTTTTCTGGTAAAATCCCAAAAACAAACAAAATAAACTCCACAGAGGCAATGCTCTGTTTCCTCTCCACAGGATCTTTTGTGCACAAGGAAGCTTTAAAAAATTTTTACTGAGAACAAAGTATTACACCACCATAAAAAGATTTCTATTCATTAAAATATAATGCCTGATACATATTCATCCTCTTCGCTGAGAGGGATTCACCAAAAAAAATACATTCACTGTCTTCACCTGAGAATTTACACTGCTGGTGTGTAAAAACCATTTACATTTACATTTACTAGTGTAAAACTATTTTTACGCGCTACTGTAAAACAAAAAAAATTTACATATGCTTCCTCAAGGATATTATGTGCTCCACTTCGTTTGGACCAAAAAAAACTTACATTTCAACCTGGTTATTTTACTGCTGTGCATTCACATTCACACTGCTGTGTGAAAAACCTATATTGCATTTGCAAGCTGCTCCCTGTTCTCTTTACTCGCACTGTTGTGCATTCATTTCACTCTCTTACTCCATACAACACAGAGCACGTTTTTTTTACTTGTTATGTTTTTCATTACAAAAATGGTCAACACGTAAAAAATACAAAACATTACCAAGTACACACATGCCATACAAAAATTATGTAATATGCATATTCGCCCATACCTCCGATATAAAAAAAAACATTAGAATTTAAAACTCTTACCAATACTCCTACGGGCACATTTAATTCATTAAATTATTTTACCGGCGGTCAACGAAACTTGAATTTTACTCCACGCATAATTTTAATGCACCTTTGGTTGATGGACGGCGGAGAACAATCAGGCAGATCGGACGGCGGAGGAGAATATCGGGAGGCCTCTTCCGGCTGAACGATAGCACCCGAGAAGTCAGACTTGCTTACGTATGGGGAGAGCCACACGTCTGCACTATATTGTATTGGGCTCTTGTGTACGGAAACCACTTTCTGCACGAAGGCGGTCCGATATGCATAAAATGGTTTATGGTTTCGTTCTGGCGGTTTTGGGCATTGTACGTCTGCCCAGTTGAAATTAGATTTCAACAAAAACATGAAAATAGGTGGTTTGACCAATGCTAAAGAAACTATGGACAACCATTATTAATTTCCTATTACAGGTCGGTCAAATAAATATGAAATCTTCAAGCACCTACATTTATTAGAGATGATGGGGTCATCTACATTGATAGAACAGTTAACATCTCCTCTTGATCATCAGAAGTAAACAAATTGTGTAAATATATCCCAGAAGGAAAGGGATCCTGCATGAATATTTCCCATACATTTTTGTCAGTAAATAAATGCCAAACCCTACCCAATATGGAGCATCTACTAGCGGATACACGTGAAAACCTTTCTGCATAATCGGATTTCTTGTATCGCATGTTTATTAGTATCCATAAAAGGAAAAACAGTGCCGACATGTAGATCAGGCGAGCACCAACTTCTAATTCAGTGTAGAATATTATTCAATAAAATTATTAATTTGAGAAAGAAATTCACATAATTGTTAAAATTGAATTCAAGAGATAGTGCAGGTGCTGGGGCTCTCATCACTCCAGTAATGAGTGTAGCTGTTGTCCTGGTAATAGCTTCTTGTAGGGATGGCATAACTTAAATTCTCGGGATATAAGATCTCCTGACATAAGTACTTCTCGGGCTCATTCTCGGGGTATAAGATCTCCTGACATAAGTACTTCTCGGGCTCATTACAGCGCTCATTACATGGTTTGACGCTGATCAATTCCGTGAATCCTGATGGAAATTTTTGTTCATTTCAAACACACAAAAAAAATATCACAGAGAACAACGCTCTGGTTTTATCCAGGATCTTAATCATATAAAATAATAATAAAACTGTTACAGAATTGCCTTCCTCGACTCAGAGGGATTTATAATAGGAACTTCAGTTCGAGAATCTGATTCCACTATCTTAGAAAGTTATATCTTCAGCATTGTTGTGCGTTGCAGAGAAGAAGGAAGAACTTCTTGCTAATACTCTCTACACGTCTCTACTCTTGCATTTTATTTATATTTAACAACATAAAAATATCTTTTACAATACGTGTTGCTTTTCCCTTCCGTGAAAATAAAAAATAGTAAAATTTAAGATTTCACCTACATTTACCAACCCTAGTAAATATCATTAATTACACGGCTCAAAATATCCTATTTGAATTTAATGCATGGCTTATCACACCATCGCATCGCAAGGAGAGAGAGGATGTGCCACCGCCTCTATAACCTTTAATCATGCGATCTGCGATCGCATCGTAAATATCGCATCACAGATAATACAGGCATGCAGCAAAGGGTGACAAGAGAAAGTGCGATATGCGATCAGATCGCATCGCAAGAGAAGTCCAATCGTTGTTTTCTGAATAAGCTGGGTTGCTGCTCAACTGTCAGCTCCCGGCAGTTTTAAAATTATCATTCCAACACTCCCCCTTAATTTTAACTATTGGGTTTATCTGCATACCCAGGCATTTCCTGAAATGATCAAAGCTTTTCTTTGCCAATGGTTTTGTCAAGATGTCACCTAAATGTTCCTCTGTTCTGCAGTGCTGCAAAACAATCTCACCATTGTTAACCAATTCACGTATGAAGTGAAATTTGGTGTCTATGTGCTTTGTCCTTTTATGAAAAACAAAATTTTTAGACAATGCTATTGCCGAGCTATTGTCACAGTAAATGGTTGTGTTATATTCTTGTTCATGACACAAATCTCTGAGAACTCTTCTCAGCCATACTGCTTGGCATGTTGCTGCTGTTGCTGCCACATACTCTGCCTCTGCTGTTGACAAAGCCACAATTGGTTGCTTCTTGGAAGCCCATGAGATGGCTCTCGATCCCATATGAAACACATATCCCGATGTGCTTTTCCTATCACCAATGCTTCCAGCCCAATCACTGTCAGTGTAACCTGTCAACATGAAACTTTCAGAAGAGGAGTATAAAATACCAAACCCCTTTGTTCCATTCACATACCTTAGAATCCTCTTGGCTGCCTGCCAATGAGTCTCTTTCGGTCTTTCCATAAATCTGGAAATTAAACTCACAGCATGCATAATGTCCGGCCTAGTTGCAGTCAAGTACATAAGGCTGCCAACTATGCTCTTGTACAATTTTGGATCAAAATCCTTGCTGTTGTCTTCTTTGGTTAATTTCAACCCCACTACAGTTGGAGTCACAGCTGCCTTGCTGTTCTGCATGTTAAATCTCTTCAACACTGCTTCTACATATTTATCTTGAGAAATGAAAATGCCATTTTCGCTTTGGTCTACTTCAATTCCAAGAAAATATCTTAAGAAGCCCAAGTCAGTCATTTCAAATTCACTTTTCATGATTGCTTTAAAATCAGCAATGAGAGAAGCATCATTGCTTGTAAAAATCAAATCATCTACATATAGAACAACGATAAGAATCTTACCGTCATTCTCCTTTATGTAGAGTGTGGGTTCAGCATCACACTTGTCAAACCCATTGTCAATCAGATAAGCATCTATTCTGCTGTACCATGCTCTTGGAGCTTGCTTCAGCCCATAAAGAGCCTTCTTCAGTTTACAAACTTTATGCTCTTGGCCTTCAACTTCATAGCCCGGAGGTTGATCAACATAAACCTCTTCTTTTAACACTCCATTCAGGAATGCGGATTTAACATCCATCTGATAAATCTTCCATTTGTGTTGTGCTACAATAGACAACATTGTTCTAACTGTTTCCATCCTTTCTACTGGTGTAAAGGTTTCATCATAGTCTTTGCCTTGTTGCTGCTTGTAGCCTTTCACAACAAGTCTTGCTTTGTGCCTGTCAATCTTGCCTTCAACATTGCTTTTGGTCTTATAGACCCACTTAACTCCAATGGCATCTTTGCCTTCAGGGAGGTCCACTATCTCCCATGTTTTACTTTTCTCAATTGCACCAATTTCTTCATTCATTGCTTCAATCCATTTATCTTCATTTACAACATATTCAAAATGGACTGGGTCATCAACATGACAATATAAAGCGAATAATGAATTTAGACCGGTATTGTTACTTACCTCTCCTTGTTCATAAATCTCATTCAGATTTCTGAATCTTGGTCTTCTTGGTGTGCTTGGAGTTCCATCAGAACTTGAGGGTATTTCTGATCCCTGTGGTGTGCTTGGAGAAGCACTTCCTTGACTTCTTAAGGCTGTTCGAATTCCAGATTGCGGTGTGGTTTGTTGTACTTGCTGTGGTGGAGGAGGACCCACCAAGGAAGGATTATTTGCTTCTGTCCCTTCCTCTTCTTCTTCGTGAGACACAGATGTCTTCACATTCACTGTCTTCTCTAAGCTTCCATCCCAAGCTTCATCTTCAATGAACTGCACATCTCTGCTTACTGTCAATTTCTTGGTGGATGGATTATAGAGTTTGTATGCTTTTGACTCATCACAATAGCCAATAAAGACACACTTCTCCCCCTTACTATCAAGCTTCTTCCTTAGATGATCTGGTACATGTGCATATGCCACACAACCGAATACTCTCATGTGAGTGACAGTTTGCTTTTGACCACTCCATGCTTCTTCTGGTATTCTGTTCATGACAGCTTTAGTTGGGCATCTATTCAAGATGTAAACTGCGCAAGTAACAGCTTCTGCCCAATACTCATGCGGCAAGTGTTTTTCCTTTAGCATACTTCTGACCATGTCAATAATGGTCCTATTCTTTCTTTCAGCAACTCCGTTTTGCTGAGGTGTATATCTCGCGGTGAACTACTTTTGTATGCCATTCTCTCTGCAAAAACGCAGAAAGTCTTGGGAGATGTACTCTCCTCCTCTATCTGTTCTGAGCACTTTGATATAATGCCCACACTGCTTCTCAACAAGAGTTTTGAAGTGGCGGAATTTCTCAAACACTTCACTCTTCTGTTTCAGCATATACACCCATGTCTTTCTGGTGTAATCATCAAAGAAAGTTAAAACATTATTATTTTCGGCAAATGATGGTGTTTGCATCGGTCCACACACATCAGAGTAAACAATTTCCAATGGTGCTTTTGCCCTTATACTCTTTCCTGCTGGAAAGCTTTCTTTGTGTTGCTTGCCCAAGATGCAGCCTTCACAAAGGCTGTCTGGTTTTTCAATTAACGGCAATCCGTTTACCATTCCCTTTCTATGCAACAGATTCAGGCCTCCGAAATTGAGATGTCCAAATCTCAAATGCCACAACCAATTCACATCTATCAGTTGTTCCTGAAAGACTTCTTGTGTTACTGTTGTTGGGAAAAGTATCCAATACGGAATGACCCTATCCCACTCTAAGGGTGATAGTACCTCAGCAACAACTGAATGCAAAGCTATTCAAGATTACTTCTTTATGAGATGAGAGAGAGAAGAGAAGGATGATCTACTAACCGTTATCTTGTGCTAATAGTCGATCCAATCCTCACTCCTTGCTGCTTGCTCCTAGCTCCTTGCTCTTTCACTGGCCCAGCTACACAAAGATCCTGTAAAAGCACAAGAAAAGGAAACTACAAGAAGCATACATCCATAATCGATTCAGGGATTAGCATAAATCAAATATACAAGCATCAATTCATCATCAAGACGCATGCATATAGAAGAACCTCAAATACTTTATTAATAGAAGAAGTAAAGTTCTGAGAGGGTTACAACCATAATAGGCCCAATCCAGCAACACCTCCCAGCAGAAAGAAATCTCCTCTTCACCTCCTTCAAGCAAATCACCCAATAGTTCTATACTCAAACCAACAGTACTTCCTTACTTGCACAAAATTCCAGCCTCCCTAGACCTCATGAGAGAGCTCTATATATAGAAGTTTTGGAGAAAGCATGAGTCAGCTTGAGACTGACATGAAGCTGACTAGTGTCCTCTCCTACTTCAGTTAATCTTCAGTTCTTGAGTCCACTTGGATATTTTTGCTTCCACTTGGAGATCAAGACCCTCTTACTCATCACAAGGCGAATTCCTTGACCCAAGTGTCAGTTTGGAAGCTTCCTGGGCAGTTGACACCTTGCAGAATGACTGTGCCACTTGGCCAATCTCACCCAGCGCAGGTAGCCTTCATTAGTTTTGACATTCAGTGCAGGAACAGAGTGGAGTAGTTGACATTCAGCGCAGATGCTCAGTGGAGCAGCTGATATGATCCAGAAATAGCCTGTTTTTGAGTGTTTTCAGGTGGAGAACTGATTTTCAGTGCTGTGGTTTGCTGACCTTGTTCCTCTAAGGGTAAGAACAACATGTTTAGGGACTTTGGATCCCTCAGATTATTGACATTTCATGCTCCATGCTGTTAGGCACAAAAATGTCTATAACAGTTGCCCCCTAAAGTATGAGGTCGTTTATCGGGTGAAATGCTTTATCAGGAGGATTCGAAGTTCATTCAATCGCTGAGAGGTGCCCTGCAATAAAATACAATACAATACATTATTTTTTTTCATTCTGCTTTCATGATCTAGCTGAGGCGGACATTCCCATGCTCAGCTTTATAAATTCATTTTGGTACATATAACAGACGACCGTCTGATGATAGACTGATAATTCTCTGCTGAAATTATCATCCTTTGAGTAGGATGATCATCTGCTGCAATAATGTACATATCAAATGTCTTTATATTTCCTGAATATATATCGCAGCCCGGATGGATGAAACTAGATCCGGGGTCTTCAATCTCGTTCGATCTTCACTCTAAGTACAAGTCGATCCATGTGAGAATTACGCTGAAGTCGAACATGGAAAGACATCGCTTGATTACCGGCCAATAATGTAAACCGTTAACAAGCGCGAGAGGAATCACCAATAATGACAATGACCCTCAAGGTACTGCAGTACAATTCACGTGGTGTGAATAAAGGACTTGGCGTCGAACACCACGCAAAATCTTCTGGTCGAAGGTCATTGATGTATACCTGTCGCCGGAAGTGAGAAACTTGCCATTGAGGCATGCAAGCTTCAAAGTACTGGGGGGGTTGTTCCTAGATCAACTTCTTGGATAATGAGCTGAAGTCGACAAGAAGCGATTCGTCAAAGGAGGGCCTTAATGAATCCCACATCAGTGACACGGAACGGAGCTAATGATTTTGGTGGAGGTGAAAACAATCTGTGAGATATGATTCAGGGTGGCGATCATGGGTGGATGAAGGATAATGTATGGTAGTGGATGGGACACGGTTGACTCTTTCTGAACAACATCTCTTGAACATATAACAACACTGATGTGATGGATCGGTAGCATTACCCCAAATACGGATGGTTTGGCGAAGACCATGGTGATGAGACCAGTGAATGAAACAACCCAACCCGATGTGATACGGAGGACAAAGTGTCATGTTCAAGAGTGACTTGCTACCATTAAAGCTTCGAGGTTCTCCCAATTTTTCCCCAGTCATTTCTAACCAGTACCTCTTTATTTTTGTCAAGCTTGAGGAGGATAACATATGCTTGTTATATAACCTGCCCTTCGGGCAAGCCCATCGCTATTTTTTAAAGAGCCTAGCGATAGGGAAACTTGTTCTCGTCTAAAGACAAGTTTGTCGCTATTTAATCATTTTAACGAGTCTAGCGACAACGACAACTTGGTCCTTTTCATTTTTAGAGAGTCTAAAAAGGTACAGAAAGTTAACTCCAAAATTCCTTTTTTGTCATCTAATCCCTTAAGTCCGAAAAAGTATAAAACAATACAAAAGGGATGAGTTTTCGATAACTTTTACGAGCCGAATAAAACAAGTGCTCGACCTTTTTGTGCAATAATCCCTCAGGTCCAAAAAGATTAAAATCTAGAGGAGGGATAGCTCTTCTGGTCCTTTTAACGAGCTGGAAGGCCAAAACTCGGCAAACTTTTCATATTTTACGAGTCAATTGAAAAGAGCTCAAAGAAGACTCGTCTTTTGAGGAACGAGTGATAAACAGGGATAGCAGCAGATTCCAGGTATAGGTTGGAATTTTCCAATCACGGCAGTGTCACAAGGATGGCCAAGTGAAATCACTCTTCATAGCTGTTCCTCAAAATGGGTAAACAATCATATAGGGGTGAATGATCGGCCAAATGGAATGGAGGTGGCAAGTGCAAACACGACCAAGGCTTTTATGGCTAATAAATTTACGATCACAATGGTTATTTACCAGGATAGGTTCATTTTTTAATGAGCTTGAACTCTGGTGGAACCCTTGCTCACGCTTCTATATTTTTTAACGAGCATAAATTCCGCGGTAAAACTGCTCGGATCTTGCGTTTATTTTTTAACGAGCATGAACTTTATGCTAAAACTGCTCGATATACCAGTCATAAGATAAGAATGTCTCCTGAAAGATCCCAATTTTTATAGAGCTTGCGCCTTACCAAAGCTATGCTCCTTCTCATCCTTTCTTCATGCAAGTTCGGAAACGACTAATCCCAAAAACAGATAAATAACCGCCCCTTTCTTGCACTCCAAAAGGTATGCATGCCCCTAGGTATAAAATACAATTTCAAGGCTGCCCCTACTTATCCGATAAAACATTTGTTTTAAAGGGTGAGGCTTGCCTCTTTCAGGTTATCCAAAAAATGGTTTTATTTGCTGTCGCAAATGAAACTCTTTCTTCGGCGATGTCTATCATTAGGTTACTCAAAGATGGTTACAATTTGTTGCAGCAAAGGAATATCTTTCTTTGGAGGCTGCCCCTACTTATCCTTCAAAACATTTGTTTTAATGGGTGAGGCTTGCCTTTTTACCCAAAGATGGTTACAATTTGCTGCCGCAAAGGAATCTCTTTCTTTGGTATTGCCTACCTATTTAGACAAAGGTGAATGACTAGAAATCATCAAACACATAACTTTAACAAAAGAATCCTATCCCAGAACAACCCCTCTTCCACATACGGACGGGGTACGGACTAGTCATATTCTTTCGCGGAAATTCTACCCTATACCCAGGGTTTCCTCTGCCCGAAGCAGACCAGGATGCATGCCCCCTGGGTTCAAGTCCCATCTTTCCGAATCACTCGCATTCATCGGGAAGGAGGACTGGGGGTGGAGACATTTCTTGAGTGAATAGACCATTAAGGGTTGGTATTTGACTATTTGCGATGCGTGATCCTGGAAATGAAAGTTGGTCTACAAGCTTGACCACCCTTCCTTCGTGTGGAAAACACATTACTCTAAAGAGTGAGGAGACTATAGCTCCCATGCAATATATATAGTCTCGTCCAAGGAGTAGGTTATAATCCAAGGGTCCTTGAAAGACCATCACATTCATTTGAACGGTCTTCCCTTTCAACGTAACAGGCACATTGGGGAGGATCCCTAATGGTCGACTGGTTCCTTTATCAAAGCCCGAGAGATTTCTTATCTCAGGCAAAAGCGCTGGGGAACCCAGTGCTTTCCAAGCAACAGAGGAAAGGATACTCACAGATGCCCCTTCATCAATGATAGTCCCAACCATCACCATTCTATAAATTTGGACTATGATTCTGAATGGTATACTGGCTGGTAGCCGGGGTCTGCCCAGTTGGTTCCAATCAAAGGACACAACCAGGTTGCTCAGTGGTGGGACCAAATACACGGTCGGATACGATCCTGACGATGTTCCTTCCTGCGATAAAGGAATGGGCGCATTGCCCTGATGCTCATCAGAATCTGTGTTGATGAAAAGAATCTGGATGGTGTCATCCTTATTCTCTTCCGTGAGGGTGTCATTTGAAGATGAATCTTCAGTGACGGTGTCATTTGAGGATGAAACCTCTGAAGGAAGAACCGGGTCAACTACCGTATCGACCTTTAGACTTTCGTCTGGTTTGGATTCAGTAGGTTCATTTTCAATTACCGATGCCTCAGCTGACCACTTGAGTGGGCCAGTTGTGTTTTCAACCAACGAAGGACTTGGCACGAGTTTTTTGTATCCAGGAGGAAGTCTCAACGGTGAAACCGGACGATCTTCCAAAACTCTCTTTGCTTCGTCTAAGAAGGGACAACGGTGGATGGCGTGATCGCCTTCACACAGTCTACAGGGGGATTTTGCTCCCCCCTTTTGTCTTGAACCTTCACTTTCGCTCGTTGACGGTAAGCACTCAACCTGGCTATCAGAGGTTGAGGCTCCCGAATTGTGCAACCGAGGGGACCAGTCCCTTAGTATCCGGGGAATACAGGGACAATCTCTATGGAAGTGGTCTCCTCTACATATGACACATGGCGATTTAGGCCCGGTCTGTGCTGTGTGTGGGTTTTCGTTAGATGTCTTTTTCTTGCCCCCAGTCGCCTTAGGCTCCTTCTTCTTCTTCTCTTTCTTCTTCTTTTCCTTCTTCTCCACAGGAGCTTGGCTTTTGCCGGCTCTACCTTTCGAAGATGAAGGATTGGAGGAAGGGTTAGAGGAAGTAGAAGGCTGGTGGGAAGCTCTAGTCTCATCTAACTGTTGACTCGACTGCTCAGGAACCATGGTGTTCTGAACTACATTAGTTGAGAAAAGCCAAATAGGCAGGCCAATTGTCAGTCCTGGGAGCGACAATGTGGCCATGTGGGGCGCACCAACTTCTCCCCAAGAGGAGAAAGGACTAGGATTTCCATCATGTGGAGTTCCTTGGTTGGGGCGTTCCATGTTCTCAACTTAAAGATCAACGCGGGAATAGGAGGTGATTATGTTCCGTTTAAAATAAATTTTATAACGACGCTTAGACACAACTTGCGTTTTCACTTTATAAGAGTCGAGAAAAAGCTAAAGATGACTCTAATCTCCTTCGATGTTTTAACGAGCCCAAAGTGACAAATGCTCGGATGGACTTTTTCAGTTATAGAGTTTGAAAAAGGCCAAAAGAAACTGCTCTGGAGTTCTAGGCAAAGGGTGTGCCAAACCTTTCGCAAAACCACAGAATACATTTTACGGTACGAGTGGTCGATCTTCGTGAATGCTGTGTTCACTGCATTGCGATCAGTAGGGCGGCCAACACGATTTCCTATGGATAAAGGCTTTGATCCTATAGGGGTCTCCCAATATATACGCGACGGTACGTGGGAGCACAAGTCCGTATTGATACTTATCGCTTCACCGTGGAGGAATCACCCAACCACTCAATGCTAAGATATCACGTTTAACGACGCCGGAACACGTCTCTAGCTTAGACCTCTATGTGTTTGCGTTATGTTTCAATGCGTTGTTATGTAAATTCAATTTATTTTAAGGTTGATCTTGTTTAGCAGTTTGCCTTTATGGATCACCACGAGATGTATAGTAGCACTCCTGAATGCAGTCTAAGATGATAAGCAAGCTTTTCAATCTTTCAACTTTGAAAACCTTAACTACTGAGGGAGAAGGAAGATAACACCTTTTCACACAGATCATAGAGCACACACTAATGCATTTTCCTAAATCAACATGCAAACTGTCATAATGCACATGCACAATGCAAGTATTTCTTTTCTCTTTCTTAATGTTGATGAAATGCAAAAAGAAAGTTGTTGTATAACTTTGAATTCAATTTCAAGCGAAGGCAAACAAGTTTGTCCAAAATCGAAAGACACCTTAAGATTTACTTGTTTCGACACTAGAAATATATAAATTCAAACCATATGACGAAAGCGACAAGCTCAATCAGCTATGAACAACAAACAAACTAACTCTTAAGATCAAAACGACACTTAATCACAGGTCTAGATCTAAGAGGCCACAGCAAGACTGGTTCACTTTCGTTATGGGAAACTATAAATGACACAAGAAATACACAAAGAACAAACACAGTTTCTTTATACAACCGAGGTGGAATAGTGATAAGGAAAGTTGGTTTCAGATAGGCACTTTGACTGGTAACAAACAGCAAAAACAAGAGTGAAAACAGGGCAAGGAACAACAGGAAACCCTAGTAGCACAAGGCAAGACTGGCCCAGCACAGGTGGAACACTGCCTGTTTGACCTTCAGCGCAGGTAGCCCCTTCGGGAACTGCGCTGAAATGCAAACAACCTTTGTACAGCCTGCACTGAAGAACGAGACTTTCGTCTCTCTTGGTTTCCGGGTCACAAATTGCTAAAAAATTCACAGTTTTTGCTCAAATCAGAAGCTATCAGTCAAGGACCCACTAAGGGATGGAAAGGAGGATGAAAAGCTATCACTAAGAGCTTATTAGAGTCCTTGTGGATCAGCTCTTCAAATCATAAACTTGCCCAGAAACTGAGCTAGAGTAGTTGCCCTCTACTTTGTATTTGAAAGATCCAAATACAGTTCGATTCGGTACTCCCTTTGTTTATGAAATGAATAGCAAAAACACAAAGAAGCAACAAGATATGATCCCCAGCGGAGTCGCCAATTTGTTTTTGGGAAAAGTATCCAATACTGAATGACCCTATCCCACTCTAAGGGTGATAGTACCTCAGCAACAATTGAATGCAAAGCTATTCAAGATTACTTCTTTATGAGATGAGAGAGAGAAGAGAAGGATGATCTACTAACCGTTATCTTGCGCTAATAGTCGATCCAATCCTCACTCCTTGTTGCTTGCTCCTAGCTCCTTGCTCTTTCACCGGCCCAGCTACACAAAGATCCTGTAAAAGCACAAGAAAAGGAAACTACAAGAAGCATACATCCATAATCGATTCAAGGATTAGCATAAATCAAATATACAAGCATCAATTCATCATCAAGACGCATGCATATAGAAGAACCTCAAATACTTTATTAATAGAAGAAGTAAAGTTCTGAGAGGGTTACAACCATAATAGGCCCAATCCAGCAACACCTCCCAGCAGAAAGAAATCTCCTCTTCACCTCCTTCAAGAAAATCACCCAATAGTTCTATACTCAAACCAACAGCACTTCCTTACTTGCACAAAATTCCAGCCTCCCTAGACCTCATGAGAGAGCTCTATATATAGAAGTTTTGGAGAAAGCATGAGTCAGCTTGAGACTGACATGAAGCTGACTAGTGTCCTCTCCTACTTCAGTTAATCTTCAGTTCTTGAGTCCACTTGGAGATTCTTGCTTCCACTTGGAGATCAAGACCCTCTTACTCATCACAAGGCGAATTCCTTGACCCAAGTGTCAGTTTGGAAGCTTCCTGGGCAGTTGACACCTTGCAGAATGACTGTGCCACTTGGCCAATCTCGCCCAGTGCAGGTAGCCTTCATTAGTTTTGACATTTAGCGCAGGTACAGAGTGGAGCAGTTGACATTCAGCGCAGATGCTCAGTGGAGCAGCTGACATGATCCAGAAATAGCCTGTTTTTGAGTGTTTTCAGGTGGAGAACTGATTTTCAGTGCTGTGGTTTGCTGACCTTGTTCCTCTAAGGGTAAGAACAACATGTTTAGGGACTTTGGATCCCTCAGATTATTGACATTTCATGCTCCATGCTGTTAGGCACAAAAATGTCTATAACAGTTACAGCCGCAATAGTTCGGCCTTCCTTCAAATCTGCCCTGAGTTTGAGAGGAAACATTCTATTGCTGGTCATCTGCACCTCTGCAATGATCTTCTTACTTGGAGGTATGTCTCTGATTGTACATAAATCATCTTTGAAGAACACATTGTAACCTTTTTTAATGAGCTATCCAATGCTCAAAAGATTACATTTCAGACCAGGTACATAGTATACCTCTGGCACAATCATCTGTTCTCCATTTTTTGCTCGGATGCTGACTCTTCCCTTACCCTTGACAGTTATCTTATGATCAGTCCCTGTTGTTACCTCAGATTTCACATTTTCATCCAGATTGGCAAACATTTCAATATTACCAGTCATGTGATTACTACAACCTGAGTCTAAGAACCAAAAATCTTCTTGTTTGTCTTGTGCTATGTTATATGTTAACAACACGTTCTTTGGGTTCTTATCTTCTTCACTTGCAAAATTAGCATTCTGCCTATTATTCATGTCACTTTTCTTTTTCCTACATTCATTGGCATAGTGCCCATATTTCTTACAATAATGACATTGGACTTGGGATTTATCATACCTTTGTCCATGAGCTTGCTGTTTGCTTGAACCTTCATCTTGGTTCTGATTGCAGCTCCTTCCGCTTGTGCTTGCATGATAATTTCTACCTCTCTTTTGGCTTCTTCCACGACCTCTTTTATTTGCTCTGCCTCGACCTTTTCCTAGGCCAAAAGACATCTGATTCTTGAATGCTTGCTCAAAAGAGGAATCTGTTCCTCTACTTAGTCTATGTTCATGAGACAAAAGTGAAGCACTCAGCTCATCTACTGTGAACAGTGAGATATATTTTGTTTCTTCTATTGCTACCACAATAGATTCAAACCTTGAGGGTAAAATTCTCAAGATTTTCTCTCCAATCCTTCTTTCTTCAAGAATCTCACCATGAGATCTTATCTGGGTTATTAAGCCAATAACCTGAGTGAAGAATGAATCTATTGTTTCAGATTCCTTCATGCTGAGATTTTCAAAGTCTTTCCTCAACATCTGCAACTTTGCAGTCTTCACCTTCTCCATGCCTTGATAGGCAGTTTTGACAATATCCCATGCCTCCTTAGATTTTGTTGCTGCTGCAATCCGTGGAAAATAACTTTCATGTACTGATTGAAAGAGGAAAAAGAGGGCTTTCGCATCCTTCTTCTTGTCACTCTTCAACTGGTCTCTTTCTGCTGCTGTCAAAGCAGCCAACGCTGTTGCATCTGTCGGTTCAGCATAGCCAGTTTCAACCAGCTCCCATATTCCTTGAGAAGCAAACAATGCTTTCATTGTTATGGACCAATAACTATAGTTTTTTCCATTAAACTGTGGCAGTTGGGGATTTGTCAAACCAGTTCCAGCATCTGCCATCTTAACTTGTGAAAAATAAAGAAGAGATACTGACTGAAGAAAAAAAACAAGCAAAAACTTTCTCTGTTGGAAAAAAAAATGCTCAATAAGCTTCTTACAGCTCCTACAGTGAAAAAACAATCTCTGTGTTTTTGAATCACTGAGTGCCTAGACTAGCTCTGATACCATGATGGAAATTTCTGTTCATTTCAAACACACAAAAAAAATATCACAGAGAACAACGCTCTGGTTTTATCCAGGATCTTAATCATATAAAATAATAATAAAACTGTTACAGAATTGTCTTCCTCGACTCAGAGGGATTTACAACAGGAACTTCAGTTCCAGAATCTGATTCCACTATCTCAGAAAGTTATATCTTCAGCACTGCTGTGCGTTGCAGAGTAGAAGGAAGAACTTCTTGCTAATACTCTCTACACGTCTCTACTCTTGCATTTTCTTTATATTTAACAACATAAAAATATCTTTTACAATACGTGTTGCTTTTCCCTTACTTCTGTGAAAATAAAAAATAGTAAAATTTAAGATTTCACCTACATTTACCAACCCTAGTAAATATCATTAATTACACGGCTCAAAATATCCTATTTGAATTTAATGCATGGCTTATCACACCATCGGATCGCAAGGAGAGAGAGGATGTGCCACCGCCTCTATAACCTTTAATCATGCGATCTGCAATCTGCGATCGCATCGCAGATAATACAGGCATGCAGCGAAGGGTGACGAGGGAAAGTGCGATATGCGATTAGATCGCATCGCAGGAAAAGTCCAATCGTTGTTTTCTGAATAAGCTGTGTCGCTGTTCAACTGTCAGCTCCCGGCAGTTTTAAAATTATCATTCCAACAAATCCATACTTTCTGAGACTAGCCGTGACCCTTACTGGATCCGCATCTCCAGTTACACTGATAGTATTATTCTCAGCATTAATCTTTATAGATTCCACGCCTGCAAAGATGCACAGAGATGCAAAACTTTAATACAAGTTATTGCAGCCTCGATCGCCCAAATTATTAATAAACTGAGAATTTACCTTCAATCCCTGCAACCGTCTTCATTGCCCTCCGTTTACATTTTTCACAATGTAGACCCAGTTTCAGCACCATTTTCTGCACAGAGTTCCCGTCACATGAGCGCTTAAGAAATAAAACGAAAGATCGATAACTGTTGCTTACCTTAGACATTTTTGACAGCCCTCTGGAGAGTAATAGCGTTGGAAATTTTTTCCACGGAGCACCCTTTCTGGCTTCCAACATAACAGGAGGAGTATATAAATTATATAATCAACAAATTAAAAAATAGCCCTGCCGAACGATTCGGATATGGAGTTTCCCTCCATTGCAATTGAATATTCAGAATATTCACTCCCTCGCATACGGGAGACGCGGTCTGGTCTTGCTAGAGGGATTTTCTTTTCAGTGCTTCTTCCGCACGGCAACAATATCACATGCCAACATGTCTTGGAACGTCATCATCGGATTAGCCTGACGCTAACCATAGCCTTGGTGTTGAATAACGAACATTTAACAAACATATAGAGCTGGTTGGAATTATGGATGTAGTCCTAGAAGTCGGAGTTTATTCTACTCTCCACACATCCCTGCATGAAACGTGCTCAACACACTCCAAGCACATTTGTTAATAATAAAAAGTGTTATTGAATTGATATAAAACATTCGTCGTTGCTCCAATAATGCATGTCGATCAACGAAACATGTAAATTTCGATTGTCCTCGTCCAATGAGTTTAAGTCAACGAGACATTTAAATTTGGTTCTCCCAATACGAGACGATGCCAGTTCGAGACTTTTAGAGCAACGACAGCAAATTGGTATTTTTTGGACTTTTAGCACGAGAGCTCGATGACGTTAAGTAAAATAAAAACTCCAAAACGAGACGAGGTCGTTAAGACAAAATTGGAATAAAATTTCGAATTGAATTAATTTTTACTAAAAAAGACATTCAGTCAACATGTGCACCCATTAATTATACTCAGTTTTAGAGTTTTTATCGTTCTTTCTAAAAAGATAGATTTTATTAAAATTATATAGAGATATTTGTAAATTTAAGTTATAGTTATGAAATTTTAAGATTTTAGATACTCTAATTTTTTTTAATAATGTTAATTTATTTTTACTATGAAAAATATGATTCAAACCTAATTTAAAAAAAATAATAACTAAATAATTTTAACTATTTTGATCATTCAAATAGTTCTTCTGATTCCATAAACCATTCCTCTGTCTCTATAAACAATGCTTTATCCATGCTTGTGAAATGTTAAGTACGGAAACAATAGGTTCATAGCTGAATTCGCAGTAGGCCTATTGTCATTTAATCTGGATTTATATTGTGATTCAGTGATTATTTTAGTAGCATTTATGCCCTGTCCTTCTCCACCACCACGGCAGCGTATAATTAAGCGGGTGCTCCACCATCTCAGGTTACAGTCTAGTTACTGAATATAATATCACTTTGTATTTGTAAATGTCTTAGAAAACCTGCACAAATGAATCTAGCTAGTAAAGGTTGAACACAGAGCTTTGCAGAGCAAAAACACTAAAAGAAAATCGAAAGAACAAAAGAATGATTCATTACAAAATAGGTTACAATGCTCATGATATAGCATCACTGGGTGAAGATCCCAAGGTAATGCACCATAGTGGTGATCAATGAGAAGACTCAATACCTAGAACAAGTTCTGGAGAGAACTAGCCAGTTGCGGAGTGAAAGAAGGAGCAAATCAGGGAGTAAATCATGCAGAAGAACTAACTAGTTGCGGTGTTAAAGAAGCAGCAAATCAAGGAGTAAATCATGCAAAAGGAATCTTGCATGTATTCCTATGCTCTAACTAAGAGTCCACATGTAGGTGTGTAGTAGTTCTAACACCCCCCCTGAAAACCACTATGGGGAAAAATAGAAAATGGGCCTTGGCAACTAAGGCCAAAGGTCACCCAAAACACAGTGCAACTTGTACTAAAATTGAGGAAAGAGGGAAAACCTCATGGGAAAAAACCCCCCCCTCAAAATACAATGTAATCAAAAGAAACGAGAAAGAAAATACAGTTGCTAAGCAATTGTGTCCTTCACTCCAAGACGATCGCGCAGAGAGTGAAACTTCCGCTCAGTGAATGTCTTGGTGAAGATGTCTGCATTCTGTTCTGTTGAAGGACAGAACTGCAAATCAATGACCCGATCATGTACTAAGTCTCTGATGTAGTTCATATGGATCTCTATGTGCTTCGTCCGTTGCTGTTGTACTGGATCCCTGCAAAATTTGAGAGTGCTCTGGTTGTCACACCAGATGACAATTGGCTGGTGGAACTAGACGCCCAACTCAGTGAGGAAGTGCTCCAGCCACAAAGCCTGAATATTGATGTTGACTACTCCTCTATACTTGGCCTTAGCTGAAGAGAGAGAGCAATAGTAGCTTGCTTGTTGCTCAACCAACAAATAGGGCTAGATGCTAGACTGAGTGAATATCTAGAGGTGGACTTGCGATCAATGTTGTCTCCCACCCAATCAGAATCTGTGAAGCCAAGGAGGTTGAATGCAGTGCCTACTGCATAGTGAATCTTGAAGGTGATGGTGCCCTGCACATATCGGAGGATGCACTTGGCAGCATTCTAGTGTAGCTCATGTGGTTCCTGCACGTATCTGAAAACTACCCCTACTGCATATGAGAGATCTGGTCTGGAGTGGGTGAGGTACAATAAGCTCCCCACTAGCTGTTGGTAGTGAGTGTTGTTAACTAATGGAGTGTCACCTCCATCCTCAAGGCAAACCCTAGATAGAAAAGGAGTCAGTGTTGGCTTGTAGTCAGTCATGCGAAATGTCTCGAGGAAATCCCGTGCATACTTAGCCTGAGAGAGTTTGATGCATGTGGCATCCTGGCTGATCTCAAGACCAAGAAAGAAGTGTAATAAACCGATGTCCGTCATCAAGAACCTATCATGCAAGGCCCTCTTGACTGTAGCAATGGCTGAAGTCGAGCTGCCGGTGATTAGGAGATCATCCACATACAAAACTAAGATAAGAAGAGAATCATGTGTCCTGAGCATGTAAACATTCAATTCAGACTTACATCTTTCAAAGTTTTGTTATAAGAGAAAAGAATCCATCTTTTCATACTAAGTTCTCGGGGCTTGCTTAAGTCCGTAGAGAGATTTCTTCACTCTGTAGACCAAGGATGAGTCTTGAATGAAACCATGTCACTGCTCCATGTACATCTCCTCAGATAGGTCTTCGTGAAGAAAGGCATTCTTCACAGCCATCTGATGTACTTCCCACCCCTAGGCAGCCGTGATGGCAAGTGTAAGATGTATGGAATCCATCTTTGCTACTCGAGCAAAGGTCTCATCATAATCAATGCCATGCACTTGTTGGAAGCGTTTGGCTACTAGCCTTGCTTTCCATCTAGTGATTTGCCCATCTGTAGCACTCTGGTCCTGTAGACCCATTTGAATCAAACAAGTTTCCTTCCTGAGGGAAGGGGGACCAAATCCCAGGTCTGGTTCTCGAGCAGGGAGTTATACTCCTCCTCCACGGCAGACTCCCAAGATGGATGCCCAACAGCCTTAGCATAAGATTATGGATCAGAAGACTGAACCAAATGACAATGCCAGGATGGTGATGGTTCATTGGCAGTGGGGACAAGAGGAGGATCAATAAAATCTGAGCTAGTCCTCTGCAGATCAGAATTATCCCCCACAAGACCATTCCTAGCAACTGGGTGGTCTTGTGCATATATCTCATGTAAGCTCCTTGTTCTCTGATTTATGACAGGGGAATATGATTCACGGCTAGAAGCCCGATCTAGGCTTGGATGTGGATCATCATTTGCATGCACTAGATTTGTATATGAAGACTCTGTCTCTACATTTGCATGCTCTACCTCGGCATCCACATTCTCTATATCTGCATCTGAGTGTACTGAGTCATCATCTCGGACATGAGGTAGATAAAAGGTGTCTGCATGATGCGATTGAGGTGCATGCGAAAGACTTTCCTCAAATTTGACACTTTTCTCAATGATGAGCTTGTCCATAGAGGGAATTAGGAGTCGGTATCTCTTCACACGATTAGGGTATCCAACAAAGATGCACTCAATGCTCTTTGGATCAAGAGCTTTCCTCTTTTCAGAGGGGATCCCGGCCCATGCTCGAGAGCCAAAAACACGGAAGTGGGTGACCTCTGGTTTAGTGCTCCCCCAAGCCTCAAAGGGGGTCTGATCCTTAACAGACCTATGAGGAGATCTGTTCTGGATGTAGTTAGCACAATTAAGTGCTTCAGCCCATAGCTTATGAGGCAGTGACTTAGCATGAAACATGCAGGAAGCCATCTCTTTGAGAGATCGGTTCTCTCACTCGAAACTCCGTTTTACTGCGGAGTGGAGTGTATGGAACTGTGTACTGCAACTGTATGCCAAACTGAAGCCAAAGGTTCTGAAGTGTTGTGTTAACATATTCCCCCCCATTGTCTGTACGGAGGGCTTTGATATTTCTTTGTAACTGTGTCTCAACTAATTCTCTGAAATCTTCAAAGTGCGCAAAAACTTCAGATATGGCCCTGAGAAGATACACCCAAGTATACCGTGAGAAATCATCAATAAATGTAAGCAAATACCTTGCTTTGTTGATGGAAGGATGCCAAAAAGGCCCCATGAGATCACTATGGGTTAGATCTAGAGGAGAGGATGCTCTGTGAGTCTTGTCGGTGTCAAACTTTTCTCTAGGATGCTTGCCAAGGACACACCCTTCACAAACTCCTTTGGAGAAACTGATATTTGGCAAGCCTTCCACCATCTCATTCTTACTTAGCTGCTGCATATACTTGTAATTTAAGTGACCAAACCTCTCGTGCCAAAGCCTATTTATATCATCAGCATGTGTAACCAATAAGGAGGATTCAGATTCAATAAATTTAGAAAATGTATACAGTCTAGCTCCATTGTTTACCTCACTGGTTGCAATTTTGGAGATGATATTTAGGTCATATATGTTCACTGCATCTAGAGTGAATTCCACTCTCTTTCCAATGCCGGAATGAGTGATCTAATAAACTGAAAGCAGGTTTATCGAAAGTTTTGGAACATGACGCACATCTTCAAAGCTTCCGTGTAAAAGTTCCACTCTACCTTTTCCAGTGACCACAATAGGTGAGTCATCTCCCATGAGGATGGGAGGTCCTTTGCATGCATCTAAAAATTAATAGACTTCCTTTGCAGCAGCCATATGATGTGATGCACCATAATCCATAATTCATGCATCAGGAGAAGAATTAATTGAAACTATAGCATGAAAATTGTTACCTTTCCCATGTGGTGAATCGTCAGTTTTCTTCTTGGTGCCCTGAGGGATGTGGTCTCCAAGGTTGTGCTTCTGAAGGATTTCTGCCATTTGGTCAATTTGTTTCTTCATGCAAGAGGATTCTGGATGGAATCCTCTTTGAGAGTATGTGCATTTGTTTCCTTTCTTCCCTTTCTCATTTCTCGAGTCGGAGGAATCATTGAAGGGCTTGGTGTACCCTTCCTTCTTTGGATGGGAATGCACTTTTCCTTGTCTTTTTACTGCTAATTTTTCTGATTTGAATCAGATCTGTGATTTTTATTGTGGCTGCCATCATGCACAACAAGTGCATGCGCTTTTGGAGGTTTGATTTTCCCCATGCCAATGAGTTTATCTTACTCAAAAATAAGGGACTCCATAAATTCTTTGAGAGAAGGCATAATGTAGGATTTACCTGTTGCAAGCCTTACTGAATGAAATGTAGACACAAATATGGAGTATTCTGGTCTGAGCTTTGACATAATAGAGATAACTTGGTGACACTCCTCGTTGGATTTTTCAATTCCACAACCCTTGAGTTGCAACAATAGATCATTATATTTGGTGAAGAAGTCTTGAATTATATCATAGCTCCGTGGATCCAATGACAATAGCTCCACTTCGAGCAGATGTCCTTTCATCTCATCCTGTTTCCCGTAGAGTTTTTCAACCTTTTTCCAAATCTCATTCAGAGTATTGCAGGCAGATAGAAGAAAATGCAACTCTGTAGAGATGCACATGCATATGGATCCGTTGGCCTCATCCATATGGTGGAGGTACTTGGATTTCTCTATGGCTGAAGCGGGTTCCACTTCTATAGCCATGGTAATCCTGTATAACCCTTTATGAAAAAGGTATCGAGCCATTTGGTCCATCCATTCGTGATAGTTGTACAGTGTTAGGATTGATGCTTTGGGAAACTCCATTTTTCTATCGATCTTCGATCTCCAAGCTGTAATATCTGCAAAATAAAGTACTGGTGTGCCTTCTATCTAGCAACCTGTGGGCTCTGATACCATGTAAATGTGTTAGAAAACATGCACAGATGAATCTAGCTAGTAAAGGTTGAACACATAGCTTTGCAGAGCAAAAACACTAAAAGAAAATCGAAAGAACAAAAGAATGATTCATTATAAAACAGGTTACAATGCTCATGATATAGCATTACTGGGTGAAGATCCCAAGGTAATGCATCATAGTGGTGCTCAATGAGAAGACGCAACACCTACAACAAGTTAGAGAGAGAATAGCCAGTTGCAGAGTGAAAGAAGGAGAAAATCAGGGAGTAAATCATGCAGAAGAACTAACCAGTTGCGAAGTTAAAGAAGGAACAAATCGAGTAAATCATGCAGAAGGAATCTTGCATGTAGTTCCATGCTCTAACTAAGAGTCCGCATGTAGGTGTGTAGTAGTTCCAATAGTATTGGTCTTATGAACATTCAAAATTGAAAATTGTGAATGTGAGATAACCTATTAGCTGAAGAACTTGCAATTGTTGAATTTATCAATGTGATTATACTAAGTTATATTATTTAGTTAGGTATGAGCTATGTTACCAGAAATTTGAACGAGAAATGATAACGAGATGAGAAATGGAGGTTTGAGATTTCGCATTCAAGGAATGAAGAGAGATAAAAAGACATTAAAATTAGTTTAAAAGTTCATTTACAACAATATCAAGTATTCTAAACAAAGCTTATTCTTAGAAGTTTTATTATGTTAATTAGAATACCAAGCATTCTAAACAAAGTTTATTCTTAGCATTTTTATTATGCTAATTAGAATACCAAGTATTCCAAACCTAGCCTTCTTTCTAGTATGCTAACCAAAATTCAATAGCATGTTAATGCACTATTCCCTTTAGCATGCAACAAGACAAAACAAAACACCAACAACAAATTAAAAATTTAATGAAAGAACTAAATACATTAAGATGTCATCTTGGCTTTTAAGTAAAAATGACTTATCTAATGGAAGAGGTGTCAAAGAAAAATTTGCATTGTGTGCTCCAAAGTTCCCAAAAAGACAAAGGTTTGAATCTAGATGGGTAGAAAATGGTTATCTTCTTTAATAAGTATTTTAAAAATTCTGGAAAAAGAAATGTTGAAAGTGGTTAATGAATAAAGATCCTTTAAGTGGACCCGAGCACCATTTAATGTGATTTTCATATCCCTTATTATGGAATTCAATAACCTAGTTTCCTTTGAAGAATACAAACCTATATATTTATGTAGATGAAATTATAGAATTCTTATAACGGTCATTACAAGGAGGGTTAAATGTTTTCTTTC
Organism: Pinus tabuliformis; assembly: GCA_031772625.1. Classification (NCBI taxonomy): domain Eukaryota; kingdom Viridiplantae; phylum Streptophyta; class Pinopsida; order Pinales; family Pinaceae; genus Pinus; species Pinus tabuliformis. Next base: position 567,957,384 of record CM062819.1, on the reverse strand, counting down.
AAAGTCCATTTCAAGTGAACGGCTTAGTTTTATAGAAAGGAGGAAGATTCAAAAGTTATTGGAGTGGAAAAAGGAGGACATTAATAAATATTGAAAGCTAAAATCTATGGTAGTAAAGGTTGACTTATCAAAGGATTGGATTTAATTGGAGTTGATGCTTATTGATTTGGGATTATGTATTTCATTTGTGAATTAGTCATGAATTGTGTTACTACAATTTCTTTCTCAATTTCAATTAGCGAATGCATTATTGCCTTCTTTCAGCAAGAGAGAGGATTAAATCAAACTTTTCCTCTTTCTCTCATACTTTTTCTTATTATAGTAGAAGGTTTGATTAGGACCCTATTGGATGCTAAACAATTTAATGCATTTAAAGATATTAGAGTTGGTAGCTCGGTCACTTGTCCCATTTTTCATTCAATGATGTCATCCTAATTTTTTATAATGGGACTAGAAGAGATGTGGTTAAGTTCTAATACATTTGAAACAAGTATTGGTTAGCTATCTGTATGATGATAAATGTTAGGAAATCTACTATTCTTTTAAACATGTATTATTTAGTTATAGGTATGATGATAAATGTTAGGAAATCTACTCTTTGTTTTATGGGGACTATAGAATAGGATTTTACAATATTTTGGGGTTGAGTTGGATTTGCGCATGAAGTCTCGAGGATTTATCTTAAAGCCAATTAATTATCAAAAATTAGATTAGAGATAGTTGATCACAAAGGTTTAAAAAGAGAATAGATTTGTGTGTCATCACTAGTTATCAATATTTTCATAGTAAAGTTGGTTTTAGAGGAAAACCCTATCTATTAGATGTCATTAGCATGGATTGCAAGAGGTGTTATAGAGGTGATAAGAAGGATCAATATTAGGTCTATCTCTTAAGTGAAAATAGAAAATTAATAATTCTCATGTGATTTGGCACGAGAGTGCTTGAATTTTTTTATATTGTATTGTTTAGATGATTATGGAAAATAATAATAAATTATCATTGTTGAATATTTTGTGCATCTACATAAGGAAAATACATAAGAATATATTCTCTCATTATTTCATTTTTGTGTTGAAATGTTTTAGAAAAATAATTATAAAAAATAAGCCTATTCATCAACACCATTAGGGATTATATTCCTTTCTACCATCTTCTCCAAATACTTTAAGCCCTCTTGCATCTGGGCAACCTTGCAGAACCTGTGATCACAACATTATACGACCTAAAAATCATTTTGACCTTCTGTAGAATAAAGAAAAACACATGCAATGCCTTTTCAACCTCTCTTGCCTTGAAACATCCCTAAATCGAATTACAAAATGTTGGCTCCCAGAAGTTTGAACCTTGTCTCCCCATCTCTAGGTGTAGTTCCTCCACTTGTTGCATTTCTTCCCCTTCATAAAACCCTCGATAGTGGTAGCATATATAGGATGATCAATGCCATGACACTTCTCTAACATTTCCCAAAGTCTCGAAAGATTTGGGAAATGCCTCAAAATACCTAAAACCCTGAATAGTAGTAGTATATGTAGGATAGTGATAATAAATATATTCTTAGTTGGGATTGAAAGGGAATCAATAATCATGACAGGCTACATGATTTTTTTAGATTTTACAGTGAGGAATTTAGGCTTTTAGGTTTTGGTACTCTTGGGATTTTGGGGCACAAGGATTTTAGGATTTGTTTCAGCTCTATTTGCATGAATAGATGCCTTTAGGTTTTAAATGGAGCAAAAGGATTATTTTTCGATCGTAATGGGTCAAAGGAACAGGCTGAAATAAGGTGTATCAGATTTATGGGTGGTCCCATGGTTTTTCCATGTTATAATTCACATCTCTGTTATAAAAGAGTCTTACCATTCTACACTAGTGACTCCTCTATTATGTTAAGGTCAATGTTGGAGTGTCTGGTAGGTAAGGGATCTTTAGTTGTACACAAAGTGTTTGGAAGGATCCCTGAATGAAAGGTGGATGTCTAAAATATGTTTGTAATAAATTTCCAAAAGAATGAAGAGGGTAGCCATGCATTTGTCCCTCTCTCCCCATAGATAGAACTTGTAAAGAAAGGATCTTTAATTTCAAACCTGCCTCTTTTCACCATATTTGTAAAACATCTGTCAAAAGGGTCTCTTTGTATTACGATGTCAGTAGTTGACTCAGTAACAAAGATTTCTACCAAAATCCAAGAACATATAGGAATTCTCGCTACACTTTTGAAACTTTTGTAAAAATTAATATAGGGTACTAAGAAAGGAATTCCTTCTATCTTATTATGGCATCACAGATGATGCTTTAAAACCCCTTATCGCAAAGTTGAAAGGTGTGTTGGAATTTAATTCCAACTGCAACATAAACAACTGACATAAATCTGATTTGCTGTAGATATTCCAGACTGTTGGATGCCTCAAAGTCATGCTTGATATTTTGCACATTAATATGCATTAAATTTTAAGAATTAAAATCCCCTGCAACAGTCGACTTCATTTCTTCAAAAGGCATCATCGTTTGCTGCATTCAATACACAGATAAGCTTTAGAAGATATTTTTATTATTTTATTGTTTAAAGTCAAATATGTTTTTAACATATAAATGTAATGAACAACAATTCTTTTCTATGTTAGAAGAATGTTAGAGAGTTTTAGAAATAGAAAAAAGACAGAGAAGAAGGCAGAGTAGAGAAAACAACAAGAAAACAAAGTCGACGTGTTTTGGAGCAGCAATGCATTCTACAGGCTGTTTCAGCAACTGTCTGTGTGTTTCAACAACAGACTGTGTGGCTGAAACTGGTGTTTCAGCAACTGTCTGCTAGATGCTGAAACACGAATCTGTGTTAAAAAAACAGAGTATGGAGTTTTTAGTTATTCCAGAACCGTAGTTCTGAAGAAGTTTGTAATTTTTATTGTCATTTTTATGGTTAATAAAAACAGAGATTTTCTCCATATCTTCTTTGTCCAGATTTCTCTCATTTCTTTGTGTTGAGTTGAGGAACTTTGCTTCCTCTGTTTTGTTCGAAATTATCAGAAATTTCCAACATGGTATCAGAGCTGGTTTAGGCACTCAATGAGTCAAAAATAGAGTTTGTTTTTCACTGTAGGAGTTGTAAGTAGCTTATTGAGCAGATTTTCTCCAGCAGAGAAAGTTTTTTGCTTGTTTTTAATTATACAGTCAGTATCTCTTCTTTACTTATATAGGTTAAGATGGCAGATGCTAGAACTGGTTTGACGAATTCCCAACTGCCACAATTTAATGGAAAAAATCACAGTATTGGTCCATAACAATGAAAGCATTGTTTGCTTCTCAAGGAATATGGGAGCTGGTTGAAACTGGCTATGCTGAACCTGCAGATGCAACAGCATTGGCTGCTTTGACAGTAGCAGAAAGAGACCAGTTGAAGAGCGATAGGAAGGATGATGGCAAGGCCCTCCTTTTTCTCTTCCAATCAGTGCATGAAAGTGTTTTTCCATAGATTACAGCAGCAACAAAATCCAAGGAGGCATGGGATATTCTCAAAACTTCCTATCAAGGCATGGAGAAGGTGAAGACTGCAAAGTTGCAGATGTTGAGGAGAGACTTTGAAACACTCATCATGAAGGAATCTGATACAATAGATTCATTCTTCACTCAGGTTATTGGGTTGATAACCCAAATAAGATCTCATGGTGAGATTCTTGAAGAAAGAAGGATTGTAGAGAAGATCTTGGGAATTTTAACCTCAAGGTTTGAATCTATTGTGGTAGCAATAGAAGAAACAAAGGACCTCTCACAGTTCACAGTAGATGAACAGAGTTCTTCTCTTATGTCTCGTGAACACAAACTAAGTAAAGGAACAAATTCCTCTTTTGAGCAAGCATTCAAGACTCAGATGTCTTTTGGCCAAGGAAAAGGTCAAGGCAAAGCAAATAACAGAGGTCATGGAAGAAGCCAAAACAAAGGCAAAAATAATCCTGCAAGCACAAGTGGAAGGAGCTGCAATCAGAACCATGATGAAGGTTCAAGCAAACAACAAGCTCATGGACAAAGGTATGACAAATCCCAAGTCCAATGTCATTATTGTAAGAAATATGGGCACTACACCAATGAATGTAGGAAAAAACAAATGACATGAATAGTAGGCAGAATGCTAATTTTGCAAATGAAGAAGATAAGAATCCAAAGATTTTGATGTTAACATGTAACATTGCACAAGACAAACAAGAAGATTTTTGGCTCTTAGACTCAGGTTGTAGTAATAACATGACTGGAAATATTGCAATGTTTTCCAATCTGGATGAAAATGTGAAATCTGAGGTAACAACAGGAACTGATAGTAAGATATATGTCAAGGGTAATGGCAGAGTCAGTATCCAAGCAAGAAATGGAGAACAGATGATTGTGCCAGAGGTATACTATGTACCTGGTCTGAAATGCAATCTTTTGAGCATTGGACAGCTCATTAACAAATGTTACAATGTGTTCTTCAAAGATGATATGTGTACAATCAGAGACATACCTCCAAGTAAGAAGATCATTGCACAGGTGTAGATGACCAGCAATAGAATATTTCCTCTCAAACTCAGGGTAGATTTGAAGGAAGGAAGAACGATTGCAGCTGTAACATAATAAGTCTTTCAGGAACAACTGAAATATGAGAATTGGTTGTGGCACTTGACATTTGGACATCTCAATTTCGGAGGCTTGAATCTGTTGCATAGAAAGGGAATGGTAAAGGGATTTCCATTGATCGAGAAACCGGACAGCCTTTGTGAAGGCTGCATCTTGGGCAAGCAACACAAAGAAAGCTTTCCAGCAGAAAAGAGTATAAGGGCAAAAGGACCCTTGGAAATTGTTCACTTTGATGTGTGTGGACCGATGCAAATACCATCATTTGCCGAAATAAATATGTTTTAAATTTCATTGATGATTACACCAGAAAGACATGGCTGTATATGTTGAAACAGAAGAGTGAAGTGTTTGAGAAATTCCGCCACTTCAAAACTCTTGTTGAGAAGCAGTGTGGGCATTATATCAAAGTGCTCAAAACAGATAGAGGAGGAGACTACATCTCCAAAGACTTTCTGCATTTTTGCAGAGAGAATGGCATACAAAAGCAGTTCACTGCGAGGTATACACCTCAGCAAAATGGTGTTGTCGAAAGGAAGAATAGGACCATTCTTGACATGGTCAGAAGTATGCTGAAGGTAAAACACTTGCCGCATGAGTATTGGGAAGAAGCTATTACTTGCGCAGTTTACATCTTCAATAGATGCCTAAATAAAGTTGTCATGAACAAAATACCAGAAGAAGCATGGAGTGGTCAAAAGCAAACTGTCACTCACATGATAGTATTCAGTTGTGCAGCATATGCACATGTACCGGATCAGCTAAGGAAGAAGATTGACAGTAAGCGGGAGAAGTGTATCTTTATTGGCTATTGTGAAGAGTCAAAAGCATACAAACTCTATAATGCATCCACCAAGAAATTGATAGTAAGCAGAGATGTGCAGTTCATTGAAGATGAAGCTTGGGATGGAAGCTTAGAGAAGATAGTGAATGTGAAGACAATTGTGTCTCATGCAGAAGAAGAGGAAGGGACATCAGCAAATAATCCTTCCTTGGTGTCTCCTCCTCCACCATAGCAAGTACAACAAACCACGCCACAAGCTGGAATTCGAACAGCCTTGAGAAGTCAAGGAAGTGCTTCTCCAAGCACACCACAGGGATCAGAAATACCCCCAAGTTCGGATGGAACTCCAAACACACCAAAAGGACCAAGATTCAGAAATCTGAATGAGATTTATGAACATGGAGAGGTAAGTAACAATACCGGTCTGAATTCATTATTCACTTTGTATTGTCATGTTGATGACCCAGTTCATTTTGAAGATGCTGTAAATGAAGATAAATGGATTGAAGCAATGAATGAAGAAATTGGTGCAATTGAGAAGAATAAAACATGGGAGTTAGTGGACCTCCCTAAAGGTAAAGATGCCATTGGAGTTAAGTGGGTCCATATGACCAAAAGCAATGCTGAAGGCAAAATTGACAGGCACAAATCAAGACTTGTTGTGAAAGGCTACAAACAACAACAAGGCAAAGACTATGATGAAACCTTTGCACCAGTAGCAAGGATGGAAACAGTCAGAACAATGTTGTCTATTGCGGCACAACGCAAATGGAAGATTTATTAGATGGATGTTAAATCTGCATTCCTGAATGGAGTGTTAAATGAAGAGGTTTATGTTGAAAAACCTCCAGGCTATGAAGTTGAAGACCAAGAGCATAAAGTTTGCAAACTAAAGAAGGCTCTTTATGGGCTGAAGCAAGCTTCAAGAGCATGGTACGACAGAGTAGATGCTTATCTGATTGAGAATGGGTTTGATAAGTGTGATGGTGAACCCACACTCGAAATAAAGAAGAATGATGGTAAGATTCTTATTGTTGTTTTATATGTAGATGATTTGATTGTTACTAGCAATGATGCTTCTCTCATTGCTGATTTTAAAGCAGTCATGAAAAGTGAATTTGAAATGACTGACTTGGGCTTCTTAAGATTTTTTCTTGGAATTAAAGTAGACCAAAGTGAAAATGGTGTTTTCATTTCTCAAGTTAAATATGTAGAAGCAATGTTGAAGAGATTTAACATGCAGAACAACAAGGCAGTTATGACTCCAACTGTAATGGGGTTGAAATTGACCAAAGAAGACGGCAGCAAGGATTTTGATCCAAAATTGTACAAGAGCATAGTTGGCAGCCTTATGTATTAGACTACAACTAGGCCAGACATTATGCACGCTGTAAGTTTAATCTCCATATTTATGGAAAGACCGAAAGAGACTTATTGGCAGGCAGCCAGGAGGATTCTAAGGTATGTGAATGGAACGAAGGGGTTTGGTATTTTATACTCCTCTTCTAAAAGTTTCATGTTGACAGGTTACACTGACAGTGATTGGGCTGGAAGTGTTGATGATAGGAAAAGCACATCGGGATATGTGTTTCATATGGGATCGAGAGCCATCTCATGGGTTTCCAAGAAGCAACCAGTTGTGTCTTTGTCAACAGCAGAGGCAGAGTATGTGGCAGCAATAGCAGCAGCATGCCAAGTAGTGTGCCTGATAACAGTTCTCAGAGATTTGTGTCATGAACAAGAAAAGGGCACAACCATTTACTGTGACAATAGCTCGGCAATAGCATTGTCTAAAAACTCTGTTTTTCGTAAAAGGACAAAGTACATAGACAAAAAATTTCACTTCATACGTGAATTGGTTAACAATCGTGAGATTGTTTTGCAGCACCATAGAACAGAAGATCAGTTAGCTGACACCTTGACAAAACCATTGGGAAAGAAAAGTTTTAATCATTTCAGGAAATGCCTGGGTATGCAAAAAAACCCAGCAGTTGAAATTAAGGGGGAGTGTTGGAATTTAATTCCAATTGCAACATTAACAGCCGGACAGAAATCTGATTTGTTGTAGATATTCCAGACTGTTGGATGCCTCAAAGTCATGCTTGATATTTTGCACATTAGTATGCATTAAATTTTAAGAATTAAAATCCCCTGCAACAGCCGACTTCATTTCTTCAAAAGGCATCACCGCTTGCTGCATTTAATACACAGATAAGCTTTAGAAGATATTTTTATTGTTTTATTGTTTAAAGTCAAATATGTTTTTAACATATAAATGTAATGAACAACGATTCTTTTTTATGTTAGAAGAATGTTAGAGAGTTTGAGAAATAGAAAAATACAGAGAAGAAGGCAGAGCAGAGAAAACAACAAGAAAACAGAGTCGTTGTGTTTTGGAGCAGCAATGCATTCTACAGGCTGTTTCAGCAACTGTATGTGTGTTTCAGCAACAGACTGTGTGGCTGAAACTGTTGTTTTAGCAATTATCTGCTAGATGCTGAAACACGAATCTGTGTTAAAAAAACAGAGTTTGTGAAAACAGAGTATGGAGTTTTTAGTTATTCCAGAACCGTAGTTCTGAAGAAGTTTGTAATTTTTATTGTCATTTTTATGGTTAATAAAAACAAAGCTTTTCTCCATATCTTCTTTGTCCATATTTCTCTCATTTCTTTGTGTTGAGTTGAGGAACTTTGCTTCCTCTGTTTTTTTTGAAATTATCAGAAATTTCCAACAAGGTGGAGCCAAGCGAGGGGAGGATCCTTCTATCACTACATCCAAGTATTTTAAGGAAACCCTCAAGATTTGTCCCAACTATTCGAGTTTTAAGGATCTTTCAATTCCAAGCTTTGTAGTTGAGCACTCACTAGACACCCATACCCTCAAAGTTATGGATACTAACACTAATGTTGGCACAAAAATGACAGCAGGCTTGAGACCCTCGGTTCGGGCACAAGGGGCCAACAAGGGTCCATTGTAGGCTAGAGCAACACTAACATTTTCACCTTACCCGGGGAGGGTAAGGAGTCTCACCCTAGGCGTGTCACAACTAAAGTCAGATGAGGGTGGAATTAGGTGCCAGGGGAATCATACAAACTGAAAGAGAGTAAAATTTGGCAGCTTAACATACAAACTAACCATATCGCAATGATCTATTCATGCTATATCAAGAAATTTTCTAACCATATGCATTTATAAAAATTAGAAATAGTTAACATAATACTCAAGGACACAAGGTTATTCCAGAACAATATTCTCCATTAACATAACATAATTCAGTACATAATGCTCAAGGCATGACCATTAATAGAAGAAATCACACATACATCATAAATTTATACACACGGGATAATGGAGTCTTTCACATCACTTTGCAACATAGGAATACTATAACTATTACATATTTTCTACATTGTCTAGAAACAACCCCTCCTTCGCTCTTTCTTCTGGATTTTATCCCCTGTCATCCACCCGGACTACCAGTTTCTCTTTCCTTTCGCTTTTCTTCCTTCATCCTTTGTTGCCTCTACTCTTTCCATGCTCAGTTGTCCCTGCTTCTTCCTGTCACTCCTCTGTGATTTCCAGTCTTTCTTCAGTTTCCAGTCTTCCCTCAGCTGTCAACTGCACAACTCCCCAACAATCATCTCTGCTACCTCTCATCCACTTCTTTCTCCGCAAAATCTCAAAACGAAGGCCCCAACAACTACTATGATTGCGGTATAATTGGTATGTCGGGGATGTTAACACCCAGGTTGTTCCCTATGACTCCCAAGGGAATACGGCCGGGGTAACCACTAACCAATCTTTGGATTACAGTCCCTAGCCAAAATGTAATCAGAGAGGGCTCTCTCTTTTTGATTTGTCTCTGTTATGAAAGTATTTTAGGCTAGCTATTAGGCTCAGGTTTTTTGATTATGTTTTTGGTTGAAGAATCTCTTTAAATGCCTAAGATGTAATGTTCAGACAGTTGTATTTCATTGGGCAATGGAGTCTAGAGCTGTGAAATGCTTGAAATGCTGGAGTGATGATGTTCAGACTGCAGGGCCTATTGGGTATCTCAACAAACAAGATTTAAACTTAGGTTGTGATGTATGGTTAGCCAATGGAAAGCTATTAAGAATTCTCCATTAAACTGGTGATGTGAAAGTGAAACATATTCCTCAGGAGCAAACTTGAATTCCTGAAACTTAGTTCACTGTGAAAGATATATTCTAATAGTGCAGCAATTAAGAATTACACATATTAAGATTATACCTGAAGAAAACATTCCTTAATGACATAGATTGAGCTCAGGGTATTGCATGAATAAATCCTGAAGGCTATTCTTTTTCTTTGTTGTTAAATACTTAGAAATTTGGAACGTAAATGGACTGTAAAAGATTTGAAATACATAACAGAGAGAGTTACAGGAAACTTATTGTATTGTGAGATACACAGGAATCATGCAGCTTAACAAACACCCGAACGCATTCAACACTTCAGAACGTTGAGAAATTCCATCATCTTCTGTATTAAACTTCTTGAGAAATATTACAGCACAAGGAACTCTTCAGAGAGGAAAACAACAACCCCTGCAAGCTTCCGCGAGGGGAAAATATATAGAAATGTTTATACAAAATATCTCAGGCATTGAGTCATCTGAGAGAGAAATATCTTCATTACTTCGTACAGAAAAGTAGAAAAGAAGGTATTACAACTTTGAATACAACATAACTGCTCTTTAATTCTGTCAGAGGATATTTTGACCTTTGGAGGTCACTGAGTCGGTTGGAACGGTTTGCTTAAATGCTGGAAAATGTGCCTTTACATTTGCTGCGTTGTATCTTCTCGGCTCTGCCACCTGTGGTTTCCTACTTTTGCTTCGTTGGCCGAAATTTCTGCTGAGTTGGCTCAGCTTTAATCTTTAATGCATGTTGATTTTGTTAAACTGTGCTTTGCATAACAATTCATATTTTCAAAAACAAAATTTGGTGAATGGCTTACTGTCTATAAAATTTTCTGTATTGCATTTGTCCACCAGTCTTGTGTAGGGAGTTGATGCCTGAGAATTGCATCCATAGTCTCCTCTGCCTCTGTATACTTGTAAAAATTGGGAGCCACCTCAAACAGGTGATTGATCTCATTCATTATAAAAAATAAACTTTCTACATTGTTGTAGATAGTATGTCCTGTAGCTGGCCCTGTTTCTTCTGAGCTGCTGGGCTTCTCATTGATTTTGCTTGTGGCAAATGCATTCACTCTTTTGGCATACTGCTCATGAATGAGCAGTCTCCCTGCGCTGTTCAGTAAGCTAGGGAGTCCTCTGTTTTGCAGCACCAGGAATTTATCCATGAACCTTTTTACCTCGGTCTGCATGTCCTGGGTTCTTCTCTCCAATGTCTGCACCAAATTTCTCAATGTGAGAACCCTTTTGATCAACTGAATGGTCTCAATTGTATTGGAAACTCCCATGTTTGCCAGCTGAGTACTTGTTCTATTATTCAGCACATTGATCATCCTGGTGGCAACTTCAGGCATGTTGCCTAGAGAAGCCCTTGACTTGTGAATTTCAGCTTGTGCTTTTGGGATGAGCTCTAGCTGCTCATGGATTGTCTCTATATACTGCCATTGGTCAGTAATAGACTGGCCAATGTTGGCCCATAGCATTGCCTTAAGCCTAGCTATAACTTTATCTAATTTGAGCTCATTTTCTAGCTCTTTTATCCTGTCTTTGAGGGCTTTCACCTCCCTGCCCTTCTCTGCCACAGCTTGCTTGGATTTATCATATCTGTCATTCACCTTGGCCAATTTATCCCTGGTCTCATTCAGCTCTGCCATTTGAGCTTCCATGGCTTGAATCTCATTTTTTAGCTTTTGCATGTCCAAGCTAGGGGCCTGCTCTGTTGGTGGAGGTGCTGAAGTAGATGGTGTAGCTTGATCAGTCCGTTGAGGGGGAGGAACAGTAGTTGGGGCAGCTTCCTCAAGGTTTATGATTTGAGGAGGAGGCTGAGAGGTCTGCCCTTCTTCTCTCTGTTTCAGAGATGATTGTAATGATGCCTGTGCAGCCTCTGATTCTCCCAGCTGTTCTTGTGTTTGGATGAGCTGCTTGTAGAGAGATATGAGCAGATCTGTGGCATCTTTATCATGCCTTTGTTGGGCCACTTCATCTGTCTGAGGGTGAATTGTGGCTGGGAGCTTGATCTTTCTCTTTAGAGCTGCCATATCTGCATCCCTCAGCTTCAATATCTTTTGTATGCCCTTGATGTCTTTGGGATCATGCCCAATCTCTATGATTATATCTTCTAGGGCCCTGATCCTGTTGTCCTTTGCTTGAGAGGAGGCCCTCTCCAACTCAAGCTGAGAAGCTGTATTATTTAGGCTATTCTCTAGCCTGTAGTTGTCCAAGGTCTTGTCTGCCAATGAAGCATAGACCATCTCACCTGTTTGTTTGTGTAGTTCAATCTTATCCATTGGGTGGATGTCCTTGGCCATGATTTCAAGATTAGTCCTCAAGTAATCTGAAGAGGACTGTGGCTGCAGAGTGGTTGGCGTGAAGTGGCTCATGATCATCTTGCCTTCATTTACATCAAAGGCAGACATTAGACGCTGCTGGTTGGAGGGAGCCATTTTCAATAAATGGTTGTACAGTTGTATCTTAATGGGGTCACTTCTCCTCTTTATGTCTATGAACTGCTGCTTAATGCTCAGTTCACCCTCTCTCTTCTGGTCGGAGGAGCTGACTTCCCCTCCCATTTTTCTCTCTTGTTCCTGCTGGAAGGAACTTGCAGATGCCTCCATACTGGGCATGCCCATACCCAAAGATTGCCCTCTAGGCATCTCTTCCTTAGAGAATGGATTTATTCTCTGTCTCTTCTCCCCATGACTTGCTGATGTGGTCAAGGGAGTCTCTCTATCCCTTTTTTTGCTCACATCCTCCCTTTGTGGAATTTGGAGGACTGAGGTTTCATTGGCAGCTTCTTGCCTAGGAGGCACTGTGCTTTGAGCCTGCTGGTCAGTGAGATTTTGGGCCTCAGCTGCCCCTTCTTGCTGTGTGGGCTGCTCCTTTTCCTGCTGCCCTTCTCTTTGTTGTGGAGGAAGATGCAGCTATTCCCACTTGGATGTTTGGAAGAGTGAGCACCTATGCAGAAAGCTCCAAGTCAGCCATCTTTAGAAGATTTCTACGTGCTCTTTCATTCAGCTCTTCTTGTGTAATAGCTTCTTCTAGGGTTCCTCTCCTCCATTTAATTTGGTTTGCATGTTGTTCAATGTGAGGAATCTTGACATGATCATAGCGAGATAGCTTATATTTAAGCCTCCTCAAAGTGATGAAGTGGTTGGGGTCATAAGGTTTCCAGAGGAAACTGGTCTTCAAACCAAGGTCTTGTAACATTCTACCTGCCTCTATCCAGCCTTCCTCCCTTATATTATAGACCAGGTGGCCAAGTTGGTTCCTGACTTTCAACTGTGCCTTCTTGCCCTTTCCTGAAAAGTGAAGCACATCAACATTGCCAAACTGCCTGAAGTATTCTAGGGCAAAGAGCCTCATGGGCACATATCTGGGCAGTCTATATGGGGGTAACTCACAGCCATAAATTCTAATGACTGTGTGATGTTGGTAAAAATACCAATCCCCGATGCTGTATGCTTTTGACAAGTGAAGGAGTCTTTGCATCTCATCGGTCAATCTTGGAGGAGGTGAGCCCAGCAGCAGAGTCATGGCTGGATGGATGAAGAGATCTATGAACTCACAGTAGGTGTATGGAGAATAGAAACTACAGTGGAAAGCAGAGGTCCAATACACTATTGATCTGAGGTTGCCCTGTGCATCCTCTCTTTTCATAGCAAAAGAGAATTTCTCATGTTGATGGTATAAGATCAAGTGGTAAATGTAGGAGGTGTATTTGAACACCCTTTCCCTTGACAGGTTCATCAACTGCTCATGCATTTTCTCTGAAATGTAAGTGGCATAGTCATAGCAGACTGGATTTTTGCCAGGAGAGAACATGAGCATCATCAGCAGCACAGTTTCATCTATATACTCAATTGAGTCATACCTTAGAATGGGACTGATCATATCTACAAGGTCCTTGCCCAATTGGTTGAGATAAACATGACTAATGGGAGGGTTTATCACAGTATCAGAATTAATAAACAGTTGGTTTGAGTTTGGTAATTTGGGCATCTGTCATTCTGGCTCCCTGCCTTATCAAATCAACCAGGGATAGAGGAACCAATTTCTTGTTTGTTTTGAATTGCAACATCTCTTTGATGGCCTCAGGGGTAATGTAGAACAGAACTGTGCCTGAAGGGTCAAGCACAGCCCTCTGGGTGGCATCATACCTATCAGCAGATAAGTAAATCAGGTCAGGAAATTGATTCACCTGAGGGAGCTTGAAAATTGGGAGGAAGGAATCCCAAATGCCCAAGATGTCTATTCCAGTCTCATGTTTGATTTTTAATTCATTGTACAGATGAATATGGAACTTGCTCTGGCTTAGCATTTCTTCTGAGATTTTATAATCTAAGTCTGCTAATGCCTTCCACTCTAATTCTCGGTGGGGAGCGTTCAAAGGGGCAACATTAAGGGCTATGGGAGCCACTGGTGGGTCCATGATTTCTTGTAGGATTTATGGATGGAGTTGCTATGCAGAGCAACCCAAAAAGTTTTCTTTGAGGAAGGAATGTGAATTGTATGGCACAGAGTGAGTGAGAGAGTTGTAGCAATTGAAATACTGCTTGAAGTGTAAATGAGAGCAATGAGAGGTCTAAATCTGTCTTTTTCAGCAGGTGAATACAGTTTGAGTGAGTACTTTCACGTTTGTGTGAACAAAGTACCGTTTTCAGTGAAAATATGGGTAAACAAGGCTCTGTTGTTGTTTTTCGAGCTCACAGTTGTAAATGGGGGCTAGGCACCAAGATTTCACCGGTGAATTTTGAGAGTTTTATGTCGCTTAAGCTCTTTCGAGGGAATTCACAGATAGAGTAGACATATGAAGGATTTTAATGGAGAATACCTGGTAAAGAGCGAGCAATGGTCACGGATGACTGTGGAAATGGCGCGCTGGACGTCTCCGAGTTGGTTTCAGCAAAGGTGTGTAACTTGGACGTAAAAATCATGCAGAGAAAGCAACAGCTCTTGCAGCAAAAGTATGAAAAAACGCGAAAATTGGCCTAAATATGGACTTTTGGCATTTTGGCACGTTTTTTGGATGACGTCAGCATGGCGTCATCAGGTGGGGTCAAGGTGGGATGAAGTCAACATGACGTCATCGGGTGAGGTGGCGAGCTACTACTGGTCCACGGGGATGATGCGGTGGCAGACAGATCAGCATGGGGGCGGACGCAGGAGCTGACGCGAAGGCGGAGTGGCAGTGACGTGGGGATGATGCTAGATGAGCGGATCGAGCGAAACCAAAAGCGGTTAGCGGTTTTATATCGCACCGCTATAGCTACGGAGGCGGAATGTGTCAGGCATACCTCCGATGCATTGTGGGGGAGGCGCGTGGCGGGCGCCTGACGTCACCTTCTGACAGATATCGGAAGGTATCTGTCGGACGTCGGGGCCCGTTCGATATGGATAAGGACCGCTGGATTTCAATCACTTGATCGGACGGCGATCGGGTTGACGAGATGATCGGTGGATATGACAAGGGGGCGGTATTATTTAATATTTATTTTCGGGATCAGCGCTCAGCGGAAAACATTAGGATAGGGTATTTCCAATGTTTTTCAATGTATTTTGGAAATATACAATATGGGCGGAACTTTGGATAAGCGAACAAAGTAGGTGTTTTGGGTTATTTTTGCGAATGAAGCGGGTATAGGTAAAACAAGGTCATTTATGAGATTTTCTTTAGCAAATGAAGCTTTTTAGGGGCCAAATGAAATCAGAAGAGGGGAGGGGCTTAGATTTAGGTTCATCAAAGTGACAAGATGCCATTTGATCCCTGATAGAGAACTTATTGGCTATAATGCCAAGGGGAGGGATATTTATACATTGTTTGGGGTTTATACACCATGGTGTTATAATACCAGGGAAAGAGTAACATAGGGGAATTATATAATAGAGTTAGGGTTAATATGGATGAAAGGAGTGGATGGGGGGAGATGATGCTAAGTTTATTTGAGAAACACTTAGCTTTTAGGAGTATTTCAAAATGAAAAGAATTTTACACAGGAAATGTGGCTTTTAAATGAACAAGAACCATCATAAAACCCTAGAAATTTCTCATCAATCTCCATGGATGAAGGGATGTTAGTAATAAAGTGGAAGGGGAATTTTGGGAGTTAAACATGCTCCTTTGCCTTGCTTTTCTTATCTAGACCAACAAGATTCAATCTGAAATGAATACCACTTCTGCAACCCTATCTACTTACCCAGCTACTTTGCCTAGAATTTTCTGTTTCTTCTTGGAGGGTGCATTTAGGCTTGCAGACCCTTGTGTGCCTTTTCTTTTCATTGGCTTTTATTTTGCTCATCTATCTAAGACTGCCTTTATTCCTTCCAAGGCCCCAGATTAAGCAGTTGGGAACCTTACTTCTCTACCTACACTACTTGTCTGCCAAGATTAAACAGTTTGGACAGACTTGTTTCTCTATTCTACAACAGAAAATTCAAACATGGCATGATCCAGATTAGGCTGTTGGACCATCCATCAAACTCTAAGATAACATGAAACTATTTACACATCTTGTCTTCTTGGAAATATGGGAGCTTTTGTACCATCAAAGCAGAGCATATTTGGCCCTTTCATAACCAATCATGAAATATGAAACCTATTGATATAGGTAGCTAACAGGGGAATAATATGCCGCTTCAATGGATTTTTTCCCTCATCATCTTCCCTCGGGGACTAGATATATCAAAACTGGACCCAAAATTTACAACTAATATTTTTCTCAAAGAGACTTTTGTGGTGGTATTCAAATGCCACAAGGATAAACATATAGTTTTTAATGAGGTTCATGATTTTGGGGATGATCCAGTCTATCCATTCAACCACAGTTTCTATAATTCAATCCTCTCACTACGTTGGCAATGTCTACCTCGGTATGGGTAAGATTGCCTAATTTTCCCATTCACTTTATGCATCCATATATCTTAGAAAAAGTAGGCAATTTAATTGGAAAATTGGTTAAAGTACACAATGAAAGACTTTTAAATGGAATTTTCACCTATGTTTGCATATGTATTGATGTAGATCTCAACAAAGGTCTACGAGATAAAATAGAGCTCAAGTGGGTGGAAAATGTGTATTTCCAACCACTTGACTATGAAAATATAGCTTTTAGAGGTCAGAATCCTAACAGAACGACCACCTTTAGAATGTATGTCATTTTCCAAAAGAGGCTTCCTCATAGCAGATGACTAAGAATTCTAGCTGTGGTTGGAGGGATCCTAAGGAGAAAAATGGATCCAAAGCTTCAACCGAATAGGGAAGAGATAACCCACAACATCCAGAGACAGTTTCTAAGGAGTCATCCTCTTCATATTTCATTGGATCTCCAAGGGCACTGTCTCATTCACCAAGAGGGGTGAATTACCCAAGGAAGAAGCAAGAAAGAGATTCAACCATAATCATGGCAACAGTAAGTGGGGCACAAAGGATCCCATGAGTGAGACATATCTGACAGTGATAAGGAAATGACAAACAGGGTTGATTCCATGGAACTAGAAGTACTACAAGTTAATGGAGTCATTGAACCAGCTGCTACTGGGGTGGATACTTCAACAACATAGAATGATGTTCGAAGGTGAAAAGAGAAAAAGGATCTTAAAGATGAGCATGAATTTAGGTTTAAAAAATGAAACTACCTAACAGATGAAGACACTATTACATGTTGTTAAATAACAAAATTTTCTATAGAGGTAGCTCACCCTGCATTTATGTCCCAAAAAGGCATCCAATGCAAGAAGAAGAAGAGCTAAAACAACATGTAAGGAACAAAAATGGGCTTTGACATAAATTAATCTATCAATAGGTTGGCCATTCTTCTAAATGATTTTTGTCCACAAGGCCAACTATTCTAGGGTATGAAAATAACATCTCACTATAGAATTCATGTGCAAATGGAACAATGTGAAAAATGAATAGCTCCAAAGTATTGTAAGAACCATCCACTAAATTCCAATGAAAAGAAGATATCCCAGCTTTGCACTACAACAGGTAAAAGGTATATAATGCTACATACTACATTACTAATAATCCTACTCCTATATTCACAACTATAAGTAATGAAGTTTGGTTAATATATGTTGTGACATATTATTTGTGATTATTAATCAGGTCTTGTGGGCTACGTTTTCTATACATAAATAGCATATCACATAGCTGATAAAAAAATTTAAGAGGAGATGTAGTGTTGAGCCAATACTCTATATAGTACACAACTTACAATTACACACACATCCCTTCATTTTAAAACAACATGTTCATGGAATTGGATAGATTCTTTGAGGATATTCAGATAATACCACTTGATCTCCCTCCAAATCTTAGATGCCATATATAATAATATACAAAATCAAAATCTTTACGACCATCTGTAGTACCAGTCAAACAAAGTTCTAATTTACGCAATCAAAATATTTTTGTACGTGCATCTTCAAAATAATCACCTCGGGCTTCTTATATTTGATAGTATGTACAGTCTCCTATGCAGTAGCAACCACATCTTGAATTTGTCTTTCATGAAGAAGCCTGACTTTCTCCTAGGCAATACCATCTGCCAGTGTAGGTTTCAACCTATTAGCAATGATTTTGGTAATCATTTGTGTAAGGGGTTGCAAAGAGAGATAGACAAGTAATCAACAAAACTTGGTGCATGTGAAACCTGAGGAATCAATGTAATGAAAGTGGAATTAATATCACTAGGGATATAACCAATCTCCTAAGCCACCGCAGATTGTACATATGTCAATCGATGACCCCCATCACAGACAACGTCTGATATTCCATGTCATTGATTCCCAAATCTATGTGGGCACTTGGAAACTTGATATCCAACATTATGACAACCCGGGCACTCAAAAATTTGATATCCAACGTTATTACAACCCGAGCATATAAAATGAATTACCCAATAGTGAATCGTTGCCTAATAGAGAAGCCACCCTAATTGAGCTCCACCTTTGCGCAAAGACCAGCAGTGAAGTCCATCTCAACCAAAATCCATGCAATACATTTATCTCTCTATAATAGGCTTGCTTCCTCCATGAAGGTAAGTTTACCAACAGAATTCTTGATCATCATCAGTGATTCACATGACCAAAATATGACAGATAAACCACGGATTTTAGCCCGAACCTATTTCCTTAGTGGTGATTCTAGGCATGGATGAAATCCCACATGCCAATGATGTAAAGAGATGAAAACATGGTGATGAGCCCAATACGATCCAAAAATATTCACAACATCATCTTATTTAGTAAAGTGTAGGAGGAACCACTGATTGTATAAAAGGCTAAAAAGAGGAGAGTACTTAAGCATAGGGTACCCATGTTATTTAACCTAGGATGCCATTTTAGAGACATCCATTGTTAGATAAGACAAGATTCCCACCAAAACCTATTTTTGTAATTCTACCACCCGTTCCCAAATAACATTGAAACAAAAAATGAGTTCCTGATAATCTGAAACAACCTTAACTACCTTCTTTCTCCCTAAATGATGGAAAAGAAAATTCCATGTATTACCACATTCTGGTTCAATAACTGGTGGGGATACTAAAACATTCAAATCCATGTGTGTAGCTGCATCTACAAGAGATGTCCGATAAGAATGAACTCCCAACTTAGGGTAACCACGACTCTCCTCCTGAATAGTTGTATGTACCAACGCATCAAGTAATGGAACGTCACCATCCTAGTTGCCTTCAATATCAACTGACATCCTATTGATAGATACAAAGGTTAGTTGTACATTTGACAATGCCAACACTTTGAAATCCCACCTATATGTGCACCAGTATAGAGAGCATTACCAAAAATACCTTGTTTAGTAGTGTCTAAAAACACCTTGATAAAATATGTAAACAAGGTAAATTACTTTTACTTATCAATTACATACCCCACTTGATGTAGGTTGCCACCACCTCAATCTACTAGGAAAATCGTTCAAATACAATAGATTGACCAATCACCTCCTACCAATGTCCTTCAAAAAATATCATCAAGCACAAAATCAAAAAATATCTTCAATGACAAAAACCATTAGCGGATTGTCCCTCATATAATCAATGGCCAACTTGGAAAATAAATATCACCTTAGACCAATTAATGACCCCAAGAGACTCCTTCATATTCAAATTCAAAATTCAAATATGTTACCAACTCACCCAACCAAAATGAATGCACTTATGTAGTAGTAAAGATCCTCGGAAATCCCTCAATCGACCAATCATATACTAGAGAGGAGCAGGAAGATCCACAGGACAAAAGGTTTAGAAGAAATACCACGTAAAACAGCTAACTAGTGCATCTGAGATAGACCAGAAAGGATACCAACATGTGGTAGCTAAGATCCTTGGAAATCCCCTGACCAACCAATCCCAAACCGAAGAAGGAGAAGGAACATCCACAAGAGCAAAGGTTTCGAAGAAAGACCAGTTAAACAACCAGCTAGTGTGCCTTAGATAGACCATAGAGTAGACCAACAACTAGACTGGAAAAGTAATTGTTATTAGTGTACCTTGAAACAAAAAAACCAAGAGAGATCCATGACATCATCCTGAATTTGGATAAAAATTGAATCCAGCTCAGATAATTATGCTTAGACGTATTCAACCAACACCACCAACAACTTCACCAACGAAGGCTACATTTAATCCTTATACCTCCACACCTGTAGCCAAAATTATTGCCCTTGTAAGTTTTGGTGACTAATTCTTCCAGAATCTAATCTTTTATCCTCAATGTCTACTTCTCGAAAAAGTTGTTGTAGATATTTTGAAGTAGGCATATTGTCTGCAAATGGATATTATGTAATTTTCCTCCACTAACCTGCTGTAGTGGCTGCAACACCCTCCAAAATTTTGGCCTTCATCCAATTTGAGAGCTTGTAGGTTTTAACCTCATATAGAAATTACATGCATATGAATTCTAAAACACAGAAAATAAACAATGAGAGAGCATAACACATAAAACACATATACTTAGAGATTTTCCCCTAGATCCCAAAACTGGGACTACCAGATTGATTTTTCATTATATTC
Organism: Pinus tabuliformis; assembly: GCA_031772625.1. Classification (NCBI taxonomy): domain Eukaryota; kingdom Viridiplantae; phylum Streptophyta; class Pinopsida; order Pinales; family Pinaceae; genus Pinus; species Pinus tabuliformis. The sequence continues at coordinate 567,936,812 of CM062819.1, read as the reverse complement.
CATTCAATGTTACAATACATATTTATACATGTCGAAGCATCCAATACCATGGACCAAAAACCATCGCGTCCAAAACCATGGACCGAAAACCATCGTTTCTAAAACCATGTGCGAAAAACCATGCATAAAACCATAGGTAGATCCACCCAACCTAATATAGGGTCCAAAAACAAAATTTTCCGTGACGCTACCCCGAACACCATGGAGTGGGGTTACTTGCACCCCTCAAACCCCCCGTGACCTCCCTCGCTATGCAATCAGCGCAATGAATGGGGGGCTTTGCCCCCCTTCTAACCCCCCAGTTAACTATGTGGGCTAGTCATGCAAAGAATATAACACAACCCAACATTCTCCCACTTGTTGTTTTCTTTCCACAAGAGGCCACAAGAGAGCTTAGTCATTTATCGAGCTCCGCAACACCCATTGTTTCTCTACACCAAGAGAACTGTTCAGAGCTCACAAATTTTGTCAATGCATCTGCAGTATTCTTCAAAGTGTCCACCTTTACCAGCAACACATTTTTGTCTTCTATCATATTCCTCACAAAGTGATACTGAACACCAATGTGCTTTGTATTTGAATGATATGCAGGGTTCTTTGCCAAAAAAATTGCACTTCGCCTATCATAGTCAATCCTTATAGCTCCCTGTACTAACCCCATACTTGAACACAATCTCTGCAACCGAACTGCTTCCTTGCTTGCATGAGTGGCTGCCATGTATTTTGCCTCTATAGTTGATAGTGCCACTACAGATTGTTTCTTGCTCATCCAACTGACTGCACCTCCAAATAGGTTAAACACATATCCACTTGTAGATCTTCTCTAATCCAGATCTCCAGCCCAATCTACATCAACAAAGCCATGGATATCCAACACTCTGTCCAATCTTGGTCTTCCTTGGTAGCACAAACCATAGTCACTACTGCCACGCAAATACCTGAAAACCTGCTTCACTGTTGTCTAGTGCTCCTTCCTTGGTTTTGAAATAAACCTGCTCAATACTCCCACTGCATGTGCAATGCATGGTCTAGTACAGACCATCACATACATCACAATACTCACTGCACTTGCATATGGAACACGAGACATGTCCTCTTCCTCTTCTTGTGTCTTGGGAAACTGTTCAGTAGATAACTTTACACCTACAGGAATAGGAACCTTCATCGTTTTACTATCCTGCATATTAAAACTCTGCAATGTTTTCTCGACATACTTCCTCTGGTTTAATCAGAACTTCCTCTTTGTTTGATCTCTTTTAATTTCCATGCCCAAAATATAGTTTGCGGCACCAAGATCTTTCATATTGAATTTGGAGGACAAATGGGTCTTCAAATCTTGGATAATTTCTTTGCCATTTCTAACCAGCAACATATCATCTACATACAAGAACAGATAAATAACACGGTCACCAATTAATTTAAAATACAAATAGTGATATGCTTTTCTTCTGGTGAAGCCATGTTCCTGTATAAAGGTATCAAGTTTATGATACCACATCCTTGGTGATTGTTTTAACTCATACAAAGACTTCTTTAACTTGCATACTAGTTATTTCTTACCCTTCACTGCAAAGCCTTCAGGTTGCTTCATGTAGATCTCCTCTTCCATGTCCCCATGAAGAAATGATGTCTTCACATCCATTTGTTCTACCTCAAACTCAAAAGCAACAACAACAGATAAAAGTAGTCTAACGAAAGTTACCTTGGCAACAGGAGAAAAAAATATCACCAAAATCAATTCCCGGCCCCTAGGAATAACCTTTTGCTACCAACCGAGCTTGGTATTTCTCCACCTTTCCTTCTACATTTGTCTTCTTCTTGAACACCCATTTGCTACCAATGGGTTTCCTTCCAGCCAGCAACTCCACCAGATCCCAAGCCTCATTTTTATGCAAAGATGCCATCTCATCAATCATGTCCTCTTTCCACAGTTTTCCATCCTCTGAATCTACTGTTTCCTTCACAGTTCTAGGAACATCATCAATAATAGATAAAGAAAAATTTGAACAGAAAGCAAATGAACTATACCTTTCTGGCTCCCTTCTTCCTCGAACTGATCTTCTCACACCCAAAGTTTGTAGCTCTTCATCTTCTGATTCCTCCTCTGTTGTAGAGTCTGATTCTTCCTCCTTTAGCTCAAACTCTATCTTCTTATCTTTCTTTGGTTTGACTTCATGTTTAATAAAATCTTTCACCTCTCTAAACATCACACCTCAGTTGTACACAACCTTCCCTGTTACTAGGTTCCAAAGCTTATAACCCTTTAAACCATCCTTATACCCAATGAAGATGCACTTTTCAGATTTACTGTCCAACTTGGTTCGTTTCTCCTTTCGAACATGTACATATGCATCACATCCAAATACCCTCAGATGTGAAAGAGAGGGTTTCTTACTAGTCCATACCTCTTATGGAGTCTTATCCTCCAATGCTGATGAAGGTGATCTGTTGACCAGGTAACATGCTGTCTCCACTGCCTCTGCCTAGAATTATTGTCCTAATCCAACACCACTGAGCATGATTCTTGCCCTTTCCATCAATGTCTTGTCCATTCTTTCTGCAACTCCATTTTGCTCAGGTGTGTATGGAGTAGTCTTTTGCCATGCTATACCACACTTCTTACAGAATTCCTGAAATTCCTTACTGCAAAACTCTCCATCGTTATATGTCCTCGGTATCTTTATCTTCTTCTCTATCTAGTTTTCCACCAGAGCCTTAAATTATTTAAACCTATCAAAGGCTTCAGATTTCTTCTTAAGGTAATATATCCATGTATTCATTGAGAAGTCATCTATAAAGGATACATAGTACACAGAATCACCCAGTGATGGAACCTTCATAGATCCAAACACATCACTGTGCACAAGCTCTAATATTTGTTTTGCCCTCTTACCACCAGAGGGGAAATTCACTCGATTCTGCTTCCCATATACACAATTTTCATAGAAATCAGAATCCAGAGATATTACTCATACCTTTTACCATACCTTTACCATGAAGTACTCGAAGGCCCTTCTCTCCAATATGTCCAAGCCTTTGATGCCACAACATGGTCTTCTCTCTAGAGACCACTAGAATTTCTACTCCACTTTCAAGAACCACAGAACTGTTGCACCCATCAACAACAGTGCTACCTTACAACTTGTATAGAGTTCCAATTTGAACTCCCCACATCAATACCAATGCCCCTCGAACCATCTTGCAGATATCTTTCTTGAACACTATTTTTATACCTGCATCATCCAGATTGCTTACAGAAATCATATTTTTGGATAATGCAGGAATATGCAGAACACCCGAAAGTGTTCTAACCCTTCCACCTTGCAACTTCAACTTTACTTTTCCACAACCGGCGATTTTAGCCTTCCTGTCATCCCTCAAGAATCCATCACCACCATCATATTTTTCATACTTGCAGAACCACTCTCTATGGGGAGTGAAGTGAAAGGATGCACCTGAGTCAATAAACCATGTCTCGTGATCTACATGTCTACTTGAAGAAGCCAAGTACACATCCCCACCTTCATCTGAGGTGGTTTTCTCCTCTGTAGAAGATGCATCATCAAATCCCTTTCCTTTATCAGGAGCTTTATATTTACAACCCCTTTTGTAGTGCCCTTCCTTTCTGCATTTCTAGCACAACACCTTTACAGATTTTCCTGGAGATTTAGATCCCCCTCTAGATTTATACCTCCCACTCGATGACTTATTTTTATTTTTATTCTGGGACTGTCCTCGTACAAACAAGGCATCACCATTCTGGCTCTCCATATTTTTCCGTCTCATTTCCTCCATCAGCAAGGATGAGACTATTTCATTAAACTACAAGGTAGTTGCATTGCTACATATTGCAATAACCAGACTATCCCACAAATCTGGTAGAGAACACAAAAAACTGATGCACTTATCTTCATATAGAAATTGTCTAAAGTAAAAACTCCACAACGAATAGGAAAAGGTGGCCAAATATAATTTTTGGCTTCCCCTAGGGATTTGGTTAAGCCATTGGCCACAGTCTGATAGGAAACTTCTCAGGCTAGGAGCTTATCAAGTACATAGAGAGGGAGGACATGAGGGGCAGCTAGGCTTCCATAAATCCTAACATAGGTGAAGTATTCCTCTCCAAACCAATTTCCTATAGCTATAATGTCATCCAAAGCTTCTCTTGAAAACTTAGTGGGTCTTTCATAAAAAATGACTTGGTATAAGAGTAACATCATTCCATGGTAGATTTTATAAAACTGGGGCTGTTAATTGGACTCCCAAGGGATTTTATGGTAAATATGGATCGAGATAGGGCCTTGAAGGGTCCATTTCCATCCCATAGATGCATAGTCAGTGGTCAAAAACCCTACGTCCATAATATAAGTACTCATGTAGAAAGAGGGCATGACCCTAGTAGTAATATTGTGTTTTTTTTATAGGCTAGGATATGGGAGACTAGATTGTGGGATAAGAGAGTGGCCAAATCCATAATCTAGGCTTCAGAGGCAACCTCCATTAGGGGAACCCATTATATTGTGAATTTTGGTGAATTAGGTTACTGGAATAGTCTACACATCATAGAAGCAATGTGAGAATGAGGGCTAGCAAGGGAGGCAAGAGAATAAAAACACTTGTCCATGCTTATTCTTTCTTGGCTGGCACCTCAACTACCTTATCGGGTCCGACTGAACTTCATTTTATACGAAATTTTTTTGAAGAAACTATGCATTATAGATTTTTTTTGTGGCTTTGGAAGATGATACATTATTATCAAGTCTTCAACCGTAAATGACCCAATTAGCATCCTTTTCCTCAAGGTTATGAAGGTTCTATCTATGATGTTTACATCGTCAATAATCCATTTGACCAAATCTGTGTATTGCATAATGTTTAGTCGAGCCGCATTTTGATGGAGATGGGAATTGGTGACGTCTGCCGAGGTGGTTTCTGAAGTTGATGTAGTTTCATTTGGCGTTGTGACTTGTCTTGTAACTACTCCGGTTTCTTCTTATTAAAATAGTTTATATATTGCTTCCCAAAAAGAACGCCCAGATTCAGTAGTGCATGTCATATCAGAGAAGAATGGAGGCCTCTCAGTAAACTCTGCAGTAGGTGGAGTTGGCTGTGGTGGCACTGTTGGTTTCTTGTTCTTCTTAGTGGCTCTTGGTATTTCACGTGAGTTATGTTTATTAGGACTAGCCTATAATAGAGAGAACGCAAATAATAAGGAGGAAATTTTAGAATTACAAAATTAAGGGGAAAATGCCCACCATAACATGAAAAAAATAATTTAATGCAATATCTTGAACACTAAATGGGATCAATAAAATCATTTACATTACCGAGAACCACCAATACTGTTATAACTAATCATAAATGAAAAATTGTTGGTTCACACACTCTTTGTATAGTTCAGTGCCCTCCTAACTCATTTCACATTACAAGTTTCCTCGGAACACATATTTTCTAATTTGCGAAATCTTCCTTTTGTCGATATCAGATGCATTGACCTTTAAGATATGTGGAAAAATGGCTAGTTGTGTGATTTATAGCATCGGGACTTCCCTTGGCAAGAATCATATTGAGTTTTTATGTGGCATAAATATTTCACAATGAAAAATGCAATGAGTACTTCTCGCGATATCGCAAAAAGTTTTATCGAGAGGTCAGATTTGTGGTAACAAATGGGAAATTCTGATATAACTTTTGCGTTGTTATTTTTATGATAAATGACGTGGCTTGCTGGTGCAAACAATTATGACTTTTGTGCGCGTGGAGGGTTTTCTCTTTATTAAAGTTATATAATACCTATCTTTATTTTGTTGAATCTTGGGCAAATCGTATTGCACTTTTACTTAAATGCCTACTATGCTCTAGCCTCTGTGATTTCCTATATGCAATATGAAAAGGGTCGTATTAACGTTTTCTTAAGATATTTGATTTCCAAATAGATTTTAAGCCTAAGTGCAGATAGTATATTTTTTCTATTTTGTAGGGTCCCCATTATGGCTAAGTTAACTTATCAAATTATACTAGCCATTGTTGAGTGACACAAAAGGACCCCAAAATCTGAATGGATGTAATCAAGGAGACATTTACTAACATGTTTACCTGTTTTAAATTTTTGTCTAGATTGCTTTCCACAAATACAATGCTCACATAAATTCAAATTTAAATATTTCAAGCTTGGAAGTAAATTACAATCAACCAATACCTTTAGTCCTTTCTCACTCATATGTCCCAAGTGTTGATGCCATAAATGAGTAGTCACTTGCACCTTCAGATTCTACTATTGTATGATCTAATTTTGCCCTTCCTTCAAGAGTATAAGGGTTCCCAAACCTTTTAGCCTTCATGACTACCAAGAAGCATTTCATCACCTTCAATTGTACACAGAATCTAACACTCCCAAAGATATTAAGTTCTTTCTATGCTCAGTCACATGCCTCATCTCTATCAACGTTCTAATAGTACCATCATACATTTTAATCCTAATACTACCAGTTCCAATAGTGTTGTATGTAACATCATTACCGATGAATACCACACCATCATCAAGACATTGGTTTGAAGAGAACCAATTCCTATGAAGGCACATATGATGGGAAGCACCATAATATAGCAACCAATTATGATGATGTTCAAAAACAATAGAAGTGGAAAATAACTCATCAACAATACCTACACTTATTTCACCTAAATTGGCTTCCCTTGTAGAGTCCTTTTTAGTAGCTTGTTCCTTTCTTTTCTATAAATCCTTCTTAAGATGCCTTGATTTGTTATAGTACCAACACTTTAACTTACTCTTCTTGCCTCTTGACTTCGATCTTGATGTGTCTCTCAAATTCTGATCTTTTTCTTTTAAACGACCTTTTGCCACCATTGCTTCTGTTGTTGAGGTTTCAAGGCTAAATTTCTGCAGAGTTTCCTCATACAAAAAGGCTCCCACAATAACATCAAAATCAATTCTATCGGTATAACTAAAACTGATAGAGGTTACAAAGTGATCCCAAGGCTCAGGCTGAGAACAAAATAGTGTAACTTCTTTCTCTTCCCCTTCAATATTTACATCTATACTAGAAAACTGACATAAAAGAGTATTGAAAAATAGATGATCATAGATATTTGTACCTTCATCCGCAAACTGTATAATTGTCACTTCAAGTAGACTCTGTTTATTAAGGACTTCACTGTATAAAGGCTTTCTAACTTGGTCTATAAGCCTAAAACTGTTTTCTCTCCAATGACGTTAAAAAACACATCATCTACCAAACACAAATGAATAACACTGAGGGCTCTTACATCCATGTCCTCCCAGTCATCATTATCCATGCCCACTGGTTTATTTTCCCTTCCCAACAACAACTTTGCCACTCCTTGTTGCACAAGCATATCCTGCATCTTAACCTACAATAGGTCAAAACTATTACTGCCATTGATCTTTTTGATTTCAAACTTCACACTTTGCATCTTCGTCATTAACACATAATTTTCCCAAAAGATCTAATAGCACTTGTTTTCCTGAGCAGCAAAAGCATAACCTGCAAATAAATTGAAATTGCATAAAATAATGGCAAATAAACAAGATAAGGGAATAATCAAACGCATAAATTGACACAGTGTTTTACATAGAAATTTGCCACATATTTTCTAAATCCATCTACAACTTTTAAAGCAGTGATATAAGAAACTTTTTACATAAAACAAAAAATTTCCTTTTATATTTTTTTTCAAAAAAACTTAGATTAGGAAAATAAACCAAGCCAGAAAAACCCATATTAGCTATTATCCAAAAAATATAGAGAAATAATTAGCAACTTCTAACATATTTTTATTGCTTAAATATCAAAACAATGTTAATAGAAATATTTGATTTTGTGGGTATTTCTTAAATACCACGTCAATGGTGATAGAAATACTTGATTCCAACCATTTAAAGACTACGGTCCTAACAGTTATTTTATTTCTCCAAGTAAGATAGCATTAATGTTCGGATTATTTTATTTCTCCTAAGTAAGATAGCATTAAGGACTATTGTTAGTGTAGTCTCCATTAAGATTACAATGATAGAATTTGAATGAATGGGTTAGCCAAATGGTTTTCCGCAAAAGATTTCAATAGTAAAATACAACTTAATCATTTCCCTTATTCTCTAATTAGCATCATCCCAAAACCATCCGTCAAATGAAGAGGCTGGAACGGTTTACAATTTCTAACTCGAATTGCTTCCGAATTCCCGCTATGATTGAAAGCTCTACCAAGCTGTAACTGTTAACAATTTCTAACTCGGATTGCTTCCAAATTCGCACTATGATTGAAAGCTCTGCCAAGCTCTTCATTTTCATTTGAATGTAACTTTTGGTGGTCACATCTATCTTTCATATTTAATCCAAAGCAATTTGGAATTAATGCTTACATCTTATATGTCTAATGTTGGTTTATGAGCTGATAGTGATAGTTGAGAAATTTTCTCAGTTTTTTTTCTAAATTAAGAACAAGTTAGATCTAAATTAAGAACAAGTTAGATTTGGAAAAATCTATATTATAGAATAATATTTGAATCTAAGATGTGTATTGACCTATACACTTTTGTGCGAAATATATGAATGCTTCTAACATTTTTTAACATGGTATCAGAGCGCAAGGCGGGTGGTGTTGGGATTGTGAGAGAGGTTGTGCGAACAGTGTACTGTGCATATTGTGAACATTGATGTTCGTTGTCAGCTGTAGGAGATTGGAAGCATAGATTGTCTTGGTTATGTTTGATGAGGCTGCGTTGGAGACTGGTGTGCTGTGGAGGTCGCCGTGGAGCATCGACGTGAACATATCAATGAAAATCAATGACGTCAAAGGCTGTTGTGAAGACTAGTGGAAAAGTTGGCTATGCATGTTCTTGTGAATATGTTTCTGTGATTGCATTGAGCGTTGATTATTGTAAAGACTAGTGATAAGTTCACCACATATGGGTTGGAGCTGTGACGGTCAAACCGCAAACCAACGTGGAGCAGCGACATGGTTTTTTGAGGTTGATTATTGTAAATACTAGTGATAAATTCACCACATATGGATTGGAGATGTGACGGTCAAACCGCAAAGCAACGTGGAGCAGCGACATGGTTTTTTGAGCGTTGATTGTTGTAAAGACTAGTGATAAATTCACCACATATGGATTGCTGCTGTGACGGTCAAACCGCAAACCAACGTGGAGCAGCGACCTGGTTTTTTAATTTCTTGAGCAGAGTCTAAAGTTTCCTTTCGCTTTACTTTTAGCGACTGTGGATCCGTTGGTGGAGAAAGTTTTTTAGGTGGAAAGAGCGTAGATCAAGCACACGAATTTTCTTTGGTTGTTCGAATTTCAAAGCATGCGATTTTTCACAAAGAAGTCGAAGCTTTTTTCAATTGCAAAAAGGCCATGATTAATGAAATATCGCAATAGCTTTCTCAGACCTGTTCTGTCAAGATTTTTTTAGACTCGGGATGGTTTCTTGCCGCACAGAGAACCGCAGACTATTGTATCGAGCATGGAAGGAAATCGATTGTTTCAAGGGTATTAAGATAAGTGGACTCAGGGGTGAAGAAGAGTAGTACTGTATCACATCTTTGTGAATTCGTGGGTGCTTCTTTCGGTGTTTCTAAAGGCTTGTGTAGGTGAGAAATTCCTACGGATTCTGCAACATTCTGATTGGAATTCGTACACAGACATATCCTTCCTTACAATGTTATTAACGACCACAGTAAACCATAAAGTTTGTGTCGTGTTCTCCTTTAGTTCGTTGCTGTGGACTATGTTGCGCTGCACTTATGAATGACAGGTCATGGAGTAAATCTTTGAAGGGTCCATTAATTTAGTGGGAGTGAGCTTGTCAATATGTTTTTTAGCCAGTTATGTATAATTTTGTTCAAATGATAATTAAGAAGTTCTAGTGATGGTGCAGTTGAATTAGTTGGGAAAATTTAGTTATCTATGTTAGTAAAATGATGATGAAGTGAATGACCAATTTGAAACTTTCAAACTCTTTTATAACAACTACATTTCAGTGAAAAGGCACAATATGGATGGTTGTTGAGATAGTATGGCAGTTGTGGATCTAGAGAAGGATCGCTCATTCGTTGAAGACATGGGAGTGGTCTTCTAATGAGGTTATGCGACGGTTTGGCATGTTGTTCAGTAATTGACTTTCGGAAATTTGTGATTTGGGAGTTCCCGAGTGGAACTCGAATCCAACTTGCTAACTACACCTTTACAAACATTGTGAGGCAACTTGATGGAGCATATACTCATAAGTTGTATACCAGTTAAAGAATGATTGTGTATTTTGTTGTTTATGGTTGGTTTCAATAAATTTATGTAATGTAAGCATTAAGAGGGGAATTTGGAGTTAATGCTTACATTTGTAATGTTGGCTTATAAGCTGTCGGTGATGGTTGAGAAATTCTCTCAACCTCTCCTTCTAAATTAGCAGGAAATTAAATCTCACAAATTCTATATTATAGAGTAATTTATAAATGTAAATTGTGTGTATTAAGGCATACACCTTTATGTGAAATATATGAGTGTTCCACCATTCTTTAACAAAGCATGTCCAGTTAATTATCCTCCCCGTTGTTACGTGCAATATTAGTGTTTCAACTTTGTTTCTTTATTTATCACAGGACTTTAATACATCTCCTCCACAAACCATACTTCATACCTTTTCAAAGTAACGTGCCACGACACTTAAATATGTGAAAGACATGTAAATTTTAAATTTGTAAAGTGATTCTATTTATTATTATTTTAAATAAACAGATGACCTTGTTTTCATGGAAAATTTAAATGTCACAACTTACGTTTCCTTGGAGTTTTAAAAAGAAATCGTGACACTAGCACCAGCCAGACAAAGAATTCGTGACACTGGCACCAACCCATCGCACAAGGATCTTAACCATGGGTGGCGTTAGCTTGTTTTTTCATTGTATCGCTGAAGGCTCGCCAGTGTTACATTTTCAATTTGAAAAATAACCTCGTAAATTTCCTCTGATTGCACCCGTAGTGGGACCAGTTCATCAGTAGCAAATCGAGATCGAGAGCCCCTGCATTCAGCAGAGCTATTTTACTATGAGTCAAGCGATTTCTACACCAAGCATCCTACCCTCTCTAATGCTAGAGAAACCATTGCATGCAATACACTTGCCTCGCTATTAGGAAAGGCTCTAGAGAAATCTAGACATCTTTGAACAACCAACCTGGGGGCTTAATCTATGGGCGCTTTGCCTCCTAGGCATTTACTTACGGGTTTCCAAGATCGAATCTCTTGGAAACTTAACTTACGTATTTCTTATGGGTTTCCAAGATCAAATCTCTTGAAAACCTAACTTACGTAAAAACCAACTTCGCTGATATTGTAAGATTATTTAACTAGATATGGAGTGGAGCTACATCACGGCAGTGAGGCAATTCAAAGATAATTTTAGCTTCATCAATCAATTTACAATGTCTATTAAAACAATTAATGTAAGAAATTTTGGGTATTTTTCAATGGGAGAAAATACCAAAACCAAACAGATAAAGAACACAGAGCCAATGCTCTGTTTACTCTGGATCTTTTGCAGAGAACCTCTTTTAAAAAAAATTAACTTAGAACACAGTCCATTACAACAGTATAAAAACATTTTCTATTGCTTAAAAACAAAAAAAAATTGATACAAACTTCATCCTCTGCGCAGAGAGGGATTTACAAGACAGACTCTGTCTCTGTTCTTCTCGTTCTTCCACTGCTGTGGGTATTACAAAAAAAACTTTCATGGTGTTCCTGTGTCTTACAATGGCAAACCACCATTACAATGCCCCTCTGTTTTCTTTTTCCTTGCACTGCTGTGCATTCTTCTCTTGTTCCCCATTCAATCTCTGTGCGCAGGCTTCATTGTGCTCTGTTCTTTGTTCCCTGAGCAATACAGTTGCACAGCCTCAACACATTCTTTACATTGTTATGTTCTTCGTGAACAACAAAAAAAAATCACGCACTCCACCGTGCGCAGGCACCATACCCATAAAAACTAATTCACATCGGCCCCTTTTTTTTACTGCATATACATGCGGGCTCAACACAACGTTTTTATATATAAAACATACAAAAAAAATAAAAACTACAGCACGTAGCCTTTACTCTACAACGTATATAAAAAAACATATATAATAATATATGCCCATAACCATATTAAAAAGGCCTCCACCAAAAAACTACGAAAACATTAAATTCCATAAATTCTTCCATCCGGCGGTCAAACCAAAAACCATTACCGCACGCAAAAATGTGATTTGACGTGGGCCCGTGCACCTTCGGGAAATCGACGGCTGAGATCGGGCGCCCTGATCACTTGGCTGATCCAACGAGGTTCGCACACCAACCTCGGGAAAAACAAACGGACTTTAGCGTCCGGGGAGAGCGGTTTTCGGCGTCGTACAGGGGACGCGTGGCGCAGTTTGATTGTGTCGGGGCCCCTGCTACGGATACCGCCTTCTGCGAATGGTGGTGCGGGGAGACCGGGCGGTTTCGTTCTGGCGGTTTTGGGTGCAGCGGTTTGGGCGTTGGTACGGCTGCTGAGTCGGCTGCCCACGTCCGCCTGCTGCCTGCAGTTGGAATTAACATTCCAACACTCCCCTTTAATTTCAACTGCTGGGCATTAAGACATACCCAAACACTTCCTCTTGTAGAGGGATTCCTCAGTACTGCTGTTACAAAGATATCATCCTCACATAGAGGGATTCACCAACTGCTTCTGATGCAGTTCACAAACAAACAAAGTTGTATTCCTCTTAATAGAGGGATTAACCTAAAACTTTGCCTAAGAGCACCTTCCTCATGACAGAGGGATTCACCATGTAACTGTGCTTAAGAGCGCCTTCCTCATGACAGAGGGGTTCACCATTACAATGTGCTGAAGAGAACCTTCCTCATGACAGAGGGATTCACCTGTTATAAAAAAACATCTTCCTCTTAACAGAGGGATTTACCAAACTATGCTAAAGAGCATCTTCCTCTCAACAGAGGGATTCACCAAATGACTGCTTCAAATGCAGTTCCAAAACAAACAATCATTGCACTGCTGTGTGTGCAAACTCATTACAATGTTCTTTTATGCTAATGCATATTCTCTGCTGCACTGTTGTGCCATCTTCTTTACTGTGTCTACCCCACACTGCTATGTCTACACTTTCACTGCTTGTGCACTTTTCAAAGACAAAATACTCTGTCCTTTTCTGGAACAATTACACTGTCCCAATTTACAAATTTACACTGCTGTGTGTAAACATTTCTTACACTCACTGCTGTTGCATATTCATTCCCAATACAAAACATTTCCTCTGTTGTGCATTACACTCATTCTGCTGTGAGTATATTCTCTCACATTACATAGAAGGAAACTACCTTCCATTGCTATGCATTTCAATGCATGTGCACCACAAAAAAAAAATTCAAACTGCTGTTCATTCTAATCCATGTGCTCCACAAAAAAAATTTCAAACTGCTATTTTGTGTTCTATCTTCCCACTGCTGTGAGGGTTTCCATGCTTTGCATTTTTCTCTTATCTCGTTGCTGCTCTTTACATTTCAGCGCTGCCATCTTTTCTTCTTTATGCATTTCTGTGCATATTGCATAAAAACAAAGCAAAAACAGTGCTGATTTCAACACTGCTGCATATTACCTTTCAGAGGGATTAACAAAAATTTCATTTGCAACTGCTGCGCTGCAATACATCCTCCATCAACAAATGACTGTTAATACAGCTCAGCAAACAAAAAATTACAAGCTCCCCTTTAATGTATGCTTGTCTTCTTTTGGCAAGTTTTCTCAAAACAAACTTAGATCAGCTGCGTTGCTTAAGGGGCTTTCACACTGTATTTCTTTTCTTCTCCATACTTGTGTAACTTTCTTCTTTTGCATGGGTCTAGCTTGTGTAAGAGCCCATGTCAAGTTACAATCTCGTGCCATATGCCCAATGTTATGACACTTGAAACATTCAACGTTGTTCATGAATAACATTTCATGATTTCTTCTAAAATTGTTTCTTGGAGGTTGTCGAAGACCACAACATTTATCTTTATGAAATGCTCTACAGTCTTTTGCCATATGACCAAAGTTTGAGCAAACATAACAATAACCATAAAATGAACTTTGGTACCTGGGAGATGGAGGTTTTCTTGATGCACTTCTGAAGCCTTGTTGCCTTGAGATCCTTTTGTGATCACCATTGCATCTTGCCTCTTTGACATCAGCTACATTTCTTCTTGGAGCTGGTTTTCTACTTGGAGTAGGATTTCTTTTATTGCAGCCTTCATTTTTCTCCTTGCCTTTGCTGGAACTAGGAGCTTCACAACTTCTTTCTGGCTTCTTCACATCTCCTTTGCTTAAAGCATCCTCATCCTTGTTTGAGGATTCACCTACATACCCAAGTCCTGATTTATCAAATGGAGATCTGTGATAGCTAAGCATGTCATCCAATGCTTGAGAGCTCTTCATGATCTTGTTCATCCCTTCAACCTTCTTCCTGAGGAGGACAATCTCTTCTTCTAGCTTTTCACATACATCATTTCTCTTTGCTAGTTGTCCCTCGGTTTCTTCCTTGCTACGAGTAGCTTCAGCTGCTACTATTTTGAAGGAGATAATATCTGTCTTCATTTTGAAGATTTCTTCATCTTTTGCTTGACTGCTCTTCATTTTCTTTTCAGCTCCTTCTGCCTGCTTCCTGGCTTCTTGTAGTTCGGACTTAAGGGAGGAGACATCTATCTTGTACTGTCCAATCTCTTCTACAAGTTTATTCACTCTCTTGTGTCTTTGTTCAAGTTCACTTGTCAAGACATCTGCTTGCTTCTTTGCACTATTCAGCTGATTTGTCATAGATATGACTTCTTCATGATGTTTCTTCTTGCATTGGTCAAGCTCCTTCTTAAGCTTAGCGAGCTCTTCATCCCTTTCTCTTACTTGAAGCTTGATGAAGTCAAGCTTTTCATTCTCAGCTTCTATGATGGGTTCTTCTTGACTCATTGTCATGGTCAGTGCTCTCTTTGCATGAAGGTCATGCAGTCTGTCCCATATATCCTTTGTTGATGTATATTTTCTTAGATTCCTCTTCACAGAATCAGGGAGTCCATCCAAGATAGTCTTTGTTGCTTGTGCATCATACTCCATGGATTCTTTATCCATCTTGCTATCATCAATCACTGACTCCTAGACTTCAATCCCCTCAGACATTAGGAAAGCCCTCATCTTTATTTCCCATACATCAAAGTTTCCATCAAACTTTGGGGTTTCAAATAGAATGTATTCAAATAAATTGTCTTCTATTTTAATAGAGGAGGGAGACACATTTTTAACAGGCCTGGAGGCTTTCTTCTTTGACCTTGCCATTCTTATCTAGGCTTTAAATACTTGATTGTGTTTTCTTTAATCACTGACTCTTTCTATAACAGTAACACAAGGGAAAGCTTTGAAAAATACCTTAACTCTTTTGGCTGAGTCTTCACACTACTGGAGAGGTTTGACTGCTGCAACCACACCTTCCTTCAGCTTCTTTGAGTCTTCAAAGAGCCTGGACTAGCTCTGATACCACTTTTGGGTATTTTTCAATGGGAGAAAATACCAAAACCAAACAGATAAAGACCACAGAGCCAATGCTCTGTTTACTCTGTCCAGGATCTTTTGCAGAGAACCTCTTTTAAAAAAAATTAACTCATAACACAGTCCATTACAACAGTATAAAAACATTTTCTATTGCTTAAAAACAAAAACTGATACAAACTTCATCCTCTGCACAGAGAGGGATTTACAAGACAGACTCTGTCTCTGTTCTTCTCGTTCTTCCACTGCTGTGGGTATTACAAAAAAAACTTTCATGGTGTTCCTGTGTCTTACAATGGCAAACCACCATTACAATGCTCCTCTGTTTTCTTTTTCCTTGCACTGCTGTGCGTTCTTCTCTTGTTCCCCATTCAATCTCTGTGCGCAGGCTTCATTGTGCTCTGTTCTTTGTTCCCTGATCAATACTGCTGCGCAGCCTCAACACATTCTTTACATTGTTATGTTCTTCGTGAACAACAAAAAAAAATCACGCACTCCACCGTGTGCAAGCACCATACCCATAAAAACTAATTCACATCGGCCCCTTTTTTTTACTGCATATACATACGGGCTCAACACAACGTTTTTATATATAAAACATACAAAAAAATAAAAACTACAGCACGTAGCCTTTACTCTACAACGTATATAAAAAAACATATATAATAATATATGCCCATAACCATATTAAAAAGGCCTCCACCAAAAAACTACGAACAGCATTAAATTCCATAAATTCTTCCATCCGGCGGTCAAACCAAAAACCATTACCGCACGCAAAAATGTGATTTGACGTGGGCCCGTGCACCTTCGGGAAATTGACGGCTGAGATCGGGCGCCCTGATCACTTGGCTGATCCAACGAGGTTCGCACACCAACCTCGGGCAAAAGAAACGGACTTTAGCGTCCGGGGAGAGCGGTTTTCAGCGTGGTACCAGGGACGCGTGGCGCAGTTTGATTGTGTCGGGGCCCCTGCTACGGATACCGCCTTCTACGAATGGTGGTGCGGGGAGACCGGGCGGTTTCGTTCTGGCGGTTTTGGGTGCAGCGGTTTGGGCGTTGGTATGGCTGCTGAGTCGGCTGCCCACGTCCGCCTGCTGCGTGCAGTTGGAATTAACATTCCAACAAGAAATGAAGCAATTTCTCAACAACCAGCAATCAATATGAAATCAAACTCACCATGGTCAAACTGTCCATGGGTTGGAAATTCAAATAGACAAGCATTTCAGCATTATTCTTCTCATTCTGCTACTCCCCATAAATGCAAAACACATTCTTCTCAATCCCACCACACAGGTTTTCTTCGTTTCTCACCAAGCTTTCGACATTCAGACACAAGCTAAATGGATAGTTAATGGTAAAGGAGTATCTCTAAGCTTTAGAAACTCAACATTTTTCCCGCATGGCTGAAAACGCAACAGGAAAGGGGTTTGTTACTTCACCTTCTATGTTACTATTTTCAATATTACTAATTTTATAAGCTGCCAGTAAACGCTCAAAACGCAGCTTAAGCATCCCAAGACTTGGAAAATCAATTTCTTAAGATCTGTGGTGTTATTCATATCTCAAAGGTCTACACACCATCAAAATGAATAGTAAAACTGTATTACTATTTGCAAGCTGCCATTAAACTCTCAAAACGAAGGTTAAGGACCCCAAGACTTGGCTAATTTCTTAACCTCGGTGGTGTCCTTCATACCTCAAAGCTCTACACAACATATGAATGAACAGTAAAACTCTTCTGTTGATGAGTACCCTGATTCTGACAATGGGCTAGGTCTAAAAACGCAATAAAAAGATGAGAACATACACAGAAATGACAGCTAAATTTGCAAACAAATAAAACACAGTAAAAGGATGAGAACATACGGAGAGATGATAGCCAAATTTGCAAACAAATAATACATAAATAGGGGTAAAATGGAAGCAGTATGCATCTTAAAACCCAAATGGTTCATTTTCTGAGTTGTTGGAAGCTCAAAGGTCGCTCAACTTTGTTGGGGATTTTTCTGGCAAAATCCCAAAAACAAAAAAAACTGAACAGAGAACAATGCTCTTTTACCTCCACAGGATCTTTAACACAGCGGAAACTTTTTTTTTTTTTTTAAATTACTTGCAGATGACAGAGTTTACACACACAAACAAATTTCTATTCATTAATAAAAGCAACTGCTGTTACAAACTTCTTCCTCTCTCTCAGAGGGATTCACCAAGAACATTTAACAAAAATTACTCTGTCTTCTCCTGAGATTCTACACTGTTGTGTGTAAAGATCTCTTTTACATTCACTGCTGTAAAAACAGACTTCTACTACACGAATTTTCTTCACGCTGCTGAGTGGGTTACAAATACATCGCATTGTTGTGCCTCACTCTTCAATTTCATTACTTCGCACTGCTGTGCATTACCTTCCTCTTCTACAATACACGAAAAAACATTATGTATATATATATGGCAATAAAACAAAAGGACTTACATACGTTTCCACTTGCCATGCTTCCGTAAAATAAAAAAAACAATAAAATTAAATGATTTTTACCAGCCTTTAATTGTGCCCATACTCCCGCTCAAACAAAATTAAAAACTTCATCAAAACTTACCAACCACAGTAAATTGCATTTACTGTTTTACTGACACTTACTGGCGGTAAAGTAAAACTTTTACTTCACGTAAAATTTCATTTAATGCCGGCGTATACTTCACCCATTGACTTCATTTAAATCGCATCGCAGAATCCCATTTGGTCGGAACACAAAATTGGGGCACACGCACATGTTTCGATCTGCGATATGCGATAGGATCGCATCGCATCATCATTCGTCATCGCAACACATGGGACAAGAACTGGAGGGGGCAACGATCTGCGATCTGCGATGGATCGCATCGCAAATAAACTTGCAGTTGAAATTATTATTTTAACACTCCCCTTTAATTTCAACTGCTGGGTTATCAATCATACCCAGACATTTCCTCAAAAATTCAAAGCTTTTCTGATCCAGTGGCTTGGTCAGAATATCTGCAACCTGTTCCTGAGTGCTGCAATGTGGTAAAACAATTTCTCCATTGTTCACCAATTCTCTGATGTAATGGAACCTTGTATCAATGTGTTTCGTTCGCTTGTGAAACACAGAATTCTTGGACAACGCAATAGCTGAGCTATTGTCACATAAAATAACTGTTGCTTTTGCCTGCTCTTGGCCTAAGCTCCTCAACATTCTTCTCATCCAAACTGCTTGACACGCTGCTGCTGTAGCTGCCACGTACTCTGCTTCTGCTGTAGACAACGCCACAATGGGTTGTTTCTTGGAAGCCCATGAAATTGCTCCTGAACCCATATGAAAAACGTAACCGGATGTGCTTTTCCGATCATCCACACTTCCAGCCCAATTGCTATCGGTGTAGCCAACTAAATCTGAACTTTCTGAAAAAATATACAAAATGCCAAATCCTTTTGTGCCTTTGACATACCTCAGTATTCTTTTTGCTGCCTGCCAATGTGCCTCTTTTGGCCTCTCCATGAATCTGGAAATCAAACTAACAGCATACATTATGTCAGGCCTAGTTGCAGTCAAATACATAAGGCTGCCAACTATGCTCTTATATAAGCTAGGATCAAAATCCTTGCTGCTGTCCTCTTTGCTAAGTTTTAATCCCATTACCGTGGGAGTGTTTGCTGCTTTGCATTATTGCATATTAAATCTGCTCAATACATCATTTACATATCTTGCTTGAGAGATAAAAATTCCATTTTCATTTTGATCTACTTCTATTCCTAAGAAGTATCTCGGCAAACCCATGTCAGTCATTTCAAATTCTTCTTTCATGACTGATTTGAAGTTCTCAATGAGGTAGTCATCATTACCTGTAAAAATAACATCATCAACATACAAGACAACAATTAAAATCTTACCATCCTTTTCTTTGATGTAGACTGTGGGTTCTCCCTCACATTTGTCAAATTCATTTTCCAGTAGATAGGAATCTATCCTACTGTACCACGCTCTTGGCACTTGCTTCAGCCCATAAAGAGCTTTCTTCAATCTGCACACTTTGTGCTCTTGGCCTTTCTTCTCATAGCCTAGAGGTTGTTCAATGTAAACCTCTTCCTTTAACACTCCATTTAGGAATGCCGACTTCACGTCCATTTGGTAGACTTTCCATTTGTTTTGTGCTGCTATGGACAACACTGCTCTCACGGTTTCCATTCTTGCAACCGGTGCGAAAGTCTCCTCATAATCTCTCCCATACTGCTGCTTGTATCCCTTGACAACAAGTCTTGCCTTGTGTCTTTCAATTTTGCCTTCAGCATTGCACTTGGTCTTATAGACCCATTTGACTCCAATGACTTCTTTACCTTTTGGTAGCTCAACCAAATCCCATGTCTTGTTTCTTTCTATGGCATTCATCTCCTCATCCATAGCTTCTATCCATTTCTTATCTTTAATAGCATCTTCGAAATGAATGGGATCAACATGACAATACAAGACAAATAAGGAATTCATTCCTTCATTATAAATGTCACTCAAGTTTCTAAACTTCTTACCTCTTTCACTTGGTGTGCAAGTGCTTGAAGATGCACTTGAATTTCCTCCTTGTGGTGAGTTTGGAGAAGCACTCTCATTTCTCCTCAAAGGTGTTCCTTGTTGTCCTTGTGTTGGCGCTGCTGTTTGGGGATGTATCTCTACCATCTCCTCATCATCTTCATCATGAGACAAACAATTTTTAACATTAATTGTTTTCTCTATGCTTCCATCCCAAGCTTCCTCCTCAATAAACTGAACATCTCTGCTCACAAAGAACTTCTTGGTGGATGGGATATACAGCCTGTAAGCTTTAGATTCCTCACTGTATCCGATGAAGATACATTTCTCCCCTTTGTTGTCCAACTTCCTCCTTAGCTGATCATAAATGTGTGCATAAGCCACACAACCAAAAACTTTCATGTGGGTGACTCCTTGCTTTCTCCCACTCCATGCTTCTTCCGACACTTTGTTCATTACAGCTTTTGTAGGACACCTATTCAAGATATATATAGCACAGTTTACAGCTTCAGCCCAATAATCATTTGGCAAATGCTTTGCCTTCAACATGCTCCTCGCCATATCCATAATGGTCCTGTTCTTCCTTTCAGCAACTCCATTTTGCTGTGGGGTGTACCTTGCTGTAAATTGCTTGTGAATTCCATTCTCTCTACAAAAACATAAAAATTCTTTGGAGATATACTCACCTCTTCTGTCTGTTCTCAAAACTTTAATACGCAGCCCACTTTGATTTTCCACAAGTGCTTTGAAATTTCGGAATTTTTCAAACACTTCTGATTTGTTCTTCAAGAAATAAACCCAAGTTTTTCTTGTAAAATCATCAATGAATGTTAGAAAATATTGGCTGCCTGCTAAAGATTGATTTTGCATCGGTCCACATAAATCTGAGTGGACAATTTCTAAGGGTGCTTTTGCCCTTATGCTTTTCCCTGATGGAAAACTTTCTCTATGTTGTTTTCCCAATATGCAGCCTTCACAAAGGCTGTCCGGTTTCTCTATCAATGGTAATCCTCTTACCATTCCTTTTCTATTCAACAAATTAAGGCCTCCAAAGTTGAGATGTCCAAATCTCAAGTGCCACAACCAATTTTCATCATTTGGCACACTTTTGAGAGCTTCTTGGGTAACTGCTGCCATTGCATCTTTGTTTTTCAAATCTGCCCTTATTTTGAGAGGGAACATTTTGTTCCTCGTCATCCTCACTTCAGCAATGCATCGCTTGCTGGGTGGAATATCCATGATGGTGCATACATCATTCTCAAAGAAAACATTGTAACTCTTTTGAACAAGTTGTCCAATACTCAAAAGGTTACATCTCATTCCAGGAACATAATAGACATCTGTTATGGTTTTCCTTTCTCCTTGCTTTGTAAATATTTTAACTTCTCCTTTACCCATAACAGAAATTTTGCTATCAGTCCCAAGTGTGACTTGTGACTTCACACTTTGATCTAAAGCAGAAAACAAAGCTATGTTTCCTGTCATATGGTTGCTGCAACCGGAGTCTAGAAACCATATATCTTCACTATTTGTTTCAGCCATGTTACAAGCTAACAATACATTATCTTGGCTGACATTTTCTCTAGTAATATTTGCACTAGAGCTATTACTCACATCATGCTGCTTCTTTCTACATTCACTGGCATAATGCCCATATTTTTTACAATAATAACATTGGACATTGGGTTTTTCATACCTTTGTCCTTGAGCATGATGTTGTCCTCCTTGTTGGCTGCTGCCTTGGCCTTGGTTCTGATTTGGATTGCTGCCTCTTCCTTGAGCATTCGCTGGACTGTTCCTTCCACCTCTGTTCTGGCTTCTGCCTCTTCCTCTCTTATTTCCTCTGCCTTGACCTCTTCCTCTTCCAAAGGACATCTGGGTCTTGAAGGCTTGCTCTAGAGATGAGTTTTCATTTCTACTCAACCTCTGCTCATGTGTGATCAGTGATGCATGAAGCTCATCAACTGAAAAGTTTGAGAGATCCTTTGTCTCTTCTATGGTGGTGACAATCACATGGAACCTTGAGGGTAGGCACCTCAATAGTTTCTCCACAATCCTCCTTTCTTCAAGTATCTCTCCATGAGATCTTATTTGTGTGACCAGGCCAATTACATGAGTGAAGAATGAGTCAATATTGTCTGACTCCTTCATGCATAGATTCTCAAAATCTTTCCTCAGCAACTGTAGCTTTGTTGTCTTCACTCTCTCCATGCCTTGATAGGCTGTATTGAGAGTTTGCCATGCATCTTTGGATGTCTTAGCTGCTGCTAACCTTGGAAACACACTTCCATGCACTGCCTGATACAAGAAGAAAAGGTCTTTTGAATCCTCCTTCTTGCAGCTCTTTAACAGATCCTTCTCTCCCTGAGTTAATGCATTAAACTCATTTTCATCTGCTGGTTGTTCAAAACCATCCTCAACTATTTCCCATAAGTCTTGGGAAGCAAACAAGGCTTTCATTGTTATTGCCCAATAGTCATAGTTTTTGCCATCAAATAGTGGGAGTTGCATACCCATGCTATTGCTGGTGCTGGTGCCAGCCATTTTTGCACTCTTAACTATGCTTCAAATACTTCACTGTGTATTTAAAATAACAGACTGTCTTCAACAGCAACACAAAAAAAAACTTGAGAAATACCTTGGATTCTTTTGCCTGAGTCTTCACACTGCTGGAGAAGTTGCTACAGTAAGAATCCTTCCTTCAGCTTCTTTGAACCCTTCAAAGAGCCTAGACTAGCTCTGATACCACTGTTGGGGATTTTTCTGGCAAAATCCCAAAAACAAAAAAAACTGAACAGAGAACAATGCTCTTTTACCTCCACAGGATCTTTAACACAACGGAAACTTTTAAAAAAAAAAAAAATTACTTGCAGATGACAGAGTTTACACACACAAACAAATTTCTATTCATTAATAAAAGCAACTGCTGTTACAAACTTCTTCCTCTCTCTCAGAGGGATTCACCAAGAACATTTA
The DNA here is from genome assembly GCA_031772625.1 of Pinus tabuliformis. Classification (NCBI taxonomy): domain Eukaryota; kingdom Viridiplantae; phylum Streptophyta; class Pinopsida; order Pinales; family Pinaceae; genus Pinus; species Pinus tabuliformis. The sequence continues at coordinate 567,913,710 of CM062819.1, read as the reverse complement.
ACAAAAATTACTCTGTCTTCTCCTGAGATTCTACACTGCTGTGTGTAAAGATCTCTTTTACATTCACTGCTGTAAAAACAGACTTCTACTACATGAATTTTCTTCATGCTGCTGAGTGGGTTACAAATACATCGCACTGCTGTGCCTCACTCTTCAATTTCATTACTTCGCACTGCTGTGCATTACCTTCCTCTTCTACAATACACGAAAAAACATTACATATATATATATATATATATATGGCAATAAAACAAAAGGACTTACATACATTTCCACTTGCCATGCTTCCGTAAAATAAAAAAAACAATAAAATTAAATGATTTTTACCAGCCTTTACTTGTGCCCATACTCCCGCTCAAACAAAATTAAAAACTTCATCAAAACTTACCAACCACAGTAAATTGCATTTACTGTTTTACTGACACTTACTGGCGGTAAAGTAAAACTTTTACTTCACGTAAAATTTCATTTAATGCTGGCGTATACTTCACCCATTGACTTCATTTAAATCGCATCACAGAATCCCATTTGGTCGGAACACAAAATTGGGGCACACGCACATGTTGCGATCTGCGATATGCGATAGGATCGCATCGCATCATCATTCGTCATCGCAACACATGGGACAAGAACTGGAGGGGGCAGCGATCTGCGATCTACGATGGATCGCATCGCAAATAAACTTGCAGTTGAAATTATTATTTTAACAAACTTGCTCAATAAAACTGCTTGCCATCGAATTTTCTCCAGCTCCTTTGCTGTCGTGGTAAGGCAAGTGTGGTCGATGCAAATTTTATATATTATAACTGACAGAACCTTCGGTTCGCCGGCAGGGAATACCGCTGCCTCCAACCCTTGTTTTATAATTTTTTCTCCCATTATGTGTCCTCAATGTATTTATTTTCTTCTTTGTATATTTCCATACAAAATCTTACACTTTTTTAATTTAAAAAAAAAACAAATATTTTAAAGAGGAAATAGATACATATGTTCATAAATTAAATATGAATAAAACAAATAAAATTCATACCAAAATTCTCTTTCGTCCTATTACGTTAGATGAGAATCTCGCCCAATTCCTTTTTCCATGTATATCTTCATTAAAATTGAAAACTAGTTTCTCCAATATATTCTCGTCTTTCATGTCATAATTTTTTATTATTGTTTTAAGTAATAAAAGTTATCACATGTTCAGCGCTATCTTTACGAAAAATAAAAGTTCAATACCTATTATCAATGAAAATTCGTATTAATTCGTATTTCATATTAAAGACAAACCTTGCTGCCTTAACTTTTCCTTAGAAAGCACTTAAGTCTTCATTAGAAATAATTGGCTTCCTGGATTTGTTTATTTGAAATGCTGATTGGCGTTAATGAGGGCATGCCGAAATATTCCTATGGACAACACTGATGAATGAGATCATATAAATTTGAGTAGGATTCTTATAATATTTTTATTAGAAATAAATAAGATTGTTTTTAGTCAAGAGGATGCGGTGTAACCGTTAAATGGGGAGTTTAGTTTAAAAGGTTTTATTGTCTAATTTTAGGTAAAGACATTAAAGACTATGTAACAATGGAGGAATGAGAGTTGCTTTACGTTCAATTTTTTTAAATGAAAAAGAATAAATAAAAGTATTAAATATTTATTTTTGTGTGTATTTATTTGATGTAATGAGTGTTAAATGGACTATTCAAAAATTATGAGAAATTAGTCAGATATGATTATTCCTCATGGGATGAATGACTTATTTAAAGCAGTTAAATCCAAAAAAATAATATCTAAAACTATTAAATATAATTATAATTATATGATTAGGAATTATAAAATCAATATAAATATAATTTTTAGATGTAACATATACATGTATCGATGGATTTCTTCTGATTTCATATTAACCTAATTATTTCGACTCCATTATCTTTGATAACATCATTCTTCGATAATCAGTGTGCGATTTAATGAGTCAAAATATCTAGCGAAGTTAACTCAGAATAGATTTTACGTTTTTTAAGGAAATCTATTGTTTAATATTAAATGAAACATGTCAACTCTTTCAGAAAAGCTAGGACAATTTTATTACCAAAATATGGTACAGTTTCGACATAAATGAACTATATCATCAACTTATCCAGATGATAATCTATCTACACGACAAGGTGATAAATGTGCAAGCTTTTCCCTATGAATTCGTTCACCAATTAAAAGGAAAATATATCTACACAATAATGAGATAAACGTGCACCTTCGGGATTGTTAATTCATTTAAATGTGAACTGTATGATAATTCTATATGTCGGGAATTTCTGGTATTCCAAACAAAATACAGTGGAAAAATCCTCTTGTTTCCACTGTTGAGAATTTTCTGATAAATTTCGAAACAACAAAAATATGAACAGAGAGTAATACTCTGTTTTCTGATAATTCAAAAACACAAGAACAGAGCATAAAATAATACTCTACTTTGCCTCAGGATCAAAAACTGATCAAAATAATACTTTGTTTTTTACACAGAAAAATACTCTGTTTTTAACTCAGAAAAACAGAAAAATTCGTTCTCTGGAAACGGTGTTGCAGCAACACTTTTTTTTTCAGTTGTTGTAACTTGTGTTGCAACAACACTGTTCATGGTGTTGCAGCAACGTAAATTTTTTACGTCAAGTATTTTTTGAGTTACGGTGTAACAACAACAGGGATTTTTGACGTCAAATATTTTTCGACTTACGGTGTAACAGCAACAGGCAAAAAGAAACTTCTATTTATGAACGATAAACTAACTGATAAAATAAGTCTTCCTCACGTAGAGGGATCTTCACAAGATATTATGCTAAAGAGCATCTTCCTCTTGAAAGAGGGATTACAACAGGAACGCTTCAGTTCCACAAAACAACTATCTCAGAAAATTTCAGCACTGCTGTGCAATACAAAAAAAAACTCTCTTGTTCTACACTGCTGTGTGTTACAAAAGGACTTTCAATCTATCTATATTTTTCTACACTGTTGTGTCTGCATTTTATAGTGCGGGAAAGGGTCTTCACCGCTTTAACTTGCTGATGAAGTCTCTACTCCTCATGATTAACAGATTTGATCTTTTTCTGTATTTCTTGAGTCGGTGGTGATAAAATCTATGACTGATAAATGCTACGTCGGCTCGAGGCTGGTTCTTTTCTCTTTCAGTTGTTCTGCTTATTAATACAGTTGTTGAAAAGTAATGGTGTAGCACTAGATCTTATCTTCTTCCTTCTGGAAACACAAAAATGATTAAAGAGTGAAAAGATGGTAATGGCGGTGATTTAAAAGATCGGGAAAAAATGTGGGGCGCCGGAGCACGACAAATTAATAAAGTAGCTGCTGTTGTTCTGTTCACTGCAGTTGGAATTATAATTTCAACACTCCCCTTTAATTTCAAATGCTGGGTTATCAGTCATACCCAGAAGTTTCCTTAAAAACTCAAAACTTTTCTGATCCAATGGCTTTGTCAGAATATCCGCAACCTGTTCCTGAGTCCTGCAATGTTGTAAAATGATTTCTCTATTGTTCACCAATTCTCTGATGTAGTGAAACTTTGTGTCTATGTGTTTTGTTCTCTTGTGGAATACAGAGTTCTTGGATAATGCAATAGCTGAGCTATTGTCACAAAAAATAACAGTTGCTGTTGCCTGCTCCTGGCATAGACTTCTCAACATTCTCCTCATCCAAACCGCTTGACATGCTGCTGCTATAGCTGCCACATACTCTGCTTCTGCTGTAGACAATGCCACAATTGGCTGTTTCTTGGAAGCCCATGAAATGGCTCCTGAACCTATGTGAAAAATGTAACATGATGTGCTTTTCTGGTCATCTACACTTCCAGCCCAATCACTATCTGTGTATCCAACTAAATCTGAACATTCTGAAATAGTATAAAATATGCCATACCTTTTTGTACCTTTAACATATCTCAGAATTCTCTTTGCTGCCTGCCAATTTGTTTCTTTTGGCTTCTCCATGAATCTGGAAATTAAACTAATAGCATACATTATGTCTGGCCTAGTTGCAGTCAAATACATGAGGCAGCCAACTATGCTCTTGTACACACTAGGGTCAAAATCTTTGCTACTGTCTTCTTTGCTGAGTTTTAATCCCATCATTGTGGGAGTGATTGCTACCTTGCTGTCCTGCATGTTAAATCTGCTCAGCACTTCATTTACATATTTTGCCTGTGAAATAAAAATTCCATTTTCATTTTCTTCTACTTCTATTCCTAAGAAGTATCTCAGCAAACCCATGTCAGTCATCTCAAATTCTTCTTTCATGACTGATTTAAAATTTTCAATGAGGTAGTCATCATTACCTGTAAAAATCACATCATCAACATATAACACAACAATTAAAATTTTACAGTCCTTTTCTTTTATGTAAACAGTGGGTTCTCCCTCACACTTCTCAAATCCTTTTTCCAGTAGATAGGAATCTATCCTACTGTACCATGCTCTTGGCGCTTGCTTCAGCCCATAAAGAGCATTCTTCAATCTGCAGACTTTGTGCTCTTGGCCTTTCTTCTCATAGCCTAGAGGTTGCTTGATGTAAACCTCTTCCATTAATACTTCATTCAAGAATGCTGACTTCACGTCCATTTGGTAAACTTTCCATTTGTTTTGTGCTGCTATGGACAGCACTGCTCTCACGGTTTCCATTCTTGCAACCGGTGCGAAAGTCTCCTCATAATCTCTCCCATATTGCTGCTTATATCCCTTGACAACAAGTCTTGCCTTATGCCTTTCTATCTTGCCTTCAGCATTACTCTTGGTCTTGTAGACCCATTTAACTCCAATGACTTCTTTACCTTTTGGTAGCTCAACTAAATCCCATGTCTTATTTATTTCTATGGCATTCATCTCCTCATCCATAGCTTCTATCCATTACTTATCTTTAATTGCATCTTTGAAATGAACAGGGTCATCAAAATGACAATACAAGGCAAACAAAGAATTCATTCCTTCATCATAAATATCACTTAAATTTCTGAATTTCTTACCTCTTTCATTCGGTGTGCAAGTGCTTGTAGATGCACTTGAATTTCCTCCTTGTGGTGTGCTTGGAGAAGCACTCTCATTTCTCCTCAAGGGTGTCTCTTGTTGTTCTGTTGTTGGCGCTGTTGTTTGGGGATGTGTTTCAGCCAACTCCTCATCATCATCATCATGAGACAAACAGTTTTTAACATTAACTGTTTTCTCTATGCTTCCATCCCAAGCTTCCTTTTCAATAAATTGAACATCTCTGCTCACAAAAAACTTCTTTGTGGATGGGATATATAACCTGTAAGCTTTGGATTCTTCACTGTATCCAATGAAAATACATTTCTCCCCTTTGCTGTCCAATTTCTTCCTTAACTGATCTGGAATGTGTGCATAAGCCACACAACCAAAAAATTTCATGTGGGTGACTCCTTGCTTTCTCCTACTCCATGCTTCTTCTGGCACTTTGTTCATCACTGCTTTTGTAGGACATCTATTCAAAATATATACTGCACAGTGTACAGCTTCAGCCCAATAATCATTTGGCAAATGCTTTGCCTTCAACATGCTCCTCGCCATATCCATGATTGTTCTGTTTTTCCTTTCAGCAACTCCATTTTGCTGAGGGGTGTACCTTGCTATGAATTGCTTATGAATTCCATTTTCTCTGCAAAAACATAAAAATTATTTGGAGATATACTCACCTCCTCTGTCAGTTCTCAAAACCTTGATACGCAGCCCACTTTGATTTTCTACAAGTGCTTTGAAATTTTGGAATTTTGGAAACACTTCACTCTTATTCTTCAGAAAATAAACCCAAGTCTTTCTAGTAAAGTCATCAATAAATGTTAGAAAATATTGGCTACCTGTAAGTGATGGAGCTTGCATCGGTCCACATAAATCTGAGTCGATAATTTCTAAAGGTGCTTTTGCCCTTATGCTTTTCCCAGTTGGAAAACTTTCTCTGTGTTGTTTTCCCAATATACAACCTTCACAAAGGCTGTCTGGCTTTTCTATCAATGGTAATCCTCTTATCATTCCTCTTCTACTCAATAAATTAAGACCTCCAAAGTTGAGATGTCCAAATCTCAAATGCCACAACCAATTTTCATCCTTGGTACGGTTTGGAGAGCCTCTTATGTCACTGCTGCAATTACTTCTTTATTTTTCAAATCTGCTTTTATTCTGAGAGGGAACATCCTGTTCCTTGTCATCTTCACTTCAGCAATACAACGTTTGCTGGGTAATCTGTCCATGATGGTGCATACATCATTCTTAAAGAAAACATTGTAACCCTTCTGAACAAGCTGTCCAATACTCAAGAGATTACACTTCATTCCAGGAACATAATAGACATCTGCTATGGTTTTCTTTTCACCTTTCTTTGTAAATATTTTAACTTCTCCTTTTCCCATAACAGAAATTTTACTATCAATCCCAAGTGTGACTTGTGATTGCACACTCTGATCTAAAACAGAAAACAGGGCTATGTTTCCTGTCATATGGTTGCTGCAACCAGAATCTAGAAACCATATATCTTCACTGTTTGTTTCAGCCATATTACAAACTAACAACACATTATCTTGACTGATATTTTCTCTAGTGATATTTGCACTAGATCTATTACTCATATCATGCTGCTTCTTCCTACATTCATTTGCATAGTGCCCATATTTTTTACAATAATAACATTGGACATTGGATTTTTCATACCTTTGTCCTTGAGCATGATGTTGTCCACTTTGTTGACTGCTGCCATGGCCTTGGTTCTGATTTGGATTGTTGCCTCTTCCTTGAACGTTTGCTGGACTGTTTCTTCCGCCTCTGTATTGGGTTCTGCCTCTTCCTCTCTTGTTTCCTCTGCCTTGACCTCTTCCTCTTCCAAATGACATCTGGGTCTTGAGGGCTTGCTCTAGAGATGAGTTTTCATTTCTACTCAACCTCTTCTCATGTGTTATCAGTGATGCATGAAGTTCATCAACTGAAAAATTTGAGAGATCCTTTGTCTCTTCTATGGTGGTGACAATCACATCAAACTTTGAGGGTAGGCACCTCAATAGTTTCTCCACAATCCTCCTTTCTTCAAGAGTTTCTCCATGAGACCTTATCTGTGTGACCAAACCAATTGCTTGTGTGAAGAATGAGTCAATATTGTCTGACTCCTTCATACGCAGGTTCTCAAAATCTTTCCTCAGCAACTGTAGTTTTGCTGTCTTCACTTTCTCCATGCCTTGATAGGCTGTCTTGAGAGTTTGCCATGCTTCTCTGGATGTCTTGGCTGCTGCTATCCTCGGAAACACACTCTCATGCACTGCTTGATATAAAAGTACAAAGGCTTTCGATTCCTTCTTCTTATTGCTCTTCAACAGCTCTTTCTCTACCCGAGTTAATCCAATAAACTCTTCTTCATTTGTTGGTTCTTCAAATCCATATTCAACAAGTTCCCATAAATCTTGTGAGGCAAACAGGGCTCTCATGGTTATTGCCCAGTAGTCATAATTTTTTCCAATGAACTGTGGGAGCTGGGTATTAAACATACCCACGCTGGTGTTGGCCATTCTTCTAATACTTCACTGTAAAAAAAATCACTTAATTGTCTTTAGCAGCTACACAAAAAAACTAATCTGAAAAATACCTTGACAGCGTTTTCGCTCTGCTGGATAATTTGCTGCAGCAACAAATCTTCTTTCAGCTTCTTTGATGTCTTCAAAGAGCCTGGAGAAGCTCTGAGACCATGTCGGGAATTTCTGGTTATTCCAAACAAAATACAGTGGAAAAATCCTCCTGTTTCCACTGTTGAGAACTTTCTGATAAATTCCGAAAGAACAAAAATATGAACAGAGAGTAATACTCTGTTTTCTGATAATTCAAAAACACAAGAACAGAGCATAAAATAATACTCTACTTTGCCTCAGCAACAAATCTTCTTTCAGCTTCTTTGATGTCTTCAAAGAGCCTGGACAAGCTCTGAGACCATGTCGGGAATTTCTGGTTATTCCAAACAAAATACAGTGGAAAAATCCTCCTGTTTCCACTGTTGAGAATTTTCTAATAAATTCCGAAAGAACAAAAATATGAACAGAGAGTAATACTCTGTTTTCTGATAATTCAAAAACACAAGAACAGAGCATAAAATAATACTTTACTTTGCCTCAGGATCAAAAACTGATCAAAAGAATACTCTGTTTTTGACACAGAAAAATACTCTGTTTTTAACTCAGAAAAACAGAAAAATTCGTTCTCTGGAAACGGTGTTGCAGCAACACAGTTTTTTTTTTCAGTTGCTGTAACTTTTGTTGCAGCAACGCTGTTCGTGGTGTTGCAGCAACGTAAATTTTTGACGTCAAGTATTTTTTGAGTTACGGTGTAACAACAACAGGGATTTTTAACGTCAAGTATTTTTCGACTTACGGTGTAACAACAACAGGCAAAAAAAAACTTCTATTTATGAACGATAAACTAACTGATAAAATAAGTCTTCCTCATGTAGAGGGATCTTCACAAAATATTATGCTAAAGAGCATCTTCTTCTTGACAGAGTGATTACAACAGGAACGCTTCAGTTCCACAAAACAACTATCTCAGAAAATTTCAGCACTGCTATGCAATACAAAAAAAAACTCTCTTGTTCTATACTGCAGTGTGTTACAAAAGGACTTTCAATCTATCTATATTTTTCTACATTGTTGTGTCTGCATTTTATAGTGCGGGAAAGGGTCTTCACCGTTTTAACTTGCTGATGAAGTCTCTACTCCTCATGATTAATAGATTTGATCTTTTGCTGTATTTCTTGAGTCGGTGGTGATAAAATCTATGACTGATAAATGCTACGTCGGCTCGAGGCTGGTTCTTTTCTCTTTCAGTCGTTCTGCTCATTAATACAATTGTTGAAAAGTAATGGTGTAGCGCTGGATCTTATCTTCTTCCTTCTGGAAACACAAATATAATTAAAGAGTGAAAAGATGGTAATGGCGGTGATTTAAAAGATCGGGAAAAAATGTGGGGCACCGTATCACGACAAATGAATAAAGTAGCTGCTGCTGTTCTGTTCACTGCAGTTGAAATTATAATTTCAACACTATAAAACATGAAAATAGGTGGTTTGACCAATGCTAAAGAGATTGTGGACAACCATTATTAATTTCCTATTACAGGTTGGTCAAATAAATATGAAATATTCAAGCACCTACATTTATTAGAGATGATGGGGTAATCTACATTGATAGAACAGTTAACATCTCCTCTTGATCATCAGAAGCAAACAAATTGTGTAAATATATCCCAGAAGGAAATGGATCCTGCATGAATATTTCCCATACATTTTTGTCAGTAAATAAATGCCAAACCCTACCCATTACGCAGCATCTGCTAGCCGATACACGTGAAAACCTTTCTGCATAATCAGATTTCTTGCATCGCATGTTTATTAGTATCCATAAAAGGAAAAACAGTGCCGACATGTAGATCAGGCGAGCACCAACTTCTAATTCAGTGTAGAATATTATTCAATAAAATTATTAATTTGAGCAAGAAATTCACATAATTGTTAAAATTGAATTCAAGAGATAGTGCAGGTGTTGGGGCTCTCATCACTCCAGTAATGAGTGTAGCTGATGTCCTGGTAATAGCTTCTTGTAGGGATGGCATAACTTAAATTCTCGAGATGTAAGATCTCTTGACATAAGTACTTCTCGGGCTCATTACAGCGCTCATTACATGGTTTGACGCTAACCAATTCTGTGAATCCATACTTTCTGAGACTAGCCGTGACCCTTACTGGATCCGCATCTCCAGTTACACTGATCGTATTATTCTTAGCATTAATCTTTATAGATTCCACACCTGCAAAGATGCACAGAGATGCAAAACTTAATACAAGTTATTGCAGCCTCGGTCGACCAAATTATTAATAAACCGAGAATTTACCTTCAATCCCTGCAACCGTCTTCATTGCCCTCCGTTTGCATTTTTCACAATGTAGACCCAGTTTCAGCACGATTTTCTGCACAGAGTTCCCGTCACATGACCACTTAAGAAATAAAACGAAAGATCTATAACGGTTGCTTACCTTAGACATTTTTGAGAGCCCTCTGGAGAGTAATAGCGTCGGAAATTTTTTCGACGGAGCACCTTTTCTGGCTTCCAACAGAACAGGAGGAGTATATATATTACATAATCGGAAAATTAAAAAATAGCCCTGCCGAACGATTCGGATATGGAGTTTCCCTCCATTGCAATCGAATATTTAGAATATTCACCCTATCGCATACGGGAGACGCGGTCTGGTCTTGCTGAAGGGATTTTCTTTTCAGTGCTTCTTCTGCACGCAACAATATCACATGCCAATTTGTCTTGGAACGTCATCATCGGATTAGCCTGACGCTTACAGTAGCCTTGGCGTTGAATAGTGAACATTTAGGGATGTAGTGCTAGATGTTACACTAAAAAATGTCACCATGGCTATTTACAGTCAGTATGGCTCAATCAACAGTCATACTACCCTTTTGAGCAAGTCTTAGGCCTCTGCTATTCATGTCAAAATCCAAGAAAGAGAGAAAGTCCTTACGAAATATGTTTATCTCTGGGTACGCAGGTTCTCTCAAGCCTTGCCTGCGGGTACGCACCTTTTGTTCACAAGGTCTGCGTCCAAGGACGCTCTGTATCCAAAGGGGCAGGTGCGTCCCTCTGAAAAGGTTAAAATGCGCGAGTTTCATCTTCAAAAACTTACTTGTGGTCACTTCTAGAGCTTTCTAGAAGATTCTTGGATGAATATTGAGCGCCTCCAGATGGTTCATGCACTCCTATCAAAGAGGAACTTATCCCATCAATAAGGGAGTGATCCCATCCAAAGAGGGGACTATCCCATTGATGGTGGACCTGATTAACTTCCTCTTGAGCACTATAAAAAGAGGCATTGAGCCAGAAGGAAAAGAAGGTTGAAAGCTATAGATTTCTAAGGGTAAATGCTGCAGGAATTAGGACTCCCATTTAGAAGTTTGTGAGGAGAGATTGTCACCCTTACTTGTTCTATTTGGAAGTGGGTGAGCTTTGTCAAAGTAGAGGAAGACTCTTGTGGACCCTGGAAGGAGCTTGCACAACACCAAGGCTCAGGTTGTAATGGTTCCTTTTGATTACCTTTAATGCAAATTGGTCCATTCTTCTCAATAGCTTGTTGTTAATGGGTTATTTCATGTACTCCTTGGTCTATATGTTGAATATGCTTTGTTTTATGTTATAATCAGGTGCTATTTAATTGTTTGACTGTTGGTGATTGCAGGTTTTGGAGAACGGGAGGAGCTCATCCGGATCAACAAAGCTTGGACTTCTACAACAGCGTTTGGACAGAGGTAAGAACGAAACACTTGATTTCTCATATCATAATGTATGTTTAGAGAAGGATAGCTCCAGTTTGTTTTGTTTGTCATTAGAATGTCTTAGACTTCTAGGAAGGTCAGCTGTGTCCGCACCCTTGACTGATTCCGTGTGACAAATTGGCGACTCCGCTGGGGATAGTTTCCATTAATGAAAAGAGTCCATTCTTTTGTTTGAACTTTGCTTTGAGAAAATTGATTTCTTTTTCTGGTTTTGGCTTTGTGATCTTGTCTCTGGGTGGGTTAGCTTAGGATTAGTTTGATTTTTGGTTTTCTTGAGTTTTTCAGTAGGACGCACCCTCTGAGTGCTGCACAGTGCGTCCCTGGACGCACTTTTGCTGTGTGCACAGAGCGGGCCCACACCTGTGCTAACGGGTTGCCTACGTCCCCTGCCAAAATTTAAGAAAATTCCATTTTTTGCCCTTTTTGCTCTTAGATTTTGTTTTTTCTTAGTTTTTTCTGCCCAGATTCATCAGTCCCTTGTCCAGAATCTTCACCTGAACTGGTTTCATTAGTATTAAGTGTTTTAGTGGATTTCGTCGAAGTGTAAGCCCTAGGGTTTGATTTTGAGTAGGTCTTGTAGTGACTTTAGCGGTAGGAATTGTCAAAGCCTTAGATCTCTTTGGTTTTGTCAACTTTCTAAGAAGTCAGACCTGTTCTAAAAGTCTACCTATAGAAGTAACTTACCATCAAGTTGTCTTTTGGGCCATTTTCGAAGTGCTTGTTATTTAAGTCTTGAATTCCATTTTACGAAAAGAACAAAAAGATTTGAATTTTGTTTTGGCTAGTCTTTTGATTCTGCATTAGCTAGCCCTTGATTTGTTTTTGATCAAGTAAAACATCCTAGAATCGCCTTTATGAGCTTTTGCCTTGTTAGGTTTACTTAGAGTAATCTCTCTTTTGGTTTGCTTGTGAGTCAAAATTTCATAGTTTTATAGCTTTTGGGATTGTTTTTTGTTAAAGGTAGGTTTACATGCTTTATTGAAAATAGAAAATACAAAAATATCTCCTTTGAATAGTTTTGTTTCAAGTAGCTTTAAAAGTTTTTGAAAGAAAGAGAGTTTTTCGTGCAAGTAAAGAGTGGTTATGTTTGTGTGCTCAAAAAGAAAAAGAGAATTGTTTCTTTGATTGTCTTTTCTAAAGAAGTTGTTTTCTTTAAAAATTGCATTCTCTCAACTCTTTTAGTTAAAGATTTTCATTGAAAAAGCAAAAGTAGTCTAGATCATCTTAGGTGCATCTTTATAGTGGTTGGAGTCGAGTCTATACACCATTGGTTTCACTTCCATCACCTTGTGACTTTAAAGAACAACCTTAAAAGTAACGCTTAAAGTAAAATTGAACTAGTAATTTTTATTTTCTAGGGCTCTAAAGCACCAACATAGCTTAGGCTAGTGTCTTGGAGTAGGTGAGTACTTAACTCTCCAAGGCAGTAAAACAAACAAGTAGTCGATCTTGTGATAGAATCAAATCCAATTTTTACATTTACACTCTGGGAAAGCTCCTCTTAAAGGAGAAGCACGAGCTCGTGTCCGAACCAGTGAGGGGATCATTCCCCCCTCGTTGGGAACGACGCCAGGCAGTACGTATTACAAACGGTAAACCTCAGATTAACCATTGTCGAGGAGCCAGGGGTCACTTATCGGTAAACCTTGGATTACTGTCAAGGAGCCGGTAAGGGGATTGAGCTTGCTACTCTGCCCTTGCGTGCTGTCGGAGTTTAGACTGTTCCCCGAGGTGTACTTGTGGCCGTTGGTAACCTTAGTGACCATAATCTCTAGGATTCTACCCAAGGTGACGGTGGAGGGAAGGTCCCACTGTACCTGGAGCAGACGTCGGCTATACTCACTTGGATTTTCTGGGGGGTTCACTTCACTTCGAGACGGTTAAAGTGGAGGAACTTGGTCCAGTCTATTCATTAAGCAGGTTGTCGGCGTAACTGTTCCACCCGCCATTTCTGTACTGAATCCTGCGAGGTTGGACCTAATCACCAACTAGCGCTTTTGGTCCGGAAGATACTGTTTGTGTTTGGTTTGACGCTCTAGATTCTTTAGGCGTGTGATTCAATTTGTTTGGTTCTTTAGAGGCTTTAGGTGGTTTGATTTGAAATTTTATTTTGTTTTCGTGTGTAGTAGTTAAAAGTTTTTAGCTGTGGCGGAATTACCGAGACAGTCCCGTAGAATTCGGGGCCAGTCTCCTGAAGTTGTTTCTGTGGCCGAATTGTTGAGAAGATCCCGTAGACTTAGGGGTGAACCTCCTCGAGACGACCCCAGTAATTTAGAAGGTTTAAAGGTCCTTGTAACTCCTCCTAGTGGCAGTAGAGTAGGTTCACCTGAAGAAGGAGAATCTTCCTTGGTAGTCCATCCAGATTACCAAAGTTTAGAGACAGGTTATAATCCCGAAGCTGTTACAGTTTCTGAACTTGTTGGTATTTTTTCGTCTGCTAGCGATACAGGCGAAGAACCAGAAATATCCGAACCTGTTACTCCGACTCCTAGTGTTCCTGATTCACCGAGAATAGAAAGAATTATCACCGAAAATCTTCCTTTTGGTTTGATTGCTATAGAAGAACTTGTTCCAGAGGAAGAAATAGGCGTCTCTGATCCTGAAGATCAAATTACCCTTGATCTAAGGGAGCGTGAATCCATCTTTTACAGTCCTCCTAGAAGTACCACTTGGTACCTTTCGTTAACCAATTATTTAGACAACTTTGGGCTAGGTTTTTCTACACCTCGAACTCCTTTTCCACCTGGAGGAATTCATACTCCTGTAAATATGTCTGGTCAGTCATCTGTGTTTACACAAAGTCCTGAATCTTTTTTACATGGCGGTCCTTCTGTTCCTACTGGGTATCAATCTCTTTCTGGTACTTTTGCGGGAGCATCTCCTCAACCCATTGATCATGGGTTATTAGTTGGAAACAGTGGTAATGTACCATTGAGTGTAGGAGACATTTACATGATGTCAGGTTCAGTTCCCGTTACCCAACCTCAAGGTGGCCAATTACCGCCTGGGGGGCAGCCTTCGTTAATGCCTGGGGGGCAACCTCAAGGTACTTCATTCGTGTCTGGGGGGCAACCTCAAGGTCAGTACGCTCCTATGGGGCAATACATACCTCAAGGTCAACCCAGCCTCAATATGTACCCCAAAGTCAACCTCAGTATCAATATCAACCTCAAGGATGGCAACCTCAAGGATGGCAACCCCAAGGGTATCAACCCCAAGGGTATCAACCTCAAGGATACCAACCTCAAGGTCAAGGTCAACCCCAGTACCCGTATTTACCTCAAGGTTATCAACCTCAGGGTCAATACCCAGGTCAAAGTTATCAACCACCTCAAGGGCAATCATATGGGACTGCACCTTACAATTATCAACCCTATCCTCAATCCGGCTATGGATCTCAGTATCCTCAACCTGTTATGGGTCAATACCCTGGAATGTTAGTGTGGGATCCGTCACAGGGTCAACAGATGTTGCAACCAAGTATACAGTCGGTGCCTCAAGCAGGACAACCTGTAGTTCCTGGTCCACCCCAGCAACCGCAACTTGTCCAGTCAAGTGTTCAGACCCCTGTAACTTCGGTAGTTACTCAGCCGCCAATTGCACCTAGTACTCCATCTCAAACGGCTGCAGAAACTACCGCCACATCTACCATACTTACTTCTGGAGTATCGACGGCTCCGGTTTCTACTGTCCCTGTAACCACTCCTCAGACATCTGTACCGTTGTCTGGATCTACGATTCAAACCACAGTCCAGATGCCTGTAGGCCAACCTGGTATAAGTACGGTTGTTACTACTCAACCTCAATTTGTTCAACCTCCGTACCAGGGACAGTATCAACCTGGGCAAGCTGTCCAACAACCGGTTTACCAGTATCAACCGTATCCTGGGTACACTTATCAACAACCTCAACAACCCCAGTACGGTCCGGTTAATCCTGGTTTTCCAGGAGGATATAATATCCCAAATGCGACTCCTGTTCCTAGTTATCCTGGATATCCTCCTCCTGGGGCCGGTATTGTGACCCAGAGTTTTAGAGATCCTAACCGGCAGTTACCGTTTATCGCAACTTTGGATTTACCCGACTTGACGTGCCTAACGAACGATCCAATTCAATATCTTCCGTTCTGGCCGTCAATGCCAAATAAGTTGCCCAGCGATATACCCAAGTTCGAAGGTAAGTCTGGAGAGGACCCGTCCAATCACGTGATGACTTACCACCTCTGGTGTGCTTCAAATTCCATCTCGGATGATTCGATCCGTTTACGTCTTTTTCAGCGTACACTCATTGGTCTCGCGGCCAAGTGGTACATTGAGTTACCACGGGCCTCTTTTTACAATTTTAGCCAGTTAGCTACTTCGTTCTTAACTCATTTTCAGTTACCAGTCAGATACGATAACGGTACAAATTATTAACTTCACTAAAACAATCAACCTCCACGTATATTTCAGATCACATTCATGAGTGGAGACGTCGAAGAAGGCTAGGGAAAGTTTTTATCCCGGACCAAATCTTAGCTGAATGGTTTGTTAAATCATTATTACCAAGAATTACTGAAGATGTAGCTAAGGCCGGAGTAGTTACTGAGGAGCAAGTCATTGCTCAGGCACAATACCTTGACTTAGTTTACACGCAGTCGGGTACATTACACGAGAAGATTCCGGATCTTCCAAAGTCGAACCAAATCGCTGCTGCTCCTTCGGGATCTCATGCCGCTGATGGTATGATTGGTATCGTGAATACAAAGAGCAAGAAGAAGTCTTCCAAGGCTTCAACTACTCCTATTATCACTTTGCCCGATTCCCCGACAGGAGAGTCTTCTCCTGAACTTACCGCCGATATTCACGCTGTAGAGTCATCTACGGCCAAATAAAAAAACGGTGGAAAGAAGAAAGGAAAGAAGAAGGCTAAAGCAGACAAGGCTCCAAAGGAGAAAACTGAAAAGTCGGAAACCAATGACGAAAAGCGCAAACCTCGATATCCTTGTCTCATTTGTGAAGAGGATCATTTTACGAGAGACTGCCCTCATCGGGCCGAGGTAGTGAAAATAGTCAAAGGTTCTCCCACTCCTGCTGTGTTAAAAAATCCATTTCCGGAGCAGGAGAATAAGATGATAGGTTCTTCCTAGAATGCCAGTGAAGAACCCATTTTGATGATGTCTCATGTGAGGATTGCGACTCGATCGCAAGATTATGGTAGTAAGAATCCTGTTGATGGCAAGGAACCAGAATCTTCTCACTCTAACCCATCAACCTCAGCTCCTGGTTCCGATCCACTACAGATCGAGAAACCTAACCCAGACTTAGTAATTAAACCGCCCGCCAAGGGTGTACTTTGAAGGTCTGCTTTCAATCCACATGCGAGAGCGGCCCAGAATTACAACATTGTTGAGGACTTAGTTGTTTCACCCTCAGCAATGTCGGCGTTAGAAGTGCTGCAATCATGTCCAGCACAACGAAAATTGCTTTTGTCGGCTATAGGAGCTGTTGACGTTCAGGATCCGAATCTAATGATCTTCGATTTAGAAAATAGTACACCACGACTCCCCCATCAAATGGCTTTCAAAATTCCAGTGATAGTCAAAAACAGGCCTATTCATCGCACTGTGATTGATGAGGGAGCTTCTACGTGTATTATGTCCATTCAATGTTGGAGATCCCTTGGTTCTCCTTCGTTGAACCAATCCCCCACCATCCTTAAGGCCTTTGATGGCCGTGGGTTCCGTCCGTTTGGTATTTTACAAGAATTGCCTATAGGGGTAGAAGGTAAAACCGTTAGTCTGGATGTGAAAGTGGTTGATGCCCCTCTAGACTACAACCTTCTTTTGGGTCGAAGTTGGTCATATGCTATGACAGCAGTCGTTTCATCGGTCTTCAGAGTAATTAAATTTCCACACAACGGTAAGATCGTGACAATTGATCAGCTGACATACTTTTCATCCGACCCAGCCTCTTCAGAGAGTATCCAGCATGTCGGTAAGACGACAATCCCTTATAGGGACGTATTTAGTTAAGGATTTCGGTTTACTGGGAACTTTTCCTCTCCCTCCACTCAGCGTAGAACCTTCATTTGCAACAATTCATATGATCACGTCAGAAAACATTATTTATGATGATCCTTGGTATGTTCCATCTGACTCTGAGTTAGACTCATTCGGCGATGTTATGCCGTTGAGTCCGTATGAAATTGCTTATGAAGCTCTTATGTCTTTTACCGACTTTCATTCAACCGAAGTCGACCAAATGAATGTGGTCAGTGAAGAGTCACTTTTCACCTCAACCTTAGAACGGATAGCGTTTCCCGAAGTCGTGCCATCTGACGAACAACTTCGTGAAATCCTCAGTGTAGACAATCTACCATGGGAGGATCTCCATCACAGATCTTCGTTTTTACCTAAGGATGATGCATTTGAAAATGATTTTTCATCTATCTTTACCGCTGAATATGTCAAAGACGCTCAAGATCCAACGAAACATTCTGATTCAGAGTTGAATCTAGGGAATATTTCTCGTACTATTCCCATTGATATTTCAGTGAAACCCAGAATTGAGGAGAACATTCATATAGGTGCCTCATGTACAGAAGAAGAAATCCAAACTTACAAGGCCCTATTCCAAGAATTCCGCGATGTGTTTGCATGGTCTTACGAGGAAATGCCGGGAATCGATCCTGCCATTGTTGTTCATGAAATCAAAACCTACCCGGATGCTAAACCCATTCGGCAACGGTTGCGTCAGATTCACCCTCGAAAAGCGGCTGCGATTAAAGCAGAAGTCGAAAAGCTGTTGAAAGCAGGTTTCATTTATCCGATCCCGTTAACGGATTGGGTATCGAATATTGTTCCCGTCAATAAGAAACAAGGAACAATAAGAATCTGTATCGACTATAGGGATATCAATCGAGCTTGTCCAAAAGACAACTATCCTACGCCTTATATCGATCAAATTATTGATGATTGTGCTGGAAGTGAAATGTTTTCCTTCATGGATGGTTTTTCGGGCTATAATCAAATCAATATTCTACCTGCCGACCAACCAAAAATGGCATTCATTTGTCCATGGGGAACGTTTGCTTATTGCAAATTACCTTTTGGGCTTAAGAATGCCGGAGCCACTTTTCAACGGGCGATGTCTTACGCATTTCATGACATCAAGCACATTGTGCAACCGTATCTCGATGATTTGCCTGCTCATTCTTTACGACGAGCTGATCACCTTGACCACCTACGAGCAATCTTTATGAGGTGTAGGCATTATCGAATTCGTTTGAATCCCCACAAATGTGTTTTCTGTATAGAAACAGGTCGATTGCTGGGATTTGTTGTTTCAAAAGCCGGCATTCGCGTCGATCCCTCGAAAGTCGAAGCGATCATCAAATTGCCTCCTCCTTCGAGTTTGCGCCAACTGCAAAGTTTGCAAGGGAAAGCGAACTTTTTACGTCGATTCATCCCAAACTACGCCGAGGTCACTAAAGGTTTTACACGGTTGTTGAAACAGAACGTTCAATTCTTTTGGGACGAGATTGCCCAACAATCTTTTGATGCACTTAAACACGCGTTGACCCATGCACCGTTATTGCATCCTCCCAACTACAACCAGGACTACTTCTTATACCTCGCAGCTTCACATTCCACCATTGGGATGGTGTTAGTTCAAGAAGATGAATTCGGAGCTGAACATGTGATATATTATCTTAGTCAAACCTTAAATCCCACTGAGTTAAAATATTCACATGTGGAGAAATTGGCCCTGGCAGCCGTTCAAGCTGTCCAGCGTTTTCGTCACTACATTCTTCTCCGTAAAACTACAGTCATTTCGGATTGCAACCCTATGATTTACATTTTGACAAAACAATTGCTAGGGGGCAAGTACTCTAAATGGATCGTTATCCTGCAAGAGTTCGACTTGGAGTTCGAGAAGTCCAAGTCTAAGAAATCTTTAGTTTTTGCGGAATTGATGTGTGATTTCCCGCGTACTGACACGGAGACTGTGGCAGAAGAGTCCATTGCGGACGAATCTTTGTTTCTTATCAGTACTTTAGATCCGTGGTTCGGGGATATAATCATCTATCTCCAAACCCAAACCTTTCGGCCTGAAGCTTCCAAAGAGGAATGGCGGAAAATTAGGTTTCAATCCCAGCAATATAAAATTATTGGAGATACACTTTATCGCCGGGGGGCAGACTTAGTTTTTCGACGTTGTCTAACTCACGAAGAGGCTGAGAGAGTTTTGAATGATTGTCACTCTGGAGCATGTGGCGGTCATATGTCTGGGTATGCCACAGCTCAGAAGGTGTTGCGCGCGGGTTACTTCTGGCCATCTATGTTTAAGGATTGTATCATTGCAGTCCGGAAGTGCCACAACTGCCAAGTGTTTGATCGAAAGATGCGCGCACCACCTGCTCCTCTCCACCCTATAATTGCCGTTGGTCCATTCGCCAAATGGGGTATCGACTTTATTACTTGTAACCATCACTCGGCCGGGGGGCATGCGTATATCATCCTCGCGGTTGATTATTTCACTAAATGGGCCGAGGCGATGCCTACATTCGACGCAAGCGGCAAAACAGCTGCAGTTTTCATATTCAATCATATAATAACTCGGTTTGGTGTCCCACAAGCAATTATTACTGACCATGGAAGCCATTTTCGAAACACCATGATGACTGAACTTACAAGCCAGCTTGGTTTGCGCCATGACAGCTCTACTCCTTATTATCCGCAAGCCAACGGTTTAGTTGAGTCTATCAACAAAGTTTTGGTTATCATGATCCGACGAACCATTGGGATTCATCGGTCGAATTGGCACAACATGTTATTTTCGGCGCTATGGGCATACCGAACCTCAGTGAAAACCTCAACAGGGTTCACTCCTTTCCAGCTAGTTTACGGCTTACAAGCAGTGTTACCCATTGAATGTGAAATCCCATCACTTCAAATGGTTGTCGAATTACTTCCAGCTACTTCCGAAGAGGAGAAACGTTTATTGTACTTAGCTAAATTAGATGAGACTCGACGTGACGCTACATTGGCAATCGAGACTCACGCGAAGCGAATGAAAGCTCAGTATGATAGAAATGTGACCCCTCGAAATTTTTCAGAGGGAGACCTAGTGCTTTTATATGATCAAGCTAACGATAAGCTAGGTGCTGGAAAATTCGTTCCTATGTGGCATGGACCCTATATTGTAAAGCGAAAGCTAGCAAAAGGGGCTTATGAGCTAGTAGATTTTGATGGGGACTCTTTGGATAAACCCAGAAATGGGCTTTACCTAAAGAGGTATTATGCTTAAATGGTGGGTATGGAGATTTTTTAGTTAGGTTAGGTTTTCTTTCTAGCTAGTTTGATTGTTAGTTAGTCAGTGTGCTTAGTTTAATGAGTGTGTTTCGTCGTTATTATGGCTTATCTTGGTTTTGCTCTTGATATTGTAGATGTCGACGCCCCTCCAAACATACATTGGATTCGCTGATGGTGCTTGTCGTAGTACACGGAATATCTCTTCCGCAGCTTGGGTTATCTATTCACCCTCTGACGAGTTAGTTTCTATGCATGGGGTAAGCCTCGGTCAAACAACGAATAACATTGCAGAATACAGTGCAGTGGTTGAATTATTATCCGAATCTATTTCATTTGGAATTCGACGTTTGATAGTGAGGTTAGATTCTGAACTTGTTGTATTACAGCTTAATAGAGTTTATGCCATTAGAAATCCTGTGTTATTAAGGTTGTTTTTGAGAGTGCGTCTCTTGGAACGTGAATTTGATTACATTGAATATCAGCATATTCCAAGGTCCTTAAATACATTAGCAGATGCAATTGCTTCTCGAGTGTTGGACAGACATTTACGATAATCATGCAAGTAAATTTAAAAAACATTTCATCATACATGTTAAACAAGATAAGCCGGTAATAGTGATATATATATAGATAAGAGTGTGTCAAAAAATATACATCGTCTTCGATCATAGGTTGAAAAACACCTTATGATCGGCAAAATGATAAGTACAAAAAGTCAAAATGTCACATGTGTCCACAAGTGACTAGCTAATCACTGGTGGTGCTCCCTGTACGACACCACTGCACGAGCTACCTTGCGCAAAAATCTCCTCAACGGTCCAGGGACCGCGACTACGTAGCGCTGCAGTCTGATAGTAATATCATCCATAGATGTCTCTGGTATATCTGCCGTCAGACGCTGTAGATCATGCTCCAACTCAGTCAGTACCTCCGCAGCCGCCGCGTCCTGTGGGGCCAGTAGTGGTGCAACTGGATGTCGGCTCTCAAAAAGCCGGAGGTTGGCTGGACGCTGTGGACCAACATCTGCATTTTGAAAATTTTACTGTCAGTTTGAGACGATATATATAAAAAACAAAAAAAAAAAATACATAATTTGAAAACTCGTGAAAAATAAAGTACCTCTGTCATCCCATTGTTCTCCCTGTGGAAGAACCATGTCCGGATCACCTCGAAAATCTATTCCGGCATACGGAAAATCCTGGATCGCGAACACCTGGTCCTCTAACCAGTGAAAATAACTGTCAGTGAATCGAACAACTGCCGCACCCTCGTCCGGATGTCGGGCCATCACAGCAACCCATCGTACCAGCTTTGGCTCCTGAGGACCCGAAATATCAACAGTGAGATGCTGAGGGATCAGCATTGGTACCCTCTCTAAGGCAAAGCTCACGACTATAGGCCCATATCCAAAAGTCTTTAGTCTGCCGGTCTTTGCCTTGGTCAGTTGGACTTTCAAGTTAGCCAACAGTGCATCACACCAGTTGAAAATGGTGCCTTGGAGACAATCAATTGCCATCCGAAATTGAGACCCAGTAGCAATATGTAAAGTGGCTGAGCCACAAATTCTGGTCACAGTGAAAGCCAAGACCATGAGTTCACGTTGAGAGACATATTTGATCTCTATGCCTTTCTTGTGCTCTCGATCAGGTAGGCACCAATCTGCTCGGAGACTATCAAGGGATTGGCCACCCGGCCTAGTCCCAGCCAGATTGAGTTGCTCACCTCTGTTCGGCAAGCCAGTAAGAAAGTAAATGTCAGCAGGCTCTATCTCGAGTTTTTGCCCGCCGATATAAAAGCATTGTTCCTGAACGTTCCATCTCTCAACCAGCCACTCCAAGAACCTTACCTGAGCTCTCATACCGGGAATGGACCAGTATTTTTATAAACCACATCCTCTTAGGGCATCGAGGGAGGGTTGATGATTGATTGCAGCTTCATCAACCTCCTCATGCTCTCTTTCTCTCCAATCCAGCATGATAAGTGCCCTACACATGATTACACAGGCATTAAAATTAGTTTTGAGAAATTTCATTGGGTGGTTTGGGAGTTTGGGGTTTCAAAACCCGCGTTTTGCGGAGGACGCACCCCACGTTTGGCACACAGTGCGCCGGGACGCAGGTGGCCTGAAGGCAACCTGCGTCCCCCGACCTTTTCCCTGTGTAGGAAAAAGTCGGGGGATGCAGGTCAACCTTTAGGAAAGCTGCGTCCCCCGCAGGGCGGTTTCCAAAACCCAAAACCCCCTAAAAATCAAAAATGAAACTTGAAACAAAATTCTAAACGGATGAAATTGACAAGGAGGATGTTGTGAAATACCTGGAAGAGACGGCGTTCGATTCTAACGGTCAGATTTTCCGCAGCGACCACGGGAAGTTTCTTGTCAAAAGCTCCTTTTTCAACCTCAACAGTCAAACGGTAAAAATGACATGGTAAAAAGTCTTTTTATAGGTTTTTTGGATTAATTTGTTCATTTTTCACCATGAAAAGATGTTTTTCGATGAATTTTTGCCTATCTTAAACAGGTATGAGTAATGTGTCGCTTTTGTGCAGGACAAAGGGACTTAGAGGGAAAATTGTAATTTTTCACAAACAAAATATCAGAGTCATCTTTTAAGCCCTTTTCTGACTCCTAAAACATGAAAAGATTGCCGAGCGTTTCTTTTACACTCGTTAAAACGGAATTAAAAGACGGTCCCCTTATAGCTCTTTTCTGACCGTAAAATCAGGAAAAGATTGCCGTGTTTTTGTCGTTTCAAACTCGATATGGAAATAAAACGACGTGTCCTTGATCGCTTTTTACTTTTCAGGTCAATGACACTAACTATGAAAGTACTCCTTGGTCGCAAGATCAAGCGGTTCCCCCAGGTATTATTTTATACTTTTTCGGGCTTGAGGGACACAAATTTACGAAAAAGTTCAACTTGGAGTTTCCTTAAGTTTTTCAGACTCTCTAAAATTGAAAAACACCGAGTTTCTCCTATACTGGGCTTGTTAAACATTTCACAGTAAAGGGCCTGTTCAATTACAAACAGGAACGAACCACTCCTTCCTAGGGTTCGAATCAAAACTAGGTTAGACTCGTCCGAAGGATGGGCTTATAATCAAGCATATGTTATCCTCCTCAAGCTTGTTAAAAATAAAGAGGTACTTGCCAGAAATGGCGGGGGAAAAGAGAGAAGAATGAGCCTATTTGTTACCTTTTGTCTCAAAAGAAACTTTATTACCACTCTTGGACACGACACTTTTCATTCACCTGGGTTGGGAAATCTTTTACCTCACAGTCAATCAAACCACTTTTGAAAGTCTTTAACCGGGTTCTGGGGATTAACTTTGAGTTATTTAGCACCAAACCATCTGTCGTGTCGTTATGTGTTCAAGAGGTCTGCAAACAAAACTTTCATCTGCAAAATACTTGTCATCCATTTGACCATCCCTGAGTCAGTCCTTAAAGCAATATTTCTTCAACTTGAACAATGATTTCGTGATTGTGGGCTTGCCTGCAACGAGTCTCTTTCTATCGACATCAACACATTATCTAGAGAGATGACTTAGAAATCGTTAGTGCCTTGAAGTCTGCATGCATCAATGGCAGGTTTCTCGCCTTTGACGTCAGTTTACATCATTGACTTTCGATCGAAGGATTCCGTGAAATGTTCGACACCAACTCATTCATTCACATCTCATGGATTGTACTGGATACTTTGAGAACCATTGACATTACTGGTGGTCTCTCTCACGCTTGTTAACAGTTCACATCATCGACTGGTAATCAAGTGGTTTCTACCATGTTCGACATCGACTCATTTATTCGCATGGCTAGAATCGTACCAATTCGAGAAGTAGGAATGAAGACCCTGGATCAAATCTTTACCGTCCAGGCTGCGAGGAGTTTTGTATTCATTATCTAAGTAGACTAATCATAAACAGATGGCTGCGCCCATATTGTGTCTACAAAAGTCTATGATTATGATGTACTACAAAATCATTTCTGTATCAGAGTAGTTTAGTCTGTTAGTTAAAGTTTTTATCTGAGTATGGGAATGCCTACCTCAGTGATGATATAATCTTATCCATGTATTTTGTGTTGAAAATTGCAGGTTCCAACCAGGTTCTCCACGAGATAATCCTCGAAATGATAAAGCGCTTCACCCTTCCTAGATAATACAAAACCCTAATCTATTCCAGGCTTCGCACTTTAGGGGGCAATCTGTTACACTAAAAAATGTCACCATGGTTATTTACAGTCAGTATGGCTCAATCAACAGTCATACTACCCTTTTGAGCAAGTCTTAGGCCTCTGCTATTCATGTCAAAATCCAAGAAAGAGAGAAAGTCCTTATGAAATATG
This sequence comes from Pinus tabuliformis, assembly GCA_031772625.1. NCBI lineage: Eukaryota > Viridiplantae > Streptophyta > Pinopsida > Pinales > Pinaceae > Pinus > Pinus tabuliformis. The sequence goes on along the minus strand of CM062819.1, from coordinate 567,888,698 downwards.
TTTATCTCTGGGTACGCAGGTTCTCTCAAGCCTTGCCTGCGGGTACGCACCTTTTGTTCACAAGGTCTGTGTCCAAGGACGCTCTGTATCCAAAGGGGCAGGGGCGTCCCTCTGAAAAGGTTAAAATGTGCGAGTTTCATCTTCAAAAACTTACTTGTGGTCACTTCTAGAGCTTTCTAGAAGATTCTTGGATGAATATTGAGCGCCTCCAGATGGTTCATGCACTCCTATCAAAGAGGAACTTATCCCATCAATAAGGGAGTGATCCCATCCAAAGAGGGGACTATCCCATTGATGGTGGACCTGATTAACTTCCTCTTGAGCACTATAAAAAGAGGCATTGAGCCAGAAGGAAAAGAAGGTTGAAAGCTATAGATTTCTAAGGGTAAATGCTGCAGGAATTAGGACTCCCATTTAGAAGTTTGTGAGGAGAGATTGTCACCCTTACTTGTTCTATTTGGAAGTGGGTGAGCTTTGTCAAAGTAGAGGAAGACTCTTGTGGACCCTGGAAGGAGCTTGCACAACACCAAGGCTCAGGTTGTAATGGTTCCTTTTGATTACCTTTAATGCAAATTGGTCCATTCTTCTCAATAGCTTGTTGTTAATGGGTTATTTCATGTACTCCTTGGTCTATATGTTGAATATGCTTTGTTTTATGTTATAATCAGGTGCTATTTAATTGTTTGACTGTTGGTGATTGCAGGTTTTGGAGAACGGGAGGAGCTCATCCGGATCAACAAAGCTTGGACTTCTACAACAGCGTTTGGACAGAGGTAAGAACGAAACACTTGATTTCTCATATCATAATGTATGTTTAGAGAAGGATAGCTCCAGTTTGTTTTGTTTGTCATTAGAATGTCTTAGACTTCTAGGAAGGTCAGCTGTGTCCGCACCCTTGACTGATTCCGTGTGACACTAGAAGTCTGAGTTTATTCTACTGTCCACACATCCCTGCATGAAACGTTCTCAGCATACTGCAAGCACATTTGTTAATAATAAAAATTGTTATTGAATTGATATAAAACATTCATCTTTGCTCCAATAATGCATGTCGATCAACGAAACGTGTAAATTTCGATTGTCCTCGTCCAATTAGTTTAAGTCAACGAGACATTTAAATTTGGTTCTCCCAATACGAGACGATGCCAGTTCGAGACTTTTAGAGCAACGAAAGCAAATTGGTATTTTTTTGGACTTTTAGCACGAGAGCTCGATGACATTAAGTAAAATAAAAACTCCAAAACGAGACGAGGTCACTAAGACAAAATTGGAACAAAATTTCGAATTGAATTAATTTTTACTAAAAAAGACATTCAGTCAACATGTGCACCCATTAATTATACTCAGTTTTAGAGTTTTTATCGTTCTCTCTAAAAGGATAGATTATTAAAATTATATAGAGATATTTGTAAATTTAAGTTATAGTTATCAAATTTTAAGATTTTAGGTACTCTAAATTTTTTTAATAATGTTAATTTATTTTTCTTATCAAAAATATGATTCAATCTTAATTAAAAAAAAAATTAACTAAATAATTCTAACTATTTTGACCATTAGTTCTTTTGATTTCATAAACCATTCCTTTGTCTCCATAAACAATGCTTTATCCATGTTTGTGAAATGTTAAGTACGGAAACAATAGGTTCATAGCTGAATTCGTAGTAGGCCTATTGTCATTTAATCTGGATTTATATTGTGATTCAGTGATTATTTTAGTAGCATTTATGCCCTATCCTTCTCCACCACCACGGCAGCGTAAATTAAGCGGGTGTTCCACCATCTCAGGCTACGGTCTAGTCAGGCTACAGTCTAGTTACTGAATATAATATCACTTTGTATTTGTAAATGTGTTAGAAAACCTGCACAGATGAATCTAGCTAGTAAAGGTTGAACACACAGCTTTTCAGAGCAAAAACACTAAAAGAAAATTGAAAGAACAAAAGAATGTTTCATTAGAAAATAGCTTACAATGCTCATGATATAGCATCACTGGGTGAAGATCCCAAGGTAATGCACCATATTGGTGATCAATGAGAAGACTCAATACCTACAACAAGTTCTGGAGGCAACTAGCCAGTTGCGGATTGAAAGAAGGAGCATATCACGGAGTAGATCATGCAGAAGAACTAACTAGTTGCGGAGTTAAAGAAGCAACAAATCAAGGAGTAAATCATGCAAAAGGAATCTCGCATGTAGTCCCATGCTCTAACTAAGAGTCTGCATGTAGGTGTGTAGTAATTCCAACACCCCCCCTGAACACCACCATGGGGAAAAATAGACAATGGGCCCTGGCAACTAAGGCCAAAGGTCACCCAAAACACAGTGCAACTTGTACAAAATTTGAGGAAAGAGGGAAAACCTCATGGGAAAAAAACCCCCCCTCAAAATACAATATAATCAAAAGAAAAGAGAAAGAAAAGACAGTTGCTAAGCAACTGTGTCCTTCACTCCAAGACGATCGCGCAGAGAGTGAAACTTCTGCTCAGTGAATGTCTTGGTGAAGATGTCTGCAGTCTGTTCTGTTGAAGGACAAAACTGCAAATTAATGACCCGATCATGTACTAAGTCTCTGATGTAGTACATATGGATCTCTATGTGCTTCATCCATTGCTGCTGTACTAGATCCCTGCAAAATTTGAGAGTGCTCTGGTTGTCACACCAAATGACAATTGGCTGGTGGAACTGGAAGCCCAACTCAGTAAGGAAGTGCTCTAGCCACAGAGCCTGAATAGTGATGTTGACTACTCCTCTATACTTGGCCTCCGCTGAAGAGAGGGCAATAGCAGCTTGCTTCTTGCTCGACCAAAAAATAGGGCTAGATCCTAGACTGAGTGAATATCTGGAGGTGGACTTGCGATCAATTTTGTCTCCCACCCAATCAGAATCTGTGAAGCCAAGGAGGTTCAATGCAGTGCCTACTGCATAGTGAATCTTGAAGGTGATGGTTCCTTGAACATATCGGAGGATGCACTTGGCAGCATTCCAGTGTAGCTCATGTGGCTCCTGCATGTATCTAGAAACTGCCCCTACTGCATATGAGAGATCTGGTCTGGAGTGGGTGAGGTACAATAAGCTCCCCACTAGCTGTTGGTAGAGATTGTTGTTAACTAATGGAGTGTCACCTCCATCCTCAAGGCAAACCCCAGATAGAAAAGGAGTTGGTGTTGGCTTGTAGTCAGTCATGTGAAATCTCTCAAGGAGATCTCGTGCATACTTAGCCTGAGAGGGTTTGATGCCTGTGGCATCCTGGCTGATCTCAAGACCAAGAAAGAAGTGTAATGGACCCATGTCCATCATCAAGAACCTATCATGCAAGGCCCTCTTGACTGTAGCAATGGCTGAAGTCGAGCTGCCGGTGATTAGGAGATCATCCACATACAAACTAAGATAAGAAGAGAATCATGTGTCCTGAGCATGTAAACATTCGATTCAGACTTACATCTTTCAAAGTCTTGTTATAAATGAAAAGAATCCATCTTTGCATACCAAGCTATCAGGGCCTGCTTAAGTCCGTAGAGAGATTTATTCAGTCTGTAGACCAAGGATGAATCTTAAATGAAACCATGTCGCTGCTCCATGTAGATCTCCTCAGATAGGTCTACGTGAAGAAAGGCATTCTTCACATCCATCTGATGTACTTCCCACCCCTGGGCAGCCACAATGGCAAGTGTAAGGCGTATGGAATCCATCTTTGCTACTAGAGCAAAGGTCTCATCATAATCAATGCCATGCACTTGTTGGAAGCCTTTGGCTACTAGCCTCGCTTTCCATCTACTGATTTTCCCATCTCCAGCACTCTAATCCTGTAGACCCATTTGAATCGGACAAGTTTCCTTCTTGAAGGAAGGGGGACCAGATCCCAGGTCTGGTTCTCGAGGAGGGATTTATACTCCTCTGCCATGGCGGACTCCCAAGATGGATGCCCAACAGCCTTAGCATAAGATTATGGATCAGGAGACTGAACCAAATGACAATGCCAGGATGGTGATGGTTCAGTGGCAGTGAGGACAAGAGGAGGCTCAATAAACTCTGAGCTAGTCCTCTGCAGATCAGAATTATCCCCCACAAGACCATTTCTAGCAGTTGGGTGGTCTTGTGCATATATCTCATGTAAGCTCCTTGTTCTCTGATTTATGACAGGGGAATACGATTCACTGCTGGAAGCCTAATCTGGGCTTGGATGTGGATCATCATTTGCATGCACTAGATTTGTATCTGAATACTCTGTCTCTGCATTTGCATGCTCTACCTCGGCATCCGCATGCTCTATATCTACATCTGAATGTACTGAGTCATTATCTCGGACATGAAGTAGATAAAAGGTGTCTGCATGAGGCGATTGAGGTGCATGCGAGAGACTTTCCTCAAATTTGACACTTTGATCAATGATGAGCTTGTCCATAGAGGGAATTAGGAGTCGGTATCCCTTCACACCATCAGGGTATCCAACAAAGATGCGCTCAATGCTTTGTGGATCAAGAGCTTTCCTCTTTTTAGAGGGGATCCTGGCCCATGCTCGAGAGCCGAAAACATGAAAGTGGGTGACCTCTGGTTTAGTGCCGCTCCAAGCCTCAAAGGGGGTTTGATCCTTGATAGACCTAAGAGTCCCATGCAAAAGGAATCTTGGATGTAGTCCCATGCTCTAACTAAGAGTCTGCATGTAGGTGTGTAGTAGTTCCAACACCCCCCCTTAACACCACTATGGGGAAAAATAGAAAATGGGCCCTGGCAACTAAGGCCAAAGGTCACCCAAAACACAGTGCAACTTGTACTAAAATTGAGGAAAGAGGGAAAACCTCATGGGAAAAAAGCCCCCCCTCAAAATACAATGTAATCAAAAGAAAAGAGAAAGAAAAGGCAGTTGCTAAGCAACTGTGTCCTTCACTCCAAGACGATCGCGCAGAGAGTGAAACTTCTTCTCAGTGAATGTCCTGGTGAAGATGTCTGTAGTCTATTCTGTTGAAGGAAAAAACTACAAATCAATGACCCGATCATGTACTAAGTCTCTGATGTAGTGCATATGGATCTCTATGTGCTTCGTCCGTTGTTGTTGTACTAGATCCCTGCAAAATTTGAGAGTGCTCTGGTTGTCACACCAGATGACAATTGGCTGGTGGAACTGGACGCCCAAGTCGGTGAGGAAGTGCTCTAGCCACAGAGCCTGAATAGTGATGTTCAATACTCCTCTATACTTGGCCTCAGCTGATGAGAGAGAAATAGCAACTTGCTTCTTGCTCGACCAACAAATAGGGCTAGATCCTAGACTGAGTGAATATCGTGAGGTGGACTTGCGATCAATGTTGTCTCCCACCCAATCAGAATCTGTGAAGCCAAGGAGGTTCAATGCAATGCCTGTTGCATCGTGAATCTTGAAGGTGATGGTGCCATGCACATATCGGAGGATGCACTTGGCAGCATTCCAGTGTAGCTCATGCGTCTCCTGCATGTATCTGGAAACTGCCCCTACTGCATTTGAGAGATCTGGTTTTGAGTTGGTGAGGTACAATAACCTCCCCACTAGCTGTTGGTAGAGAGTGTTGTTAACTAATGGAGTGTCACCTCCGTCCTCAAGGCAAACCCCAGAAAGAAAAGGAGTCGATGTTGGCTTGTAGTCAGTCATGCGAAATCTCTCGACGAGATCCCGTGCACACTTAGCCTGAGAGAGTTTGATGCCTGTTGCATCCTGGCTGATCTCAAGACCAAGAAAGAAGTGTAATGGTCCCATGTCCGTCATCAAGAACCTATCATGCAAGGCCCTCTTGACTGTAGCAATGGTTGAAGTCGAGCTTTCGGTGATTAGGAGATCATCCACATACAAAACTAAGATAAGAAGAGAATCATGTGTCAAGATCATGTAAACGTTCGATTCAGACTTACATATTTCAAAGTCTTGTTATAAGAGAAAAGGATCCATCTTTGCATACCAAGCTCTCGGGCCCTACTTAAGTCCGTAGAGAGATTTCTTCAGTCTGTAGACCAAGGATGAATCTTGAATGAAACCATGTCACTGCTCCATGAAGATCTCCTCAGATAGGTCTCTGTGAAGAAAGGCATTCTTCACATCCACGTGATGTACTTCCCACCCCTGGGCAGCCGCAATGGCAAGTGTAAGGCGTATGGAATCCATCTTTGCTATTGGAGCAAAGGTCTCATCATAGTCAATGCCATGCACTTGTTGGGAGCCTTTGGCTACTAGCCTTACTTTCCATCTAGTGATTTTCCCATCTGCAGCACTCTGGTCCTGTAGACCCATTTGAATCGAATAATTTTCCTTCCTGAAGGAAGGGGGACCAGATCCCAGGTCTGGTTCTCGAGGAGGGAGTTATACTCCTCCTCCATGGTGGACTCCCAAGATGGATGCCCAACAGCCTTAGCATAAGATTGTAGATCAGAAGACTAAACCAAATGACAATGTCAGGATGGTGATGGTTCAGTGGAAGTGAGGACAAGAGGAGGCTCAATAAACTCTGAGCTAGTCCTCTGCAGATCAGAATTATCCCCCACAAGACCATTTCTAGCAGCTGAGTGGTCTTGTGCATATATCTCATGTAAGCTCCTTGTTCTCTGATTTATGACAGGGGAATATGATTCACTGCTAGAAGCCCGATCTGGGCTTGGATGTGGATCATCATTTGCATTCACTAGATTTGTATCTGAAGACTCTGTCTCTGCATTTTCATGCTCTACCTCAGCATCTGCATGCTCTGTATCTGCATCTGAGTGTACTGAGTCATCATCTCGGACATGAGGTAGATAAAAGGTGTCTGCATGAGGCGATTGAGGTGCATGCAAGAGACTTTCCTCAAATTTGACACTTCGCTCAATGATGAGCTTGTCCATAGAGGGAATTAGGAGTCGGTATCCCTTCACACCATAAGGGTATCCAACAAAGATGCACTCAATGCTATGTGGATCAAGAGCTTTCCTCTTTTCAGAGGGGATCCTGGCCCATGCTCGAGAGCCGAAAACATGAAAGTGGGTGACCTATGGTTTAGTGCCGCTCCAAGCCTCAAAGGGGGTATAATCCTTGATAGACCTATGAGGAGATCTGTTCTGGATGTAGTTAGCACAATTAAGTGCTTCAGCCCATAGCTTATGAGGCAGTGACTTAGCATGAAACATGCAGGAAGCCATCTCTTTGAGAGACTGGTTCTTTCTCTCGGCAACTCCGTTCTGTTGCGGAGTGTATGGAACTGTGTACTGCAACTGTATGCCGAACTAAAGGCAAAGGTTCCGAAGTGCTATGTTAACATATTCCCCCCCATTGTCTGTACAGAGGGCTTTGATCTTTCTCTCTAACTAAGTCTCAACTAATGCTTTGAATTATTCAAAGTGCGCAAAAACTTCAGATACGGCCCTGAGAAGATACATCCAAGTATACGGTGAGAAATCATAAATAAATGTAAGCAAATACCTTGCTTTGTTGATGGAAGGTTGCCGAAAAGACCCCATGAGATCACTATGGGTCAGATCTAGAGGAGAGGATGCTTTGTGAGTCTTGCAAGTGTCAAACTTTTCTCTAGGATGTTTGCCAAGGACACACCCTTCGCAAACTCCTTTGGAGAAACTGATATTAGGCAAGCCTTCCACCATCTCATTCTTGCTTAGCTGTTGCATATACTTGTAATTTAAGTGACCAAAACTCTCGTGCCAAAGCCTATTTATATCATCAGCATGTGTAACCAATAAGGAGGATTCAGATTCAATAAATTCAGAAAATGTATATAGTTTGGCTCCATTGTTTACCTCACCGGTTGCAATTTTGGATATGCTATGTAGGTCATATATGTTCACTGCATCTAGAGTGAATTCCACTCTCTTTCCGGTGCCGGAATGAGTGATCTGATAAACTGAAAGTAGGTTTACCGAAAGTTTTGGAACATGAAGCACATCTTCAAAGCTTCCGTGTAAAAGTTCCACTCTACCTTTTCCAGTGACCTCAATAGGTGAGTCATCTCCCATGAGGATGGGAGGTCCTTTGCATGCATCTAAAGAGGAATAGACTTCCTTTTCAGTAGCCATATGATGTGATTCACCAGAATCTATAATCCATGCATCAGGAGAAGAATTAATTGCAACTAAAGCATGAAAATTGTTACCTTTCCCATGTGGCGAGTCGTCAGTTTTCTTCTTGGCGCCCTCAGGGATGTGGTCTCCAAGGTTGTGCTTCTGAAGGATTTCTGCCATTTGGTCGATTTTTTTCTTCATGCAAGTGGATTATGGATGGAATCCTCTTTGAGAGTATGTGCATCTGTTTCCTTTCTTCCCTTTCTCATTTCTCGAGTCGGAGGAGCCATTGAAGGGCTTGGTGTACCCTTCCTTCTTTGGATGGGAATGCACTTTTCCCTTGTCTTTTTGCTGCTGATTTTTCTGATTTGAATGAGATCTGTGACTTTTATTGTGGCTGCCATCATGCACAGCAAGTGCATGCGCATTTCGAGGTTTGATTTTCCCCATGCCAATGAGTTTATCTTGCTCAAAAATAAGGGACTCCATAAATTCTTTGAGAGAAGGCATAGTGTAGGATTTACCTGTTGCGAGCCTTACTGAATGAAATGTAGACACAAAGATGGAGTATTCTGGTCCGAGCTTTGACAAATAGAGATAACTTGGCGACCCTCCTCGTTGGATTTTTCAATTCCACAACCCTTGAGTTGCAACAATAGATCATTATATTTCGTGAAGAAGTCTTGAATTATATCATAGTTCCATGGATCCAATGACAAGAGATCCACATCGAGTAGATGTCCTTTCATCTCATCCTGTTTCTAGTAGAGTTCTTCAACCTTTTTCCGAATCTCATTCGGAGTATTGCAGGCAGATAGATGAAACTGCAACTCTGGAGAGATGCACATGCATATGGATCCGTGGGCCTCATCCATATGGTTGAGGTACTTGAATTTCTCTATGGCTGAAGCGGGATCCACTTCTGTAGCCATGGTAATCCTGTACAACCCTTTATGACGAAGGTATCGAGCCATTTGGTCCTTCCATTCATGATAGTTGTACAGTGTTAGGATCGATGCTTTGGGAAACTCCACTTTTCTATCGATCTTCGATCTCCAAGCTGTAATATCTACAAAATAAACTACTGGTGTGCCTTTTATCTAGCAACCTGTGGGCTCTGATACCATGTAAATGTGTTAGGAAACCTGCACAGATGAATCAAGCTAGTAAAGGTTGAACACACAACTTTGTAGAGAAAAAACACTAAAATAAAATCGAAAGAACAAAAGAATGATTCATTATAAAATAGGTTACAATACTCATGATATAGTATTACTGGGTGAAGATCCCAAGGTAATGCATCATAGTGGTGTTCAATGAGAAGACTCAACACCTACAACAAGTTACAGTGAGAACTAGCCAGTTGCAGAGTGAAAGAACGAGAAAATCAGGGAGTAAATCATGCAGAAGAACTAACTAGTTGCGGAGTTAAAGAAGGAACAAATCAAGGAGTAAATCATGTAGAAGGATATTGCATGTAGTCCCATGCTCTAATTAAGAGTCCACATGTAGGTGTGTAGTAGTTCCAACTGTATTGCTCTTATGAACTTTCAAAATTGAAAATCGTGAATGTGCGATAACCTATTAGCTGAAGAACTTGCAATAGTCGAATTTATCACTGTTATTATACTAAGTTATATTATTCAGTTAGGTATGAGCTATGTTACCAGAAATTTGATTGAGAAATGATAACGAGATGAGAAATGGAGGTTTAAGATTTTGCATTCAAGGAATGAAGAGAGAAAAAAAACATTAAACGGAGGTTTGAGATTTCACATTCAAGGAATGAAGAGAGATAAAAATCATTAAAATTAGTTTAAAAGTTCATTTACAAAAATATCAAGTATTCTAAACAAAGTTTATTCTTAGAAGTTTTATTATGTTAATTAGAATACCATGCATTCTAAACAAAGTTTATTCTTAGCAGTTTTATTATGCTAATTAGAATACCAAGTATTCCAAACCTAGCCTTCTTTCTAGTATGCTAACCAAAATTCAATAGCATGTTAATGCACTATTGGCTTTAGCATGCAACAAGACAAAACAAAACACCAACAACAAATTAACAATTTAATGAAAGAACTAAATACATTAAGATGTCATCTTGGCTTTTAAGTAAAAATGACTTATCTAATGGGAGAGGTGTCAAAGCAAAATTTGCAATTGTGTGCTCCAAAGTTTCCAAAAAGACAAAGGTTTGAATCTAGATGGGTAGACAATGGTTATCTTCTTTAATAAGTATTTTAAAAATTCTGGAAAAAGAAATGTTGAAAGTGGTTAATGGATAAAGATCCTTTAAGTGGACCTCAGCACCATTTAATGTGATTTTCACATCCCTCATTATGGAATTCAATAACCTAGTTTCCTTTGAATAAAACCTATATATTTATGTAGATGAAATTATAAAATTCTTATAACGGTCATTACAAGAAGGGTTAAATGTTTTCTTTCAAAGTCCATTTCAAGTGAACGGCTTAGTTTTATAGAAAGGAGGAAGATTCAAAAGGTTATTGGAGTGGGAAAAGGAGGACATTAATAAATATTGAAAGCTAAAACCTATGGTAGTAAAGGTTGAGTTATCAAAGGATTGGATTTAATTGGAGTTGATTCTTATTGATTTGGGATTATGTATTTCATTTGTGAATTAGTCATGAATTGTGTTACTACAATTTCTTTCTTAGTTTCAATTAGAAAATGCATTATTGCCTTCTTTCAGCAAGAGAGAGGATTAAATCAAACTTTTCCTCTTTCTCTCATACTTTTTCTTATTATAGTAGAAGGTTTGATTAGGACCCTATTGGATGCTAAACAATTTAATGCATTTAAAGATATTAGAGTTGGTAGCTCGGTCACTTGTCCCATTTTTCATTCAATGATGTCATCCTAATTTTTTATAATGGGACTAGAAGAGATGTGGTTAAGTTATAATAGATTTGAAACAAGTATTGGTTAGCTATCTGTATGATGATAAATGTTAGGAAATCTACTATTCTTTTAAACATGTATTATTTAGTTATCGGTATGATGATAAATGTTAGGAAATCTACTCTTTTTTTTATGGGGACTATAGAATAGGATTTTACAATATTTTGGGGTTGACTTGGATTTGCACATGCAATCTCTAGGATTTATCTTAAAGCCAATTAATTATCAAAAATTAGTTTAGAGATAGTTGATCACAAAGGTTTAAAAAGAGAATAGATTTGTGTGTCATCACTAGTTATCAATATTGTCATAGTAAAGTTGGTTTTAGAGGAAAACCCTATCTATTAGATGTCATTAGCATGGATTATAAGAGGTGTTATAGAGGTGATAAGAAGGATCAATATTAGGTCTATTGCTTAGGTGAAAATAGAAAATTAATAATTCTCATGTGATTTGGCTCGAGAGTGCTTGAATTTTTTTTTTTTATCTTGTATTGTTTAGATGATTATGGAAAATAATAATAAATTATCATTGTTGAATCTTTTGTGCATTTACATAAGGAACAATACATAAGAATATATTCTCTCATTATTTCATGTTTGTGTTGAAATGTTTTAGAAAAATAATTATAAAAAATAATCCCATTCATCAACACCATTAGGGATTATATTCCTTTCTACCATCTTCTCCAAATACTTTAAGCCCTCTTGCATCTACGCAACCTTGCAGAACCTGTGATCACAACATTATACGACTTGAAAATCATTTTGAACCTCTCCAGAATAAAGAAAAACACATGTAATTCTTTTTCAACCTCTCTTGCCTTGAAAAATCCCTAAATCGAATTACAAAATGTTGGCTCCCAGAAGTTTGAACCTTGTCTCCTCATCTCTAGGTATAGTTCCTCCACTTGTTCCATTTCTTCCCCTTCATAAAACCCTCGATAGTGGTAGCATATGTAGGATGATCAATGCCATGGCACTTCTCTAACATTTCCCAAAGTCTCGAAAGATTTGGAATATGCCTCAAAATACCTAAAACCCTGAATAGTAGTAGTATATGTAGGATAGTGATAATAAATATATTCTTATTTGGGATTCAAAGGGAATCAACAATCATGACAGGCTACATGTTTTTTTTAGATTTTGAAGTAAGGAATTTAGGCTTTTAGGTTTTGGTACTCCTGGGATTTTGGGGCACAAGGATTTTAGGATTTGTTTCAGCTCTATTTGCAGGAATAGATGCCTTTAGGTTTTATATGGAGCAAAAGGATTATTTTTCCATCGCAATGGGTCAAAGGAACAAGATGAAATAGGGTGTATCAGATTTATAGGTGGTCCCATGGTTTTTCCATGTTATAATTCACATCTCTATTATAAAAGCATCTTACCATTCTACACTAATGACTCCTCTATTATGGTAAGGTTGATGTTGGAGTGTCTGGTAGGTAAGGGATCTTTAGTTGTATGCAAAGTGTTTGGAAGGATCCCTGAATGAAAGGTGGATGTCTAAAATATGTTTGTAATAAATTTCCAATAGAATGAAGAGGGTAGCCATGCATTTTTCCCTCTCTCCCCATAGATAGAACTTGTAAAGAAAGGATCTTTAATTTCAGACCTGGCCCTTTTCACCATATTTGTAAAAGATCTGTCAAAAGGGACTCTTTGTATTACGATGTCAGCAACTGACTAGGTAACAAAGATTTCTATCAAAATCCAGGAACATACAGGAATTCTCGCTACACTTTTGAAACTTTTGTAAAAATTAATATAGGGTACTAAGAAAGGAATTCCTTCTATGTGATTGTGGCATTACAGATGATGCTTTAAAAACCCTTATCGCAAAGTTGAAAGGTGGAGCCAAGCGAGGCGAGGATCCTTCTATCACTACATCCAAGTATTTTAAGGAAACCCTCAAGATTTGTCCCAACTATTTGAATTTTAAGAATCTTTCAATTCCAAGCTTTGTAGTTGAGCACTCACTAGACACCCATACCCTCAAAGTGATGGATACTAACACTAACGTTGGCACAAAAATGACAGCAGGCTTGAGACCCTCGGTTCAGGCACAAGGGGCCAATAAGGGTCCATTGTAGGCTAGAGAAACACTAACATTTTCACCTTACCCGGGGAGGGTAAGGAGTCTCACCCTAGGCCTGTTGCAACTAAAGTTAGATGAGGGTGGAATTAGGTGCCAGGGGAATCATATAAACTGAAAGAGAGTAAAATTTGGTAGCTTAACATACAAACTAACCATATCGCAATGATCTATTCATGCTATATCAAGAAATTTTCTAACCATATTCATTTATAAAAATTAGAAATAGTTAACATAATACTCAAGGACACAAGGTTATTCCAGAACTATATTCTCCATTAACATAACATAATTCAGTACATAATGCTCAAGGCATGACCATTAATAGAAGAAATCACACAGACATCATAAATTTATACACACGGGATAATGGAGTCTTTCACATCACTCTGCAACATAGGAATACTATAACTATTACATATTTTCTACATTGTCTAGAAACAACCCCTCCTTAGCTCTTTCTTCTAGTTTTTATCCCCTGTCATCCACCCAGACTACCAGTTCCTCTTTCCTTTCGCTTGTCTGCCTTCATCCTTTGTTGCCTCTACTCTTTCCATGCTCAGTTGTCCCTCCTTCTTCCTGTCACTCCTCTGTGATTTCCAGTCTTTCTTCAGTTTCCAGTCTTCCCTTAGCTGTCAACTACACAACTCCCCAACAATCATCTCTGCTACCTCTCATCGACTTCTTTCTCCACAAAATCTCAAAACGAAGGCCCCAACAAGTACTATGATTGCGGTATAATTTGTATGTCGGGGAATAATATTTTTCTTCAATGGATTTTTTCCCTCATCATCTTCCCTCGGGGACTAAATATATCAAAACTGGACCCAAAATTTACAACTGATATTTTTCTCAAAGAGACTTTTGTGGTGGTATTCAAATGCCACAAGGATAAACATATAGTTTTTAACAAGGTTCATGATTTTGGGGATGATCCAGTCTATCCATTCAACCACAGTTTCTATAATTCAATCCTCTCACTACGTTGGCAATGTCTACCTCGGTATGGGTAAGATTGCCTAATTTTCCAATTCACTTTATGCATCCATATATCTTAGAAAAAGTAGGCAATTTAATTGGAAAATTGGTTAAAGTACACAATCAAAGACTTTTAAATGGAATTTTCACCTATGTTTGCATATGTATTGATGTAGATCTCAACAAAGGTCTACGAGATAAAATAGAGCTCAAGTGGGTGGAAAATGTGTATTTCCAACCCCTTGACTATGAAAATATAGCTTTTAGAGGTCAAAATCCTAACAAAAAGACCACCTTCAGAATGTATGTCATTTTCCAAAAGAGGCTTCCTCATAGCAGATGACTAAGAATTCTGGCTATGGTTGGAGGGATCCTAAGGAGAAAAATGGATCCAAAGCTTCAACTGAATAGGGAAGAGATAACCCACAACATCCAGAGACAGTTTCTAAGGAGTCATCCTCTTCAGATTTCATTGGATCTCCAAGGGCACTGTCTCATTCACCAAGATGGGTGAATTACCCGAGGAAGAAGCAAGAAAGAGATTCAACCATAATCGAGGCAACAGTAAGTGGGGCACAAAGAATCCCATGAGTTAGACATATCTAACAGTGATAAGGAAATGACAAACACGGTTCATTCAGTGGAACTAGAAGTACTACAAGGTAATGGAGTCATTGAACCAGCTGCTACTCGGGTGGATACTTCAACAACACAGACTGATGTTCGAAGGTGAAAAGAGAAAAAGGATCTTAAAGATGAGAATGAATTTAGTTTAAAAAATGAAACTACCTAATATATGAAGACACTATTACATGCTGTTAAATAACAATATTTTCTATAGAGGTAGCTCACCCTGCATTTATGTCCCAAAAGGCATCCAATGCAAGAAGAAGAAGAGCTAAAACAACATGTAAAGAACAAAAATAGGTTGTGACATAAATTAATCTATTAATAGGTTGGCCATTTTTTTAAATGATTTTTGTCCACAAGGCCAACTATTCTAGGGTATGAAAAGAACATCTCACTATAAAATTCATATGCAAATGGAACAATGTGAAAAATGAATAGCTCTAAAGTATTGTAAGAACCATCCACTAAATTCCAATGAAAAAGAAGATATCCCAGCTTTGCACTACAACAGGTAAAAGGTATATAATGCTACATACTACATTACTAATAATCCTACTCCTATATTCACAACTATAAGTAATGAAGTTTGGTTAATATATGTTGTGACATATTATTTGTGATTATTAATCAGGTCTTGTGGGCTAGGTTCTTTGTACATAAATAACATATCACATAGCTGATAAAAAAATTTAAGAGGAGATGTAGTGTTGAGCCAATACTCTATATAGTACACAACTTACAATTACACACACATCCCTTCATTTTAAAACAACATGTTCATGGAATTGGATAGATTCTTTGAGGATATTCAGATAATACCAATTGATCTCCCTCCAAAGCTTAGATTCCATATATAATAATATACAAAATCAAAATCTTTAGGACCATGTGTAGTACTAGTCAAACAAAGTACTAATCTACACAATCAAAATATTTTTGTATGTGCATCTTCAAAATAATCACCTCAGGCTTCTTATATTTGATAGTATGTACAGTCTCCTGTGCAATAGCAACCACATCTTGAATTTGTCTTTGATGAAGAAGCCTGACTTTCTCCTAGGCAATACCATCTGGCAGTGTAGGTTTCAGCCTATTAGCAATGATTTTGGAAATCGTTTGTGTAAGGGGTTGCAAAGAGAGATAGAAAAGTAATCAACAAAACTTGGTGTATGTGAAACCTCAGGAATCAATGTAATGAAAGTGGAATTAATATCACTAGGGATATAACCAATCTTCTGAGCCACCATAGATTGTACATATGTCAATGGATGACCCCCATCATAGACAATGTTTGATATTCCATGTCATTGATTCCCAAATCTATGTGGGCACTTGGCAACTTGATATCCAACATATGACAACCTGAGCACTCAAAAATTTGATATCCAACGTTATTACAACCCGAGCATCTAAAAGGAATTACCCAATAGTGAATTGTTGCCTAATAGAGAATCCACCATAATTGAGCTCCGCCTTTGCGCAAAGACCAGCAGTGAAGTCCATCTCCACCAAAATCCATGCGATACATTTATCTCTCTATAAGAGGCTTGCTTCCTCCATGAAGGTAAGTTTACCAACAAAATTGTTGATCATCATCAGTGATTCACATGACAAAAATATGACAGATAAACCAAGGATTTTAACCCGACCTATTTCCTTAGTGGTAATTCTAGGCATGGATCAAATCCCACATGCCAGTGATGTAAAGAGATGAAAACATGGTGATGAGCCCAATACGATCCAAAAATATTCACAGCATCATCTTATTTAGTAAAGTGTAAGAGGAACCATTGATTGTATAAAAGGCTAAAAAGAGGAGAGTACTTAAGCATAGAGTACCCATGTTATTTAACCTAGGATGCCATTTGAGAGACATCCATTGCTAGATAAGACAGCATTCCCACCAAAACCTATTTTTGTAATTCTACCACCCATTCCCAAATAACATTGAATCAAAAAATGAGTTCCGGATAATCTGAAACAACCTTAACTACCTTCTTTCTCCCTAAATTATGGAAAAAAAAATTCCATGTATTACCACATTCGGGTTCAATAACCGGTGGGGATACTAAAACATTCAAATCCATGTGTGTAGCTGCATCTACAAGAGATGTCTGATAAGGATGAACTCCCAACTTAGGGTAACCACGACTCTCCACCTGAATAGTTGTATGTACCAACGCATCGAGTAATGGAACGTCACCATCCTAGATGCCTTCAATATCAAGTGACATCCTACTGAGAGATACAAAGGTCACTTGTACATCTGACAATGCCAACACCTCGAAATCCCACCTATATGTGCACCAATATAGAGAGCATTACCAAAAATACCTTGTTTACTAGTGTCTAAAAACACCTCAATAAAATATGTAAACAAGGTAAATTAATTTTACTTATCAATTACAGACCCCACTTGCTGTAGGTTGCCACCACCTCAATCTACTATGAAAACCGTTCAAATACAATAGATTGACCAATCACCTCCTACCAATGTCCTTCAAAAAATATCATCAAGCACAAAATCAAAAAATATCTTCAATGACACAAACCGTTAATGGATTGTCCCTCATATAATCAATGGCCAACTTGGAAAATAAATATCACCTCAGACCAATTAATGACCCCAAGAGACTCTTTCATATTCAAATTCAAAATTCAAATATGTTACCAACTCACCCAACCAAAATGAATGCACTTACGTAGTAGTAAAGATCCTCGGAAATCCCTCAATCGACCAATCATATACTAGAGAGGAGCAGGAAGATCCACATGACAAAAGGTTTAGAAGAAATACCACGTAAAACAACCAACTAGTGCATCTCAGATAGATCACAAAGGATACCAACATGTGGCAGCTAAGATCCTTGGAAATCCCCTGACCAACCAATCCCAAACCGAAGAAGGAGCAGGAACATCCACAAGAGCAAAGGTTTCGAAGAAGACCAGTTAAACAACCAGCTAGTGCATCTTAGATAGACCATAGAGTAGTCCAACAACTAGATTGGAAAAGAAATTGTTATTAGTGTACCTTGAAACAAAAAAACCAAGAGAGATCCATGAGATCATCCTGAATTTGGATAAAAATTGAATCCAGCTCAGATAATTATGCTTAGATGTATTCAACCAATACCACCAACAACTTCACCAACGAAGGCTACATTTAATCCATATACATCCACACCTGTAGCCAAAATTATTGCCCTTGTAAATTTTGTGACTAATTCTTCTAGAATCCAATCTTTTATCCTCAATGTCTACTTCTCGAAAAAGTTGTTGTAGATATTTTGAAGTAGGCATATTGTCTGCCAATGGATATTATGTAATTTTCCTCCACCAACCTGCTGTAGCGGCTGCAACACCCTCCAAAATTTTGGCATTCATCCAATTTCAGAGCTTGTAGGTTTTAGCCTCATATAGAAATTACTTGCATATGAATTCTAAATCACAGAAAATAAAGAATGAGAGAGCATAACACATAAAACACATATACATAGAGATTTTCCCCTAGATCCCCAAACTGGGACTACCAGATTGATTTTTCATTATATTCCATTCAATGTTACAATACATATTTATACATGTCGAAGCATCCAATACCATGGACCGAAAACCATCGCATCCAAAACCATGGACCGAAAACCATCGTGTCTAAAACCATGTGGGAAAAACCATGCATAAAACCATAGGTAGGTCCGCCCAACCTAATATAGGGTCGAAAAACAAAATTTTCTGTGACGCTACCCCGAACACCATGGAGTGGGGTTACTTGCACCCCTCAAACCCCCTGTGACCTCCCTCGCTATGCAATCAGCGCAATGAAGGGGGGGCTTTACCCCCCTTCTAACCCCCTAGTTAACTATGTGGGCTAGTCATGCAAAGAATATAACACAACCCAACATTCTCCCACTTGTTCTTTTCTTTCCACAGGAGGCCACAAGAGAGCTTAGTCATTTATTGAGATCTAAAACACCCATTGTTTCTCTACACCAAGAGAAATTTTCAGAGCTCACAAATTTTGTCAATGCATCTGCAATATTCTTCAAAGTGTCCACCTTTACCAGCAACACCTTTTTGTCTTCTATCATATTCCTCACAAAGTGATACTAAACACCAATGTGCTTTGTATGAATGATATCCAAGGTTCTTTGCCAAAAAAATTGCACTTTGGCTATCATAGTCAATCCTTATAGCTCCCTGTACTAACCCCATACTTGAACACAATCTCTGCAACCAAACTGCTTCCTTGCTTGCATGAGTGGCTTCCATGTATTTTGCCTCTAGAGTTGATAGTGCCACTACAGATTGTTTCTTGCTCATCCACCTAACTGCACCTCCAAATAGGTTAAACACATACCCACTTGTAGATCTTCTCCAATCCAGATCTCCAGCCCAATCTGCATCAACAAAGCCATGGATATCCAACACTCTATCCAATCGTGGTCTTCCTTGGTAGCACAAACCATAATCACTACTGCCACGCAAATACCTGAAAACCTGCTTCACTGTTGTCCAGTGCTCCTTCCTTGGTTTTGACATAAACCTGCTCAATACTCCCACTGCATGTGCAATGCATGGTCTAGTATAGACCATCACATACATCACAGTACTCACTGCACTTGCATATGGAACACGGGACATGTCCTCTTCCTCTTCTTGTGTCTTGGGAAACTGTTCAGTAGATAACTTTACACCTACAGGAATAGGAACCTTCACCGTTTTACTATCCTGCATATTAAAACTCTGCAATATTTTCTCGACATACTTCCTCTGGTTTAATCAAAGCTTCCTCTTTGTTTTATCTCTTTTAATTTCCATGCCCAAAATATAGTTTGCGGCACCAAGATCTTTCATGTCAAATTTGGAGGACAAATGGGTCTTCAAATCCTAGATAATTTCTTTGTCATTTCTAACCAGCAACATATCATCCACATACAAGACCAGATAAATAACATGGTCACCAATTAATTTAAAATATAAACAGTGATCTGCTTTTCTTCTGGTGAAGCCATGTCCCCGTATAAATGTATCGAGTTTATGATACCACATCCTTGGTGATTGTTTTAACCCATACAAAGACTTCTTTAACTTGCATACTAGTTCTTTCTTACCCTTCACTGCAAAGCCTTCAGGTTGCTTCATGTAGATCTCCTCTTCCATGTCCCCGTGAAGAAATTATGTATTCACATCCATCTGTTCTACCTCAAAATCAAAAGCAACAACAACATATAAAAGTAGTCTAATAAAAGTTACCTTGGCAACAAGAGAAAAAAATATCACCAAAATCAATTCTCGGCACCTAGGAATAACCTTTTGCTACCAACCGAGCTTGGTATTTCTCCACCTTTCCTTCTGCATTTGTCTTCTTCTTGAACACCCATTTGCTACCAATGGGTTTCCTTCCAACCGGCAACTCCACCGGATCCCAAGCCTCATTTTTATGCAAAGATGCCATTTCATCAACCATGGCCTCTTTCCACATTTTTCCATCCTCTGAATCTACTGCTTCCTTCATAGTTCTAGGAACATCATCAATAATAGATAAAGCAAAATTTGAATAGAAAGCAAATGGACTATACCTTTCTAGCTGCCTTCTTCCTCGAACTGATCCTCTCACACCCGCAGTTTGTGGTTCTTCATCTCTGATTCCTCCTCTGTTGTAGAGTCTGATTCTTCCTCCTTTAGCTCAAACTCTATCTTCTTATGTTCCTTTGGTTGGACTTCATGTTTAATAAAATCTTTCACCTCTCTAAACACCACATCTCAGTTGTACACAACCTTCCCTGTTACTAGGTTCCAAAGCTTATAACCCTTTAAACCATCCTTATACCCAATGAAGATGCACTTTTTAGATTTACTATCCAACTTGGTTCGTTTCTCCTTTGGAACATGTACATATCCATCACATCCCAATACCCTCAGATGTGAAAGAGAGGGTTTCTTACTAGTCCATACCTCTTATGGAGTCTTATCCTCCAATGCTGATGAAGGTGATCTGTTGACCAGGTAACATGTTGTCTCCACTGCCTCTGCCTAGAATTCTTGTCCTAACCCGACACCACTGAGCATGCTTCTTGCCCTTTCCATCAATGTCTTGTCCATTCTTTCTACAACTCCATTTTTCTCAGGTGTGTATGGTGTAGTATTTTGCCGCGCTATACCACACTTCTTATAGAATTCCTGAAATTCCTTACTGCAAAACTCTCCATCGTTATCTGTCCTTAGTATCTTTATCTTCTTCTCTATCTAGTTTTCCACCAGAGCCTTAAATTATTTAAACCTATCAAAGACTTCAGATTTCTCCTTAAGGAAATATATCCATGTATTCATTGAGAAGTCATCTATAAAGGATACATAGTACACAGAATCACCCATTGATGGAACCTTCATAGGTCCAAACACATCATTGTGCACAAGCTCTAATATTTGTTTCACCATGTTACCACGAGAGGCGAAATTCACTCGATTTTGCTTCCCATATACACAATTTTCATAGAAATCAAAATCCAGAGCTATTAATCATACCTTTACCATGAAGTATTTGAAGGCCCTTCTCTCCAATATGTCCAAGCCTTTGATGCCACAACATGGTCTTCTCTCCAGAGACCACTAGAATTTCTACTCCACTTTCAGGAACCACAGAACCGTTGCACCCATCATCAACAGTGCTACCTTACAGCTTTTACAGAGTTCCAATTTGAACTCCCCACATCAATACCAATGCCCCTCGAACCATCTTGTAGGTATCTTTCTTGAAAACTATTTTTATACCTGCATCATCCAGATTGCTTACAGAAATCATATTTCTGGATAATGCAGTGTTGGAAATAATACTGAGAGGGGGGGTGAATCAGTATTATCAAATTCTTTTCAATATATCTTCCTTATTTATACTTTGAATAATTCTTCAAATATTGATCATTACTTTGTATGTCAGAATCATAAAATAATGAGCAAGAACAAGAAAAGCAAATAGTCACACAAAAGAATACCAGATATAAGGTGGAAACCCAATGTGGGTGAAAACTACCTGCTACAATATGTCTCTATCTTCTTTTAATAAGAAACTCCTTTTACAATGATTTTGTACTGGTGCAGTCCTTTACCAGTACGCAGGCTACAACCTGCAGAGAGCTACAACTCTCTCTCTCGTTTTCAAGTCTGTCCTGGAAGGGAGCTACAACCCCCTACTTCTTTTCTTTCAAGGACCACTTTTCATTAATTTTCAAACTGAATCCAAGAACATCAAAAAAACCATCAACTACAATTGCATCATCAATCTCTGACTTCACCAAAGCCAACCCGCATACAGGTCTGCATATATTTCCTTATAACTTTGCAGTTGTTCCATACATCAGACATACCCAGACCATAACATGTGTAAAAATAAAACATGCATCAATAATTCAGACCCAGATTATTAGATTTATAGATCAAGCGTATGCCACATATCACATATAAAAATCATATAGAGATACCACTATTCCAGCCTTAAGATTTTGACCCATCAATAGAACTTATCCTTCTCCTTACGCTCAGGTTCCTTCTTCATTCAAATCCAGATCTGCACCATAACCCAATCACAATATTCCAGATCTAGCACTTTATCAGATATTTAATAATTCAGAAGATGCTTTGTCAAATGATCTCCTTCCTCTTTTATAGCCTTAGTCCTTTCTCAATACCACGGTCCAAAACCATAGGATCTAAAAACTGTTGGACCAATACCATGAACCAACCATGAAAGTGCGTGAGATCAACACTTTTGGATGCAATACCACGGGCCAAAACCATAAGATCAAAAACTGTCGAACTAATACCATGAACCAACCATGAAAGTGCGTGAGATCAACACTTTTGGATGCAATACCACGGGCCAAAACCATAGGATCGAAAATTGTCGAACTAATACCATGAACCAATACTTGGGATCAACACTTCTGAGGAGGTACCATGGTCCAAAACCATAGGTTCAAATACCAAGGACTAACTACCATGGACCAAAGATAAGTTCTCCAACATATACGCACTTTTCCTTGCATGAAAGTGTGTGAACTTTTTCTCTACATGCAATACCACGAACCAAAACCATAATAAACCAATACCGCAAACCCAATACTTGGGATCAACACTTCTGACGAGGTACGATGGTCCAAAACCATAGGTTCAAATACCAAGGACTAACTACCATGGACCAAAGGTAAGTTCTCCAACATATACGCGCTTTTCCTTGCATGACAGTGCATGAACTTTTTCTCTACATGAGATAAATTTTTCTCTGTATAAAAGTGCGTGAACTTTTCTCTACATGAAATAAACTTTTCTCTGCATAAAAGTGCATGAACTTTTCTCTGCATAAAAGTGCGTGAAATTTTCTCTACATTATAATTTATTATCTGAGATGAGTGGGTTGCCATCAAGTACAACATATGTATCATAATGCCAACATGCAGGAATATGTAGATCACCGGGAAGTGTTCTAACCCTTCCACCTTGCAACTTTAACTTTTCCGCAACCGACGATTTTAGCCTTCCTGTCATCCCCCAAGAATACATCACCACCATCATATTTTTCATACTTTCAGAACCACTCTCTATGGGGAGTGAAGTGAAAGGATGCACCTGAGTCAATAAACCATGCCTCGTGATCTACATGTCTACTTGAAGAAGCCAAGTACACATCCCCACCTTCATCTGAGGTGGTTTTCTCTTCTGTAGAATATGCATCATCAAAACCCTTTCCTTTATCAGGAGCTTTAGATTTACAGTCGCTTTTGTAGTGCCCTTCCTTTCCGCATTTCTAGCACAACACCTTTACAGGTTTTCCTGGAGATATAGATCCCCCTATAGATTTAGACCTCCCACTCGATGACTTATTTTTATTTCTATTCTGGGACTGTCCTCGTACAAACAAGGCATCACCATTCTGGCTCTCCATATTTTTCCGTCTCATTTCCACCATCAGCAAGGATGAGACTATTTCATTAAACTGCAAGGCAGTTGCATTGCTACCTATTGCAATAACCAGACTATCCCAAAAATCTGGTAGAGAACACAACAAACTGATGCACTTATATTCATCTATAAATTTTCTAAAGTAAAAAATCCACAACGAATAGGAAAAGGTGGCCAAATAGAATTTTTGGCTTCCTTTAGGGATTTGGTTAAGCCATTGGCCACAGTCTAATAGGAAACTTCTCAGGCGAGGAGCCTATCAAGTACATAGAGAGGGAGGACATGAGGGGCAGCTAGGCTTCCATAAATCCTAACATAGGTGAAGGATTCCTCTCCAAAACAATTCCCTATAGCTATAAGGTAATACAAAGCTTCTCTTGAAAACTTAGTGGGTATTTCATAAAAAATGACTTGGTACAAGGGTAACATCATTCCATGGTAGATTTTATAAAAATGGGGCTGTTAATTGGATTCCCAGGGGATTTTATGGTAAATATAGATCGATATAGGGCCTTGAAGGGTCCATTTCCATCCCATAGATGGATAGTTAGTGGTCAAAAACCCTACGTCCATAATATAAGCACTCATGTAGAAAGAGGGCACGATCCTAGTAGTAATATTGTGTTTTCTTTGATAGGCTAGGATATGGGAGACTAGATTGTGGTATAAGATAGTGGCCAAATCCATAATCTAGGCTTCAGAGGCAACCTCCATTAGGGGAACCCATTATATTGTGAATTTTGGTGAATTAGGTTACTGGAATAGTCTACACATCATAGAAACAATGTGACAATGAGGACCAGCAAGGGAGGCAAGAGAATACATACCCTTGTCTCCATGTTTATTCTTGCTTGGCTGGCACCTCAACTACCTTATCGATTCTGACTGAACTTCATTTTCTACGAAAAACTTTTGAAGAAACTATGCATTATAGTTTTTTTGTGGCTTTGGAAGATGATATATTCTTCTCAATTCTTCAACTTTAAATGACCCAATTAGCATCCTTTTCCTCAAGGTTATGAAGGTTCTATCTCCTATGTTTACATCGTCAATAATCCATTTGACCAAATCTGTGTATTGCATAATGTTTGGTCGAGCCGCATTTTGATGGAGATGGGAATTGGTGACGTCTGCCGAGATGCTTTTTGAAGTCGATATAGTTTCATTTGGCGTTGTGACTTGTCTTGTAACTACTCTAGTTTCTTCTTCTTAAAATAGTTTATATATTGCTTCCCAAAAAGAACACCCAGATTCAGTAGTGCATGTCATATCAAAGAAGAATGGAGGCCTCTCAGTAAACTCTGTAGTAGGTGGAGTTGGTTGTGGTGGCACTGTTGGTTTCTTGTTCTTCTTAGTGGCTCTTGGTATTTCACTTGAGTTATGTTTATTAGGACTAGCCTATAATAGAGAGAATGCAAATAATAAGGAGGAAATTTTAGAATTATAAAATTAAGGGGAAAATGCCCACCATAACATGAAAAAAGAATTTAATGTAATATATTGAACACTAAATGGGATCAATAAAATCATTTACATTACCGAGAACATCAATACTGTTATAACTAATCATAAATGAAAAATTGTTGGTTCACACACTATTTGTATAGTTCAGTGCCCTGCTAACTCATTTCACATTACAAGTTTCCTCGGAACACATATTTTCTAATTTGTGAAATCTTCCTTTTGTCGATATCTGATGCATTGACCTTTAAGATATGTGGAAAAATGGCTAGTTTTGTTATTTATAGCATCGGGACTTCCCTTGGCAAGAGTCATTTTGAGTTTTTTATGTGATATAAATATTTCACAATGAAAAATGAAATGGGTACTTCTCGCGATATTGCAAAAATTTTTATCGAGAGGTCAGATTTGTGGTAACAAATGGGAAATGTCGATATAGCTGTTGCGTTGCTCTTTTTGTGATAAATGACGTGGCTAGCTGGCACTACCAATTATGACTTTTGTGCGCGTGGAGGGTTTTCTATTTATTAAAGTTATATAAGACCTATCGCTATTTTGTTGAATCTTGGGCAAATCGTATCACACTTTTACTTAAATGCCTACTATGCTCTAGCTTCTGTGATTACCTATATGCGATATGCAAAGGGTCGTATTAACGTTTTCTTAATATATTTGATTTCCAAATAGATTTTAAGCCTAAGTGCAGATAGTATATTTTTTTTGTTTTGTAGGGTCCCCATTATGGCTAAGTTAACTTATCAAATTACACTAGCCATTGTTGAGTGACACAAAAGGACCCCAAAATCTGAATGGATGTAATCAAGGAGACATTTACTAACATGTTTCCCTGTTTTAAATTTTTGTCTAGATTGCTTTCCACAAATACAATGCTCACATAAATTCAAATTTAAATATTTCAAGCTTGGAAGTAAATTACAATCAACCAATACCTTTAGCCCTTTCTCACTCATATGTCCCAAGTGTTGATGCCATAAACGAGTAGTCACTTGCACCTTTAGATGCTACTATTGTATGATCTAATTTTGCCCTTCCTTCAAGAGTATAAGTGTTCCCAAACCTTTTAGCCTTCATGACTACCAAGAAGCATTTCATCACCTTCATAACTCCACCTTCAATTGTACACAAAATCTAACACTCCCAAAGATATTAAGTTCTTTCTATGCTCAGTCACATGCCTCATCTCTATCAACGTTCTAATAGTACCATCATATATTTTAATCCTAATACTATCAGTTCCAATAGTGTTGCATGTAACATCATTACCGATGAATACCACACCATCATCGAGACATTGGTATGAAGAGAACCAATTCCTATGAAGGCACATATGATGGGAAACACCATAATATAGCAACCAATTATGATGATGTTCAGAAACAATAGAAGTGGAAAATAACTCATCAACAATACCTACACTTATTTCACCTAAATTGGCTTCCTTTGTAGAGTCCTTTTTAGTAGCTTGTTCCTTTCTTTTCTAGAAATCCTTCTTAAGATGCCTTGATTTGTTACAGTACCAACACTTTAACTTACTCTTCTTGCCTCTTGACTTCGATCTTGATGTGTCTCTCAAATTCTGATCTTTTTCTTTTAATCGACCTTTTGCCACCATTGCTTCTAATGTTGAGGTTTCAAGGCTAAATTTCTGCAGAGTTTCCTAAAAAAAAAAGGCTCCCACAATAACATCAAAATCAATTCTATCGGTATAACTAAAACTAATAGAGGTTACAAAGTGATCCCAAGGCTCAGGCTGAGAACACAATAGTGTAATTTCTTTCTCTTCCCCTTCAATATTTACATCTATACTAGACAACTGACATAAAAGAGTATTGAAAGATAAATGATCATAGATATTTGTACCTTCCTTCATCCGCAAATTGTATAATTGTCACTTCAAGTAGACTTTGTTTATTAAGAACTTCACTGTATAAAGGCTTTCTAACGTGGTCTATAAGCCTAAAACTGTTTTCTCTCCAACGACGTTAAAAAACACATCATCTGCCAAACACAAATGAATAACACTGAGGGCTCTTGCATCCATGTCGTCCCAATCATCATTATCCATGCCCACTGGTTTGTTTTCCCTTCCCAACAACAACTTTGCCACTCCTTGCTACACGAGCATATCCTGCATCTTAACCTTCCATAGGTCAAAGCTATTACTACCATTGATCTTTTTAATTTCAAACTTCACACTTTGCATCTTCTTCATTAACACATAATTTTCCCAAAAGATCTAATAGAACTTGTTTTGTTGAGCAGCAAAAGCATAGCCTGCAAATAAATTGAAATTGCATAAAATAATGGCAAATAAACAAGATAAGGGAATAATCAAACACATAAATTGACACAATTTTTTACATAGAAACTTGTCACATATTTTCTAAATACATCTACAACTTTTAAAGCGATATAAGAAACTTTTTACATAAAACAAAAAAGTTCCTTTTATAATTTTTTTCAAAAAAACTTAGATTAAGAAAATAAACCAGGCCAGAACAGCCCATATTAGCTATTATCCAAAAAAATATAGAGAAATACTTAGCAACTTCTAACATATTTTTATTGCTTAAATATCAAAACAATGTTAATAGAAATATTTGATTTTGTGAGTATTTCTTAAATACCACGTCAATGGTCATAGAGATATTTGATTCCAACCATTTAAATACTACGGTCCTAGAGTGTTATGATTATTTTATTTCTCCAAGTAAGATAGCATTAATGTTCGGATTATTTTATTTCTCCTAAGTAAGATAGCATTAATGGACTACAAGAAGGGCTATTGTTAGTGTAGTCTCCATTAATATTACAATGATAGAATTTGAATGAATGGGTTAGCTAAATGGTTTTCCGCAAAAGATTTCAATAGTCAAATACAACTTAATCATTTCCCTTATTCTCTAATTAGTATCATCCCAAAACCATCGGCCAAATGAAGAGGTGTAATGGTTTACAATTTCTAACCCAAATTGCTTCCAAATTCCCACTATGATTGAAAGCTCTTCCAAGCTGTAACTGTTTACAATTTCTAACTCGGATTGCTTCCAAATTCCCGCTATGATTGAAAGCTCTGCCAAGCTCTTCATTTTTATTTGAATGTAACTTTTGGCGGTCACAGCTATCTTTCATATTTAATCCAAAGCAATTTGGAGTTAATGCTTACATCTTATATGTGTAATGTTGGTTTATGAGCTGATAGTGATAGTTGAGAAATTCTCTCAATTTTTTTTTAAAATTAAGAATAAGTTAGATCTCGCCAAATCTATATTATAGAGTAATATTTGAATCTAAGATGTGTGTTGACATATACACTTTTGTGCGAAATATATGAATTCTTTTAACATGGCATCAGAGCACAAGGTGGGTGGTGTTGGGATTGTGAAAGAGGTTGCGCGAACAGTGTACTGTGCGTATTGTGAACATTGATGTTCGTTGTCAGCTGTAGGAGATTGGAAAGTTATGTTTGATGAGGCTGCGTTGGAGACTAGTGTGCTGTGGAGGTCACCGTGGAGCATCGACGTGAACATATCAATGAAAATCAATGACGTCAAAGGCTGTTGTGAAGACTAGTGGAAAAGTTGGCTATGCATGTTCTTGTGAATATGTTTCTGTGATTGCATTGAGCGTTGATTATTGTAAAGACTAGTGATAAGTTCACCACATATGGATTGGAGCTGTGACGGTCAAACCGCAAACCAACGTGGAGCAGCGACATGGTTTTTTGAGCGTTGATTGTTGTAAAGACAAGTGATAAATTCACCACATATGGATTGGAGCTGTGACGGTCAAACCGCAAAGCAACGTGGATCAGCGACATGGTTTTTTGAGCGTTGATTGTTGTAAAGACTAGTGATAAATTCACCACATATGGATTGCAGCAGTGACGGTCAAACTGCAAACCAACGTGGAGCAGCGACATGGTTTTTTAATTTCTTGAGCCGAGTCTAAAGTTTCCTTTCGCTTTACTTCTAGCGACTGTGGATCCATTGGTGGAGAAAGTTTTTTAGGTGGAAGGACGTAGATCAAGCACACGAATTTTCTTTGATTGTTCGAATTTCAAAGCATGCGATTTTTCACAAAGAAGTTGAAGCTTTTTTTAATTGCAAAAAGACCATCATTAATGAAATATCGCAATAGCTTTCTCTGACCTTTTCTGTGAAGATTTTTTTAGACTCAGGATGGTTTCTTGCCGCACAGAGAACCGCAGACTGTTGTATCGAGCATGGAAGGAAATCGATTGTTTCGAGGGTATTAAGACAAGTGGATTTGGGGGTGAAGAATAGTAGTCCTGTATCACATCCTTGTGAATTCGCGGGTGCTTCTTTGGGTGTTTCTAAAGGCTTGTGTAGGTGAGAAATTCCTACGGATTCTGCAACATTCTGATTGGAATTCGGACACAGACATATCCTTCCTTACAATGTTATTAACGACCACGGTAAACCTTAAAGTTTGTGTCGTGTTCTCCTTTAGTTCGTTGTTGTGGACTATGTTGTGTTGCACTTATGAATGACAGGTCATGGAGTAAATCTTTGAAGGGTCCATTAATTTAGTGGGAGTGAGCTTGTCAATATGTTTTTTAGCCGGTTATGTATAATTTTGTTCAAAGGATAATTAATAAGTTCTAGTGATGGTGCAGTTGAATCAGTTGGGAAAATTTAGTTATCTATGTTAGTAAAATGATGATGAAGTGAATGACCAATTTGAACCTTTCAAACTCTTTTATAACAATTACATTTCAGTGAAAAGGCACAACATGGATGGTTGTTGAGATAGTATGACAGTTGTGGATCTAGAGAAAGATCCCTCATTCGTTGAAGACATGGGAGTGGTCTTCTAATGAGGTTATGCGATGGTTTGGTACGTTGTTCAGTAATTGACTTCGGGAAATTTGTGATTTGGGAGTTCCCGAGTGCAACTCGAATCCAACTTGCTAACTACACCTTTACAAAGGTTGTGAGGCAACTTGATGGAGCCTATACTCATAAATTGTAAACCAGTTAAAGAATGATTGTGTATTTTGTTGTTTATGGTTGGTTTCAATAAATTTATGTAATGTAAGCATTAAGACGGGAAGTTGAAGTTAATGCTTACATCTTATATTTGTAATGTTGGCTTATGAGCTGTGGGTGATGGTTGAGAAATTCTCTCAACCTCTCCTTCTAAATTAGCAATAAGTTAGATCTCACAAACTCTATTAAATTAGCAATAAGTTAGATCTCACAAACTCTATATTATAGAGTAATTTATGAATGTAAATTGTGTGTATTAAGGCATACACCTTTATGTGAAATATATGAGTGTTCCACCATTCTTTAACAAAGCATGTCCAGTTAATTATCCTCCCCGTTGTTACGTGCAATATTAGTGTTTCAGCTTTGTTTCTTTATTTATCACTGGACTTTAATACATCTCCTCCACAAACCATACTTCATACCTTTTCAAGTAACGTGCCACAACACTTAAATATGTGAAAGACAGGTAAATTTTAAATTTGTAAACTGATTCTATTTATTATTATCTTAAATAAACAGATGACCTTGTTTTCATGGAAAATTTAATTGTCACAACTTACGTTTCCTTGGAGTTTTAAAAAGAAATCGTGACACTAGCACCAGCTACACAAAGAATTCGTGACACTGGCACCAACCCATCTAGCTCAGTTAGTAGAGCGCTACCTCAGTTAGTAGAGCACAAGGATCTTAACCATGGGTGGCGTTAGCTTGTTTTTTCATTGTATCGCTGGAGGCTCGCCAGTGTTACATTTTTAATTTGAAAAATAACCTCGTAAATTTCCTCTGATTGCACCCGTAGTGGGACCAGTTCATCAGTAGCAAATCGAGATCGAGAGCCCCTGCATTCAGCAGAGCTATTTTACTATGAGTCAAGCGATTTCTACACCAAGCATCCTGCCCTCTCTAATGCTAGAGAAACTATTGCATGCAATACACTTGCCTGGCTATTAGGAAAGGCTCAAGATAAATCTAGACATCTTTCAACAGCCAACCTGGGGGCTTAATCTATGGGCGCTTTGCCTCCTAGGCATTTACTTACGGGTTTCCAAGATCGAATCTCTTGGAAACTTAACTTACGTATTTCTTATGGGTTTCCAAGATCGAATCTCTTGAAAACCTAACTTATGGAGTGGAGCTACATCACGGCACGGCAGTGAGGCAATTCAAAGATAATTTTGGCTTCATCAATCAATTTACAATCTCTATTAAAACAATTAATGTAAGAATTGAAGCAATTTCTCAACAACCAGCAATCAATATGAAATCAAACTCACCATGGTCAAACTGTCCATGGGTTGGAAATTCAAATAGACAAGCATTTCAGCATTATTCTTCTCATTCTTCTATTCCCCATAAATGCAAAACACATTCTTCTCAATCCCTTCTTCGTTTCTCACCAAGCTTTCGACATTCAGACACAAGCTAAATGTATAGTTAATGGTAAAGGAGTATCTCTAAGCTTTAGAAACTCAACATTCTTCCTGCATGGCTGAAAACGCAACAGCAAAGGGGTTTCTTACTTCACCTTCTATGTTAATATTTTCAATATTACTAATTTTGTAAGCTGCCAGTAAACCCTCAAAACGGAGCTTAAGCATCCCAAGACTTGGAAAATCAATTTCTTAAGCTCTGTGGTGTTATTCTAATCTCAAAGGTCTACACACCATCAAAATGAATAGTAAAACTGTATTACTATTTGCAAGCTGCCATTAAACCCTCAAAACGAAGCTTAAGGACCCCAAGACTTGGCTAATAAATTTCTTAACCTCGGTGGTGTCCTTCATACCTCAAACGTCTACACAACATATGAATGAATAGTAAAACTCTTCTGTTGATGAGTACCATGATTCTGACAATGGGCTAGTTTTAAAAACGCAATAAAAAGATGAGAACATACACAGAAATGACAGCTAAATTTGCAAACAAATAAAACACAGTAAAAGGATGAGAACATCCGGAGAGATGATAGCTAAATTTGCAAACAAATAATACATAAATAGGGGTAAAATGGTAGCAGTATGCATCTTAAACCCCAAATGGTTCATTTTCTGAGTTGTTGGAAGCTCAGAGGTCGCTCAACTTGCTCAATAAAACTGCTTGCCATCGAATTTTATCCAGCTCCTTTGCTGTCGTGGTAAGGCAAGTGTGGTCGATGCAAATTTTATATATTATAACTGACAGAACCTTCGGTTCCCCGGCAGGGAATACCGCTGCCTCCAACCCTTGTTTTATAATTTTTTCTCCCATTATATGTCCTCAATGTATTTATTTTCTTCTTTGTATATTTCCATACAAAATCTTACACCTTTTTAATTTAAAGAAAAAAAAAACAAAGATTTTAAAGAGGAAATAGATACATATGTTCATAAATTAAATATGAATAAAACAAATAAAATTCATACCAAAATTCTCTTTCGTCCTATTACGTTAGATGAGAATCTCGCCCAATTCTTTTTTCCATGTATATCTTCATTAAAATTGAAAACTACTTTCTCCAATATATTCTCATCTTTCATGTCATAATCTTTTATTATTATTTTAAGTAATAAAAGTTATCACATGTTCAGCGCTATCTTTACGAAAAATAAAAGGTCAATACCTATTATCAATTAAAATTCGCATTAAACATATTAGTTAAATTTCATATTAAAGACAAACCTTGCTGCCTTAACTTTTCATTAGAAAGCACTAAAGTCTTCATTAGAAATAATTGGCTTCCTCGATTTGTTTATTTGAAAATGCTGATTGGCGTTAATGGGGGCATGCCGAAATATTGCTATGGACAACATTGATGAATGAGATTATATAAATTTGAGTAGGACTCTTACAATATTTTTATTATAAATAAATAAGATTATTTTTAGTCAAGAGGATGCGGTGTAACCGTTAAATGGGGAGTTTAGTTTAAAAGGTTTTATGGTCTAATTTTAGTTAAAGACGTAACAATGGAGGAATGATAGTTGCTTTAAGCTCAATTTTTTTAAATGAAAAAGAATAAATAAAAGTAAATAAAATTATTAAATATTTATTTTTTGAATATTATTCAATGTAATGAGTGTTAAGTGAACTATTTAAAAATGATGAAAAATTAGTTAGTTACTACTATTCCTTATAGCATAAATGACATATATCTAAAACTACTCAATATAATTATAATTATTAGAAATTATGAAATCAATATAAAATATAATTTAAATATAATTTTTAAATGTAACATATACATGTATCGATGGATTTCTTCTGATTCAGATTAACCTAATCATATCGACTCTATTATCTTTGATAACATCATTCTTCGATAATCAGTGTGCGATTTAATGAGTCAATATATCTAGCGAAGTTAACTCTTAAATGAAACATGTTAACTCTTTCAGAAAAGCTAGGACAATTTTATTACCAAAAATATGGTACAGTTTCGACATAAATGAACTGTACAGTTTTCGACATAAATGACAAGGTGATAAATGTGCAAGTTTTTCCGTATGAATTCATTCACCAATTACAGGAAAATATATGTACACGATAATGAGATAAACGTGCACCTTCAGGATTGTTAATTCATTTAACTGTAAACTGTATGATAATTCTAAAAGCATGAAAATAGGTGGTTTGACCAATGCTAAAGAAACTGTGGACAACCATTATTCAAATAAATATGAAATATTCAAGCACCTACAGTTATTAGAGATGATGGGGTCATCTACATTGATAGCACAGTTAACATCTCTTCTTGACCATCAGAAGCAAACAAATTGTGTAAATATTTCCCAGAAGGAAACGGATCCGGCATGAATATTTCCCATACATTTTTCTCAGTAAATAATTGCCAAACCCTACCCAATACGCAGCATGTGCTAGACGATACACGTGAAAACCTTTCTGCATAATCGGATTTCTTGCATCGCATGTTTATTAGTATGCATGTTTATTAGTATGTAGATCAGGCGAGCACCAACTTCTAATTCAGTGTAGAATATTATTCAATAAAATTATTAATTTGAGCAAGAAATTCACAGAATTGTTAAAATTGAATTCAAGAGATAGTGCAGGTGCTGGGGCTCTCATCACTCCAGTAATGAGTGTAGCTGCTGTCCTGGTAATAGCTTCTTGTAGGGATGACATAACTTAAATTCTCGGGATATAAGATCTGGTGACATAAGTACTTATCGGGCTCATTACAGCGCTCATTACATGGTTTGACGCTGACCAATTCCGTGAATCCATACTTTCTGAGACTAGCCGTGACCCTTACTGGATCCGCAT
Organism: Pinus tabuliformis; assembly: GCA_031772625.1. NCBI lineage: Eukaryota > Viridiplantae > Streptophyta > Pinopsida > Pinales > Pinaceae > Pinus > Pinus tabuliformis. The sequence goes on along the minus strand of CM062819.1, from coordinate 567,854,346 downwards.
CTCCAGTTACACTGATCGTATTATTCTCAGCATTAATCTTTATAGATTCCACGCCTGCAAAGATGCACAGAGATGCAAAACTTTAATACAAGTTATTGCAGCCTCGGTCGACCAAATTATTAATAAACCGAGAATTTACCTTCAATCCCTGCGACCGTCTTCATTGCCCTCCGTTTGCATTTTTCACAATGTAGACCCAGTTTCAGCACCATTTTCTGCACAGAGTTCCCGTCACATGACCGCTTAAGAAATAAAACGAAAGATCGATAACTGTTGCTTACCTTAGACATTTTTCAGAGCCCTCTGGAGAGTAATAGCGTCGGGAATTTTTTCGACGGAGAACCTTCTCTGGCTTCCAACAGAACAGGAGGAGTATATATATTACATAATCGGCAAATTAAAAAATAGCCCTGCCGAACGATTCGGATATGGAGTTTCCCTCCATTGCAATCGAATATTTAGAATATTCACCCTCTCGCATACGGGAGACGCGGTCTCGTCTTGCTGGAGGGATTTTCCTTTCCGTGCTTCTTCCGCACGGCAACAATATCACATGCCAACTTGTCTTGGAACGCCATCATCGGATTAGCCTGACGCTAACAGTAGCCTTGGTGTTGAATAGTGAACATTTAACAAACATATAGAGCTGGTTGGAATTATGGATGTAGTCCTCGAAGTCGGAGTTTATTCTACTCTCCACACATCCCTGCATGAAACGTGCTCAACATACTCCAAGCACATTTGTTAATAATAAAATTTTTTATTGAATTTATATAAAACATTCGTCTTTGCTCCAATAATGCATGTCGATCAACGAAACGTGTAAATTTCGATTGTCCTCGTCCAATTAGTTTAAGTCAACGAGACATTTAAATTTGGTTCTCCCCATACGAGACGATGCCAGTTCGAGACTTTTAGAGCAACGACAGCAAATTGGTATTTTTTGGACTTTTAGCACGAGAGCTCGATGACGTTAAGTAAAATAAAAACTCCAAAACGAGACGAGGTCGTTAAGACAAAATTGGAATAAAATTTCGAATTGAATTATTTTTTACTAAAAAAGACATTCAGTCAACATGTGCACCCATTCATTATACTCGGTTTTAGAGTTTTTATCGTTCTCTCTAAAAGGATAGATTTTATTAAAATTATATAGAGATATTTGTAAATTTAAGTTATAGTTATCAAATTTTAAGATTTTAGATACTCTAAATTTTTTTAATAATGTTAATTTATTTTTACTATGAAAAATATGATTCAAACCTAATTTAAAAAAAAAAATTAACTAAATAATTTTAACTATTTTGATCATTTAATTCTTCTGATTCCATAAACCATTCCTCTGTCTCCATAAACAATGCTTTATCCATGCTTGTGAAATGTTAAGTACGGCAACAATAGGTTCATAGCTGAATTCGCAGTAGGCCTATTGTCATTTAATTTGGATTTATATTATGATTCAGTGATTATTTTAGTAGCATTTATGCCCTGTCCTTCTCCACCACCACGGCAGCGTATAATTAAGCGGGTTCTCCACCATCTCATGCTACGGTCTAGTCAGGCTACAGTCTAGTTACTGAATTTAATATCACTTTGTATTTGTAAATGTGTTATAAAACCTGCACAGATGAATCTAGCTAGTAAAGGTTGAACACACAACTTTGCAAAGCAAAAACACTAAAAGAAAATCGAAAGAACAAAAGAATGATTCATTAGAAAATAGGTTACAATGCTCATGATATAGCATCACTGGGTGAAGATCCCAAGGTAATGCACCATAGTGGTGATCAATGAGAAGACTCAATACCTACAACAAGTTCCGGAGAGAACTAGCCAGTTGCGGAGTAAAAGAAGGAGCAAATCAGGGAGTAAATCATGCAGAAGAACTAACTAGTTGCGGAGTTAAAGAAGTAGCCAATCAAGGAGTAAATCATGCAGAAGGAATCTCGCATGTAGTCCCATGCCTTAACTAAGAGTCCGCATGTAGGTGTGTAGTAGTTCCAACACCTCCCTGAACACCACTATGGGGAAAAATAGAAAATGGACCTTGGAAACTAAGGCCAAAGGTCACCCAAAACACAGTGAAACTTGTACTAAAATTGAGGAAAGAGGGAAAACCTCATGGGAGAAAACCCCCCCTCAAAGTACAATGTAATCAAAAGAAAAGAGAAAGAAAAGGCAATTGCTAAGCAACTGTGTCCTTCACGCCAAGACGATCGCGCAGAGAATGAAACTTCTGCTCAGTGAATGTCTTGGTGAAGATGTCTGCAGTCTGTTCTGCTGAAGGACAAAACTGCGAATCAATGACCCAATCATGTACTAAGTCTCTGATGTAGTGCATATGGATCTCTATGTGCTTCGTCCGTTGCTGCTGTACTATATCCCTGCAAAATTTGAGAGTGCTCTGGTTGTCACACCAGATGACAATTGGCTGGTGGAACTGGACGCCCAACTCAGTGAGGAAGTGTTGTAGCCACAGAGCCTGAACAATGATGTTGACTACTCCTCTATACTTGGCCTCAGCTGAAGAGAGAGCAATAGCAGCTTGCCTCTTGCTCGACCACAAATAGGGCCAAATCCTAGACTGAGTGAATATCCGAAGGTGGACTTGCGATCAATGTTGTCTCCCACCCAATCAGAATCTGTGAAGCCAAGGAGGTTCAATGCAGTGCCTGCTGCATAGTGAATCTTGAAGGTGATGGTGCCCTGCACATATTGGAGGATGCACTTGGCAGCATTCTAGTGTAGCTCAAGCGGCTCCTGCATGTATTTGGAAACTGCCCCTACTGCATATGAGAGATCTGGTCTGGAGTGGGTGACGTACAATAAGCTCCCCACTAGCTGTCGGTAGAGAGTGCTGTTAACTAATGGAGTGTCACCTCCATCCTCAAGGCAAACCCCAGACAAAAAAGGAGTCGGTGTTGGCTTGTAGTCAATCATGCGAAATCTCTCAAGGAGATCCTGTGCATACTTAGCCTGAGAGAGTTTGATGCCTGTGGCATCCTGGCTGATCTCAAGACCAAGAAAGAATTGTAATGGACCCATGTCCGTCATCAATAACCTATCATGCAAGGCCCTCTTGACTGTAGCAATGGCTGAAGTCGAGCTGCCAGTTATTAGGAGATCATCCACATACAAAACTAAGATAAGAAGAGAATCATGTGTCCTGAGCATGTAAACATTCGATTCAGACTTACATCTTTCAAAGTTTTGTTATAAGAGAAAAGAATCAATCTTTGCATACCAAGCTCTCGGGCCTGCTTAAGTCCATAGAGAGATTTCTTTAGTCTGTAGATCAAGGATGAATCTTGAATGAAACCATGTCGCTGCTCCATGTAGATCTCCTCAGATAGGTCTCCGTGAAGAAAGGCATTCTTCACATCCATCTGATGTACTTTCCACCCCTGGGCAGCCGCAATGGCAAGTATAAAGCGTATGGAATCCATCTTTGCTGCTGGAGCAAAGGTCTCATCATAATCAATGCCATGCACTTGTTGGAAGCCTTTGGCTACTAGCCTTGCTTTCCATCTAGTGATTTGCCCATCTGTAGCACTCTAGTCCTGTAGACCCATTTGCATCGGACAAGTTTCCTTCCTGAAGGAAGGGGGACCAGATCCCAGGTATGGTTCCCGAGGAGGGAGTTATACTCCTCCTCCGTGGCAGACTCCCAAGATGGATGCCCAATAGCCTCAGCATAAGATTGTGGATCAGAAGACTGAACCAAATGACAATGCCAAGATGGTGATGGTTCAGTGGCAGTGAGGACAAGAGGAGGCTCAATAAACTCTGAGCTAGTCCTCTGCAGATCAGAATTATCCCCCACAAGACCATTTCTAGCAGCTGGGTGGTCTTGTGCATATATCTCATGTAAGATCCTCGTTCTCTAATTTATGACAGGGGAATATGATTCACTGTTGGAAGCCCGATCTGGGCTTGGATGTGGATAATCATTTGCATGCACTAGATTTGTATCTGAAGACTCTGTCACTGCATCTGCATGCTCTACCTCAGCATTCACATGCTCTGTATCTGCATCTGAGTGTATTGAGTCATCATCTCGGACATGAGGTAGATAAAAGGTGTCTGCATGAGGCAATTGAGGTGCATGAGAGAGACTTTCCTCAAATTTGACACTTTGCTCAATGATGAGCTTGTCCATAGTGGGAATCAGGAGTCAGTATCCCTTCACACCATCAGGGTATCCAACAAAGATGCACTCAATGCTCTGTGGATCAAGATCTTTCCTCTTTTCAAAGGGGATCATGGCCCATGCTTGAGAGCCGAAAACACGGAAGTGGGTGACCTCTAGTTTAGTGCCGCTCCACGCCTCAAAGGGGGTCTGATCCTTGACAGACCTATGAGGAGATCTATTCTGGATGTAGTTAGCACAATTAAGTTCTTTAGCCCACAGCTTATGAGGCAGTGACTTAGCATGCAACATGCAGGAAGCCATCTCTTTGAGAGATCGGTTCTTTCTCTCGGCAACTCCGTTCTGTTGCGGAGTGTATGGAACTGTGTACTGCAACTCTATGCCAGACTGAAGGCAAAGGTTCCGAAGTGTTGTGTTAACATATTCCCCCCCATTGTCTGTATGGAAGGCTTTGATCTTTCTCTCTAACTGTGTCTCAACTAGTGCTTTGAAATATTCAAAGTGCGCAAAAACTTCTGATTTGGCCCTGAGAAGATACACCCAAGTATACCGTGAGAAATCATCAATAAATGTAAGCACATACCTTGCTTTGTTGATGGAAAGATGCAGAAAAGGCCCCATGAGATCACTATGGGTCAGATCTAGAGGAGAGGATGCTCTGTGAGTCTTGCCGGTGTCAAACTTTTCTCTAGGATGTTTGCCAAGGACACACCCTTCACAAACTCCTTTGGAGAAACTGATATTTGGCAAGCCTTCCGCCATCTCATTCTTGCTTAGCTACTGCATATACTTGTAATTTAAGTGACCAAACCTCTCGTGCCAAAGCCTATTTCTATCATCAGCATGTGTAAGCAATAAGGAGGATTCAGATTCAATATATTCAGAAAATGTATATAGTCTGGCTCCATTGTTTCCCTCACCCATTGCAATTTTGGAGCTGCTATGTAGGTCATATATGTTCACTGCATCTGGAGTGAATTCCACTCTCTTTCCGATGCCGGAATGAGTGATATGATAAATTGAAAGAAAGTTTACCGAAAGTTTTGGAACATGAAGCACATCTTCAAAGCTTCCGTGTAAAAGTTCCACTCTACCTTTTCCGGTGACCTCAATAGGTGAGTCATCTCCCATGAGGATGGGAGGTCCTTTGCATGCATCCAAAGAGGAATAGACTTCCTTTGCAGTAGCCATATGATGTGATGCACCAGAATCTATAATCCATGCATCAGGAGAAGAATTAATTGCAACTAAAGCATGAAAATTGTTACCTTTCCCATGTGGCGGATACTCAGTTTTCTTCTTGGCGCCCTGAGGGATGTGATCTCCAAGGTAGTGCTTCTGAAGGATTTCTGCCATTTGGTCAATTTGTTTCTTCATGCAAGAGGATTCTGGATGGAATCCGCTTTGAGAGTATGTGCATATGCTTCCTTTCTTCCCTTTCTCATTTCTCGAGTCGGAGGAGTCATTGAAGGGCTTGGTGTACCCTTCCTTCTTTGGATGGGAATGAACTTTTCCCTTGTCTTTTTACTGCTGATTTTTCTGATTTGAATCGGATCCGTTATTTTTATTGTGGCTGCCATCATGCACAGCAAGTGCATGCGCTTTTGGAGGTTTGATTTTCCCCATGCCAATGAGTTTATCTTGGTCAAAAATAAGGGACTCCATAAATTCTTTGAGAGAAGGCATAGTGTAGGATTTACCTGTTGCGAGCCTTACTGAATGAAATGTAGACACAAATATGGAGTATTCTGGTCCAAGCTTTGACACAATAGAGATAACTTGGCGACTCTCCTCGTTGGATTTGTCAATTCCACAACCCTTAATTTGCAACAATAGATCATTATATTTGGTGAAGAAGTCTTGAATTCTATCATAGTTCCATGGATCCAATGACAACAGCTCCACTTCGAGCAGATGTCCTTTAGTCTCATCCTGTTTCCCATAGAGTTCTTCAACCTTTTTCCAAATCTCATTCGGAGTATTGCAGGGAGATAGATGACACTGCAACTCTGGAGAGATGCACATGCATATGGATCCGTGGGCCTCATCCATACGGTTGAGGTACTTGGATTTCTCTATGGCTAAAACGGGTTCCACTTCGGTAGCCATGGTAATCCTGTACAACCTTTTATTACGAAGGTATCGAGCCATTTGGTCCTTCCATTCGTGATAGTTGTACAGTGTTAGGATCGATGCTTTGGGAAACTCCATTTTTCTGTCGATCTTCGATCTCCAAGCTATAATATCTGCAAAATAAAGTACTGGTGTGCCTTTTATCTAGCAACCTGTGGGCTCTGGTACCATGTAAATGTGTTAGAAAACCTGCATAGATGAATCTAGCTAGTAAAGGTTGAACACACAGCTTTGCAGAGCAAAAACACTAAAAGAAAATCGAAAGAACAAAAGAATGATTCATTAGAAAATAGGTTATAATGCTCATGATATAGCATTACAAGGTGAAGATCCCAAGGTAATGCACCATAGTGGTGATCAATGAGAAGACTCAACACCTACAACAAGTTCCGGAGAGAACTAGCCAGTTGCGAAGTGAAAGAAGGAGCAAATCAGAGAGTAAATCATGTAGAAGAACTAACCGGTTGCGGAGTTAAATAAGGAACAAATCAAGGAATAAATCATGCAGAAGGAATCTTGCATGTAGTCCCATGCTCTAACTAAGATTTCGCATGTAGGTGTGTAGTAGTTCCAACAGTATTTCTCTTATGAACTTTCAAACTTGAAAATCGTGAATGTGCGATAACCTATTAGCTGAAGAACTTGCAATTGTTGAATTTATCACTGTGATTATACTAAGTTATATTATTCAGTTAGGTATGAGCTATGTTACCAGAAATTTGAACGAGATGAGAAATGGAGATTTGAGATTTCACATTCAAGGAATGAAGAGAGAAAAAAAAACATTAAACGAAGGTTTGAGATTTCGCATTCAAGGAATGAAGAGAGATAAAAAACATTAAAATTAGTTTAAAATTTCATTTACAACAATATCAAGTATTCTAAACAAAGTTTATTCTTAGAAGTTTTATTATGTTAATTAGAATACCAAGTATTCTAAACAAAGTTTATTCTTAGCAGTTTTATTATGCTAATTAGAATACCAAGTATTCCAAACCTAGCCTTCTTCCTAGTATGCTAGCCAAAATTTAATAGCATGTTAATGCACCATTGGCTTTAGCATTCAACAAGACAAAACAAAACACCAACAACAAATTAACAATTTAATGAAAGAACTAAATACATTAAGATGTCATCTTGGCTTTTAAGTAAAAATGACTTATCTAATGGAAGAGGTGTCAAAGCAAAATTTGCATTTTGTGCTCCAAAGTTCCCAAAAAGACAAAGGTCTGAATCTAGATGGGTAGACAATGGTTACCTTCTTTAATAAGTATTTTAAAAATTCTCGAGAAAGAAATGTTGAAAGTGGTTAATGAATAAAGATCCTTTAAGTGGACCTGAGCACCATTTAATGTGATTTTCATATCCCTTATTATTGAATTCGATAACCTAGTTTCCTTTGAAGAATACAAACCTATATATTTATGTAGATGAAATTATAGAATTCTTATAATGGTCATTACAAGAAAGGTTAAATTTTTTCTTTCAAAGTCCATTTCAATTTAACGGCTTAGTTTTCTAGAAAGGAGGAAGATTCAAAAGGTTATTGGATTGGAAAAAGGAGGACATTAATAAATATTGAAAGCTAAAACCTATGGTAGTTATCAAAGGATTGTATTTGATTGGAGTTGATGCTTATTGATTTGGGATTATGTGTTTCATTTGTGAATTAGTCATGAATTGTGCTACTACAATTTCTTTCTCAGTTTCAATTAGCAAATGCATTATTGTCTTCTTTCAGCGAGAGAGAGGATTATATCAAACTTTTCCTCTTTCTCTCATACTTTTTCTTATTATAATAGAAGGTTTGATTAGGACCCTATTGGATGCTAAACGATTTAATGCATTTAAAGATATTAGAGTTGGTAGCTCGGTCACTTGTCCAATTTTTCATTCAATGATGTCATCCTAATTTTTTATAATGGGACTAGAAGAGATGTGGTTAAGTTATAATAGATTTGAAACAAGTATTGGTTAGCTATCTACATGATGATAAATGTTAGCAAATCTACTATTCTTTTAAACACGTATTATTTAGTTATCGGTATGATGATAAATGTTAGCAAATCTACTTTTTGTTTTAAGGGACTATAGAATAGGATTTTACAATATTTTGGGGTTGAGTTGGATTTGCGCATGAAGTCTCTAGGATTTATCTCAAATCCAATTAATTATCAAAAATTAGATTAGAGATAGTTGATCACAAAGGTTTAAAAAGAGAATAGATTTGTGTGTCATCACTAGTTATCAATATTGTCATACTAAAGTTGGTTTTAGAGGAAAAACCTATCTATTAGATGTCATTAGCATGGATTATAAGAGGTGCTATGGAGGTGATAAGAAGGATCAATATTAGGTCTATCTCTTAAGTGAAAATAGAAAATTAATAATTCTCGTGTGGTTTGGCATGAGAGTGCTTGAATTTTTTTTATCTTGTATTGTTTAGATGATTATGGAAAATAGTAATAAATTATCATTGTTGAATCTTTTGTGCATTTACATAAGGAACAATACATAAGAATATATTCTCTCATTATTTCATGTTTGTGTTGAAATGTCTTAGAAAAATAATTATAAAAAATAAGCCCATTCATCAACACCATTACGGATTATATTCCTTTCTAACATCTTCTCCAAATACTTTAAGCCCTCTTGCCTCTGGGCAACCTTGCAGAACCTATGATCACAACATTATACGACTTGAAAATCATTTTGAACTTCTCTAGAATAAAGAAAAACACATCCAATGCCTTTTTAACTACTCTTGCCTTGAAAAATCTGTAAATCGAATTACAAAATGTCAGCTCCCAGAGGTTTGAACCTTGTCTCCTCATCTCTAGGTATAGTTCCTCCACTTGTTAAATTTCGTCCCCTTCATAAAACCCTTGATAGTGGTAGCATATGTAGGATGATCAATGCCATGGCACTTCTCTAAAATTTCCCAAAGTCTCGAAAGATTTGGAAAATGCCTCAAAATACCTAAAACCCTGAATAGTAGTAGTATATGTAGGATAGTGATAATAAATATATTCTTAGTTGGGATTGAGAGGGAATCAATAATCATGACAGGCTACATGATTTTTTTAGATTTTACATTGAGGAATTTAGGCTTTTAGGTTTTGTTACTCCTGGGATTTTGGGGCACAAGGAGTTTAGGATTTGTTTCAGCTCTATTTGCAGGAATAGATGCCTTTAGGCTTTATATGGAGCAAAAGGATTATTTTTCCATCGCAATGGGTCAAGGGAACATGCTAAAATAGGGTGTATCAGATTTATGGGTGGTCCCATGGTTTTTCCATGTTATAATTCACATCTTTGTTATACAAGAGTCTTACCATTCTACACTAGTGACTCCTCTATTATGGTAAGGTCGATGCTGGAGTGTCTGCTAGGTAAGGGATCTTTATTTGTACGCAAAGTGTTTGGAAGGATCCTTGAATGAAAGGTGGATGTATAAAATATGTTTGTAATAAATTTCCAATAGAATGAAGAGGGTGGCCATGCATTTGTCCCTCTCTCCTTATAGATAGAACTTGTAAAGAAAGGATCTTTAATTTTAGACCCACCCCTTTTCACCATATTTGTAAAACATCTGTCAAAAGGGACTCTTTCTATTGCGATGTCAGCAGCTGACTCGATAACAAAGATTTCTACCAAAATCCAGGAACATACAGGAATTCTCGGTACGCTTTTGAAACTTTTGTAAAAATTAATATAGGGTACTAAGAAAGGAATTCCTTCTATGTGATTATGGCATGACAGAGGATGCTTTAACACCCCTTATCGCAAAGTTGAAAGGTGGAGCCAAGCGAGGGGAGGATTCTTCTATCACTACGTCCAAGTATTTTAAGGAAACCCTCAATATTTGTCCCAACTATTCGAATTTTAAGGATCTTTCAATTCCAAGCTTTTTAGTTGAGCACTCACTACACACCCATACCCTCAAAGTGATGGATACTAACACTAACATTGGCACGAAAATGACAACAGGCTTGAGACCCTCGGTTCGGGCACAAGGGGCCAACAAGGATCCATTGTAGGCTAGAGCAACACTAACATTTTCACCTTATCCGGGGAGGGTAAGGAGTCTCACCCTAGGCGTGTCGCAACTGAAGTTAGATGAGGGTGGAATTAGGTGCCAGGGGAATCATATAAACTGAAAGAGAGTAAAATTTGGTAGCTTAACATACAAACTAACCATATCGCAATGATATATTCATGCTATATCAAGAAATTTTCTAACCATATGCATTTATAAAAATTAGAAATAGTTAACATAATACTCAAGGACACAAGGTTATTCCAAAACAATATTCTCCATTAACATAACATAATTCATTACATAATGCTCAAGGCATGACCACTAATAGAAGAAATCACACAGACAACATAAATTTTACACATGGGATAATGGAGTCTTTCACATCACTCTGCAACATAGGAATGCTATGACTATTACATATTTTCTACATTGTCTAGAAACAACCCCTCCTTCGCTATTTCTTCTGGTTTTTATCCCCTGTCATCCACCCGGACTACCAATTCCTCTTTCCTTTTGCTTGTCTGCCTTCATCCTTTGTTGCCTCTAATCTTTCCATGCTTAATTGTCCCTGCTTCTTCCTGTCACTCCTCTGTGATTTCCAGTCTTTCTTCAGTTTCCAGTCTTCCCTCAGCTGTCAACTACACAAATCCCAAACAATCATCTCTACTACCTCTCATCGACTTCTTTCTCCGCAAAATCTCAAAACGAAGGCCCCAACAACTACTATGATTATGGTATAATTTGTATGTCGGGGAATAATATTCCGCTTCAATGATTTTTTCCCTCATCATCTTCCCTCGAGGACTAGATATATCAAAACTGGACCCAAAATTTACAACTGATATTTTTCTCAAAGAGACTTTCGTGGTGGTATTTAAATGCCACAAGGATAAACATATAGTTTTTAACAAGGTTCATGATTTTGGAAATGATCCAGTCTATCCATTCAACCACAGTTTCTATAATTCAATCCTCTCCCTATGTTCGTAATGTCTACCTCGGTATGGGTAAGATTGCCTAATTTTCCCATTCACTTTATGCATCCATATATCTTATAAAAAGTAAGCAATTTAATTGGAAAATTGGTTAAAGTAGACGATGAAAGACTTTTAAATGGAATTTTCACCTATGTTTGCATATGTATTGATGTAGATCTCAACAAAGGTCTACGAGATAAAATAGAGCTCAAGTGGGTGGAAAATGTGTATTTCCAACCCCTTGACTATGAAAATATAGCTTTCAGAGGTCAGAATCCTAATAGAATGACCACCTTTAGAATGTATGTCATTTTCCAAAAGAGGCTTCCTCATAGCAGATGATTAAGAATTCTAGCTGTGGTTGGAGGGATCCTAAGGAGAAAAATGGATCCAAAGCTTCAACCGAACAGGGAAGAGATAACCCATAGCATCCAGAGACAGTTTCTAAGGAATCATCCCCTTCAGATTTCACTGGATCTCCAAGGGCACTGTCTCATTCACCAAGAGGGGTGAATTACCTGAGGAAGAAGCAAGAAAGAGATTCAACCATAATCGTGGCAACAGTAAGTGGGGCACAAAGGATCCCATGAGTCAGACATATCTGACAGTGATAAAGAAATGACAAACACGGTTGATTCCATGGAACTAGAAGTACTACAGGGTAATGGAGTCATTGAACCAGCTGCTACTGGGGTGGATACTTCAACAACACAGACTGATGTTCGAAGGTGAAAAGAGAAAAAGGATCTTAAAGATGAGAATGAATTTAGGTTAAAAAAATGAAACTAGCTAACAGATTAAGACACTATTACATGTTGTTAAATAAAAAAAATTTCTATAGAGGTAGCTCACCCTGCATTTATGTCCCAAAAAGGCATCCAATGCAAGAAGAAAAAGAGCTAAAACAACATGTAAAGAACAAAAATGGGCTTTGACATAAATTAATCTATCAATAGGTTGGCCATTTTTTAAATGATTTTTGTCCACAAGGCAAACTATTCTAGGGTATGAAAAGAACATCTCACTATAGAATTCATGTGCAAATGGAACAATGTGAAAAATGAATAGCTCCAAAGTGTTGTAAGAACCATCCACTAAATTCCAATGAAAAAAGAAGATATCCCAGCTTTGCACTACAACAGGTAAAAGGTATATAATGCTACATACAACATTACTAATAATACTACTCCTATATTCACAACTATAAGTAATGAAGTTTGGTTAATATATGTTGTGACATATTATTTGTGATTATTAATCAGGTCTTGTAGGATAGGTTTTCTGTACATAAATAGCATATCACATAGCTGATAAAAAAATTTAAGAGGAGATGTAGTGTTGAGCCAATACTCTATATAGTACACAACTTACAATTACACACACATCCCTTCATTTTAAGACAACATGTTCATGGAATTGGATAGATTCTTTGAGGATATTCAAATAATACCACTTGATCTCCCTCCAAAGCTTAGATGCCATGTATAATAATATACACAACCAAAATCTTTAGGACCATGTGTAGTACCAGTCAAACAAAGTTCTAATCTACACAATCAAAATATATTTGTACGTGCATCTTCAAAATAATCACCTCGGGATTCTTATATTTGATAGTATGTACAGTCTCCTGTGCAATAGCAACCACATCCTGTATTTGTTTCTGATGAAGAAGCGTGACTTTCTCCTAGGCAATACCATCTGGCAGTGTAGGTTTCAGCCTATTAGCAATGATTTTGGAAATCATTTGTGTAAGGGGTTACGAAGAGAGATAGAAAAGTAATCAACAATACTTGGTGCATGTGAAACCTCAGGAATCAATGTAATGAAAGTGGAATTAATATCACTAGGGATATAGCCAATCTCCTGAGCCACCACAGATTGTACATATGTCAATGGACGACCCCCATCACAGAAAATGCCTGATATTCCATATCGTTGATTCCCAAATCTATGTGGGCGCTTGGCAGCTTGATATCCAACATTATGACAACCCGAGCACTCAAAAATTTGATATCCAACGTTATTACAACCCGAGCATCAAAAAGGAATTACCCAATAGTGAATCATTTCCTAATAGAGAAGCCACCCTTATTGAGCTCCACCTTTGCGCAAAGACTAGCAGTGAAGTCCATCTCCACCAAAAGCCATGCGATACGTTTATCTCTCTATAACAGGCTTGCTTCCTCCATGGAGGTAAGTTTACCAACAGAATTGTTGATCATCATCAATGATTCACATGACCAAAATATGACAGATAATCCAAGGATTTTAGCCTGAACCTATTTCCTTAGTGGTAATTCTAGGCATGGATCAAATCCCACATGTCAGTGATGTAAAGAGATGAAAACATGGTGATGAGCCCAATACAATCCCAAAATATTCACAACATCATCTTATTTAGTAAAGTGTAAGAGGAACCACTGATTGTATAAAAGGCTAAAAAGAGGAGAGTACTTAAGCATAGGGTACCCATGTTATTTAACCTAGGATGCCATCTGAGAGACATCCATTAGTAGATAAGACAACATTCCCACCAAAACCTATTTTTGTAATTCTACCACCCGTTCCCAAATAACATTGAAACAAAAAATGAGTTCCTGATAATCTGGAACAATCTTAACTACATTCTTTCTCTCTAAATGATGGAAAAACATATTCCATGTATTACCACATTTTGGTTCAATAACTGGCGGGGATACTAAAACATTCAAATCCATGTGTGTATCTGCATCTACAAGAGATGTCCCATAAGGATGAACTCCCAACTTAGGGTAACCACGACTCTCCACCTGAATAGTTGTATGTACCAACGTATCGAGTAATGGAACGTCACCATCCTAGTTGCCTTCAATATCAAGTGACATCCTACTGATAGATGCAAAGGTCAGTTTTACATCTGACAATGCCAACACTTTGAAATCCCACCTATATGTGCAGCAATATAGAGAGCATTACCAAAAATACCTTGTTTAGTAGTGTCTAAAAACACCTCGATAAAATATGTAAAGAAGGTAAATTACTTTTACTTATCAATTACAGACCCCACTTGATCTAGGTTTCCACCACCTCCATCTACTAGGAAAACCGTTCAAATACAATAGATTGACCAATCACCTCCTACCAATGTCCTTCAAAAAATATCATCAAGCACAAAATCGAAAAAGATCTTCAATGACATAAACCATTAATGGATTGTCCCTCATATAATCAATGGCCAACTTGGAAAATAAATATCACCTCAAACCAATTAATGACCCCAAGAGACTCCTTCATGATCAAATTCAAAATTCAAATATGTTACCAACTCAACCAACCAAAATGAATGCACTTACGTAGTAGTAAAGATCCTCGGAAATCCCTCAATCGACCAATCATATACTAGAGAGGAGCAGGAAGATCCACAAGACAAAAGGTTTAGAAGAAATACCATGTAAAACAACCAACTAGTGCATCTCAGATAGACCACAAAGGATACCAACATGTGGCAGCTAAGATCCTTTGAAATCCCCTGACCAACCAATCCCAAACTGAAGAAGGAGCAGGAACATCCACAGGATCAAAGGTTCATAAGAAAGATCAGTTAAACAACCAGCTAGTGTGTCTTAGATAGACCATAGAGTAGACCAACAACTAGACTGGAAAAAAAATTGTTATTAGTGTACCTTGAAACAAAAAAACCAAGAGAGATCCATGAGATCATCCTGAATTTGGATCAAAATTGAATTTAGCTAAGATAATTATGCTTAGACGTATTCAACCAACAACACCAACAACTTCACCAACGAAGGCTACATTTAATCCATATACCTCCACACCTGTAGCCAATTGCCCTTGTAAATTTTGTGACTAATTCTTCCAGAATCCAATCTTTTATCCTCAATGTCTACTTCTTGAAAATTTGTTGTAGATATTTTGAAGTAGGCATATTTTCTGCCAATGGATATTATGTAATTTTCCTCCACCAACCTGCTATAGCAACTGCAACACCCTCCAAAATTTTGGCCTTCATCCAATTTTAGAGCTTGTAGGTTTTAACCTCATATTAGATTACTTGCATATGAATTCTAAAACATAGAAAATAAACAATGAGAGAGTATAACACATAAAACACATATACATAGAGATTTTCCCCTGGATCCCAAAACTAGGACTACCAGCATGATTTTTCATTATATTTCATTCAATGTTACAATACATATTTATACATGTCGAAGCATCCAATACCATGGACCGAAAACCATCGCGTCTAAAACCACGGACCGAAAACCATCATGTCCAAAACTATGTGCGAAAAACCATGCATAAAACCATAGGTAGGTCCGCCCAACCTAATATAGGGTCCAAGAACAAAATTTTCCGCGACGCTACCCCGAACACCATGGAGTGGGGTTACTTGCACCCCTCAAACCCCCTGTGACCTTCCCCGCTACACAATCAGCACAATGAAGGGGGGGCTTTGCCCCCCTTCTAACCCCTAGTTAACTATGTGGGCTAGTCATGGAAAGAATATAACGCAACCCAACATTCTCCCACTTGTTGTTTTCTTTCCACCGGAGGCCACAAGAGAGCTTAGTCATTTATCGAGCTTTGCAACGCCCATTGTTTCTCTACACCAAGAGAACTTTTCAGAGCTCACAAATTTTGTCAATGCATCTGCAGTATTCTTCAAAGTGTCCACCTTTACCAGCAACTTGTCTTCTATCATATTCCCCACAAAGTGATACTGAACATCAATGTGCTTTGTCTTTGAATGATATGCATGATTCTTTTCCAAAAAGAATGAAATTTGGCTATCATAGTCAATCCTTATAGTTCCCTGTACTAACCCCATACTTGAACACAATCTCTGCAACCAAACTGCTTCCTTGCTTGCATGAGTGGCTGCCATGCATTTTGCCTCTATAGTTGATAGTGCCACTACATATTGTTTCTTGCTCATCCAACTGACTGCACCTCCAAATAGATTAAACACATACCCACTTGTAGATCTTCTCTGATCCAGATCTCCAGCCCAATCTGTATCAACAAAGCCATGGATATCCAACACTTTGTCCAATCCTGGTCTTCCTTGGTAGCAAAAACCATAATCACTACGACCACGCAAATACCTGAAAACCTGCTTCACTGTTGTCCAGTGCTCCTTCCTTGGTTTTAACATAAAACTGCTCAATACTCCCACTGCATGTGCAATGCATGGTTTAGTACAGACCATCACATACATCACAGTATTGACTGCACTTGCATATGGAACACGGGACATGTCCTCTTCCTCTTCTTCTGTCTTGGGAAACTATTCAGTAGATAACTTTACACCTACAAGAATAGGAACCTTCATCGTTTTACTATCCTGCATATTAAAACTTGGCAATATTTTCTCGAGATACTTCCTCTGGTTTAATTAGAGCTTTCTCTTTGCTTGATCTCTTTTAATTTCCATGCCCAAAATATAGTTTGCGGCACCAAGATCTTTCATGTCAAATTTGGAGGACAAATGGGTCTTCAAATCCTGGATAATTTCTTTGTCATTTCTAACCAGCAACATGTCATCCACATAGAAGACCAGATAAATAACATGGTCACCAATTAATTTAGAATACAAATAGTGATCTGCTTTGCTTCTGGTGAAGCCATGTCCCCGTATAAATGTATCAAGTTTATGATACCACATCCTTGGTGATTGTTTTAACCCATACAAAGACTTCTTTAACTTGCATGCCAGTTCTTTCTTACCCTTCACTGCAAAGCCTTCAGGTTGATTCATGTAGATCTCCTCTTCCATGTCCCCATGAAGAAATGATGTCTTCACATCTATCTATTCTACATCAAAATCAAAAGAAACAGCAACAGATAAAAGTAGTCTAATAGAAGTTACCTTGGCAAAAGGAGAAAAAATATCACCAAAATCAATTCTCGGCACCTAGGAATAACCTTTTGCTACCAACCAAGCTTTGTATTTCTCCACCTTTCCTTCTGCATTTGTCTTCTTCTTGAACACCCATTTGCTACCAATGGGTTTCCTTCCAGTCGGCAACTCCACCAGATCCCAAGCCTCATTTTTATGCAAAGATGCCATTTCATCAACCATGGCCTCTTTCCACAGTTTTCCATCCTCTGAATCTACTGCTTCCTTCACAATTATAGGAACATCATCAATAAGAGATAAAGAAAAATTTGAACAGAAAGCAAATGGACTATACCTTTCTGGCTGCCACTGATCTTCTCACACCCGCAGTTTGTGGCTCTTCATCTTCTGATTCCTCCTCTATTGTAGAGTCTGATTCTTTCTCCTTTAGCTCAAACTCTATCTTCTTATGTTCCTTTGGTTGGACTTCATGTTTAATAAAATCTTTCACCTCTCTAAAAACCACATCTCAGTTGTACACAACCTTCCCTATTACTAGGTTCCAAAGCTTATAACCCTTTAAACCATCCTTATACCCAATGAAGATGCACTTTTCAGATTTACTATCCAACTTGGTTCATTTCTCCTTTGGAACATGTACATATGCATCACATCCAAATACCCTCAGATGTGAAAGAGAGGGTTTCTTACCAGTCCATACCTCTTGTGGAGTCTTATCCTCCAATGTTGATGAAGGTGATCTGTTGACCAAGTAGCATGCTGTCTCCACTACCTCTGCCTAGAATTCTTGTCCTAACCCGACACCACTGAGCATGCTTCTTGCCTTTTCCATCAATTTCTTGTCCATTCTTTCTGCAACTCCATTTTTCTCAGGTGTGTATGGAGTAGTCTTTTGCCGTGCTATACCACACATCTTACAGAATTCTTGAAATTCCTTACTGCAAAACTCTCCATCGTTATCTGTCCTTAGTGTCTTTATCTTCTTCTCTATCTGGTTTTCCACCAGAGCCTTAAATTCTTTAAACCTATCAAAGACTTCAGATTTCTTCTTATGGAAATATATCCATGTATTCATTGAGAAGTCATCTACAAAGGATACATAATACATAGAATACCCAAATGGGAAATGCTGATATAACTTTTGTGTTGTTCTTTTTGTGATAAATGACGTGGCTTGCTGGCGCTACCAATTATGACTTTTGTGCGCGTGGAGGGTTTTCTCTTTATTAAAGTTATATAAGACCTATCGCTATTTTGTTAAATATTGGCCAAATCATATCACACTTTTAGTTAAACGCCTACTATGCTCTAGCCTCTGTGATTACCTATATGTGATATGCAAAGGGTCGTATTAACGTTTTCTTAATATATTTGATTTCCAAATAGATTTTAAGCCTAAGTGCAGATAGAATATTTTTTCTGTTTTGTAGGGTCTCCATTATGGCTAAGTTAACTTATCAAATTATACTAGCCATTGTTGAGTGACACAAAAGGACCCCAAAATCTGAATGGATGTAATAAAGGAGACATTTACTAACATGTTTCCCTGTTTTAAATTTTTGTCTAGATTGCTTTCCACAAATACAATGCTCACATAAATTCAAATTTAAATATTTCAAGCTTGGAAGTAAATTACAATCAACCAATACCTTTAGTCCTTTCTCACTCATATGTCCCAAGTGTTGATGCCATAAACGAGTAGTCACTTGCACCTTCAGATTCTACTATTGTATGATCTAATTTTGCCCTTCCTTCAAGATTATAAAGGTTCCCAAACCTTTTAGCCTTCATGACTACCAAGAAGCATTTCATCACCTTCATAACTCCACCTTTAATTGTACACAGAATCTAACACTCCCAAAGATATTAAGTTCTTTCTATGCTTAGTCACATGCCTCACCTCTATCAACGTTCTAATAGTACCATCATACATTTTAAACCTAGTACTACTAGTTCCAATAGTGTTGCATGTAACATCATTACCGATGAATACCACACCATCATCAATATATTGGTATGAAGAGAACCAATTCCTATGAAGGCACACATGATGGAAAGCACCATAATATAGCAACCAATCATGATGATGTTCAGAAACAATAGAAGTGGAAAATAACTCGTCAACAATACCTACACTTATTTCACCTAAATTGGCTTCCTTTGTAGAGTCCTTTTTAGTAGCTTGTTCCTTTCTTTTCTAGAAATCCTTCTTAAGATGCCTTGATCTGTTATAGTACCAACACGTTAACTTACTCTTCTTGCCTCTTGACTTCGATCTTGATGCGTCTCTTGAATTCTGATCATTTTCTTTTAATCGACCTTTTTCCACCATTGCTTCTGATGTTGAGGTTTCAAGGCTAAATTTATGTTGAGTTTCCTCAAACAAAAAGGCTGCCACAATAACATCAAAATCAATGCTATCGATATAACTAAACCTGATAGAGGTTACAAAGTGATCCCAAGGCTCAGGCTGAGAACACAATAGTGTAATTTCTTTCTCTTCCCCTTCAATATTTACATCTATACTAGACAACTGACATAAAAGTGTATTGAAAGATAAATGATCATAGATATTTGTACCTTCCTTCATTTGCAAACTGTATAATTGTCACTTCAAGTAGACTCTGTTTTTTAAGGACTTCACTATATAAAGGCTTTCTAACTTGGTCTATAAGCCTAACACTGTTTTCTCTCCAACGATGTTAAAAAACACATCATCTGCCAAACACAAATGAATAACACTGAGGGCTATTGCATCCATGTCCTCCCAGTCATCATTATCCATGCCCAGTGGTTTATTTTCCCTTCCCAACATCAACTTTGCCACTCCTTGCTGCACAAGCATATCGTGCATCTTAACCTTCCATAGGTCAAAGTTATTACTGCCATTGATCTTTTTGATTTCAAACTTCACACTTTGCATCTTCGTCATTAACACATAATTTTCCCAAAAGATCTAATATCACTTGTTTTGTTGAGCAGCAAAAGCATAACTTGCAAATAAATTGAAATTGCATAAAATAATGGCAAACAAACAAGATAAGGGAATAATCAAACACATAAATTGACACAATGTTTTACATAGAAACTTGTCACATATTTTCTAAATCCATCTACAACTTTTAAAGCAGTGATATAAGAAACTTTTTACATAAAACAAAAAGGTTCCTTTTATATCTTTTCAAAAAACTTAGATTAGGAAAATAAACCGGGCCAAAAGAGCCCATATTAACTATTATCCCAAAAATATAGAGAAATAGTTAGAAACTTCTAACATATTTTTATTGCTTAAATATCAAAACAATGTTAATAGAAGTATTTGATTTTGTGGGTATTTCTTAAATACCACGTCAATGGTCATAGAAATATTTGATTCCAACCATTTAAATACTACGGTCCTAAAGTGTTAGGATTATTTTATTTCTCCAAATAAGATAGCATTAATGTTCGGATTATTTTATTTCTCCAAGTAAGATAGCATTAATGGACTACAAGAAGGGCTATTGTTAGTGTAGTCTCCATTAAGATTACAATGATAGAATTTGAATGAATGGGTTAGCCAAATGGTTTTCCACAAAAGATTTCAATAGTCAAATACAACTTAATCATTTCCCTTATTCTCTAATTAGCATTATCCCAAAACCATCCGACAAATGAAGAGGCTGTAACTGTTTACAATTTCTAACTCGGATTGCTTCCAAATTCCCACTATGATTGAATGCTCTACCAAGTTGTAACCGTTTACAATTTCTAACTAGGATTGCTTCCAAATTCCCACTTTGATTGAAAACTCTGCCAAGCTCTTCATTTTCATTTGAATGTAACTTTTGGCGGTCACAGCTATCTTTCATATTTAATCTAAAGCAATTTGGAGTTAATGCTTACATCTTATATGTGTAATGTTGGTTTATGAGCTGATAGTGATAGTTGAGAAATTCTCTCAACTTTTTTTTTAAATTAAGAATTAGTTAGATCTGGCAAAATCTATATTATAGAGTAATATTTGAATCTAAGATATGTGTTGACATATACTTGTGTGAAATATATGAATGCTTTTAACCATTTTTTAACATGGTATCAGAGCGCAAGGCGGGTGGTGTTGGGATTGTGAGAGAGGTTGTGCGAACAATGTACTGTGCATATTGTGAACATTGATGTTCGCTGTCAGCTGTAGGAGATTGGAAGCATAGATTGTGTTGGTTATGTTTGATGAGGCTGCGTTGGAGACTGGTGTGCTGTGGAGGTCGCCATGGAGCATCGACGTGAACATATCAATGAAAATCAATGACATCAAAGGCTGTTGTGAAGACTAGTGGAAAAGTTGGCTATGCATGTTCTTGTGAATATGTTTCTGTGATTGCATAGAGCGTTGATTATTGTAAAGACTAGTGATAAGTTCACCACATATGGATTGGAGCTGTGACGGTCAAACCGCAAACCAAGGTGGAGCAGCGACATGGTTTTTTGAGCGTTGATTGTTGTAAAGACTAGTGATAAATTCACCACATATGGATTGGAGCTGTGACGGTCAAACCGCAAAGCAACGTGGAGTAGCAACATGGTTTTTTGAGCGTTGATTGTTGTAAAGAGTAGTGATAAATTCACCACATATGGATTGCAGCTCTGACGGTCAAACCACAAACCAACATGGAGCAGTGACATGGTTTTTTAATTTCTTGAGCCGAGTCTAAAGTTTCCTTTCGCTTTATTTTTAGCGATTGTGGATCCATTGGTGGAGAAAGATTTTTAGGTGGAAAGAGCGTAGATCAAGCACACGAATTTTCTTTGGTTGTTCGAATTTCAAAGCATGCGATTTTTCACAAAGAAGTCGAAGCTTTTTTTAATTGCAAAAAGGCCATGATTAATGAAATATCGCAATAGATTTCTCTGACCTTTTTTGTCAAGATTTTTTTAGACTCGGGATGGTTTCTTGCCGCACAGAGAACCGCAGACTGGTGTATCGAGCATGGAAGGTTTCGAGGGTATTAAGATAAGTGGACTTGGGGGTGAAGAAGAGTAGTCCTGTATCACATCTTTGTGAATTCGCGGGTGCTTCTTTGGGTGTTTCTAAAGGCTTGTGTAGGTGAGAAATTCCTACGGATTCTGCAACATTCTTATTGGAATTCGTACACAGACATATCCTTCCTTACAATGTTATTAACGACCACGGTAAACCATAAAGTTTGTGTCGTGTTCTCCTTTAGTTCGTTGCTGTGGACTATGCTGCGCTGCACTTATGAATGACAGGTCAGGGAGTAAATCTTTAAAGGGTCCATTAATTTAATGGGAGTGAGCTTGTCAATATGTTTTCTAGCTGGTTATGTATAATTCTGTTCAAAGGATAATTAAGAAGTTCTAATGATGGTGCAGTTGAATCA
The DNA here is from genome assembly GCA_031772625.1 of Pinus tabuliformis. Lineage (NCBI taxonomy): Eukaryota > Viridiplantae > Streptophyta > Pinopsida > Pinales > Pinaceae > Pinus > Pinus tabuliformis. Next base: position 567,831,800 of record CM062819.1, on the reverse strand, counting down.
GTTGGGAAAATTTAGTTATCTATGTTAGTAAAATGATGATGAAGTGAATGACCAATTTGAACCTTTCAAACTTTTTTATAACAACTATATTTCAGTGAAAAGGCACAACATGGATGGTTGTTGAGATAGTATGGCAGTTGTGGATCTAGAGAAAGATCCCTCATTCGTTGAAGACATGGGAGTGGTCTTTTAATTGCTAACTACACCTTTATAAAGGTTGTGAGGCAACTTGATGGAGCCTATACTCATAAGTTGTAAACCAGTTAAAGAATGATTGTCTATTTTGTTATTTATGGTTGGTTTCAATAAATTTATGTAATGTAAGCATTAAGAGGGAAACTTGGAGTTAACGCTTACATCCTATATTTGTAATGTTATCTTATGAGCTGTCGGTGATGGTTGAGAAATTCTCTCAACCTCTCCTTGTAAATTAGCAATGAGTTAGATCTCACAAACTCTATACTATAGAGTAATTTATGAATGTAAATTGTGTATATTAACGCATACACCTTTATGTGAAATATATAAGAGTTCCACCATTCTTTAACAAAGCATGTCCAGTTAATTATCCTCCCCGTTGTTACGTGCAATATTAGTGTTTCAGCTTTGTTTCTTTATTTATCAATGGACTTTAATACATCTCCTCCACAAACCATACTTCAGACCTTTTCAAAGTAACGTGCCACAACACTTAAATATGTGAAAGACAGGTAAATTTTAAATTTGTAAACTGATTCTATTTATTATTATCTTAAATAAACAGATGACCTTGTTTTCATGGAAAATTTATATGTCACAACTTACGTTTCCTTGGAGTTTTAAAAAGAAATCATGACACTAGCACCAGCTAGACAAAGAATTCGTGACACTGGCACCAACCCATCTAGCTCAGTTAGTAGAGCGCTAGCTCAGTTAGTAGAGCGCTAGCTTAGTTAGTAGAGCACAAGGATCTTAACCATGGGTGGCGTTAGCTTGTTTTTTCATTGTATCGTTGGAGGCTCGTTGGAGGCTCGCCAGTGTTACATTTTTAATTTGAAAAATAACCTCGTAAATTTCCTCTGATTGCACCCGTAGTGGGACCAGTTCATCAGTCGAGAGCCCCTGCTTTCAGCAGAGCTATTTTACTATGATTCAAGCGATTTCTACACCAAGCATCCTCAGGTTGGAATTTGGATTCCTCTTTACCCGTCAGACAATTTTTTTTTACGTTTTGCGTTTTTATGTTGCCCATCAAGAAACGTTATGTTTAAAAATTTTCTCTTCAAAAGTGATGTCTTAATAAGAAATTAACCCTTCACCAATGTAGATTTGATTAAAATATTACCCTTCAATATTACAAGCATGTTAAAAATTTTCACATATTTATTATAAGCAAAGAAACAAAATGACCATAACATAGAAAAGATTTATTGAATCATGAATTTTAGTTTGAAATTTCATGAACAATAACAATAAAATCTCCATAACTTGTTGTCCTTGACCTGGACATGCTAGAACATTCATATGTAACATGCACCTCAAGTCACATCAACAAATCAAAAGGGGCCTAAATAGATTTACTTGTGAAAAATTGAAAGCTTACAATACTTGTGACACAAAATCAAATAGAGAAAGACTAAAAATGTGAAGCCTAGGAGTAAAAATACATAATATATATATATATATATATATATACAAATTTATAGCTTCTATTTGTAATAATTGCCAAAGCATAAAAAGAGCCAAACAAAGCAATTTCTAGATGGTTTTGTCAAAAAAAAAACCCCAAAGTAACATATCTACATTATTATTGTAAATCTACATTATTTTGTTTACAATTGATTTCTTCAACACCAAAGAGATAAACGTGACATAGTAACAAGAAGCCAAAGTGCACAATTTTGATCTCAAGATGGCAATCAATGTTTCCAATATTAACAACTCAGTACCTCGAGTAGTCAAGACCGAAATGTGAGGGATGGTGGATGAGTGATGTAGTGGGGTTTGCATGAGTTACCCATTTTTGTTTGGGTTCAACTCATAATATATTTACTAACAATAAATCTATTCACAATGTTTTCAAATGGAAAAAAAAATGGATAATGAGCCCTAAATTATTCACCAATTATGGTGATTAATTTTTTTACTGATATTGAATTATCAAAAATCAATATCTATCTCTATACATTAGAAGCATGGGTCTATGAATGTTGTAGCTTACCATAAATTGAGAACTTAAACCAGGTTTACCAATGCAAAAGTGGCCTACCATAAATAGAAAATTGAAATAAGGTTCACTATTGCAAAAGTAAATGTGGAGAAGTATAACCAAAGCTTGCAAAATAGAATTTTTGAAACAAAGTTATCTTACAACTATTTATAAGAAAATTAGTATCCATGATTAGAGAGATGATTAAGAAACAAAGTCTACAACAATTGTAGAGTGTTCCACTCTCCATTTACCAATAAAGTGCAAGCTAAAAAATCTGAGAATATGGTAGAACAACTATAACTAATTATTTTACGGTATGGGATTATAAAAATTTGACATATATCTATGTACTTATAAAAGAATGAGTATTTGAATATTGAGGCCATCAGAAATTGAGAACTCGAACAAGGTTCGTCCTTGGAAAAATAAATGTGAAGGCATATATCCAAGCATTGCAAAGTAGAATTTCTGCAGCAGAGTTGTCTTGCAATTGTATTTAAAGCAATGGGTGTGCCATGATTAGTGAGGTGATCAAGCAATAGAGTCGTCCTTGGAAAAATAAATGTGAAGCATATATCCAAGCATTGCAAAGTAGAATTTCTACAATAGAGTTGTCCTGCAATTGTATTTAAAGCAATGGGTGTGCCATGATTAGTGAGGTGATCAAGCAATAGAGTTTACAACAGTTATAGAGAGCTTCACTGTTTCCCACAATGTGCAAAAATAAAAATTTGTTAAAAGGTGATACAAATCATTGTGGATAGTTCCCTTCCTCTAAGCATTAAAAATATATGAATTAAATTTGTAGTAATTCAAATCTATGATCCAAACATTCCATAGATTGGATTTTTCGAAACCAATAATTAAGGGCAACAATGATAATGGATAGGTAAATTATAAGTAAATGCACGTATAACCAATGGAGTCAATAGAATATTAAAAAAAACCCAAGGAATTCATGGAACAAGAAATGCCAGCAATAATGATATTAATTTGGGTCGATTGTTTTACTTCTTGATACTAAGAACCCACCCCTGCATGCAGAATCTTCAGACTCATACAAAATGCCTCTACTGTATTAGCATTTGGTTTCAGGGCTATTCTTATAAGTTATAACAGACCTGGTTTCATGGAAAGTTCGAAACCCAACTTGCATACAACCACCACTTCATTCTATTCTCTCGCGCAACTGTTTTCCTTCAACAAGGTTGGAATTTGGCAATTTTCCCAATCATAGGGAATTTTACCAGGCAAAATGTCCTTAATTTTTTCAAGAAAGTACAATTTTTACCATATCTCTGTCATCGTTAGCATTGGAGAGATCTCCATCTTACTATTATCTTGGAGAAGATGCAGCTCTTTTAGCCAAAATTTGCCAGATTTGAACGAGCTATCGTCTCTAGACTGTAGTCTGATTTTGCCTCCATGCGATTCTTCAATAGATTTTGTGTTGCAAGATTTCTGCAATGGACCAGGTACATTAGCTTCAGAGGCCAATGAGTTTGAAGAAGTTTTTTCTAATCAAACTATCATGCAGCGTGTCAACAGTTTTACAGTCTCCGATGATCAAAGAATTGAAGAATTCTACCATTACATGCAACAACACTTAGATTGATTCATGAACTCGATTGTACAAAGAAAACAAGTCCACATTCGTTGGGTTTGCTACTGTTGAAATCCGAAGATGAAAGAGGAAAGATAGGGAGACCATGCAGAGATCCCAGAAATCGTCCAGGGAAAGATTCCAAATTAATCTTGGTTTATTAACCAGACCATTCCAATTCCATCAATAAACTATTTTTTTGAAATATCCACAAACTTTTTTCCCCAATTGAGATCTGATCTAATGAATCTTGGATACTAATGGGTTGACAAAAAATTTGATATAAGTATTCATTAGCATATGAATAGGGAAATAGGATGGGAATGGGGCGTGGCCAAGCGGTAAGGAAGCAGGTTTTGATCCTGTTATTCGGAGGTTTGAATCCTTCTGTCCCAGACTTATTTCATTGGTTCCTGTTTTCCCTTCCTTCGCTCTTCCCTTTTTTCTTTCGTAAAAGATCCAACTTTGTTTTCCTTTTTATCATAATTTAACCATACTTATCAGAAGGGAATGTGATTAGAATAGGGAAGAGATAAAGGGATATATCTGTGGATAGATATTCCTCCCGCTCCCACCTCTCCTTCTTCTTCAATAAAAATAAAAATCTTTCGGGATAGCGAGTATTGTCCAGAATCTCTTCGAGATTTAAACCCATAGTTGATAATAGAACTGGAATAGATATTTTTTGTTTTCTGCTTACACGAGCCCATATCCTTTCTCCCACATCGATCTCTAATTTCGATCTTCTTCCCCAATCTGAAATTAGAGTGCCAGTATATATATAATTATTTCTATTATGGTCTAATTCTGAATGGTAATAAATACCAGGACTTATTAATATTTGATTAACTAGGACTCTGTAAATCCCATTTACTACAAATGTTCCATGGGAATTCATTAAAGGAATATTTCCGAGAAATACAGTTTGTTTCTGTATCTACCTACTATTCCTCTGAATCGATCTTGTTGGTACATATAATTCAGAGTAATATGTAAGGGACTGATATACAACATCTCTCTCTTTGATGAAAGGTTCTGCTAATTCATATTCATTACCAAAAAGCCTGAATTCAATTTCTTTATCTATATCCTCAATTTTTGGAAAATTATGAAGTTCTTCCATCAAGCCCTGATCGATAAAACGACAAAATCCTTCAAATTGTATCTTACCAAATTCAGGGATTGTAAACGCTCCCTCATTTTCATCTAATCGCATTGGAAGTTTCCCATCTGTAGAAAAATCTATTAAATTATTCCCGATTGATCTATATGGATCAATCCGACAAAAAAGATTCGGATGTATATTCAGTCTTCACTATATCCCATGAAATTCTACCCGTATCCAGATATACTTCCAATTAAAAAAAAAAGGATAAGGAAGAGGTACTTTGATACTTTCTTCCAACCACGTGAAATGGAGCTATGAACGAATGAATCAAGCCATTCTTAAATGTTAATCTCACTTAGAAAATTTCCTAATGAAAATAGTCAGATCGAAAGAAAGACGGAGAACAAATTAGATCCATTTCCTTTATGGTTGACTTTAGCATACATCTCATACTATACTTAAAAGGATGAACGAATGACTTGAAAGGACAAAAGATTTGATCTGTCCATGGGATTCCCATATCTCGGCAACATAGCCAAGCGGTAAGGCAGAGGACTGCAAATCCTCCATCCCCAGTTCGAATCCGGGTGTCGCCTTGTTGAGGTAAGTAAATGGAAGGAAAAGTCTGTATTTCCATTACAAAACCTCTGGAGACATATTGGTACATATTACCAATATAGATAGTGAGTTACGTACATTTGATCCCGATTCCGTCGTGAATGTACGACCCTCGAGTTAGTTATAGTAACTTGTTGGTCAATGAACAAACGGATTTATTGATCTCTCATATCAGCTCGAACTTCAGTAACGTTCAGAATGCAATGGTGGACCATTCATTTCAACTTCAACTTTGCACTATGGTTAATAGTTCCCTTATCATCTCGATGATGAAATCATTATTTTTTAGAGAACATGATCCGTATGGATATAGTTGGTATAACTTGGGCTGCTTTAATGGTAGTTTTTACATTTTCCCTTTCACTCGTAGTATGGGGGAGAAGTGGGCTATAATGGTAATGCTTAAGAATCAATTATTGCTTTCCTTCCATATCATGCATGGTAATATACTCTGTTCCATAAGGATCTAGTAATATTGAATCTTCGTTCCAAATTGAAACACTCTACATGGAATTATTTCCTCTTTATCCCCGTAAGGGATGTGCGTAATCCCTTATCATTATCATTTTCCTATGAAAAATCTTATTTTCTTCAACAGGTTTGAATTCATTAGTTCTTTTCTAGAATGAGTCGATAATCTCATTTCTTCCACTGAAGAACGATCTCTCTTCTCTTTCCTAGTAGGAATAGAAAGAGTCCTGGTATTTATTGACCAGACCATTCCGTATTTGATAAACATTACCATCCGGAAACTATAGTATATCCTTTCCCAGAGAAAAAATCTTCGGCTAATGGAATGGTGCAAGACAAGGTATTAATAACGTTTTTCAAAAAAATCAACCCGTCAAAAATACGTTCTTCACATTTCAGAACACTTCACCTTAAACGGTGATTTAAAAATTTAAAACGTATTTTACGAGTGAAATGCCTCATGACGGGCAAAATGCCCGTCAAATTCCAACCCTGAGCATCCTGCCCTCTCTAATGCTAGAAAAACTATTGCATGCAATACACTTGCCGGGCTATTAGGAAAGGTTCAAGATAAATCTAGACATCTTTCAACAACCAAGCTGGGGGCTTAATCTATGGGCGCTTTGCCTCCTAGGCATTTACTTACGGGTTTCCAAGATCGAATCTCTTGGAAACTTAACTTACGTATTTCTTATGGGTTTCCAAGATCGAATCTCTTGAAAACCTAACTTACGTAAAGACCAACTTTGCTGATATTGTAAGATTATTTAACTAGATATGGAGTGGAGCTACATCACGGCAGTGAGGCAATTCAATGATAATTTTAGCTTCATCAATCAATTTACAATCTCTATTAAAACAATTAATGTAAGAAATGAAGCAATTTCTCAACAACCTGTAATCAATATGAAATCAAACTCACCATGGTCAAACTGTCCATGGGTTGGAAATTCAAATAGACAAGCATTTCAGCATTATTCTTCTCATTCTGCTATTCCCCATAATGCAAAACACATTCTTCTCAATCTCACCACATAGGTTTTCTTCGTTTGTCACCAAGCTTTCGACATTCAGACACAAGCTAAATGGATAGTTAATGGTAAAGGAGTATCTCTAAGCTTTAGAAACTCAACATTCTTCCCGCATGGCTGAAAACGCAACAGCAAAGGGGTCCCTTACTTCAACTTCTATGTTACTATTTTCAATATTACTAATTCTGTAAGCTGCCAGTAAACGCTCAAAACGCAGCTTAAGCATCCCAAGACTTGGAAAATCAATTTCTTAAGCTCTGTGGTGTTATTCATATCTCAAAGGTCTACACACTATCAAAATGAATAGTAAAACTGTATTACTATTTGCAAGCTGCCATTAAACCCTCAAAACGAAGCTTAAGGACCCCAAGACTTGGCTAATCAATTTCTTAACCTCGGTGGTGTCCTTCATACCTCAAAGGTCTACACAACATATGAATGAACAGTAAAACTTTTCTGTTGATGAGTACCCTGATTCTGACAATGGGCTAGTTTTAATAACGCAATAAAAAGATGAGAACATACACAGAAATGACAGCTAAATTTGCAAACAAATAAAACACAGTAAAAGGATGAGAACATACGGAGAGATGATAGCCAAATTTGCAAACAAATGATACATAAATAGGGGTAAAATGGTAGCAGTATGCATCTTAAAACCCAAATGGTTCATTTTCTGAGTTGTTAGAAGCTCAGAGGTCGCTCAACTTCTCAATAAAACTGCTTGCCATCGAATTTTCTCCAGCTCCTTTGCTGTCGTGGTAAGGCAAGTGTGGTCGATGCAAGTTTTATATATTATAACTGACAGAACCTTCGGTTCCCCAGCAGGGAATACCGCTGCCTCCAACCCTTGTTTTATAATTTTTTCTCCCATTATATGTCCTCAATGTATTTATTTTCTTCTTTGTATATTTCCATACAAAATCTTACACTTTTTTAATTTAAAAAAAAAAAAACAAAAACAAATATTTTAAAGAGGAAATAGATACATATGTTTGTAGGAATTTACAAGGTAAGTTCCTCAGAAAGAACACCAAAAGGACACCGCTCACAACCAGATCACAGATCAATACACCAGTATTTTTTACGTGGTTAAAACCCTCAAAGAGGGAAACAGTCCACGGCCTGCGCCAACGTGGCTACTACAGGCAATTTATTAATCAAAGAATGAAAATTTACATAAGCTTATGTCATGCACGGATTACCCGAACAATGACCCTCCATGCGCTTTAAATAGAACTCATGGACCAATCAGGTGTCAACCCACGGATCAAGTGTCGGTAATACCAAGGAGAGAGTGAACCGTCGGATCACTACATATCGTGACCGTCGGATTGTAAGTTACAAAATGTACAACGGTAAAGAAACACACTTTACCTAACTCTATACCTAACTCTACACTAGACCAAGTTGAACTTAACTATATCCTATGTGTCGGAATATCCTAACAATGTTCATAAATTAAATATGAATAAAACAAATAAAATTCATACCAAAATTCTCTTTCGTGCTATTACGTTAGATGAGAATCTCGCCCAATTCCTTTTTCCATGTATATCTTCATTAAAATTGGAAACTAGTTTCTCCAATATATTCTCGTCTTTCATGTCATAATTTTTATTATTGTTTTAAGTAATAAAAGTTATCACATGTTCAGCGCTATCTTTACGAAAAATAAAAGTTCAATACCTATTATCAATTAAAATTCGTATTAAAGATATTAGTTAAATTTCATATTAAAGACAAACCTTGCTGCCTTAACTTTTCCTTAGAAAGCACTTAAGTCTTCATTAAATATTCATTTTTGTGAGTATTATTTGATGTAATGAGTGTTGAGGAGACTATTAAAAAATTATGAGAAATTAGTCAGATACGATTATTCCTTATGGCATGACTTATTTAATGCAGTTGAATCCCAAAAAATGATATCTAAAACTACTAAATATAATTATAATTACATGATTAAGAATTATAAAATCAATATAAAATAAAATTTAAATATAATTTTTAAATGTATCATATACATGTATCGATGGATTTCTTCTGATTTCAGATTAACCTAATCATTTCGACTCCATTATCTTTGATAACATCATTCTTCGATAATCAGTGTGCGATTTAATGAGTCAATATATCTAGCGAAGTTAACTCAGAATAGATATTACGTTTTTTAAGGAAATCTATTGTTTAAGATTAAATGAAACATGTCAACTCTTTCGGAAAAGCCTTTCAGAAAAGCTAGGACAATTTTATTACCAAAATATGGTACAGTTTCGACATAAATGAACTGTATCATCAACTTATCCAGATGATAATCTATCTACACGACAAGGTGATAAATGTGCAACCTTTTCCCTATGAATTCATTCACCAATTAAAGGAAAATATATCTCCACGATAATGAGATAAACGTGCCCCTTCAGGATTGTTAATTTATTTAACTGTGAAAATAGGTGGTTGAATAGAGGCTTTTGTGATTCATAATAGTTGAAAGAACAATTTCGGCATAAATCACATGCAGACAAACATTTGTCGACGCGTTTCGAACCAACTAGTGTGATTCATCGTCCTGACGATGAACCACACTAGTTGGTCTGAAACGCGTCGACAAATGTTTGTCTACATGTGACGATGAACCACAATAATTGGTTCGAAACCGTCGACAAATATTTGTCTACATGTGATTTACGCCGAAGTTATTCTTTCATGAAAATAGGTGGTTTGACCCATTCTGAAGAAACTGTGTACAACTATTATTAATTTCCAATTACAGGTTGGTCAAATAAATATGAAATCTTCAATCACCTACAGTTATTAGAGATGATCTACATGGATAGCACAGTTAACATCTCTTCTTGATCATCAGAAGCAAACAAATTGTGTAAATATTTCCCAGAAGGAAACGGATCCTGCATGAATATTTCCCATACATTTTTCTTAGTAAATAAATGCCAAACCCTACCCAATACGCAGCATGTGGTAGCGGATACACGTGAAAGCCTTTCTGCATAATCGGATTTCTTGCATCGCATGTTTATTAGTATCCATAAAAGGAAAAACAGTGCCGACATGTAGATCAGGCGAGCACCAACTTCTAATTCAGTGTAGAATATTATTCCATAAAATTATTAATTTGAGCAAGAAATTCACATAATTGTTAAAATTGAATTCAAGAGATAGTGCAGGTGCTGGGGCTCTCGTCACTCCAGTAATGAGTGTAGCTGCTGCCCTGGTAATAGCTTCTTGTAGGGATGGCATAACTTAAATTCTCGGGATATAAGATCTCCTGACATAAGTACTTCTCGGGCTCATTCTCGGGATATAAGATCTCCTGACATAAGTACTTCTCGGGTTCATTACAGCGCTCATTACATGGTTTGACGCTGACCAATTCCGTGAATCCATACTTTCTGAGACTAGCCGTGACCCTTACTGGATCCGCATCTCCAGTTACACTGATCGTATTATTCTCAGCATTAATCTTTATAGATTCCACGCCTGCAAAGATGCACAGAGATGCAAAACTTTAATACAAGTTATTGCAGCCTCGGTCGACCAAATTATTAATAAACCGAGAATTTACCTTCAATCCCTGCAACCGTCTTCATTGCCCTCCGTTTGCATTTTTCACAATGTAGACCCAGTTTCAGCACCATTTTCTGCACAGAGTTCCCGTCACATGACCGCTTAAGAAATAAAACGAAAGATCGATAACTGTTGCTTACCTTAGACATTTTTGAGAGCCCTCTGGAGAGTAATAGCGTCGGAAATTTTTTCGATGGAGCACCTTTTCTGGCTTGCAACAGAACAGGAGGAGTATATATATTACATAATCGGCAAATTAAAAAATAGCCCTGCCGAACGATTCGGATATGAAGTTTCCCTCCATTGCAATCGAATATTGAGAATATTCACTCCCTCGCATACGGGAGACGCGGTCTGGTCTTGCTAGAGGGATTTTCTTTTCAGTGCTTCTTCCGCACGGCAACAATATCACATGCCAACATGTCTTGGAACGTCATCATCGGATTAGCCTTGGTATTGAATAGTGAACATTTAACAAACATATTATGGATGTAGTCCTAGAAGTCGGAGTTTATTCTACTCTCCACACATCCCTGCATGAAACGTACTCAACATACTCCAAGCACATTTGTTAATAATAAAAATTGTTATTGAATTGATATAAAACATTCGTCTTTGCTCCAATAATGCATGTCGATCAACGAAACGTGTAAATTTCGATTTTCCTCGTCCAATTAGTTTAAGTCAACGAGACATTTAAATTTGGTTCTCCCAATACGAGACGATGCCAGTTCGAGACTTTTAGAGCAACGCCAGCAAATTGGTATTTTTTGGACTTTTAGCACGAGAGCTCGATGACGTTAAGTAAAATAAAAACTCCAAAACGAGACGAGGTCGTTAAGACAAAATTGGAATAAAATTTCGAATTGAATTATTTTTTACTAAAAAAGACATTCAGTCAACATGTGCACCCATTAATTATACTCAGTTTCAGAGTTTTTATCGTTCTCTCTAAACGGATAGATTTTATTAAAATTATATACAGATATTTGTAAATTGTAAATTTAAGTTATAGTTATTTGTAAATTTAAGTTATAGTTATCAAATTTTAAGATTTTAGGTACTCTAATTTTTTTTAATAATGTTAATTTATTTTTACTATCAAAAATATGATTAAAACCTAATTTAAAAAAAAAAATTAACTAAATAATTCTAACTACTTTGACCATTCAAACAATTCTTCTGATTCCATAAACCATTCCTCTGCCTCCATAAACAATGCTTTATCCATGCTTGTGAAATGTTAAGTACAACAACAATAGGTTCATAGTTGAATTCGCAGTAGGCCTATTGTCATTTAATCTGGATTTATATTGTGATTCAGTGATTATTTTAGAAGCATTTATGTCCTGTCCTTCTCCATCACCACAGCAGCGTATAATTAAGCAGGTGCTCCACCATCTCAGGCTACGGTCTAGTCAGGCTACAGTCTAGTTACTGAATATAATATCACTTTGTATTTGTAAATGTGTTAGAAAACCTGCACGGATGAATCTAGCTAGTAAAGGTTGAACAAACAGCTTTGCAGAGCAAAAACACTAAAAGAAAATCGAAAGAACAAAAGAATGATTCATTAGAAAATAGGTTACAATGCTCATGATATAGCATTACTGGGTGAAGATCCCAAGGTAATGCACCATAGTGGTGATCAATGAGAAGACTCAACACCTACAACAAGTTCCGGAGAGAACTAGCCAGTTGCGGAGTGAAAGAAGGAGCAAATCAGGGAGTAAATCATGCAGAAGAACTAACGAGTTGTGGAGTTAAAGAAGGAGCAAATCAAGGAGTAAATCATGCAGAAGGAATCTTGCATGTAGTCCCATGCTCTAACTAAGAGTCCGCATGTAGGTGTGTAGTAGTTCCAACGCCCCCCCTGAACACCACTATGGGAAAAATAGAAAATGGGCCCAGGCAACTAAGGCCAAAGGTCACCCAAAACACAGTGCAACTTGTACTAAAATTGAGGAAAGAGGGAAAACCTCATGGGAAAAAACCCCCCCTCAAAATACAATGTAATCAAAAGGAAAGATAAAGAAAAGACAGTTGCTAAGCAACTGTGTCCTTCACTCCAAGACGATCGTGCAGAGAGCAAAACTTCTACTCAGTGAATGTCTTGGTGAAGATGTCTGCAGTCTGTTCTACTGAAGGACAGAACTGCAAATCAATGACCCAATCATGTACTAAGTCTCTGATGTAGTGCATATGGATCTCTATGTGCTTCGTCCGCTGCCGTTATACTGGATCCCTACAAAACTTGAGAGTGCTCTGGTTGTCACAGCAGGTGACAATTGGCTAGTGGAACTAGACGCCCAACTCAGTGAGGAAGTGTTGTAGCCACAGAGCCTGAATGGTGATGTTGACTACTCCTCTCTACTCGGCCTCAGCTGAAGAGAGAGCAATATCAGCCTGCTTCTTGCTCGACCAACAGATAGGGCCAGATCCTAGACTCAGTGAAAATCCGGAGGTGGACTTGCGATCAATGCTGTCTCCCGCCCAATCAGAATCTATGAAGCCAAGGAGGTTCAATGCAGTGCATGCTACATAGTGAATCCTGAAGGTGATGGTGCCCTGCACATATCGGAGGATGTGCTTGGCAGCATTCCAGTGTAGCTAATGCAGCTCCTGCATGTATCTAGAAACTGCCCCTACTGCATATGAGAGATCTGGTCTGGAGTGGGTGAGGTACAATAAGCTCCCCACTAGCTGTCGGTAGAGAGTGCTGTCAACTAATGGAGTGTCACCTCCATCCTCAAGGGGAACCCTAGACAGAAAAGGAGTCGATGCTGGCTTGCAGTCAGTCATGAAAAATCTCTCGAGGAGATCCTATGCATACTGAGCCTGAGAGAGTTTGATGCATGTGGCATCCTGGCTGATCTCAAGACCAAGAAAGAAGTGTAATGGACCCATGTCCATCATCAAGAACCTATCATGTAAGGCCCTCTTGACTGTAGCAATGGCTGAAGCCGAGCTGCCGGTGATTACAACATCATCCACATACAAAACTAAGATAAGAAGAGAATCATGTGTCCTGAGCATGTAAACATTTGGATCAGACTTACATCTTTCAAAGTTTTGTGATAAGGAAAAAGAATCCATCTTTGCATACCAAGCTCTCGGGGCCTGCTTAAGGCTGTAGAGAGATTTCTTCAGTATGTAGACCAAGGATGAATCTTGAATGAAACCATGTGGCTACTCCATGTAGATCTCCTTAGATAGGTCTCCGTGAAGAAAGGCATTCTTCACATCCATTTGATGTACTTCCCACCCCTGGGCAGCCGCAATGGCAAGTGTAAGGCGTATGGAATCCATCTTTGCTACTGGAGCAAAGCTCTCATCATAATCAATTCCATGCACTTGTTGGAAGCCTTTGGCTACTAGCCTTGTTTTCTATCTAGTGATTTTCCCATCTGCAGCACTCTGGTCCTGTAGACCCATTTGAATCGGACAAGTTTCCTTCCTGAAGGAAGGGGGACCAGATCCCAGGTCTGGTTCTCGAGGAGGGAGTTATACTCCTCCTCCATGGTGGACTCCCAAGATGGATGCCCAACAGCCTTAGCAAAAGATTGTGGATCAGAAGACTGAACCAAATGACAATGCCAGGATGGTGATGGTTCAGTGGCAGTGAGGACAAGAGGAGGCTCAATAAACTCTAAGCTAGTCCTCTGCAGATCAGAATTATCCCCCACAAGACCATTTCTAGCAGCTGGGTGGTCTTGTGCATATATCTCATGTAAGCTCCTTGTTCTCTGATTTATGACAGGGGAATACGATTCACTACTACAAGCCCGATCTGGGCTTGGATGTGAATCATCATTTGCATGCACTAGATTTGTATCTGAAGACTCTGTCTCTGCATTTTCATGATCTACCTCGGCATCTGCATGCTCCCTATCTGCATCTGAGTGTACTGAGTCATCATCTCAGACATGAGGTAGATAAAAGGTGTCTGCATGAGGCGATTGAGGTGCATGCGAGAGACCTTCCTCAAATTTGACACTTCGCTCAATGATGAGCTTGTCCATAGAGGGAATTAGGAGTCGGTATCCCTTCACACCATCAGGGTATCCAACAAAGATGCACTCAATGCTCTGTGGATCAAGAGCTTTCCTCTTTTCAGAGGGGATCCTGGCCCATGCTCGAGAGCCGAAAACACGGAAGTGGGTGACCTCTGGTTTAGTGCCACTCCAAGCCTCAAAGGGGGTCTGATCCTTGATAGACCTATGAGGAGATCTGTTCTGGATGTAGTTAGCACAATTAAGTGCTTCAGCCCATAGCTTATGAGGCAGTGACTTAGCATGCAACATGCAGGAAGCCATCTCTTTGAGAGATCGGTTCCTTCTCTCGGCAACTCCATTCTACTGCGGAGTGTATGGAACTGTGTACTGCAACTGTATGTCGAACTGAAGGCAAAGGTTCCAGAGTGCTGTGTTAACATATTCCCCCCCATTGTCTATACGGAGGGCTTTGATCTTTCTCTCTAACTGTGTCTCAACTAATGCTTTGAAATCTTCAAAGTGCGCAAAAACTTCAGATATGGCCGTGAGAAGACACACCCAAGTATACCGTGAGAAATCATCATTAAATGTAAGCAAATACCTTGCTTTGTTGATGGAAGGATGCTGGAAAGGCCCCATGAGATCACTATGGGTCAGATCTAGAGGAGAGGATGCTCTGTGAGTCTTGCCGGTGTTAAACTTTTCTCTAGGATGTTTGCCAAGGACACACCCTTCATAAACTCCTTTGGAGAAACTGATATTTGGCAAGCCTTCCACCATCTCATTCTTGCTTAGCTGCTGCATATACTTGTAATTTAAGTGACCAAACCTCTCGTGCCAAAGCCTATTTATATCATCAGCATGTGTAACCAATAAGGAGGATTCAGATTCAATAAATTCAGAAAATGTATACAGTCTGGCTCCGTTGTTTACCTCACTGGTTGCAATTTTGGAGATGCTATGTAGGTCATATATGTTCACTGCATCTAGAGTGAATTCCACTCTCTTTCCGGTGTCGGAATGAGTTATCTGATAAACGGAAAGCAGGTTTACCGAAAGTTTTTGAACATGAAGCACATCTTCAAAGCTTCCATGTAAAAGTTCCACTCTACCTTTTCCGGTGACCTCAATAGGTGAGTCATCTCCCATGAGGATGGGAGGTCCTTTGCATGCATCTAAAGAGGAATAGACTTCCTTTGCAGTAGCCATATGATGTGATGCACCAGAATCTATAATCCATGCATCAGGAGAAGAATTAATTGCAACTAGAGAATGAAAATTGTTACCTTTCCCATGTGGCGAATCATTAGTTTTCTTCTTGGCGCCCTAAAGGATGTGGTCTCCAAGGTTGTGCTTCTGAAGGATTTCTACCATTTGGTCAATTTGTTTCTTCATGCAAGAGGATTCTGGATGGAATCCTCTTTGAGAGTATGTGCATCTGTTTCCTTTGTTCCCTTTCTCATTTCTCGAGTCGGAGGAGTCATTGAAGGGCTTGGTGTACCCTTCCTTCTTTGGATGGGAATGCACTTTTCCCTTGTCTTTTTGCTGCTGATTTTTCTGATTTGAATCAGATCTGTGATTTTTATTGTGCCTGCCATCATGCACAACAAGTGCATGCGTTTTTGGAGGTTTGATTTTCCCCATGCCAATGAGTTTATCTTGCTCAAAAATAAGGGACTCCATAAATTCTTTGAGAGAAGGCATAGTGTAGGATTTACCTGTTGCGAGCCTTACTGAATGAAATGTAGACACAAAGATGGAGTATTCTGATCCGAGCTTTGACATAATAGAGATAACTTGGTGACTCTCCGCATTGGATTTTTCAATTCCACAACCCTTGAGTTGCAACAATAGATCATTATATTTGGTGAAGAAGTCTTGAATTATATCATAGTTCCATGGATCCAATGACAATAGATCCACTTCGAGCAGATGTCCTTTCATCTCATCCTATTTCCCGTAGAGTTCTTCAACCTTTTTCCAAATCTCATTCGGAGTATTGCAGGCAGATAGAAGAAACTGCAACTCTGGAGAGATGCACATGCATATGGATCCGTGGGCCTCATCCATACGGTTGAGGTACTTGGATTTCTCTATGGCTGAAGCGGGTTCCACTTCTATAGCCATGGTAATCCTGTACAACCCTTTATGACGAAGGTATCGAGCCATTTGGTCCTTCCATTCGTGATAGTTGTACAGTGTTAGGATCGATGCTTTGGGAAACTCCATTTTTCTGTCGATCTTCGATCTCCAAGCTGTAATATCTGCAAAATAAAGTACTGGTGTGCCTTTTATCTAGCAACTTGTGGGCTCTGATACCATGTAAATGTGTTAGAAAACCTGCACAGATGAATCAAGCTAGTAAAGGTTGAACACACAGCTTTGCAGAGGAAAAACACTAAAAGAAAATCGAAAGAATAAAAGAATGATTCATTATAAAATAGGTTACAATGCTCATGATATAGCATTACTGGGTGAAGATCCCAAGGTAATGCATCATAGTGGTGTTCAATGAGAAGACTCAACACCTACAACAAGTTACGGAGAGAACTAGCCAGTTGCGGAGTGAAAGAAGGAGAAAATCAGGGAGTAAATCATGCAGAAGAACTAACCAGTTGCGGAGTTAAAGAAGGAACAAATCAAGGAGTAAATCATGCAGAAGGAATCTTACATGTAGTCCCATGCTCTAACTAAGAGTCCGCATGTAGGTGTGTAGTAGTTCCAACAGTATTGCTCTTATGAACTTTCAAAATTGAAAATCGTGAATGTTCGATAACCTATTAGTTGAAGAACTTACAATTGTTGAATTTATCACTGTGATTATATTAAGTTATATTATTCAGTTAGGTATGAGCTATGTTACCAGAAATTTGAACGAGAAATGATAACGAGATGAGAAATGGAGGTTTGAGATTTCGCATTCAAGGAATGAAGAGAGAAAAAAAAACATTAAACAGAGGTTTGAGATTTCACATTCAAGGAATGAAGAGAGATAAAAAAACATTAAAATTAGTTTAAAAGTTCATTTACAACAATATCAAGTATTCTAAACAAAGTTTATTCTTAGAAGTTTTATTATGTTAATTAGAATACCATGCATTCTAAACAAAGTTTATTCTTAGCAGTTTTATTATGCTAATTAGAATACCAAGTATTCCAAACCTAGCTTTCTTTCTAGTATGCTAACCAAAATTCAATAGCATGTTAATGCACTATTGGGTTTAGCATGCAACAAGACAAAAAAAAACACCAACAACAAAATAACAATTTAGTGAAAGAACTAAATACATTAAGATGTCATCTTGGCTTTTAAGTAAAAATGACTTATCTAATGGAAGAGGTGTCAAATCAAAATTTGCATTGTGTGCTCCAAAGTTCCCAAAAAGACAAAGGTTTGAATCTAGATGGGTAGACAATGGTTATCTTCTTTAATAAGTATTTTAAAAATTCTGGAAAAAGAAATGTTGAAAGTGGTTAATGAATAAAGATCCTTTAAGTGGACCTGAGCACCATTTAATGTGATTTTCATATCCCTTATTATGGAATTGAATAACCTAGTTTCCTTTGAAGAATACAAACCTATATATTTATGTAGATGAAATTATAGAATTCTTATAACGGTCATTACAAGAAGGGTTAAATGTTTTCTTTCAAAGTCCATTTCAAGTGAACGGCTTAGTTTTATAGAAAGGAGGAAGATTCAAAAGGTTATTGCAGTGGAAAAAGGAGGACATTAATAAATATTGAAAGCTAAAACCTATGGTAGTAAAGGTTGAGTTATCAAAGGATTGGATTTAATTGGAGTTGATGCTTATTGATTTGGGATTATGTATTTCATTTGTGAATTAGTCATGAATTGTGTTACTATAATTTCTTTCTCAGTTTCAATTAGCAAATGCATTATTGCCTTCTTTCAGTGAGAGAGAGGATTAAATCAATCTTTTCCTCTTTCTCTCATACTTTTTCTTATTATAGTAGAAGGTTTGATTAGGACCCTATTGGATGCTAAACAATTTAATGCATTTAAACATATTAAAGTTGGTAGCCCGGTCACTTGTCCCATTTTTCATTCAATGATGTCATCCAAATTTTTTATAATGGGACTAGAAGAGATGTGGTTAAGTTATAATAGATTTGAAACAAGTATTGGTTAGCTATCTGTATGATGATAAATGTTAGGAAATCTACTATTCTTTTAAACATGTATTATTTAGCTATCGGTATGATGATAAATGTTCGGAAATCTACTCTTTGTTTTATGAGGACTATAGAATAGGATTTTACAATATTTTGGGGTTGAGTTGGATTTGCGCATGAAGTCTCTAGGATTTATCTTAAAGCCAATTAATTATCAAAAATTAGATTAGAGATAGTTGATCACAAAGGTTTAAAAGGATAATAGATTTGTGTGTCATCACTAGTTATCAATATTGTCATAGTAAAGTTGGTTTTAGAGGAAAACCCTATCTTTTAGATGTCATTAGCATGGATTATAAGAGGTGTTATAGAGGTAATAAGAAGGATCAATATTAGGTCTATCTCTTAAGTGAAAATAGAAAATTAATAATTCTCATGTGATTTGGCACGAGAGTGCTTGAATTTTTTTTTTATCTTGTATTGTTTAGATGATTATGGAAAATAATAATAAATTATCATTGTTGAATCTTTTGTGCATTTACATAAGGAACAATACATAAGAATATATTCTCTCATTATTTCATGTGAGTGTTGAAATGTTTTAGAAAAATAATTATAAAAAATAATCCCATTCATCAACACCATTAGGGATTATATTCCTTTCTACCATCTTCTCCAAATACTTTAAGCCCTCTTGCATCTGGGCAACCTTACAGAACCTGTGATCACAACATTATATGACTTGAAAATCATTTTGAACTTCTCTAGAATAAAGAAAAACACATGCAATTCCTTTTCAACCTCTCTTGCCTTGAAAAATCCCTAAATCGAATTACAAAATGTTGGTTCCCAGAAGTTTGAACCTTGTTTCCTCATCTCTAGGTATAGTTCCTCCACTTGTTGCATTTCTTCCCCTTCATAAAACCCTCGATATTGGTAGCATATGTAGGATGATCAATGCCATGGCACTTCTCTAACATTTCCCAAAGTCTCGAAAGATTTGGAAAATGCCTCAAAATACCTAGAACCCTGAATAGTAGTAGTATATGTAGGATAGTGATAATAAATATATTCTTAGTTGGGATTGAAAGGGAATCAATAATCATGACAGGCTACATGATTTTTTTAGATTTTGAAGTAAGGAATTTAGGCTTTTAGGTTTTGGTACTCCTGGGATTTTGGGGCACAAGGATTTTAGGATTTGTTTCAGCTCTATTTGCAGGAATAGATGCCTTTAGGTTTTATATGGAGCAAAAGGATTATTTTTCCATCGCAATGGGTCAAAGGAACAAGATGAAATAGGGTGTATCAGATTTATGGGTGGTCCCATGGTTCTTCCATGTTATAATTCACATCTTTGTTATAAAAGCGTCTTACCATTCTACACTAGTGACTCCTCTATTATGGTAAGGTCGACGTTGGAGTGTGTGGTAGGTAAGGGATCTTTAGTTGTATGCAAAGTGTTTGGAAGGATCCCTAAATGAAAGGTGGATGTCTAAAATATGTTTGTAATAAATTTCCAATAGAATGAAGAGGGTAGCCATGCATTTGTCCCTCTCTCCCCATAGATAGAACTTGTAAAGAAAGGATCTTTAATTTCAGACCTACCCCTTTTCAACATATTTGTAAAACATTTGTCAAAAGGGACTCTTTGTATTACGATGTCAGCAGCTGACTCGGTAACAAAGATTTCTACCAAAATCCAAGAACATACAGGAATTCTCGCTACACTTTTGAAACTTTTGTAAAAATTAATATAGGGTACTAAGAAAGGAATTCCTTCTATGTGATTATGGCATCACAGATGATGCTTTAAAACCCCTTATCGCAAAGTTGAAAGGTGGAGCCAAGCGAGGCGAGGATCCTTCTATCACTACATCCAAGTATTTTAAGGAAACCCTCAAGATTTGTCCCAACTATTCGAATTTTAAGGATCTTTCAATTCCAAGCTTTGTAGTTGAGCACTCAGTAGACACCCATACCGTCAAAGTCATGGATACTAACACTAACGTTGGCACAAAAATGACGACAGGCTTGAGACCCTCGGTTCAGGCACAAGGGGCCAACAAGGGTCCATTGTAGGCTAGAGAAACACTAAATTTTCACCTTACCCAGGGAGGGTAAGGAGTCTCACCCTAGGCCTGTCGCAACTAAAGTTAGATGAGGGTGGAATTAGGTGCTAGGGGAATCATATAAACTGAAAGACAGTAAAATTTGGTAGCTTAACATACAAATTAACCATATCGCAATGATCTATTCATGCTATATCAAGAAATTTTCTAACCATATGCATTTATAAAAATTAGAAATAGTTAACATAATACTCAAGGACACAAGGTTATTCTAGAACAATATTCTCCATTAACATAACATAATTCAATACATAATGCTCAAGGCATGACCATTAATAGAATAAATCACACAGACATCATAAATTTATACACACGGGATAATGGAGTCTTTCACATCACTCTGCAACATAGGAATACTATAACTATTACATATTTTCTACATTGTCTAGAAACAACCCCTCCTTCGCTCTTTCTTCTGGATTTTATCCCCTGTCATCCACCCGGACTACCAGTTCCTCTTTCCTTTTGCTTGTCTGCCTTCATCCTTTGTTGCCTCTACTCTTTACATGCTCAGTTGTCCCTGCTTCTTCCTGTCACTCCTCTGTGATTTCCAGTCTTTCTTCAGTTTCCAGTCTTCCCTTAGCTGTCAACTACAAAATTCCCCAACAATCATCTCTGCTACCTCTCATCGACTTCTTTCTCCACAAAATCTCAAAACGAAGGCCCCAACAACTACTATGATTGCGGTATAATTTGTATGTGGGGGAATAATATTCTGCTTCAATGGATTTTTTCCCTCATCATCTTCCCTTGGGGACTAGATATATCAAAACTGGACCCAAAATTTACAACTGATATTTTTCTCAAAGAGACTTTTGTGGTGGTATTCAAATGCCACAAGGATGTTTAGTTTTTAACAAGGTTCATGATTTTGGGGATGATCCAGTCTATCCATTCAACCACAGTTTCTATAATTCAATCCTCTCACTACGATGGCAATGTCTACCTCGGTATGGGTAAGATTGCCTAATTTTTCCATTCACTTTATGCATCCATATATCTTAGAAAAAGTAGGCAATTTAATTGGAAAATTGGTTAAAGTACACAATGAAAGACTTTTAAATGGCATTTTCACCTATGATTGCATATGTATTGATGTAGATCTCAACAAAGGTCTACGAGATAAAATAGAGCTCAAGTGGGTGGAAAATGTGTATTTCCAACCCCTTGACTATGAAAATATAGCTTTTAGAGGTCAAAATCCTAACAGAACAACCACCTTCAGAATGTATGTCATTTTCCAAAAGAGGCTTCCTCATAGCAGATGACTAAGAATTCTAGCTGTGGTTGGAGGGATCCTAAGGAGAAAAATGGATCCAAAGCTTCAACCGAACAGGGAAGAGATAACCCACAGCATCCAGAGACAGTTTCTAAGGAGTCATCCTCTTCAGATTTCACTGGATCTCCAAGGGCACTGTCTCATTCACCAAGATGGGTGAATTACCCGAGGAAGAAGCAAGAAAGAGATTCAACCATAATCGTGGTAACAGTAAGTGGGGCACAAAGGATCCCATGAGTTAGACATATCTGACAGTGATAAGGAAATGACAAACACGGTTGATTCCATGGAACTAGAAGTACTACAAGGTAATGGAGTCATTGAACCAACTGCTACTGGGGTGGATACTTCAACAACACATACTGATGTTGGAAGGTGAAAAGAGAAAAAGGATCTTAAAAATGAGAATGAATTTAGGTTAAAAAAATGAAACTACCTAACAGATGAAGACACTATTACATGTTGTTAAATAACAAAATTTTCTATAGAGGTAGCTCACCCTGCATTTATGTCCCAAAAAGGCATCCAATGCAAGAAGAAGAAGAGCTAAAACAACATGTAAAGAACAAAAATGGGCTTTGACATAAATTAATCTATCAATAGGTTGGCCATTTTTTTAAATGATTTTTTCCCACATGGCCAACTATTCTAGGGTATGAAAAGAACATCTCACTATAGAATTCATGTGCAAATGGAACAATTTGAAAAATGAATAGCTCCAAAGTATTGTAAGAACCATCCACTAAATTCCAATGAAAAAAAAGATATCCCAGCTTTGCACTACAACAGGTGAAAGGTATATAATGCTACATACTACATTACTAATAATCCTACTCCTATATTCACAACTATAAGTAATGAAGTTTGGTTAATATATGTTGTGACATATTATTTGTGATTATTAATCAGGTCTTGTGGGCTAGGTTCTCTGTACATAAATAGCATATCACATCGCTGATAAAAAAATTTAAGAGGAGATGTAGTGTTGAGCCAATACTCTATATAGTACACAACTTACAATTACACACACATCCCTTCATTTTAAAACAACATGTTCATGGAATTGGATAGATTCTTTGAGGATATTCAGATAATACCACTTGATCTCCCTCCAAAGCTTAGATGCCATATATAATAATATACAAAATCAAAATCTTTAGGACCATGTGTAGTACTAGTCAAACAAAGTTCTAATCTACACAATCAAAATATTTTTGTACATGCATCTTCAAAATAATCACCTCGGGCTTCTTATATTTGATAGTATGTATAGTCTCCTATGCAATAGCAACCACATCTTGAATTTGTCTTTGATGAAGAAGCCTGACATTCTCCTAGGCAATACCATCTGGCAGTGTAGGTTTCGCCTATTAGCGATGATTTTGGAAATCATTTGTGTAAGGGATTGCAAAGAGAGATAGACAAGTAATCAACAAAACTTGGTGTATGTGAAACCTCAGGAATCAATGTAATGAAAGTGGAATTAATATCACTAGGGATATAACCAATCTCCTGAGCCACCGCAGATTGTACATATGTCAATGGATGACCCCCATCACAGACAATGTTTGATGTTCCATGTCATTGATTCCCAAATCTATGTGGGCACTTGGCAACTTGATATCCAACATTATGACAACCCGGGTACTCAAAAATTTGATATCCAATGTTATTACAACCCGAGAATCTAAAAGGAATTACCCAATAGTGAATCGTTTCCTAATAGAGAAGCCACCCTAATTGAGCTCCACCTTTGCGCAAAGACCAGCAGTGAAGTCCATCTCCACCAAAATCCATGCGATACGTTTATCTCTCTATAACAGGCTTGCTTCCTCCATGAAGGTAAGTTTACCAACAAAATTGTTGATCATCATCAGTGATTCACATGACAAAAATATGACAGATAAACCAAGGATTTTAGCCCGAACCTATTTCCTTAGTGGTAATTCTAGGCATGGATCAAATCCCACATGCCAGTGATGTAAAGAGATGAAAACATGGTGATGAGCCCAATACGATCCAAAAATATTCACAGCATCATATTATTTAGTAAAGTGTAAGAGGAACCACTGATTGTATAAAAGGCTAAAAAGAGGAGAGTACTTAAGCATAGGGTACCCATGTTATTTAACCTAGCATGCCATTTGAGAGGCATCCATTGTTAGATAAGACAACATTCCCACCAAAACCTATTTTTGTAATTCTACCACCCGTTCCCAAATAACATTGAAACAAAAAATGAGTTCCTGATAATCTGAAACAACCTTAACTACCTTCTTTCTCCCTAAATGATGGAAAAAAAAATTCCATGTATTACCACATTTTGGTTCAATAACCGGTGGGGATACTAAAACATTCAAATCCATGTGTGTAGCTGCATCTACAAGAGATGTCCGATAAGGATGAACTCAGAACTTATGGTAACCATGACTCTCTGCCTGAATAGTTGTATGTACCAACGCATCGAGTAATGGAACGTCACCATCCTAGTTGCCTATATCAAGTGACATCCTACTGATAGATACAAAGTTCAGTTGTACATCTGACAATGCCAACACTTTGAAATCCCACCTATATGTGCACCAATATAGAGAGCATTACCAAAAATACCTTGTTTAGTAGTGTCTAAAAACACCTCGATAAAATATGTAAACAAGGTAAATTACTTTTTCTTATCAATTACAAACCCAACTTGATGTAGGTTGCCACCACCTCAATCTACTAGGAAAACCATTCAAATACAATAGATTGACCAATCACCTCCTACCAATGTCCTTCAAAAAATATCATCAAGCACAAAATCAAAAAAATATCTTCAATGACACAAACCATTAATGGATTGTCCCTCATATAATCAATGCCCAACTTGGAAAATAAATATCACCTCAGACCAATTAATGACCCCAAGAGACTCTTTCATATTCAAATTCAAAATTCAAATATGTTACCAACTCACCCAACCAAAATGAATGCACTTACGTAGTAGTAAAGATCCTCGAAAATCCCTCAATCGACCAATCATATACTAGAGAAGAGCAGGAAGATCCATAAGACAAAAGGTTTAGAAGAAATACCACGTAAAACAACCAACTAGTGCATCTCAGATAGACCACAAAGGATACCAACATGTGGTAGCTAAGATCCTTGGACATCCCCTGACCAACCAATCCCAAACCGAAGAAGGAGCAGGAACATCCACAGGAGCAACGATTTTGAAGAAAGACCAGTTAAACAACCAGCTAGTGCGTCTTAGATAGACCATAGAGTAGACCAACAACTAGATTGGAAAAGAAATTGTTATTAGTGTACATTGAAACAAAAAAAACAAGAGAGATCCATGAGATCATCCTGAATTTGGATAAAAATTGAATCCAGCTCAGATAATTATGCTTGGACATATTCAACCAACACCACCAACAACTTCACCAACGAAGGCTACATTTAATCCATATATCTCCACACCTTTAGCCAAAATTATTGCCCTTGTAAATTTTGTGACTAATTCTTCCAGAATCCAATCTTTTATCCTCAATGTCTACTTCTCGAAAATGTTGTTGTAGATATTTTGAAGTAGGCATATTGTCTGCCAATGGATATTATGTAATTTTCCTCCACCAACCTGCTATAGCGGCTGCAACACCGTCCAAAATTTTGGCATTCATCCAATTTCAGAGCTTGTAGGTTTTAACCTCATATAGAAATTACTTGCATATGAATTCTAAAACACAGAAAATAAACAATGAGAGAGCATAACACATAAAACACATATACATAGAGATTTTCCCCTGGATCCCAAAACTGGGACTACCAGATTGATTTTTCATTATATTCCATTCAATGTTACAATACATATTTATACATGTCGAAGCATCCAATACCATGGACCGAAAACCATCGCGTCCAAAACCATGGACTGAAAACCATCGTGTCTAAAACCATGTGCGAAAAACCATGCATAAAACCATAGGTAGGTCTGCCCAACCTTATATAGGGTCCAAAAACAAAATTTTCCGTGACGCTACCCCGAATACCATGGAGTGAGGTTACTTGCACCCCTCAAACCCCCTGTGACCTCCCTCGCTATGCAATCAGTGCAATGAAGAGGGGGCTTTGCCCCCCTTCTAACCCCCCAGTTAACTATGTGGGCTAGTCATGCAA
This sequence comes from Pinus tabuliformis, assembly GCA_031772625.1. Taxonomy (NCBI): domain Eukaryota; kingdom Viridiplantae; phylum Streptophyta; class Pinopsida; order Pinales; family Pinaceae; genus Pinus; species Pinus tabuliformis. Next base: position 567,805,492 of record CM062819.1, on the reverse strand, counting down.
AGAATATAACACAACCCAACATTCTCCCACTTGTTGTTTTCTTTCCACAGGAGGCCACAAGAGAGCTTAGTCATTTATCGAGCTCTGCAACACCCATTGTTTCTCTACACCAAGAGAACTTTTCAGAGCTCACAAATTTTGTTAATGCATCTGCAGTATTCTTCAAATTGTCCACCTTTACCAGCAACACCTTTTTGTCTTCTATCATATTCCTCACAAAGTGATACTGAACACCAATGTGCTTTGTATTTGAATGATATGCAGGGTTCTTTGCCAAAAAAAATGCACTTTGGCTATCATAGTCAATCCTTATAGCTCCCTGTACTAACCCCATACTTGAACACAATCTCTGCAACCAAACTGCTTCCTTGCTTGCATGAGTGGCTGCCATGTATTTTGCCTCTATAGTTGATAGTGCCACTACAAATTGTTTCTTGCTCATCCAAATGACTGCACCTCCAAATAGGTTAAACACATACCCACTTGTAGATCTTCTCTAATCTAGATCTCCAGCCCAATCTGCATCAACAAAGCCATGGATATCCAACACTCTGTCCAATCCTGGTCTTCCTTGGTTGCACAAACCATAATCACTACTGCCACGCAAATACCTGCAAACCTGCTTCACTGTTGTCTAGTGCTCCTTCCTTGGTTTTGACATAAACCTGCTCAATACTCCCACTGCATGTGCAATGCATGGTCTAGTACAGACCATCACATACATCACAGTACTCCCTGCACTTGCATATGGAACACGAGACATGTCCTCTTCCTCTTCTTGTGTCTTGGGAAACTGTTCAGTAGATAACTTTAGACCTACAGGAATAGGAACCTTCACCGTTTTACTATCCTATATATTAAAAATCTGCAATATTTTCTCGACATACTTCCTCTGGTTTAATCAGAGCTTCCTCTTTGTTTGGTCTATTTTAATTTCCATGCCCAAAATATAGTTTGCGGCACCAAGATCTTTCATGTCAAATTTGGAGGACAAATGGGTCTTTAGATCCTGGATAATTTCTTTGTCATTTCTAACCACTAACATATCATGCACATACAAGACCAGATAAATAACACGGTCACCAATTAATTTAAAATACAAACAGTGATCTGCTTTGCTTCTGGTGAAGCCATGTCCCCGTATAAATGTATCAAGTTTATGATACCACATCCTTGGTGATTGTTTTAACCCATATAAAGACTTCTTTAACTTGCATACTAGTTCTTTCTTACCCTTCTGTTAGCCTCCTGCTACAGTAGGTATTCATCTTTCATGATCGACATTTTTACATGCCAAATATGTCATACTTTGCATGCTGCAACGTTCCATATTTGCTACAGAGGCCATAGAAGTGCTCATGAGAGTGTGCTAGTCTAAATGCCACTGCTATGTTCCATTTTTTATGAGTTTTTTCAGTTAAGGGAGGGCCAAACAGCTTAATCTTGGTCTCCCTAGGTTTCAATTTCCTGTTGTAGAATATAGAGAGTCAGCATCTGTCCAAACAACTTAATCTTGGCAGATTTGTAGATAGGTAGAGAAATAAGGGTGCTCAACTACTTAATCTGAGCCCCTGAATGAAATAAGTGTAGATGTAGATAGGAGGACAGCAAGAAGAAAAGAATGAAAAGCTGGGTATGCTAGTTCAAGTACACCCAAACCAAAGGAAGAAAAAATGCTAGGTAAGTAGGCTGGGTAGGTAGTTCTGGTGGTTGCAGAGTCATGGCATGAGACTCATTTTGCCAGTGTCATATCTATTCATATCACAAATGCAATGCAATTTTCTCTTGGAGGACTTCAAGCGAGACATGACTAACTCCCCCTTCTTCTTATTCCCCAAATCATTTACTAACCTCCCCAAAGAGGTCAAGATCTGCTTGATATCTCTTAAAGTTTCATCATTTGCCATATCATTGCCTAAGTAAAGATCTGCTTTGCTTAAGGATGCTTATATTTCTTATACGAGTCATTTTCCCCTTAATAGCCTAAGATTCGCATACTTAGCGCTCCCTCATCACATTTCATATTAACTGCTAACTTTATTATGTAACTCCTTATCTTTTTCCCCTCCCCCGACTAACGCTATGTTAATAATTCCCCTATATACTTATCCCTTCCTCGGGTTGAAATATAACCATAAGTATCGCTTGGGAATTACTAAGTTTACTTGAAACTTAGTAAGAACCCTCATTTCGCTCAAAAAACCATATTCTTAAAGTATTTGGATTCCTTCCAAAACACAAAAACCCCCTTCAAATGCCATTGGACTCACTCTGATGCATCAAGATCCCTTCCAAAGCTGTAAACGGCCTTTCCGATCACATTAACCCTCCTCCGATAAGTCTTCCTCTCCTCCGACGCGATATCGCTGTCGAAAGTCGCAACATTCATTCATCGGCCCACCCCTTTATACTCTCCCGATATCGCTTCGCCGATGTGATTTCGCGATCGGCAGTCACAAGGTTTTTTACCTATATACATACGCCCCCTCTCGTCCGCCGATGCGATATTGCTATCGCATCCGAAAACATATCGCATCGCACTCCATACATTTCCGCAATTTTTCCCATTTTGCACAGCCGCATGCCTTGTCGCTTTTCAGAAATCGGCGATCGCTCCCATCGCATCACATATATAAAAACCATTGCCCTCTGTCCTTGCCGATTGCCGATCTCCGATTTAAAACCCCGCCGTACTGCCACATCACCCTGCCACGTCACTACCGTACTGGGACCCCCGCTGACGTCATGCTGATGTCATGCCGACGTCATCACTAAAGGAAGGCGTGAAGGGCGCAAATCGCAGCAAAGAGAGCCCGGAATGAAAATCTGAGGCAGTTTTCGATGCGCGATTAGCGCTTAGCGCTAATCGCGCATCGCTAAGAAAAAATGACCAAAATGGAAAGCCTCGTATCGTTCAGCTTCCAAGAGGCCCGAAAATTCGCAGTTTTAACAGGATTTCTTCATTTATGATTCCTATTCAAATCGGCCAGTGCCAGTAGCATTCCAGAAGCAGAAAAGAGGCGATTTGATAGTTTCAAACACACCGAGGGAGAGAAAATGGCCCGACTCAAGTGTCAAAGAGTATCAGAGGAAAGATGAAGCCCGGATTAAATTAAAGAGTATCAGTGAAGCGACAAAGAGTGTCAGTTCGAAGTGGGCGAACATTAAAAGCCCCCAAACAAAGTCAAAGAAAGCGGTACAACCATTTAAAGGCTCTTAGATCACAGTTAATACACATCAAATCCACTCAAGAGTGGCGCATCAAAGCCCAAAGCACAGTTATGGCTGAATGAACCGGACAGAGCCATAAGGACAGATTTCAAATCATATTTTTGAGGCTGCTGCCCAGCGCGGCACTTATATATCTTCCTGCATTTATTTCACGACAAGATTAGGTTAAAGAACTCGTTTTCCTCAAATCTGTTTAAGATCTGCTATAATGAATATTTTTAGATATTTTCCCTATATAAACGACACGAATTCATTGTTTAAAGGGTTGGTTGGTTGAGTAGCTCCACGAGAGACTCACTCTGTATATCTGATATGTTTTCTTTAATCAAAGACTGCTGAAAAGCTTGGAGGATGGACTGTCTGATGCGTTATTACTGTTCTGAATAATGAGTATGGAATTCCCGTGCTGTAACATGACCCAATAAGTGTTTTCTCCCTCTATTTTCCATTTGACCTATGCTCATGTCATACATATATCATCATCTAAATAGCAGATAAAAGATTAGTTTAGAATTTGCTTGACTGCACTCTATGCTCAATTTATGTTGTTTCTTTATGTTTTCCACTGAATTGGTAATGAATATGAATACCCTTTGGCTCATGTTTCTCCTAATTCATTTATGTTTGACAATTATCTAGGAATTCTTTATTGCTCCTAGATAGAGCTCATTCGCCTCCCCTCTGTTAAGCTGAAAGAGAGATTCTTAACTACCTCTCATTCCTTAGCCTTCAATCCATCTCCATTTACCTTGACAGTTGTTTCATGTGTAGCTATGTCGCTCCATATTTCTCTTGTGACCAAGAAAACGCGTCAGCAGTCCTAATCCTTGACTCCACGCCCAATGGTTTGAAATTATCGCACTATACTTACCTCTCTACTTGGAACCTTCATCCATCCCACCAAAATCAAACAAAACCCCTTGAACTCAATAACTAGCCTAAAATCCCCATCAACAAAGCTAAATCATAAAGAGAGAGCCCTCTCTGACTGCTGGTAGGCTAGGACCTACAGTCCAAACATTGGTTTGTGGTTACCTCGGTCGTATCCTTTAAGGAGCTTTGAGGACAACCTGAGTGATAACGTAATGGTGACTCCACTGGGGAACTTCTTCAGATAATTTTATAAATCAAGTTGGAAAGCTCCACTGGGAAAGAATCTGACCTCCAAAACTTTCTTTCTAACACACTTTCTTAGAAAAATCTCCAAAAAACAAGTTAGAAGCTAGCTCCTAAGAAGAAAATACATAATACCAGGTCAAACCCAGAACCTAATCCACCAGATGTTTTTGAAAATATTAAGTTAATCACAAGAAACCTCAGGAAATTAGAGCGAAAAGAAGATTTTGCTGATTCTAGTCCTGAGATAGTTAGGCCAAGTGGTGTTCCCACCCGTGTCAAAATTTTATTTTGTTCAACTCCTAGTTCCCCTTGTTACCTATCCACCTCTCAAAGCACTCCTTCCACACCTTCGTTCACTGTGCACGCTACCACTACTACTCTTGTTATCCCAGTTGTTCCAGATGTTCCATTTATCCCTATTGCCCTACTTATACCTGTTAATATGGCTAATAGATATGCACCCCTACAGCTGCCTGCTAACCTCGGGGCTATGCCTCAGGATTACCAAACTAAAATAACTTTTTTTGATGGCACGAATGCCTGCACAGCCCTTCAGCATACAAAGAAAATTTAGGATTACTTTGAAAGCTATGAGATTGACGATGATGGGGTGAGAATGAAGATTTTTGTCCAAAGTTTGACAGGCGATGTCAGGACATGGTTTAGAGCACTCCCAGCTAATTCCATAGCAGACCCAAAAGCCTTGTACCAGTCATTGATCAACAGATGGGAGAAAAAGAAAGACCCCTTGCACATACTAGTCGAATACGATACAATTAAAAGAGGCCCTCAAGAAACTGTTTTGGACTATTGTGTAAGATTCAATAATGTCTACAATGCAATACCACAGAACTTAAGACCTCCACCTGACCTTGCCTTGTATAAATTCCCTGATGGTTTCGACCCAGATATGGCCTACCAATTAAAAGAAAGAGCCCCTAACAGCCTTGCCAAAATGCAAAATGTGGCTGTCACTGTGGAGGCAAATTTAATTGCCAAAAGAAACAGAGCCAGGACAAAGAGAAGAACAACCTTTAAGGAAGAACCCTCAGCCATAGACCAAAAGTTGGATGCCCTTATCAGTGGTATGTATAGGCTAGTAGATAGAGTGGACAATGTTGAGAAAAAATCATCTTGGGACGGGCAGCAAACCAACGCTGTTAGGAACCCGAACTTCAGAAGGAATCAAAACCCAAATGCCGGAAGGGCGAGCCCAGACCGTGAAATAAGGCCTCCTTTCCAAGAAAATTACGCTGAGACATCAACAGCTAATGAGCCCATGGAAGACACTCACATAAACCTAATGGGTTTGAAGAACGAGCAACACGTCTTCTTAACTAAAGAAGACCAAAATAATGATAACATGCATCAATGCCAAACTCAAACCCAAGAATCTTTCGACTTTGAACAAGCCTATGACCCAGCCGTTTATGAGCTAAACAAGTAGTATAAGCTAAGAACTAGAACGATTGATGTGCCCAAGCCCATCAAACCAAAGGAAAAACAACATCCCGATAAAATCAAAGGCAAGGCTGTTATAACAGAACACGTTGAACAATCTGTCCCAAACCCACAGCACGTAACCATAGATGATATAGCTATCGAACAGCCTTCTAAAAAGCAGCCTGTCGTGCCTTTTTTCTCAAAGGAAAATGCGCACAGCGTTCCGAAAAGCCTGCCCATAACTAAAAAAACGCAAGCGATCACTCTCCATGACACTGGCAAACGAGAGGAAATCGCTGATAATTCCAATGAAAAAGAGAAATCTTCCATCATCAACACCAAGACTCCACTGGAAAAGCCATTTAATTTAGAGGCAGAGATTGGAAAACTTAAGATATCCATCCCCCTCTCAGAACTTGCCAAACATGATGTTTATAGGCAGCAAATACAAAGATCGTTACAAATGCCAGAGGTTAAGGATGATGTAAATGTTTTAGATGATACCCCAGAGCTGCTCTTTGGCCCAGAAGTCAATGGAAAAATAGTCAATGGAGCAGTTTTGCCATTTTATATCAGTTTGCATATCCATGATAAAATTTTACATAACGCAATGTTTGACTCAGGTGCATCACACAATCTTATGCCCAAAGCGGTAATGGAAAAACTAAACCTTGACATAACCAGGCCATACAAAGATTTATTCTCCTTTGACTCAAGTCAAGTCAAGTGTTTAGGCCTAATCAAGGACTTGTGTGTCTCCTTAGTCCAATATCCTAACAAGACAATCCTCATGGATGTGGTGGTTGCTGACATTCCACCAAAATACGGCATGCTCCTATCAAGATCTTGGGGAGCAAAACTCCAAGGATCCCTCCAGCTAGACCTCTCTTACGCCACTATATCAGTCTTTGGGCAACCAAAAAGACTATATAGAGAAACACTCATGAAATATATGGTGAGTAGTGAGGATGAGCCATAAAACTTCCCCATCTACTCGATCCATACTAATATGGATTCATTCATTTTTTTTAATAATGATAGCCGCCCTTTAACTGATGTCAAGCCTTTGGCTTTAGAACAACAAGCACACATCAATGAAGAATCGGTTGCACATACCCATGAGACTGTCACAACAGCCAATGCAACCAGCACACAAGAAGAACCTCGCCAAACACGAGACTCAGGCCCACCCAATCCTAAAATGACTGAAACTCTCAATACTAACCATAAGCAAGAAATCACATGGTATTTAGAGTTTGATGGTTCAGTAAACAAGTTAGGAGCAGGGGCTGGAATATGGATTCACAACACACATAACAATCATGCACAAGGTCATGCATACAGACTAAATTTCAAATGCACCAACAACATGGCCGAGTATGAGGCACTCCTCTTAGGCCTTAAGCTGCTCAGAGCTTTAGGAGTTGCCAAAGTGTCCATTCTAGGTGACTCCGACCTAGTAATCCAACAAATGAGAGGCAACTTTGTTACTAATGCTAATAGAATGAGGGCCTATAGGACCGCTACCACTAATATACTCAATACATTCACTGAATCCACGCTTGCCAAGATCTCAAGAGATCATAACATTCATGCACACAGCCTAGCCACTTTTGCTAGTACGTGCAAGCTTCCCTTTGAGCCAAATCACCATTTCACTGCTGAAATAAAACATAGGCCTGCCATCCCAAATAATGTTAAAGATTGGCAAGTATTCAAAAATGATGCCCAGATTAACAATTTCCTCACTCTTGAGCATGAGTTTTCAAATATAAACATTGACATGGATGCTATGACGGATGAACAACAGCAAACAAATGAAAATCAGCAGGCTGTAACAGCAGTAACAGCCAAACAAATCCTAAACCCAACTGTTTTTGACAATGCAAACATAGAAGAGCTAAAACAGATGCAATTGGAGGAAATAGCCGAAACAGAGGCCGAGATCGTTGATCTAAAGGATAACTTTCTCCCTGCTGGCCTCACTCCGTTAGAAGATATGTTTGATACAAATGATGTGCCCAAAAAACCAAAAATGCAACCCTTAAATGCCGCTATAGAAGAACATAACATTGGGACAGCAGAGAAGCCCAAAATGATCAAACTATCTCAATCTTTGCCACCTGATCAAAAGCCCAAATATGTTGATTTATTCAAAGAATTCCAAGATGTATTTTCTTGGAGTTATGAGGACTTGAAGTCCTATGACACCTCAGTGATCCAACACACCATTCCCTTAAAACCAAATCAAAAGCCCTTCAAACAGAAACTTAGGAGAATCAATCCTGTGCTTCTCCCTTTGATTGAAAAGGAAGTGAAAAGGATGTTTGAAGCAGGCATCATAGCACCCATCAGATTTTCTGAATGGGTATCCAATCTTGTTCCCACAAGAAAGAAGACAGGTGAGATTAGGCTATGTGTAGACCTAATAAATTTAAACCAAGTCTCCATAAAAGACCACTACCCCTTGGCGAAAATGGACCACATCCTACAAAGAGTAGTGGGGTCATCAAGAATCTCTTTGCTAGATGGCTTTTCAGGTTTCAATCAAATACTAGTTCACCCGGACGATCAAGACAAGACAGCCTTTACCACACCGTGGGGAACATTTAAATATGTGAAGATGCCTTTCGGACTTAAAAACGCTGGTGCTACCTTTCAAAGGGCAATGGATATTGCTTTTGCCAAGGAAATACATGATTTCCTTATTGTCTACCTCGATGACTTAACCCCTTTCTCCAAATCTGATCAAGAGCACCTAAAACATTTGAGGCAAATATTCATGACATGTAGGAAATACGGCATTTCCTTGAATCCCAAAAAGTCTCTCTTTGGCCTTGAAGAAGGCAAACTACTTGGCCATATCATCTCAAAAGATGGGATCAGAATAGATCCTGAAAGGATCCAAGCCATTTTGCAAATCCCATATCCAAGAAATATAAAATAATTGCAAGCATTCCTAGGAAAGATCAATTTCCGAAGGAGATTCATCCCAAATCTAGCTGAACTGATAAGACTATTAAGCAACATGTTAAAAAAGGATGCCAACGTAAAATGTTCTCTTGAAACCAAACAAGCCTTTGAGAGTATCAAATCTGCCTTAACCCAAGCCCCAGTCCTCACAAGTCCTCAATTTGATAGGGACTTCATCATATTCTCATTTGCATCTGAGCACACCGTAGCTGCTGTCCTTCTGCAAAAGGATGATCAAGGAGCTGAAAAGCCAATTGCATTTTTCAGCCGAGCCTTAAGAGATGCTCCTTTGAAGTACCAAATCATGGAGAAGCAGGCCTATGCTCTTGTTAAAGCAATCAAAGATTTCCGAGTTTACATTTTATATTCACATGTGATTGCCTATGTCCCAAATGCTGTTGTAAAAGACATACTAACCCAAGAGGGATTAGAAGGCAAAAGAGGCAAGTGGATTGCTAGTATCCTTGAGTATGACATTGAAATAAAACCAACCAAGCTGATAAAGGGACAAGGTTTAGCCAAACTGATGTCCGAAACAAACTTTCAAGCCTTAGACATTAACCAACTGGACAATGAACAGGAGTTGTTGACTCCACAGATCAGTGAAACCTTTTTGCAATCCCCATGGTATGCTGATATATGCTTTGTATTGTTAAACCTGTTTGCTCCCCCAGGATTGTCCAGAACCAAGAAAAGATTTTTAAAAATGAAGGCCTCAAAGTTTTGTGTCATAGATGGTGCATTATTTTGGAAAAATCATGAAGGTATATTGCTTAATTGTTTAACCATGAATAAAACTAACAATGTCATGAAAGAATTCCATGCAGGGGACTGTGGAGGACATCTATATTGGAAGTCCACTACTGATAAAATTTTAAGGGTTGGTTTCTATTGGTCCTCTTTATTTGCAGATATAAAGAAGTTTGCTATCTCATGTCATAAATGCCAAATCTTTGAGGGCAAAAGAAAGCTATTGCCCTTACCCCTTAAGCCCATCTCAATCGAGAAACCTTTTCAACAATGGAGTCTTGACTTTATCGGAGAAATCCACCCCTCTTCCTCAGGCCAGCACAAGTGGATTTTAACAGCCACCGACTATTTCACTAAATGGATTGAAGCCATCCCATGCAGACAGGCCAATGACTCCACCATTATCCAATTCCTTGAGTGCAATATCCTTTCCAGATTTGGCTGCCCTGAGAAGATCATCACTGACAACACTGCTGCTTTCAAATCCAAAAAGATGATCAATTTTTGCCATAAATTTCATATCACCTTAGGCCACTCCACAGCCTATTACCCTCAAGGTAATGGCCTGGCCGAATCATCCAACAAGAGCCTGATCAATATTATCAAGAAGATCTTGGAAGAAAACAAGAAGAACTGGCATAGGAGGCTCACAAATGCCCTATGGGCAGACAGACTTTCAACAAAGAAATCCATTGGGATGAGCCCTTATGAGCTGGTATATGGCATGGAGGCCAGATTTCCATCTTCCTTGGGTATTCCTATCATCAAGCTGTTACAAGAGATCCAAGCTGAACCAAATAATGTTCAAAGAAGAATTAACCAGACCATTCATCTTCAGCAAACCAGAGAGCATGTGTATGACAGAGCTCAAATTGTGCAAGAAAGGCTAAAGAAAGCATTTGACAAAAGGACTAAAGCTGAGGATTTCTATATTGGCGATAAAGTGTTAAGGTGGGACTCACGAAGAGAAGACAAGGGAAAGCATGCAAAATTTGATTTTTTATGGAAAGGCCCATTTGTTATCAGTGTTGTGCAAGGCAATAACACGTATTTTCTCAAAACTATAGATGACAGCACAATGGAAGACGGCCCTGTAAATGGCCGAATGTTGAAACATTATCGAGACCCCTTTTAAGGGATACGGTGCCCCTGTATATATCTGTACATTAGTGTTTGTATATATCAGAGCTTTCCTTTTATTTTTCATAAGCAATTCGATTGCTAGTAGCCACGCAGCATAGTATGGAGACAGAGTAGCGCAAGTCATCCATTTCAAAGCTCTATCTTTGCGTTGATTTTGGGAAAAGAGCGCAGTTCTGAAGAAAAGAGCCAAAGGAGCGCGACATTCGAAGCCTCTATTTGATTTAAGTTAATTTCAAAGAGAAGCACCTCAAATTTGCTCCCGGTTATCAAGTTACTTGAAAGGGTGCACAAGGCAGGTTTAGGTATATTTTAAATGTACTCAATGGACAAGGGGAAGCGCTATTGTTTATAACAATGAATTCAATTAAAAATGTTGCATTCAAGTTTCCAGCTCTTCAGTCAATAGTATCAAAAGAGAGGAGCGTTTTTAGTGCTACATCTACAGCCTCTTCAAAAACAAAATTAAGAGTAGTTTCTCGAGTTTGTTCCCTTTTTGTGTTTATTTCAAAAGGCAGTTCTCAAGCAAAAATGTGTGTAATATCAAGCATGAAGAAGAAAGCAGGCAGTGCTTCATATTCGCTGTGATTCATTTGAGGGAAATTGCTGCTCATACGTCAAAGTCTCATGCATTTAACAGTCAGGTCTCAGTCCTACAGCAACAGTAGAAGATCAAGGCAGGTATTCATCTTTCATGATCGACATTTTTACATGCCAAATATGTCATACTTTGCATGCTGCAACATTCCATATTTGCTACAGAGGCCATAGAATTGCTCATGAGAGTGTGCTAGTCTAAATGTCACTGCTATGTTCCATTTTTGATGAGTTTTCTCAATTAAGGGAGGGCCAAACAACTTAATCTTGGTCTCCCTATGTTTCAATTTCCTGTTGTAGAATATAGAGAATCAGCATCTGTCCAAACAGCTTAATCTTGGCAAATTTGTAGATAGGTAGAGAAACGAGGGTGCTCAACTGCTTAATCTGAGCCCTTGAATGAAATAAGTGTAGATGTAGATACGAGGAAAGCAAAAAGAAAAGAATGAAAAGCTGGGTATGCTAGTTCAAGTACACCCAAACCAAAGGAAGAAAAAATGCTAGGTAAGTAGGCTGGGTAGGTAGTTCTGGTGGTTGCAGAGTCATGGCATGAGACCCATTTTGCCAGTGTCATATCTATTCAGATCACAAATGCAATGCAATTTTCCCTTGGAGGACTTCAAGCGAGACATGACTAACTCCCCCTTCTTCTTATTCCCCAAATCATTTACTAACCTCCCCAAAGAGGTCAAGATCTGCTTGATATCTCTTAAATGTTCATCATTTGCCATATCATTGCCTATGTAAAGATTTGCTTTGCTTAAGGATGCTTATATTTCTTATACGAGTTATTTTCCCCTTAATAGCCTAAGATTCGCCTACTTAGCACTCTCTCATCACATTTCATATTAACTGCTAACTTTATTATGTAACTCCTTATCTGTTTCCCCTCCCCCGACTAATGCTATGTTAATAATTCCCCCTATATACTTATCCCTTCCTCGGGTTGAAATATAACCATAAGTATCGCTTGGGAATTACTAAGTTTACTTGAAACTTAGTAAGAACCCTCATTTCGCTCAAAAAACCATCTTCTTAAAGTCTTTGGACTCCTTCCAAAACAAAAAAACCCCCTTCAAATGCCATCGGACTCACTCCGATGCATCAAGATCCCTTCCAAAGCTGTAAACGGCCTTTCCGATCACATTAACCCTCCTCCAATAAGTCTTCCTCTCCTCCGACGCGATATCGCTGCCGGAAGTCGCAGCATTCATTCATTGGCCCGCCCTTTATACTCTCCCGATATCGCTTTGCCAATCCGATTTTGCGATCGGCACTCGCAAGGTTTTTTACCTATATACATACGCTCCCTCTCGTCCGCTGATGCAATATTGCTATCGCATCCGAAAACATATCGCATCGCACTCCATACATTTCTGCAATTTTTCCCATTTTGCATAGCTGCATGCCTTGTCGGTTTTTAGGAATCAGCAATCGCTCCCATCGCATCACATATATAAAAACCATTGTCCTCTGTCCTTGCCAATTGCCGATCTCCGATTTAAAACCCCGCCGTACTACCACATCACCCTGCCACGTCACTACCGTATTGGGACCCCCGCTAACGTCATGATGACATAATGCCGACGTCATCACTAAAGGAAGGCGCGAAGGGCGTAAATCGCAGCAAAGAGAGCCCAGAATGAAAATTTGAGGCAGTCGCTAATCGCGCATCACTAAGAAAAAATGAACAAAATGGAAAGCCTCGTATCGTTCAGCTTCCAAGAGGCCCGAAAATTCGCAGTTTTAACAGGATTTCTTCATTTATGATTCCTATTCAAATCGGCCAGTGCCAGTAGCATTCCAGAAGCCACGGAAATCATTTGCAGTAGCCATTCTTGCCTTGAAAGGGCAGAAAAGAGGTGATTTGATAGTTTCAAACACGCCGAGGGAGAGAAAATGGCCCGACTCAAGTGTCAAAGAGTATCAGAGGAAAGATGAAGTCCGGATTAAATTAAAGAGTATCAGTGAAGCGGCAAAGAGTGTCAGTTCGAAGCGGGCAAACATTAAAAGCCCCCAAATGAAGTCAAAGAAAGCGGTACAGCCATTTAAAGGCTCTCAGATCATAGTTAATACACATCAAAGCCACTCAAGAGTGGCGCATCAAAGCCCAAAGAACAGTTATGGCTGAATGAACCGCACAGAGCCATAAGGACAGATTTCAAATCATATTTTTGAGGCTGCTGCCCAGCGTGGCACTTAGATATCTTCCTGCATTTATTTCACGACAAGATTAGGTTAAAGAACTCGTTTTCCTTAGATCTGTTTAAGATCTGCTATAATGAATATTTTTAGATATTTTCCCTATATAAACGACACGAATTCATTGTTTAAAGGGTTGGTTGGTTGAGTAGCTCCATGAGAGACTCGCTCTGTATATCTGATATGTTTTCTCTAATCAAAGACTGCTGAAAAGCTTGGAGGATGGACTGTCTGATGCGTTATTACTATTTTGAATAATGAGTATGGAATTCCCATGCTGCAACATGACCCAATAAGTGTTTTCTCCCTCTGTTTTCCATTTGACCTATGCTCATGTCATACATATATCATCCTCTAAATAGCAGATAAAAAGATTAGTTTAGAATTTGCTTAACTGCACTCTATGCTCAATTTTTGTTGTTTCTTTATGTTTTCCACTGAATTGGTAATGAATATGAATATCGTTTGGCTCATGTTTCTCCTAATTCATCTATGTTTGACAGTTATCTAGGAATTCTTTATTGCTCCTAGATAGAGCACATTTGCCTCCTCTCTATTAAGCTGAAAGAGAGATTCTTAACTGCCTCTCATTCCTTAGCCTTCAATCCATCTCCATTTACCTTGACAGTTGTTTCATGTGTAGCTATCTCGCTCCATATTTCTCTTGTGATCAAGAAAACGCGTCAGCAGTCTTAATCCTTGACTCCACGCCCAATGGTTTGAAATTCTCGCACTATACTTACCTCTCTACTTGGAACCTTCATCGATCCCACCAAAATCAAACAAAACCCCTTGAACTCAACAACTAGCCTAAAATCCCCATCAACAAAGCTAAATCATAAAGATAGAGCCCTCTCTGACTGCTGGTAGGCTAGGACCTGCAATCCAAAGATTGGTTTGTGGTTACCTCGGCCGTATCCTTTAAGGAGCTCTAAGGACAACCTGAGTGATAACAGTCAAAGTCCCATGCATTTAAGAGTCAGGTCTCAGTCCTACAGCAACAATAGAAGATCAAGGTAGTCTGACCTGCTGTTCTTGGCTTTTCACAAGAAAAAGCCATCCCCAAGTGGAGCCACTGTTAGCCTCCTGCTGCAGCAGGTATACATCTTTCATGATCGACATCTTTACATGCCAAATATGTCATACTTTGCATGCTACAACGTTCCATATTTGCTATAGAGGCCATAGAATTGCTCATGAGAGTGCGCTAGTCTAAATGCCACTGCTATGTTCCATTTTTGATGAGTTTTTTGAGTTAAGGGAGAGCCAAACAACTTAATCTTGGTCTCCCTAGGTTTCAATTTCCTGTTGTAGAATATAGTGAATCAGCATCTATCCAAACAGCTTAATCTTGGTAGATTTGTGGATAGGTAGAGAAATAAGGGTGCTCAACTGCTTAATTTGAGCCCCTGAATGAAATAAGTGTAGATGTAGATAGGAGGACAGCAAGAAGAAAAGAATGAAAAGCTGGGTATGCTAGTTCAAGTACACCGAAACCAAAGGAAGAAAAAATGCTAGGTATGTAGGCTGGGTAGGTAGTTCTGGTGGTTGCAGAGTCATGGCATGAGACACATTTTGCCAGTGTCATATCTATTCAGATCACAAATGCAATGCAATTTTCCCTTGGAGGACTTCAAGCGAGACATGACTAACTCCCCCTTCTTCTTATTCCCCAAATCATTTACTAACCTCCCCAAAGAGGTCAAGATCTGCTTGATATCTCTTAAAGTTTCATCATTTGCCATATCATTGCCTAAGTAAAGATCTGCTTTGCTTAAGGATGCTTATATTTCTTATACGAGTCATTTTCCCCTTAATAGCCTAAGATTCGCATACTTAGCGCTCTCTCATCACATTTCATATTAACTGCTAACTTTATTATGTAACTCCTTATCTTTTTCCCCTCCCCCGACTAACGCTATGTTAATAATTCCCCTATATACTTATCCCTTCCTCGGGTTGAAATATAACCATAAGTATCGCTTGGGAATTACTAAGTTTACTTGAAACTTAGTAAGAACCCTCATTTCGCTCAAAAAACCATCTTCTTAAAGTATTTGGACTCCTTCCAAAACACAAAAACCCCCTTCAAATGCCATCAGACTCACTCTGATGCATCAAGATCCCTTCCAAAGCTGTAAACGGCCTTTCCGATCACATTAACCCTCCTCCGATATGTCTTCCTCTCCTCTGACGCGATATTGCTGTCAGAAGTCGCAGTATTCATTCATCGGCCTGCCCCTTTATACTCTCCCGATATCGCTTCGCCGATGCGATTTTGCGATCGGAAATCGCAAGGTTTTTTACCTATATACATATGCCCCCTCTCGTCCGCCGATGTGATATTGCTATCGCATCCGAAAACATATCGCATCGCACTCCATACATTTCTGCAATTTTTGCCATTTTGCACAGACGCATGCCTTGTCGCTTTTCAAGAATCGGCGATCGCTCCCATCGCATCACATATATAAAAACCATTGTCCTCTATCCTTGCCGATTGCCGATCTCCGATTTAAAACCCCCCTGTACTGCCACATCACTAGCGTACTGGGACCCCCGCTGACATCATGCCGACGTCATCACTAAAGGAAGGCGCGAAGGGTGCAAATCACAGCAAAGAGAGCCCGGAATGAAAATTTGAGGCAGTTTTCGATGCGCGATTAGCGCTTAGCGCTAATCGTGCATCGCTAAGAAAAAATGACCAAAATGGAAAGCCTTGTATCGTTCAGCTACCAAGAGGCCCAAAAATTTGCAGTTTTAATAGGATTTCTTCATTTATGATTCTTATTCAAATCGGCCAGCGCTAGTAGCATTCCAGAAGCCACGAAAATCATTTGTAGCAGCCATTCTTGCCTTGAAAGGGCAGAAAAGAGGCGATTTGACAGTTTCAAATGCGTCGAGGGAGAGAAAATGGCCCAACTCAAGTGTCAAAGAGTATCAGAGGAAAGATGAAGCCCATATTAAATTAAAGAGTATTAGTGAAGCGACAAAGAGTGTCAGTTCGAAGCGGGCGAACATTAAAAGCCCCAAAACAAAGTCAAAGAAAGTGGTACAGCCATTTAAAGGCTCTTAGATCACAGTTAATACACATCAAAGCCACTCAAGAGTGGCGCATCAAAGCCCAAAGCACAGTTATGGCTGAATGAACCGCACAGAGCCACGAGGACAGATTTCCAATCATATTTTTGAGGTTGTTGCCCTGCGCGGCACTTAGATATCTTCCTGCATTTATTTCACGACAAGATTAGGTTAAAGAACTCGTTTTCCTTAGATATGTTTAAGATCTGCTATAATGAATATTTTTAGATATTTTCCCTATATAAACGACCCGAATTCATTGTTTAAAGGGTTGGTTGGTTGAGTAGCTCCATGAGAGACTCACTCTGTATATCTGATATGTTTTCTTTAATCAAAGACTGCTGAAAAGCTTGGAGGATGGACTTTCTGAAGCATTATTACTATTCTGAATAATGAGTATGGAATTTGCGTGCTGCAACATGACCCAATAAGTGTTTTCTCCCTCTGTTTTCCATTTGACCTATGCTCATGTCATACATATATCGTCATCTAAATAGCAGATAAAAAGATTAGTTTAGAATTTGCTCTACTGCACTCTATGCTCGATTTCTATTGTTTCTTTATGTTTTCCACTGAATTGGTAATGAATATGAATACCCTTTGGCTCATGTTTCTCCTAATTCATCTATGTTTGACAGTTATCTAGGAATTCTTTATTGCTCCTAGATAGAGCTCATTCGCCTCCCCTCGTTTAAGATGAAAGAGAGATTCTTAACTGCCTCTCATTCCTTAGCCTTCAATCCATCTCCATTTACCTTGACAGTTGTTTCATGTGTAGCTATCTCGCTCTATATTTCTCTTGTGACCAAGAAAACACATCAACAGTCCTAATCCTTGACCCCACGCCCAATGGTTTGAAATTCTCGCACTATACTTACCTCTCTACATGGAACCTTCATCCATCCCACCAAAATCAAACAAAACCTCTTCAACTCAATAACTAGCCTAAAATCCCCATCAACAAAGCTAAATCATAAAGAGAGAGCCCTCTCTGACTGCTGGTAGGCTAGGACCTGCAGTCCAAATATTGGTTTGTGGTTACCTCGGCCGTATCCTTTAAGGAGCTTTAAGGACAACCTGAGTGATAACAGTCAAAATCCCATGCATTTAACAGTCAGGTCTCAGTCCTACAGCAACAATAGAAGATCAAGGCAGTCTGACCTGCTGTTCTTGGCTTTTCACAAGAAAAAGCCATCCCCAAGTGGAGCCACTGTTAGCCTCCTGCTGCAGCAGGTATTCATCTTTCATGATCGACATTTTTACATGCCAAATATGTCATACTTTGCATGCTGCAACGTTCCATATTTGCTACAGAGGCCATAGAATTGCTCATGAGAGTGTGCTAGTCTAAATGCCACTGCTATGTTTCATTATTGATGAGTTTTTTCAGTTAAGGGAGGGCCAAACAACTTAATCTTGGTCTCCCTAGGTTTCAATTTCTTGTTGTAGAATATAGAGAATCGGCATCTGTCCAAACAGCTTAATCTTGGCAGATTTGTGGATAGGTAGAGAAACAAGGGTGCTCAACTGCTTAATCTGAGCCCCTGAATGAAATAAGTGTAGATGTAGATAGGACGACAGCAAGAAGAAAAGAATGAAAAGCTGGGTATGCTAGTTCAAGTACACCCAAACCAAAGGAAGAAAAAATGCTAGGTAAGTAGGCTGGGTAGGTAGTTCTGGTGGTTGCATTGTCATGGCATGAGACCCATTTTGCCAGTGTCATATCTATTCAGATCACAAATGCAATGCAATTTTCCCTTGGAGGACTTCAAGCGAGACATGACTAACTCCCCCTTCTTCTTATTCCCCAAATCATTTACTAACCTCCCCAAAGAGGTCAAGATCTACTTTGCTTAAGGATACTTATATTTCTTATACGAGTCATTTTCCCCTTAATAGCCTAAGATTCGCATACTTAGCGCTCTCTCATGACATTTCATATTAACTGCTAACTTTATTAAGTAACTCCTTATCTTTTTCCCCTCCCCCGACTAAGGCTATGTTAATAATTCCCCCTATATACTTATCCCTTCCTCGGGTTGAAATATAACCATAAGTATCGCTTGGGAATTACTAAGTTTACTTGAAACTTAGTAAGAACCCTCATTTCGCTCAAAAAACCATCTTCTTAAAGTATTGGGACTCCTTCCAAAACACAAAAACCCCCTTCAAATGCCATCGGACTCACTTCGATGCATCAAGATCCCTTCCAAAGCTATAAACGGCCTTTCCGATCACATTAACCCTCCTCCAATAAGTCTTCCTCTCCTCCGACGTGATATCGCTGTCGGAAGTCGCAGCATTCATTCATCGGCCCGCCCCTTTATACTCTCCCGATATTGCTTCGCTAATGCGATTTTGCGATCGGCACTCGCAAGGTTTTTTACCTATATACATACGCCCCCTCTCGTCCGCCAATGCGATATTGCTATCACATACGGAAACATATCGCATTGCACTCCATACATTTCCGCAATTTTCCCATTTTGCACAGCCACATGCCTTGTCGCTTTTTGGGAATCAGCGGTCGCTCCCATCACATCACATATATAAAAACCATTGTCCTCTGTGCTTGCCGATTGCCAATCTCTGATTTAAAACCCTACCGTATTGACACATCACCCTGCCACATCACTACTGTATTGGGACACCCGCTGACGTCATGCTGACATCATGCCAACGTCATCACTAAAGGAAGGCGTGAAGGGCACAAATCGCAGCAAAGAGAGCCCGGAATGAAAATTTGAGGCAGTTTTCAATGCTGCTAATCGCGCATCGCTGAGAAAAAATGACGAAAATGGAAAGCCTCGTATCGTTCGGCTTCCAAGAGGCTCGAAAATTCGCAGTTTTAACAAGATTTCTTCATTTATGATTCCTATTCAAATTGGCTAGCGCCAGTAGCATTCCAGAAGCCACAGAAATCATTTGCAGCAACCATTCTTGCCTTGAAAGGGCAGAAAAGATGCGATTTGATAGTTTAAAACACGCCGAGGGAAAGAAAATGGCCCGACTCAAGTGTCAAAGAGTATCAGAGGAAAGATGAAGCCCGGATTAAATTAAAGAGTATCAGTGAAGCGGCAAAGAGTGTCAGTTCGAAGCGGGCGAACATTAAAAGCCCCCAAACAAAGTCAAAGAAAGCGGTACAACCATTTAAAGGCTCTCAGATCACAGTTAATACACATCAAAGCCACTCAAGAGTGGCGCATCAAAGCCCAAAGCACAGTTATGGCTGAATGAACCGCACAGAGCCATAAGGACAGATTTCAAATCATATTTTTGAGGCAGCTGCCCAGCGCGGCACTTAGATATCTTCCTGCATTTATTTCACGACAAGATTAGGTTAAAGAACTCGTTTTCCTCAGATGTGTTTAAGATCTGCTATAATGAATATTTTTAGATATTTTCCGTATATAAACGACCCGCATTCATTGTTTAAAGGGTTGGTTGGTTGAGTATCTCCACGAGAGACTCGTTCTGTATATCTGATATGTTTTCTTTAATCAAAGACTGCTGAAAGGCTTGGAGGATGGACTGTTTGATGCGTTATTATTGTTCTGAATAATGAGTATGGAATTCCCGTGTTGCAACATGACCCAATAAGTGTTTTCTCCCTCTGTTTTCCATTTGACCTATGCTCATGTCATACATATATCGTCATCTAAATAGCAGATAAAAAGATTAGCTTAGAATTTGCTTGACTGCACTCTATGCTCAATTTCTGCTGTTTCTTTATGTTTTCCACTGAATTGGTAATGAATATGAATACCGTTTGGCTCATGTTTCTCCTAATTCATCTATGTTTGACAGTTATCTAGGAATTCTTTATTGCTCCTAGATAAAGCTCATTCGCCTCCCCTCTGTTAAGCTGAAAGAGAGATTCTTAACTGCCTCTCATTCCTTAGCCTTCAATCCACCTCCATTTACCTTGACAGTTGTTTCATGTGTAGCTATCTCGCTCCATATTTCTCTTGTGACCAAGAAAATGCGTCAGCAGTCCTAATCCTTGACTCCATGCCCAATGGTTTGAAATTCTCGCACTATACTTACCTCTCTACTTGGAACCTTCATCCATCCCACCAAAATCAAACAAAACCCCTTGAACTCAATAACTAGCCTAAAATCCCCATCAACAAAGCTAAATCATAAAGAGAGAGCCCTCTCTGACTGCTGGTAGGCTAGGACCTGCAGTCCAAAGATTGGTTTGTGGTTACCTCGGCCGTACCCTTTAAGGAGCTTTAAGGACAACCTGAGTGATAACAGTCAAAGTCCCATGCATTTAACAATCAGGTCTTAGTCCTACAGCAACAATAGAAGATCAAGGCAGTCTGACCTGCTGTTCTTAGCTTTTCACAAGAAAAAGCCATCCCCAAGTGGAGCCACTGTTAGCCTCCTAGTGCAGCAGGTATTCATCTTTCATGATCAACATTTTTACATGCCAAATATGTCATACTTTGCATGCTGCAACGTTCCATATTTGCTACAAAGGCCATAGAATTGCTCATGAGAGTGTGCTAGTCTAAATGCCACTGCTATGTTCCATTTTTTATGAGTTTTTTCAGTTAAGGGAGGGCCAAACAGCTTAATCTTGGTCTCCCTAGGTTTCAATTTCCTGTTGTAGAATATAGAGAATCAGCATCTGTCCAAACAGCTTAATCTTGGTAGATTTGTAGATAGGTAGAGAAACAAGGGTGCTCAACTGCTTAATCTGAGCCCCTGAATGAAATAAGTGTAGATGTAGATAGGAGGACAGCAAGAAGAAAAGAATGAAAAGCTGGGTATGCTAGTTCAAGTACACCCAAACCAAAGGAAGAAAAAATGCTAGGTAAGTAGGCTGGGTAGGTAGTTCTGGTGGTTGCAGAGTCATGACATGAGACCCATTTTGCCAGTGTCATATCTATTCAGATCACAAATGCAATGCAATTTTCCCTTGGAGGACTTCAAGCGAGACATGACTAACTCCCCCTTCTTCTTATTCCCCAAATCATTTACTAACCTCCCCAAAGAGGTCAAGCTCTGCTTGATATCTCTTAAAGTTTCATCATTTGCCATATCATTGCCTAAGTAAAGATCTGCTTTGCTTAAGGATGCTTATATTTCTTAGACGAGTCATTTTCCCCTTAATAGCCTAAGATTCGCATACTTAGCGCTCTCTCATCACATTTCATATTAACTACTAATTTTATTATGTAACTCCTTATCTTTTTCCCCTCCCCCGACTAACGCTATGTTAATAATTCCCCCTATATACTTATCCCTTCCTCGGGTTGAAATATAACCATAAGTATCGCTTGGGAATTACTAAGTTTACTTGAAACTTAGTAAGAACCCTCATTTTTCTCAAAAGACCATCTTCTTAAAGTATTTGGACTCCTTCCAAAACACAAAAACCCCCTTCAAATGCCATCAGACTCACTCTGATGCATCAAGATCCCTTCCAAAGCTGTAAACAGCCTTTCCGATCACATTAACCCTCCTCCGATAAGTCTTCCTCTCCTCTGACGCGATATTGTTGTCGGAAGTCACAACATTTATTCATCGTCCCGCCCCTTTATACTCTCCCGATATCGCTTCGCCGATGCGATTTATGCGATCGACAGTCGCAAGGTTTTTTACCTATATACATACGCCCCCTCTCGTCCGCCGATGCGATATTGCTATCGCATCCGAAAACATATCGCATCACACTCCATACATTTATGCAATTTTTCCCATTTTGCACAGCCGCATGCCTTGTCGCTTTTAAGGAATCGGCGATCGCTCCCATCGCATCACATATATAAAAACCATTGTCCTCTGTCCTTGCTGATTGCTGATCTCTGATTTAAAACCCCGCCGTACTGCCACATCACCCTGCCACGTCACTACCGTACTGGGACCCCCACTGATGTCATGCCGACGTCATCACTAAAGGAAGACGCGAAGGGCACAAATCACAGCAAAGAGAGCCCGGAATGAAAATTTGAGGCAGTTTTCGATGCGCCGCTAAGAAAAAATGACCAAAATGGAAAGCCTCATATCGTTCGGCTTCCAAGAGGCTCGAAAATTCGCAGTTTTAACAGGATTTCTTCATTTATGATTCCTATTCAAATCGGCCAGCACCAGTAGCATTCCAGAAGCCACGGAAATCATTTGCAGCAGCCATTCTTGCCTTGAAAGGGCAGAAAAGAGGGGATTTGACAGTTTCAAATGCGCCAAGGGAGAGAAAATGGCCCGACTCAAGTGTCAAAGAGTATCAGAGGAAAGATGAAGCCCGGATTAAATTAAAGAGTATCAGTGAAGCAGCAAAGAGTGTCAGTTCGAAGCGGGCAAACATTAAAAGCCCCCAAACAAGTCAAAGAAAGTGGTACAACCATTTAAAGGCTCTCAGATCATAGTTAATACACATCAAAGCCACTCAGGAGTGGCACATCAAAGCCCAAAGCACAATTATGGTTGAATGAACCGCACAGAGCCATAAGGACAGATTTCAAATCATATTTTTGAGGCTGCTACCCTGCGCGGCACTTAGATATCTTCCTGCATTTATTTCACGACAAGATTAGGTTAATGATCTGGATTTAAACAGGAACGCAACAAATTACAGAGATAACCATATACACAAAGATGCAGCGGAAATAATACTTCATTTCATTAATGGAAAATACTGAAATATGCTTACAACAAGAAATGGAAATAAACCAGCTAGGGCGATGGTAGCTTATCTCTGAGAAGAGATGTGGTGTCTACATGCCTCTGAACTATGTTACAATGAGGCTCGAAGGCCTATTTATTGTTGAGAAACAATGGAAAACCCTTAACATTCCAAAACCTAACCCTAGGAGATGAAATGCCAAACTGTGGGCCCCGTTTGGGTAAATTGGTACATCAACTTCCCGGGGTTGTAACTTTGGCATACGATCTCCGTTTGACGCGTACAATTGCTCGTTAGAAAGATCTATCCGAGCACTACAACTTTAGGAAGGGCAACATCAATCCATGGACCCATGTTGCCCCCAGATTTCCCAAAAAACGTCGTTTAGGGCCTCAAAACGGCTCCAGAAGTTCAGGACCCGAAAAACTGCTAAAAATAGTAAGTTGTGCTACAATTAAGGAAACTAAAAATGCTGAGAGAAGCAATGGTGGGGGTCCAGGTGGACTTGGCAGGTGGCCACCAATATCCACCTGGATCATTCCTCCCCCCTTAGGAAGCAATGGTCCCCATTGCGTTGAGTTCCTCCATGAGATGAGGAAACTTCTGCTGAACTTGTTCCCTGGTGAGCCACTTGCCCTGCTGAAGGAGTTGGCCTGCTTTGACAACTCGATACAGTTGGATATTCTGTTAGCGAGTGTTCTTGATCTATGTGTCCATGATCCGATCAGTTGCAGCTTGTTCCATGCAATCTGGATTTAATTCTGTGGGTTTGAGCTATTCTGCAATGTCAGATGTGTCTAGCAATGGTGGAAAGTATGGCCGAAGGCGGTCCACATTGATCACTGGGTGCAGGCCAAGGAATGGGGGAATGTTGAGCTCAAATGCATTGTCTCCCATAGCCTTAGTAATGGTGTAAGGACCATATCGGAGTGGTCTCAATTTCCGATAGGCTCCAGTAAGGCGTTCCTTTTGCAAATGCAACTAGACTTTGTCGCCCACCTGAAACTTGTGTGGCACTCGATGTTGATCATGTCGCTTCTTGTACTTGGCATTTGATTTCTCCAGAATGTCATGGACCTGCTGGCGAATATGTTGGATGTGCTCAATGAAGCTGGCGGCCTTATTTGTTTCGGACTGGACATGAGCTGAATTTATGTGAGTAGCTGTAAGTGGCATGGCCACATCAATGGGGCATAGTGGCTGGAATCCCAAACCCACCTGAAAAGGGCTATGGCTAGTGGAGCTGTGAAGAGCTCGGTTGTAGCTGTGCTGAACATAGGGGAGGATCTCATCCCATGTGCGTGGATGCTTTGAGTTATACATGCGCAGAATGTGCACAATCATCCTATTAACAAACTCTATCTGGCCATCAGTTTGAGGATGGAAGGCTGTGGACTTCGTGAGTTTGGTGTCTAGCATTGACCAGAGACTGGACCAAAATGTGCAGAGAAATCGACTGTCCCGATCTGAGATGATAGACTGTGGGATCCCAAAGTGCACCCACACTCGTTCAAAGAAGAGTTTAGCAGTGGCTTCTACTGTGATATTCTTCTTACAGGCCGCCATAATGGCCATCTTCGAGAACCTATTGATGACCACAAAAACACAGTCATTTCCATGCTTAGTGGAAGGAAGGCCTGACATGTAATCCATGGAGATGGATTCCCAAGGTCGACTAGGGGTAGGCAACGGGGCATAGAGGCCGTGCTTCTTAATGGTCTGTTTGGCAATGGCACAGGCAGTACATGATCTGATGTACTTCCCAACATCCTGTCGAAGATTCGGCCAATAGAAATAATTTTGCAGTACTGCCACTGTTTTCTCGACCCCGAAATGCCCAGCAGCCCGACTGCAGTGTGCTTCCCAAATCATCTTGGCACGCTCGCTTGAAGGAACACAAAGGTGACCCAGGTGGCATAACAGGGCATCCTGGAGGTGAAAATCTGGAACCTGCCGACCCTCCAAGAGTGTCTGGTATGTGTGGCCGAATTCTAGGTCGCTTTTGTAGAGAAGTGGCCAATCAGAAGTCTCGTTCCCACAAGAGTTGAGCAGGTGGTTAACGCCATGATCGGTGGTCGACTGAGGCAATCTGCAACATTATTGGTGCTGCCCTTCTTATACTTGATATTCAAGTGGAACTGTTGCAGGTATGTAGACCACTTCTGATGGCGATCATTCTGCAATTTCCCTTGGGTCTGTATGAACTGCAGGGGTTGGTGGTCTGTGTGGATGACTGTTTCCTTCCCCAAAATGTAATGCTTCCATTGTCGGCAGGCCTGTACAATGGAATACATCTCTTTATCATAAGTGGGGTACTTCCAGACTGTGTCTGAAAGTGTTTCACTGTGATATGCCACCGGATGTCCATGTTGAGTAAGGACTGCCCCAATAGCATAGTTAGAGGCATCTGTCTCGACCTCAAATGGTTGTTGTAAATCTGGTAATGCGAGCACTGGTGCCGTGCAGAGGCGATCCTTCAACTCCATGAATGCCTTTTGTTGAGATTCAAACCAAAATAATTTTTCTTTCGCCCCTCCCTTGGTGACTTGACTCAAGGGCCAGGTAATATGAGAAAACCCCAACACGAACCTGCGGTAGAAGTTGGCAAGACCTAGAAAGCTACGGAGCTCTGTTAGAGTGGTTGGAGATGGCCAATCTCGAATGACTTGGATCTTTGCTGGATCAACATGCACCCCCTGTTCATCAATGATGTATCCCAGATACTGAACCTGGGTCATGCCAAAAGTGCATTTCTCCAAATTGGCACATACCTTGTGTTGCCGCAGTGTTTGGAGAACCTGCCGGATGTGGTGGAGGTGCTCTTCCCAACTCTGGCTGAAGATCAGAATGTCATCCAAGTATACTACTACAAAGGAGTTGGTGAATGGCCGCAAGATGTCATCCATTAGCCTCATGAAGGTTGTAGGAGCATTCGTCAATCCGAAAGGCATAACCAACCATTCGAAAAGGCCCTCCTTGGATTTGAAGGCAGTCTTCCACACATTAGAGGGTTCGATTGGTACCTGGTGATATCCTGACTTCAGATCGATCTTGCTGAAATATTTCGCCCCCTTTAGTTGGTCCAGGACGTCATCAATCCACGGGATCGGGTACCTATTACGGACAGTGATCTTGTTCAGCGCCCGATAGTCAATACAGAGTCTCCACGTCCCATCCTTCTTCTGTACCAACACGATCGGGCTCCCACAAGGCGATGAACTCGGACGGATGTGACCTTTCTGTAGGAGCTCCTGAATCTGCCTCTTGATTTCATTGTTCTCCAAAATGGAGCGCCGATAAATTGGTCCATTGGGTAGCGGCGCACCTGGGGTCAGATCGATGGAGTGCTTGACCTGACAGTGCAGAGGAACCCCTGCAGGGGAGGTGAAGATGTCCTCATACTCCTCCACAACCTTGTCCATCTGTAGTTGTCGTGCAGAGGGACCCCGTCTGGAGGCCGCGGCCACCGTCTTCTTCTTTCCTTGAGGGCGTATCATCAAGAAAACAAATTTCCTGGTTTTTGAAATGATCTTACTACATTGTTTTGCAGTAATCAAAGAGATGGTGGTAGGTGGTGCTACCTCTGGTATCCTGTATAACTTATTTCCCAATGTAATAATAACAGCACGGGGCCTTGATTCATACACAGCATGTCGCTTCCGCAAGTATGGCTGTCCTAATAATACATCACAAACTTCAAGGGGAGCAATGTCACACAATACCTCATCCGTGAAGGGCTTGATGTTGTATGGAAGGCGACACTACTGGCTCACGCGAAGATCTCCTCCTTGGTGAAGCCACCCAATGGTGTATGGTTGTGGATGTGCTATGGTCGGTAAGCCCAACCGCTTCACGACCTCTGCCGAAATGAGGTTCTTTTGACTCCCACTATCAACAATGAACTGTATTGGGGAGCCCTTTACCCACATCTAGGAGTGGAAGAGATGCTCCTCCTCCTCTGGATCTTCGTGTTCATTTTTCTGGATCTTGGCGGTAGCAACAGTGGCGTTGGGATCCGCATCAATGATTTTCTTCCCTTTGTCATTCCCCTTATCGGGTTCTGACTCAGAGTCGGAACATGCATCTGATTCTGAAACCTTTAGCTCAGCCACCAATGACTGCTTGGCCCGACACTCACTTGTGTTGTGAGTGGAGCTCTTATGGAACTCACACCATTTTCCAGTGTCCTTTTTCAGCTTCGCGGCGCTGTTCTTCGCTTGCAGCTTCGGCGGGTTGTCTTGGGCTATCCTGCCTTGGCTTTGTCCTTTGTTCTGTGGTTTAGGGGCACCTTTCCCCTGCTTTGGATTCACAGATCCAAAGTCTCGCTTCTTTTGTTTAAACTTCTGCTCGACCTTGATGGCATATCGGTATGCTGCGTCGAGTGAGGAGATGTTCAGGAATTGTATTTCTTCCTGGATGTACTTGTGCAGGCAACCATGGTATTTGAGTATCAAATGTTGCTCCGAATCCTTGATACCAAACTTGGTGCGAAGGGTATGGAAAAGATTGGTGAACTCCAGCACATCTTAGTCCCTTCCCTGCCGCAGCGTGGTCCACTTTATGTATTCATCCTCATAGCTTCTGACAGGGTAGTACTGCTCCTTGATGGCATCCTGGAATGAATTCCAGGTGGGTGCGGCTGAAAATAGTGAGCCAGTACTTTCATCCTTCTGCTCGCAGTAGGTTTCCCACCAGTCCTTGACATGGGGGGCTGCTTTGAGAAGAGCGAAAACAATCTTTTCCCGACTCGAAAATTCATGAACAGAAAAAAAACCCTCTAGCAGATTTAACCATTTATCTACGGCATCTGCGTCTATCTGACCCTCGAATATGGGGATTTCAAAATTAACTTGTGCCTTAAAGGGCATGGCATTTCCAGAGTAGCTGCTGGAAGCCGATGCGTCGCTTCTGGGTAGCCACTGAAGGATCTAGGCAAAGTTGTCCATCATCGCGTTCCGTTGTCGCTCGAGGGCTTCTTCGAGCAAGATTTTGATGGGATCTCCTGCCCCCTCGTCTTTCTTCTCATCCGCCATGGGAGGCCGTCGAGATTTGCGAGGCTAGTCTTGTAAAGGTTCGACCAGTTCAAGCCCTAACTCCTTATATTCCGACCTTGTTGGGGACATGCAAAGAAAAACAGAGAAAAAGAAGACCGCTCTGATACCACTGATCCGGATTTAAACAAGAACGCAACAAATTACAGAGATAACCATATACACAAAGATGCAGCGGAAATAATACTTCATTTCATTAATGGAAAATACTGAAATATGCTTACAACCAGAAATGGAAATAAACCAGCTAGGGCGATGGTAGCTTATCTCTGAGAAGAGATGTGGTGGCTACATGCCTCTAAACTATGTTACAATGAGGCTCGAAGGCCTATTTATTGTTGAGAAACAATGGAAAACCCTTAACATTCCAAAACCTAACCCTAGGAGATGAAACGCCAAACTGTGCGCCCCGTTTGGGTAAATTGGTACATCGACTTCCCGGGGTTGTAACTTTGGCATACGATCTCCGTTTGACGCGTACAATAGCTCGTTAGAAAGATCTATCCGAGCAATACCACTTTGGGGACCGATGTTGGCCTCAGATTTCCAAAAAAACGTTGTTTAGGGCCTCAAAACGGCTCCAGAAGTTCAGGACCCAAAAAACTGCTAAAAATAGTAAGTTGTGCTACAATTAAGGAAACTGAAAATGCTGAGAGAAAAAATGGTGGGGGTCCAGGTGGACTTAGCAGGTGGCCACCAATATCCACCTAGATCAGTTAAAGAACTCGTTTTCCTCAGATCTGTTTAAGATCTGCTATAATGAATATTTTTATATATTTTCCCTATATAAACGACCCGAATTCATTGTTTAAAGGGTTGGTTGGTTGAGTAGCTCCACGAGAGACTCACTCTGTTTATCTGATATGTTTTCTTTAATCAAAGACTGCTGAAAAGCTTGGAGGATGGACTGTCTGATGCATTATTACTATTCTGAATAATGAGTATGGAATTCTCGTGCTGCAACATGACCCAATAAGTGTTTTCTCCCTCTGTTTTCCATTTGACCTATGCTAATGTCACACATATATCGTCATCTAAATAGCAAATAAAAAGATTAGTTTAGAATTTGCTCGACTGCACTCTATGCTCAATTTCTGTTGTTTCTTTATGTTTTCCACTGAATTGGTAATGAATATGAATACCCTTTGGCTCATGTTTCTCCTAATTCATCTATGTTTGACAGTTATCTAGGAATTCTTTATTGCTCCTCGATAGAGCTCATTCACCTCCCCTCTGTTAAGCTGAAAGAGAGATTCTTAACTGCCTCTCATTCCTTAGCCTTCAATCCATCTCCATTTAGCTTGACAGTTGTTTCATGTGTAGCTATCTTGCTCTGTATTTCTCTTGTGACCAAG
Organism: Pinus tabuliformis; assembly: GCA_031772625.1. Lineage (NCBI taxonomy): Eukaryota > Viridiplantae > Streptophyta > Pinopsida > Pinales > Pinaceae > Pinus > Pinus tabuliformis. The sequence goes on along the minus strand of CM062819.1, from coordinate 567,775,919 downwards.
AAAACGCGTCAGCAGTCCTAATCCTTGACTCCACGCCCAATGGTTTGGAATTCTCACACTATACTTACCTCTCTACTTGGAACCTTCATCTATCCCACCAAAATCAAACAAAACCCCTTGAACTCAATAACTAGCCTAAAATCCCCATCAACAAAGCTAAATCATAAAGAGAGAGCCCTCTCTAACTGCTGGTAGGCTAGGACCTGCAGTCCAAAGATTGGTTTGTGGTTACCTCGGTCGTATCCTTTAAGGAGCTTTAAGGACAACCTGAGTGATAACAGTCAAAGTCCTATGCATTTAACAGTCAGGTCTCAGTCCTACAGCAACAATAGAAGATCAAGGCAGTCTGACCTTCTGTTCTTGGCTTTTCACAAGAAAAAGCCGTCCCCAAGTGGAGCCACTGTTAGCCTCCTGCTGCAGCAGGTATTCATCTTTCATGATCGACATTTTTACATGCCAAATATGTCATACTTTGCATGCTGCAACGTTCCATATTTGCTACAGAGGCCATAGAATTGCTCATGAGAGTGTGCTAGTCTAAATGCCACTGCTATGTTCCATTTTTGATGCGTTTTTTCAGTTAAGGGAGGGCAAAACAGCTTAATCTTGGTCTCCCTAGGTTTCAATTTCCTGTTGTAGAATATAGAGAATCAGCATCTGTCCAAACAGCTTAATCTTGGCAGATTTGTGGATAGGTAGAGAAACAAGGGTGCTCAACTGCTTAATCTGAGCCCCTGAATGAAATAAGTGTAGATGTAGATAGGAGGACAGCAAGAAGAAAAGAATGAAAAGCTGGGTATGCTAGTTCAAGTACACCCAAACCAAAGGAAGGAAAAATGCTAGGTAAGTAGGCTGGGTAGGTAGTTCTGGTGGTTGCAGTGTCATGGCATGAGACCCATTTTGCCAGTGTCATATCTATTCAGATCACAAATGCAATGCAATTTTCCCTTGGAGGACTTCAAGCAAGACATGACTAACTCCCCCTTCTTCTTATTCGCCAAATCATTTACTAACCTCCCCAAAGAGGTCAAGATCTGCTTGAGATCTCTTAAGGTTTCATCATTTGCCATATCATTGCCTAAGTAAAGATCTGCTTTGTTTAAGGATGCTTATATTTCTTATACGAGTCATTTTCCCCTTAATAGCCTAAGATTCGCATACTTAGCGCTCTCTCATCACATTTGATATTAACTGCTAACTTTATTATGTAACTCCTTATCTTTTTCCCCTCCCCCGACTAAGGCTATGTTAATAATTCCCCCTATATACTTATCCCTTCCTCGGGTTGAAATATAACCATAAGTATCGCTTGGGAATTACTAAGTTTACTTGAAACTTAGTAAGAACCCTCATTTCGCTCAAAAAACCATCTTCTTAAAGTATTTGGACTACTTCCAAAACACAAAAACCCCCTTCAAATGCCATCAGACTCACTCCAATGCATCAAGATCCCTTCCAAAGCTGTAAATGGCCTTTCCGATCACATTAACCCTCCTTCGATAAGTCTTCCTCTCCTCCGACGTGATATCGCTGTCGGAAGTCATTGCATTCATTCATCGGCCCGCCCCTTTATACTCTCCCGATATCGCTTCGCCGATGCGATTTTGCGATCAGCAGTTGCAAGGTTTTTTACCTATATACATACGCCCCCTCTTGTCCGCCGATGCGATATTGCTATCGCATCCAGAAACATATCACATCGCACTCCATACATTTCTGCAATTTTTCCCATTTTGCACAGCCACATGCCTTGTCACTTTTTGGGAATCAGCGATCACTCCCATCACATCACATATATAAAAACCATTGTCGTCTGTCCTTGCCAATTGCTGATCTCCGATTTAAAACCCCGCCGTACTGCCACATCACCCTGCCACGTCACTACCGTACTGGGACCCCCGCTGACCTCATGCTGACGTCATGTCAACGTCATCACTAAAGGAAGGCGCGAAGGGCACAAATCGCAGCAAAGAGAGCCCGGAATGAAAATTTGAGGCAGTTTTCGATGCCGCTAATCGCGCATCTCTGAGAAAAAATGACGAAAATGGAAAGCCTCGTATCATTCGGCTTCCAAGAGGCCCGAAAATTCGTAGTTTTAACAGGATTTCTTCATTTATGATTGCTATTCAAATCGGCCAGCGCCAATAGCATTCCAAAAGCCATAGAAATCAGTTGCAGCAGCCATTCTTGCCTTGAAAGGGCAGAAAAGAGGCGATTTGACAGTTTCAAACACGCCGAGGGAGAGAAAATGGCCCGAATCAAGAGTCAAAGAGTATGAGAGGAAAGATGAAGCCCGGATTAAACTAAAGAGTATCAGTGAAGTGGCAAAGAGTGTCAGTTCGAAGCGAGCGAACATTAAAAGCCCCCAAACAAAGTCAAAGAAAGCGGTACACCGATTTAAAGGCTCTCAGATCACAGTTAATACACATCAAAGCCACTCAAGAGTGGCACATCAAAGCCCAAAGCACGATTATGGTTGAATGAACCACACAGAGCCATAAGGACAGATTTCAAATCATATTTTTGAGGCTGCTTCCCAGCACGGCACTTAGATATCTTCCTGCATTTATTTCACGACAAGATTAGGTTAAAGAACTCGTTTTCCTCATATGTGTTTAAGATCTGCTATAATGAATATTTTTAGATATTTTCCGTATATAAATTACCCGAATTCATTGTTTAAAGGGTTGGTTGGTTGAGTAGCTCCATGAGAGACTCGCTCTGTATATCTGATATGTTTTCTTTAATCAAAGACTGTTGAAAAGCTTGGAGGCTGGACTGTCTGATGCGTTATTATTGTTCTGAATAATGAGTATGGAATTGCCGTGCTGCAACATGACCCAATAAGTGTTTTCTCCCTCTGTTTTCCATTTGACCTATGCTCATGTCATACATATATCATCATATAAATAGCAGATAAAAAGATTAGTTTAGAATTTGCTTGACTGCACTCTATGCTCAATTTCTGTTGTTTCTTTATGTTTTCCACTGAATTGGTAATGGATATGAATACCCTTTGGCTCATGTTTCTCCTAATTCATCTATGTTTGACAGTTATCTAGGAATTCTTTATTGCTCCTAGATAGAGCTCATTCGCCTCCCCTCTGTTAAGCTAAAAGAGAGATTCTTAACTGCCTCTCATTCCTTAGCCTTCAATCCATCTCCATTTACCTTGACAGTTGTTTCATGTGTAGCTATCTCGCTCCATATTTCTCTTGTGACCAAGAAAATGAGTCAGCAGTCCTAATCCTTGACTCCACGCCCAATGGTTTGAATTTCTCGCACTATACTTACCTCTCTACTTGGAACCTTCATCCATCCCACCGAAATCAAACAAAACCCCTTGAACTCAATAACTAGCCTAAAATCCCCATGATCAAAGCTAAATCATAAAGCGAGAGCCCTCTCTGACTGCTGGTAGGCTAGGACCTGCAGTCCAAAGATTGGTTTGTGGTTACCTCGGCCGTACCCTTTAAGGAGCTTTAAGGACAACCTGAGTGATAGCAGTCAAAGTCCCATGCATTTAACAGTCAGGTCTCAGTCCTACATCAACAATAGAAGATCAAGGCAGTATGACCTGCTGTTCTTGGCTTTTCACAAGAAAAAGCCATCCCCAAGTGGAGCCACTGTTAGCCTCCTTGTGCAGCAGGTATTCATCTTTCATGATCGACATTTTTACATGCCAAATATGTCATACTTTGCATGCTGCAACGTTCCATATTTGCTAGAGAGGCCATAGAATTGCTCATGAGAGTGTGCTATTCTAAATGCCACTGCTATGTTCCATTTTTGATGAATTTTTTCAGTTAAGGGAGGGCCAAACAGCCCAATCTTGGTCTCCCTAGGTTTCAATTTCCTGTTGTAGAATATAGAGAATCAACATCTATCCAAACAGCTTACTCTTGGCAGATTTGTAGATAGGTAGAGAAACAAGGGTGCTCAACTGCTTAATCTAAGCCCCTGAATGAAATAAGTGTAGATGTAGATAGGAGGACAGCAAGAAGAAAAGAATGAAAAGCTGGGTATGCTAGTTCAAGTACACCCAAACCAAAGGAAGAAAAAATGCTAGGTAAGTAGGCTGGGTAGGTAGTTCTGGTGGTTCCAGAGTCATGGCATGAGACCCATTTTGCCAGTGTCATATCTATTCAGATCACAAATGCAATGCAATTTTCCCTTGGAGGACTTCAAGCGAGACATGACTAACTCCCCCTTCTTCTTATTCCCTAAATCATTTACTAACCTCCCCAAAGAGGTCAAGATCTGCTTGATATCTCTTAAATGTTCATCATTTTCCATATCATTGCCTATGTAAAGATTTGCTTTGCTTAAGGATGCTTATATTTCTTATACGAGTTATTTTCCCCGTAATAGCCTAAGATTCGCATACTTAGCACTCTCTCATCACATTTCATACTAACTGCTAACTTTATTATGTAACTCCTTATCTTTTTCCCCTCCCCCGACTAACGCTATGTTAATAATTCCCCTATATACTTATCCCTTCCTCGGGTTGAAATATAACCATAAGTATCGCTTGGGAATTACTAAGTTTACTTGAAACTTAGTAAGAACCCTCATTTTGCTCAAAAAACCATCTTCTTAAAGTATTTGGACTCCTTCCAAAACACAAAAACCCCCTTCAAATGCCATCAGACTCACTCTGATGCATCAAGATCCCTTCCAAAGCTGTAAACGGCCTTTCCGATCACATTAACCCTCCTCCGATAAGTCTTCCTCTCCTCCGACACGATATCGCTGTTGGAAGTCACAGCATTCATTCCTTGGCCCGCCCCTTTATACTCTCCCGATATCGCTTCGCCGATGCGATTTCGCAATCGACAGTTGCAAGGTTTTTTACCTATATACGTACGCCCCCTCTCGTCCGCCAATGCAATATTGCTATCGCATCCGAAAACATATCTCATCGCACTCCATACATTTCCGCAATTTTTCCCATTTTGCACAGCCGCATGCCTTGTCGCTTTTCAGGAATCGACGATCGCTCCCATCGCATCACATATATAAAAACCATTTTCATTTGTCCTTGCCAATTGTCGATCTCCGATTTAAAACCCCGCCGTACTGCCACATCACCCTGCCACATCACCCTGCCACATCACTACCGTACTGGGACCCCCGCTGACGTCATGTTGATGTCATGCCGATGTCATCACTAAAGGAAGGCGCGAAGGGCGCAAATCGCAGCAAAGAGAGCCTGGAATGAAAATTTGAGGAAGTTTTTGATGCGCGATTAGCGCTTAGCGCTAATCACGCATCACTAAAAAATAATGACCAAAATGGAAAGCCTCGTATCGTTTGGCTTCCAAGAGGCTCGAAAATTCACAGTTTTAATAGGATTTCTTCATTTATGATTCCTATTCAAATCGGCCAGCGCCAGTAGCATTCCAGAAGCCACGGAAATCATTTGCAGCAGCCATTATTGCCTTGAAAGGGTAGAAAAGAGGTGATTTGACAGTTTCAAACACGCCGAGGGAGAGAAAATAGCCCGACTCAAGTGTCAAAGAGTATCAGAGGAAAGATGAAGCCCGGATTAAATTAAAGAATATCAGTGAAGCGGCAAAGAGTGTTAGTTCGAAGCGGGCAAACATTAAAAGCCCCCAAACAAAGTCAAAGAAAGCGGTACAACCATTTAAAGGCTCTCATATCACAGTTAATACACATCAAAGCCACTCAAGAGTGGCGCATCAAAGCCCAAAGCACAGTTATGGCTTAATGAACCGCACAGAGCCATAAGGACAGATTTCAAATCATATTTTTGAGGCTGCTGCCCAGCGCGGCACTTAGATATCTTCCTGCATTTATTTCACGACAAGATTAGGTTAAAGAACTCGTTTTCCTCATATCTATTTAAGATCTGCTATAATGAATATTTTTAGTATTTTCCCTATATAAACGACCCGAATTCATTGTTTAAAGGGTTGGTTGGTTGAGTAGCTCCACGAGAGACTCGCTCTGTATATCTGATATGTTTTCTTTAATCAAAGACTTCTGAAAAGCTTGGAGGATGGACTGTCTGATTCGTTATTACTGTTATGAATAATGAGTATGGAATTCCCGTGCTGTAACATGACCCAATAAGTGTTTTCTCCCTCTGTTTTCCATTTGACCTATGCTCATGTCATACATATATCGTCATCTAAATAGCAGATGAAAAGATTAGTTTAGAATTTGCTTGACTACACTCTATGCTCAATTTCTACTGTTTCTTTATGTTTTCCACTGAATTGGTAATGAATATGAATACCCTTTGGCTCATACTTCTCCTAATTCATCTATGTTTGACAGTTATCTAGGAATTCTTTATTGCTCCTAGATAGAGCTCATTCGCCTCCCCTCTGTTAAGCTGAAAGAGATATTCTTAACTGCCTCTCTTTCCTTAGCCTTCAATCCATCTCCATTTACCTTGACAGTTGTTTCATGTGTAGTTATCTCGCTCCATATTTCTCTTGTGACCAAGAAAACGCGTCAGCAGTCCTAATCCTTGACTCCATGCCCAATGGTTTGAAATTCTCACACTATACTTACCTCTCTACTTGGAACCTTCATCCATCCCACCAAAATGAAACAAAACCCCTTGAACTCAATAACTAGCCTAAAATCCCCATCAACAAAGCTAAATCATAAAGAGAGAGCCCTCTCTGACTGCTGGTAGGCTAGGACCTGCAGTCCAAAGATTGGTTTGTGGTTACCTTGGCCGTATCCTTTAAGGAGCTTTAAGGACAACCTGAGTGATAACACCTTCACTGCAAAGCCTTCAGGTTGCTTCATGTAGATCTCCTCTTCCATGTCCCTGTGAAGAAATGATGTCTTCACATCCATCTGTTCTACCTCAAAATCAAAAGCAACAGCAACAGATAAAAGTAGTCTAATAAAAATTACCTTGGCAATAAGAGAAAAAAATATCACCAAAATCAATTCCCGACAGCTAGGAATAACCTTTTGCTACCAACCGAGCTTGGTATTTTTCCACCTTTCCTTCTGCATTTGTCTTCTTCTTGAACACCCATTTGCTACAAATGGGTTTCCTTCCAGCCGGCAACTCCACCAGATCCCAAGCCTCATTTTTATGCAAAGATGCCATTTCATCAACCATGGCCTCTTTCCACAGTTTTCCATCGTCTGAATCTACTGCTTCCTTCACAGTTCTAGGAACATCATCAATAATAGATAAAGCAAAATTTGAATAGAAAGCAAATGGACTATACCTTTCTAGTTGTCTTCTTCCTCGAACTGATCTTCGCACACCCGCAGTTTGTGGCTCTTCATCTTCTGATTCCTCCTCTGTTGTAGAGTCTGATTCTTCCTCCTTTAGCTCAAACTCTATCTTCTTATGTTCCTTTGGTTGGACTTCATGTTTAATAAAATCTTTCACCTCTCTAAACACCACATCTCAGTTGTACACAACCTTCCCTGTTACTAGGTTCCAAAGCTTATAACCCTTTAAACCATCCTTATACCCAATGAAGATGCACTTTTCAAATTTACTATCCAACTTGGTTCGTTTCTCCTTTGGAACATGTACATATGTATCACATCCAAATACCCTCAGATGTGAAAGAGAGGGTTTATTACTAGTCCATACCTCTTATGGAGTCTTATCCTCCAATGCTGATGAAGGTGATCTATTGACCAGGTAACATGCTGTCTCCACTGCCTCTGCCTAGAATTCTTGTCCTAACCCGACACCACCGAGCATGCTTCTTGTCCTTTCCATCAATGTCTTGTCCATTCTTTCTGCAGCTCCATTTTGCTCAGGTGTGTATGGAGTAGTCTTTTGCCGTGGTATACCACACTTCTTACAGAATTCCTGAAATTCCTTACTGCAAAACTCTCCATCGTTATTTGTCCTCAGTATCTTTATCTTCTTATCTATCTAGTTTTCCACCAGAGCCTTAAATTCTTTAAACCTATCAAAGCCTTCAGATTTCTTCTTAAGGAAATATATCCATGTATTCATTGAGAAGTCATCTATAAAGGATACATAGTACATAGAATCACCCTGTGATGGAACCTTCATAGGTCCAAACACATCACTATGCACAAGCTCTAATATTTGTTTCGCCCTCTTACCACTAGAGGGGAAATTCACTCGATTCTGCTTCCCATATACACAATTTTCACAAAAATCAAAATCCAGAGCTATTAATCATACCTTTTACCATACCTTTACCATGAAGTATTCGAAGGCCCTTCTCTCCAATATGTCCAAGCCTTTGATGCCACAGCATGGTCTTCTCTCCAGAGACCACTAGAATTTCTACTCCACTTTCAGGAACCACAGAACTGTTGCACCCATCATCAACAGTGCTACCTTAAAGCTTGTACAGAGTTCCAATTTGAACTCCCCACATCAATACCAATGCCCCTCGAACCATCTTGCAGGTATCTTTCTCGAACACTATTTTTATACGTGCATCATCCAGATTGCTTACAAAAATCATATTTCTGGATAATGCAGGAATATGCAAAACACCCGGAAGTGTTCTAACCCTTCCACCTTGCAACTTCAACTTTACTTTTCCGCGACCGACGATTTTAGCCTTCCTGTCATCCCCCAAGAATACATCACCACCATCATATTTTTCATACTTGCAGAACCACTCTCTATGGGGAGTGAAGTGAAAGGATGCACCTGAGTCAATAAACCATGCCTCGTGATCTACATGTCTACTTGAAGAAGCCAAGTAGACATCCCCACCTTCATCTGAGGTGGTTTTCTCCTCTGTAGAAGATGCATCATCAAATCCCTTTCCTTTATCAGGAGCTTTAGATTTACAACCGCTTTTTTAGTGCCCTTCCTTTCCGCATTTCTAGCACAGCACCTTTACAGGTTTTCCTAGAGATATAGATCCCCCTCTAGATTTAGACCTCCCACTCGATGGCTTATTTTTATTTCTATTCTGGGATCATCCTCGTACAAACAAGGCATCGCCATTTTGGCTCTCGATATTTTTCCGTCTCATTTCCTCCATCAGCAAGGATGAGACTATTTCATTAAACTGCAAGGCAGTTGCATTGCTACCTATTGCAATAACCAGACTATCCCACAAATCTGGTAGAGAACACAACAAACTGATGCACTTATCTTCATCTAGAAATTTTCTAAAGTAAAAAATCCACAACGAATAGGAAAAGGTGGCCAAATAGAATTTTTGGCTTCCTTTAGGGATTTGGTTAAGCCATTGGCCACAGTCTGATAGGAAACTTCTCAAGCTAGGAGCTTATCAAGTACATAGAGAGGGAGGACATGAGGGGCAGCTAGGCTTCCATAAATCCTAACATAGGTGAAGGATTCCTCTCCAAACCAATTTCCTATAGCTATAAGGTCATCCAAAGCTTCTCTTGAAAACTTAGTGGGTCTTTCATAAAAAATGACTTGGTACAAGGGTAACATCATTCCATGGTAGATTTTATAAAAATGGGGCTGTTAATTGGACTCCCAGGGGATTTTACGGTAAATATGGATCGAGAATGGGCCTTGAAGGGTCCATTTCCATCCCATAGCTGGATAGTTAGTGGTCAAAAACCCTACGTCCATAATATACGCACTCATGTAGAAAGAGGGCACGATCCTAGTAGTAATATTGTGTTTTCTTTGATAGGCTAGGATATGGGAGACTAGATTGTGGGATAAGATAGTGGCCAAATCCATAATCTAGGCTTCAGAGGCAACCTCCATTAGGGGAACCCATTATATTGTGAATTTTGGTGAATTAGGTTACTGGAATAGTCTACACATCATAGAAGCAATGTGACAATGAGGACCAGCAAGGGAGGCAAGAGAATACATACCCTTGTCTCCATGTTTATTCTTGCTTGGCTGGCACCTCAACTACCTTATCGGGTCTGACTGAACTTCATTTTCTACAAAAAACTTTTGAAGAAACTATGCATTATAGATTTTTTGTGGCTTTGGAAGATGATACATTCTTCTCAAGTCTTCAACTTTAAATGACCAAATTAGCATCCTTTTCCTCAAGGTTATGAAGTTTCTGTTTGTGATGTTTACATCGTCAATAATCCATTTGAACAAATCTGTGTATTGCATAATGTTTGGTCGAGCCGCATTTTGATGGAGATGGGAATTGGTGACGTCTGCCAAGGTGGTTTCTGAAGTCGATGTAGTTTCATTTGGCGTTGTGACTTGTCTTGTAACTACTCTGGTTTCTTCTTCTTAAAATAGTTTATATATTGCTTCCCAAAAAGAACACCAAGATTCAGTAGTGCATGTCATATGAGAGAAGAATGGAGGCCTCTCAGTAAACTCTGCAGTAGGTGGAGTTGGTTGTGGTGGCACTGTTGGTTTCTTGTTCTTCTTAGTGGCTCTTGGTATTTCACCTGAGTTATGTTTATTAGGACTAGCCTATAATAGAGAGAACGCAAATAATAAGGAGGAAATTTTAGAATTATAAAATTAAGGGGAAAATGCCCACCATAGCATGAAAAAAAGAATTTAATGCAATATCTTGAACACTAAATGGGATCAATAAAATCATTTACATTACCGAGAACCATCAATACTGTTATAACTAATCATAAATGAAAAATTGTTGGTTCACACACTCTTTGTATAGTTCAGTGCCCTGCTAACTCATTTCACATTACAAGTTTCCTCGGAACACATATTTTCTAATTTGTGAAATCTTCCTTTTGTCGATATCTGATGCATTGACCTTTAAGATATGTGGAAAAATGGCTAGTTGTGTGATTTATAGCATCGGGACTTCCCTTGGCAAGAGTCATATTGAGTTTTTTTATGTGATATAAATATTTCACAATGAAAAATGCAATGGGTACTTATCGCGATATCGCAAAAAGTTTTATCGAGAGGTCAGATTTGTGGTAACAAATGGGAAATGCTGATATAACTTTTGCGTTTTTCTTTTTGTGATAAATGACGTGGCTTGCTAGCACTACCAATTATGACTTTTGTGTGCGTGGAGGGTTTTCTCTTTATTAAAGTTATATAAGACCTATCGCTATTTTGTTGAATCTTGGGCAAATCATATCACACTTTTACTTAAATGCCTACTATGCTCTAGCCTCTGTGATTACCTATATGCAATATGCAAAGGGTCGTATTAACGTTTTCTTAAGATATTTGATTTCCAAATAGATTTTAAGCCTAAGTGCAGATAGTATATTTTTTCTGTTTTGTAGGGTCCCCATTATGGCTAAGTTAACTTATCAAATTATACTAGCCATTGTTGAGTGACACAAAAGGACCCCAAAATCTGAATGGATGTAATCAAGGAGACACTTACTAACATGTTTCCCTGTTTTAATTTTTTGTCTAGATTGCTTTCCACAAATACAATGCTCACATAAATTAAAATTTAAATATTTCAAGCTTGGAAGTAAATTACAATCAACCAATACCTTTAGCCCTTTCTCACTCATATGTCCCAAGTGTTGATGCCATAAACAAGTAGTCACTTGCACCTTCAGATTCTACTATTGTATGATCTAATTTTGCCCTTCCTTCAAGAGTATAAGGGTTCCCAAACCTTTTAGCCTTCATGACTACCAAGAAGCATTTCATCACCTTCATAACTCCACCTTCAATTGTACACAAAATCTAACACTCTCAAAGATATTAAGTTCTTTCTATGCTCAGTCACTTGCCTCATCTCTATCAACGTTCTAATAGTACCATCATACATTTTAATCCTAATACTACCAGTTCCAATAGTGTTGCATCTAACATCATTACCGATGAATACCACACCATCATCAAGGCATTGGTATGAAGAGAACCAATTCCTATGAAGGCACATATGATGGGAAGCACCATAATATAGCAACCAATTATGATGATGTTCAGAAACAATAGAAGTGGAAAATAACTCATCAACAATACCTACACTTATTTCACCTAAATTGGCTTCCTTTGTAGAGTCCTTTTTAGTAGCTTGTTCCTTTCTTTTCTAGAAATCCTTCTTAAGATGCCTTGATTTGTTACAGTGCCAACACTTTAACTTACTCTTCTTGCCTCTTGACTTCGATCTTGATGTGTCTCTCGAATTCTGATCTTTTTCTTTTAATCGACCTTTTGCCAGCATTGCTTTTGATGTTGAGGTTTCAAGGCTAAATTTCTGCAGAGTTTCCTCAAACAAAAAGGCTCCCACAATAACATCAAAATCAATTCTATCAGTATAACTAAAACTGATAGAGGTTACAAAGTGATCCCAAGGCTCAGGCTGAGAACACAATAGTGTAATTTCTTTCTCTTCCCCTTCAATATTTACATCTATACTAGACAACTGACATAAAAGAGTATTGAAAGATAAATGATCATAGATATTTGTACCTTCCTTCATCTGCAAACTATATAATTGTCACTTCAAGTAGACTTTGTTTATTAAGGACTTCACTGTATAAAGGCTTTCTAACTTGGTCTATAAGCCTAAAATTGTTTTCTCTCCAACGACGTTAAAAAACACATCATCTGCCAAACACAAATGAATAACACTGAGGGCTCTTGCATCCATGTCCTCCCAATCATCATTATCCATGCCCACTGGTTTATTTTCCATTCCCAACAACAACTTTGCCACTCCTTGCTGCACGAGCATATCCTGCATCTTAACCTTCCATAGGTCAAAGCTATTACTGCCATTGATCTTTTTGATTTCAAACTTCACACTTTGCATCTTCGTCATTAACACATAATTTTCCTAAAAGATCTAATAGCACTTGTTTTGTTGAGCAGCGAAAGCATAACCTGCAAATAAACTGAAATTGCATAAAATAATGGCAAATAAACAACATAAGGGAATAATCCAACACATAAATTAACACAGTGTTTCACATAGAAACTTGTCACATATTTTCTAAATCCATCTACAACTTTTAAAGCAATATAATAAACCTTTTACATAAAACAAAAAAGTTCCTTTTATATTTTTTTCAAAAAAACTTAGATTAAGAAAATAAACCAGGCCAGAAAAGCCCATATTAGCTATTATCCCAAAACTATAGACAAATAGTTAGCAACTTCTAACATATTTTTATTGCTTAAATATCAAAACAATGTTAATAGAAATATTTGATTTTGTGGGTATTTCTTAAATACCACGTCAATGGTCATAGAGATATTTGATTCCAACCATTTAAATACTATGGTCCTAGAGTGTTAGGATTATTTTATTTCTCCAAGTAAGATAGCATTAATGTTTGGATTATTTTATTTCTCCTAAGTAAGATAGCATTAATGGACTACAAGAAGGGCTATTGTTAGTGTAGTCTCCATTAAGATTACAATGATAGAATTTGAATGAATGGGTTAGCCAAATGGTTTTCCGCAAAAGATTTCAATAGGCAAATACAACTTAATCATTTCTCTTATTCTCTAATTAGCATCATCCCAAACCCATCCGTCAAATGAAGAGGTTGTAACGGTTTACAATTTCTAACTCGAATTGCTTCCAAATTCCCACTATGATTGAAAGCTCTGCCCAGCTCTTCATTTTCATTTGAATGTAACTTTTGGCGGTCATAGCTATCTTTCATATTTAATCCAAAGCAATTTGTAGTTAATGCTTACATCTTATATGTGTAATGTTGGTTTATGAGCTGATAGTGATAGTTGAAAAATTCTGTCAACTTTTTTTTTAAATTAAGAATAAGTTAGATCTCACAAAATCTATATTATAGAGTAATATTTGAATCTAAGAAGTGTGTTGACATATACACCTTTGTGCGAAATATATGAATGCTTTTAACATTTTTTAACATGGTATCAGAGCGCAAGGCGGGGGTGATGTTGGGATTGTGAGAGAGGTTGTGCGAACAGTGTACTGTGCATATTGTGAACATTGATGTTCGTTGTCAGCTGTAGGAGATTGGAAGCATAGATTGTCTTGGTTATGTTTGATGAGGCTGCGTTGGAGACTGGTGTGCTATGGAGGTCACCGTGGAGCATCGACGTGAACATATCAATGAAAATCAATGACGTCAAAGGCTGTTGTGAAGACTAGTGGAAAAGTTGGCTATGCATGTTCTTGTGAATATGTTTCTGTGATTGCATTGAGCATTGATTATTGTAACGACTAGTGCTAAGTTCACCACATATGGATTGGAGCTGTGACGGTCAAACCGCAAACCAACGTGGAGCAGCGACATGGTTTTTTGAGCGTTGATTGTTGTAAAGACTAGTGATAAATTCACCACATATGGATTGAGTTGTGACGGTCAAACCGCAAAGCAATGTGGAGCAGTGACATGGTTTTTTGAGCACTGATTGTTGTAAAGACTAGCGATAAATTCACCACATATGGATTGTAGCTGTGACGGTCAAACCGCAAACCAACGTGGAGCAGCGACATGGTTTTTTAATTTCTTGAGCCGAGTCTAAAGTTTCCTTTCGCTTTACTTTTAGTGACTGTGGATCCGTTGGTGGAGAAAGTTTTTTAGGTGGAAAGAGCGTAGATCAAGCACACGAATTTTATTTGGTTGTTCGAATTTCAAAGCATGCGATTTTTCACAAAGAAGTCAAAGCTTTTTTTAATTGCAAAAAGGCCATGATTAATGAAATATCACAATAGCTTTCTCTGACCTTTTCTGTCAAGATTTTTTTAGACTCGGGATGGTTTCTTGCCGCACAGAGAACCGCAGGCTATTGTATCGAGCATGGAAGGAAATCGATTGTTTGAAGGGTATTAAGATAAGTGGACTTGGGGGTGAAGAAGAGTAGTCCTGTATCACATATTTGTGAATTCACGGGTACTTCTTTGGGTGTTTCTAAAGGCTTGTGTAGGTGAGAAATTCCTACGGATTCTGCAACATTCTGATTGGAATTCAGACATAGACATATCCTTCCTTACAATGTTATTAACGACCACGGTAAACCATAAAGTTTGTGTCGTGTTCTCCTTTAGTTCGTTGCTGTGGACTATGCTGCGCTGCACTTATGAATGACAGGTCATGGAGTAAATCTTTGAAGGGTCCATTAATTTAGTGGGAGTGAGCTTGTCAATATGTTTTTTAGCCGGTTATGTATAATTCTGTTCAAAGGATAATTAATAAGTTCTAGTGATGGTGCAGTTGAATCAGTTGGGAAAATTTAGTTATCTAGGTTAATAAAATGATGATGAAGTGAATGACCAATTTGAACCTAACACTTTTGTAACAACTACATTTCAGTGAAAAGGCACAACATGGATGGTTGTTGAGATAGTATGGCAGTTGTGGATCTAGAGAAGGATCCCTCATTCGTTGAAGACATGGGAGTGGTCTTCTAATGAGGTTATGCGACGGTTTGGGATGTTGTTCAGTAATTGACTTCGGGAACCGGAGTGGAACTCGAATCCAATTTGCTAACTACACCTTTACAAAGGTTGTGAGGCAACTTGATGGAGCATATACTCATAAGTTGTAAACCAGTTAAAGAATGATTGTGTATTTTGTTGTTTATGGTTGGTTTCAATAAATTTATGTAATGTAAGCATTAAGAGGGGAACTTGGAGTTAATGCTTACATTTGTAATATTGGCTTATGACCTGTCAGTGATGGTTGAGAAATTCTCTCAACCTCTTCTTCTAAATTAGCAATAAGTTAGATCTCACAAACTCTATATTATAGAGTAATTTATGAATGTAAATTGTGTGTATTAAGGCATACACCTTTATGTAAAATATATGAGTGTTCCACCATTCTTTAACCAAACATGTCCAGTTAATTATCCTCCCCGTTGTTACGTGCAATATTAGTGTTTCAGCTTTGTTTCTTTATTTATCACTAGACTTTAATACATCTCCTCCACAAACCATACTTCATACCTTTTCAAAGTAACGTGCCATGACACTTAAATATGTGAAAGACATGTAAATTTTAAATTTGTAAACTGATTCTATTTATTACTATTTTAAATAAACAGATGACCTTGTTTTCATGGAAATTTTAAATGTCACAACTTACGTTTCCTTGGAGTTTTAAAAAGAAATTGTGACACTAGCACCAGCTAGACAAAGAATTCGTGACACTGGCACCAACCCATCTAGCTCAGTTAGTAGAGTGCTAGCTCAGTTAGTAGAGCACAAGAATCTGTAGAATATGAAATGAATTATTTCAAACCAATTGAGAAGCCAACAGTACTATGAAGAAAAATACATAAAAATAAAACAATTAAGAAACACAGTTACTGTGTGAGCTAAAAAATGCTGCAAATCTCATATATTAATTCAGCTATTAACTACATTCTTATATAGCAAAACTATTACTAAAATCTACTCAACTATTACTAAAATCTACTCTGAAACAAATCTACTGACATTACAGCTAATTTCCAGCACTACTGCAGCTAACAATTTGCTGCCTTATTTTTGCAGAGAACACTAAATAGAAATTTACATAACTAATTAAGCATTATTCCCAACACTCCCCCTTAATGATTAATGAGGATTTACTATCTTATCTCGTAGTGCTAAAAACTGATCTTTTGCAACTGCTTTGGTGAAGATATCTGCTAGTTGATGCTGAGTCTTTATATGCTTCAATTCAATATCCTTCTTCTGCACCAAATCTCTAATGAAGTGATATTTCAAGTCAAAATGCTTTGTCCTACTGTGATGAATTGGATTCTTTGCTAACTTGATGGCGCTTACATTATCACAATAAATCACTGTAGGCTGAACTTGTTTTTCTCCAATTTCTTCCAAAAATTTTTTGAGCCAAAGAGCTTGTGTACCTGCTGAAGTAACTACAACATACTCCGCTTCTGTGGATGAGAGGGCAACAATGCTTTGTTTTTTTGAGCTCCATGTAATCAAACCAGAACCAAAAGAGAAACAATTTCCAGATGTGGACTTACGGTCATCAAGACTACCTCCCCAATCTGAATCACTAAATCCAACAAGATTGAACTTTTCAGAAGAGTAGTAATGAATACCAAAATTTAGAGTGCCTTTCACATACCTTAAAATCCTCTTTGTTGCCTTCATATGTATTTGAGATGGATTTGTCATATACCTTGAAACAAGTGAAACTGAATATGTAATATCAGGCCTTGTGTGGGTTAGAAATATCAAGCTCCCCACAATACTTCTGTAAGTTTTCTCATCAACTAAATCAGCACCATCATCTCTACATAACACCTCTCCATGAGCACTTGGAGTAGGGGATGGATGACAATCAAGCATATCAAATTTATTTAGCATATCCTGTGCATACTTTGTCGACAAATGAAAATCTCATCCTTACTTTGATAAACCTTCATTCCCAGAAAATATTTCATGATGCCTAGATTTTCATCTCAAATTCATTCATCATAGCAGCTTTGAATTTATCACTCATCTTAGAACTACTACCCATATACAATAGATCATCAACATACAAACTTATGATTAAAATATCAATACCTTCTTGTTTGTAGTAAAGGGTAGGATCATTCTTACTTCTCTCGAAGCCATTTTCCTGAAAGTATCCATCAATCCTTGCATACCACGCTCTTGGTGCTTGCTTAAGGCCATACAAAGCCTTCTTCAACTTGTAGACATTATTCTCCTTTCCTTCCACTTCAAAACCTTGTGGCTGCTCCACATATACTTCCTCTTCTAAGTACCCATTCAAGAAGGCACCTTTCACATCCATATGATGTATGCTCCACTTTTTATGAGCTGCTAATGAAATCAACATTCTAATGGTCTCTTGTCTTGCTACTGGTGCAAATGTCTCTTCATAATCAATTCCATACTTCTGTGTGAATCCTTTAGCAACTAATCTTGCTTTGTGTCTTTCAACACTCCCATCACTGTTAAATTTAGTCTTATAGACCCATTTGGTGCCAATCTTTTTCTTGTCATGTGGAAGATCTGTCAACTTCCAAGTGTCATTCCTTTGAATGGAATCCATCTCTTCTTGCATGGCTTGCATCCAAACCTCATTAGTACATGCATCTTCAAAACATGATGGTTCAAATTCAGCCTTGGCTAATAAAGCAAAATTGACTATCTCACCTATTGGGCTTTCTTCATGTGCTTGATTTGCACTCCTTTCATAAATATCACTCAATCTCCTTACCTTCCTTGTAGAACTTGGAGAAGAAGTTGGACTTGAACTTGTTGTTGAAGAAATTGATGAAGGGCTGCTTGGTGGAGTTAAGCCACTAGTTACAGAAACATTAGTTGGCTGCTCATGATCATTATCAACAATTATATCATCATTCAAAACAGATTTTGTCTTCTCAACATGGCCTTTTTGATGACCATAAACTCCCCCTTCATCAAAAATTACATCTCTTGAGACAATAAGCTTGTTAGTTAGAGGATTATACAATTTATAAGCCTTGCTTGTCTCACTATACCCAATAAAAATACATAACTCACTCTTTGCATCTAAATTTTTTCTATTCTGATCAGGTACATGCACATAAGCCAAACAACCAAAAACTTTGAAATTATTAACATTAGGCCATTTTCCATACCAAGCTTCATAAGGAGTCATATTTTCCAGTGCACTGGTGGGGCTACGGTTGAGGATGTATACTGCTGTAGCAACTGCATCTCCCCAATAAGTGTTGCTCAATCCCTTAGTTTGTAGCATGCATCTTGCCATTTCAACCACAGTACGATTTTTTCTTTCAGCTATGTCATTCTGCTGGGGTGTGTATGCTGTAGTATGCTGCCTCCTGATGCCATTCATATCACAATAACTCTGGAAAGCTTTTGAGCAGAATTCTCCCCCACGGTCAGTCCACAAACATTTGATCTTGCACCCTCTCTCATTTTCTACGAGGGCTTTGAACTTCTTGAATGTATCCAAGGCTTCACTTTTGGCCTTCAAAAAATATACCCAACAATTTCTTGAGTAATCATCAATAAAAGTGATGAAATATGATGACTTACCCAAACTCTTAGTCTGCATAGGACCACATATGTCTGAATGAACAAGCTGAAGTGGGTAATGAGCTCTCCATGCGCTTCCCTTTGGAAACCTTTCCCTTGCATGCTTTCCTTTAGCACATCCTTCACAAACCTCCTTATGCTCTTCTACCTTGGGCAAACCACAAACTAATGCATGTGAGGTTAGAAACTTCAAACTTTGAAAATTTAAATGCCCATACCTGAGATGCCATAACCAACTTGAATCCTCATAAGCCATATTAGCAAGATTGCTGTTATGTTCATCAAACCTCAAGGGAAACATCCTATTTCTTGTCATAGGCACAACAGTGATCACCCTATTTCCCTTATTCTTATCATAGATAGTACATGTCTTATTTTCAAAGACTACTTTATAATTTTTCTCATAGAGTTGCCCAACGCTCAACAAATTATGCTTCAATTGTGGAGTATAATAAATGTCATGAATACTCTTTGTACCTTCTTTTGTTTGGACCTCCATAGCTCCTTTGGCAGCAACCTCTAGTGACTTATCATCACCAAGCTGGATCTTGGATTTGAAACTTCCATCCTTTGCTGAAAACAACTTCTCATTCCCTGTCATATGGTTAGAGCATCCAGAATCTAGGTACCAAACATCTTTAGTAGTATTTTCACCTTTGGCATAAGATAAAAATAAGTGATCTGGAGGATACTCACCATTTTCTTGAGCATAATTAGCATTTTTACCTTCTTTCAATCTGCATTCTCTTTCAAAGTGACCATACCTGTTACAATGGTAACATTTAACATTTCTCTTATCAAATCTACCTCCACCTCTTCCTCTGAAACTACCTCTTCCACTTGAGCCACCTCTTCCTCTACCTCTTGAATAATTTTGGCTTTGCCATTTACCTTGACCTTGATGGCTTTTGGTACTGCTGCTACTTGCATCTTCATTCTTTGTAATTTGTAATTTAGAGGAAAAAACTTTCTCTACAGCTTCAAAACTTTCCTTCAATCTTTCTTCATGAGACATCAAAGATCCAACCAATTCATCAAACTGTAGTTTTGTCAAATCCTTACTTTCTTCCATGATTATTGCAACATGATTCCATCTATGTGTTAAAGATCTCAATACTTTTTTAATTAAAACTTCATTACTTACAGCTTCTCCAAGTGTAGCCATTTTATTGACCACATCTTTGACTCTCACACAATAGTCACTGATACTTTCAGCTTCTTGCATCTTCGAATTCTCGAACTCTCGCCTCAATGTCTGAAGCTTGACCACCTTAACTTGATCACTACCTTGGTAAGCTTCTTGTAGAGTCTCCCAGGCAACTTTGGCGGTTTTTGCTCCTGATATTCTTGGAAATAAGCTCTTATCAAGAGCTATCTGAATGTGAAACAAAGCCTGAGCATTCTTCTTCCTTGCTTCCTTTCTTGCTGTTCTTTCATTAGCTGTAAGAGCATTCCAATCAGCTGGCTCCTCATATCCTGATTCAACAATCTCCCACAAATCTTTTCCAATCAAAAAGGTTAGCATCTTAATGCACCAATAATCATAATCGTTGCCATCAAATTCTGGAACTAGCATCTGGTTAGAATTCGACATGATTAACTTTGGCGAAATTCCAACAATACAACTTTAACCCAAAATAATTTTACCTGCTCTGATACCACTTGTAGAATATGAAATGAATTATTTCAAACCAATTGACAAGCCAACACTACTATGAAGAAAAATACATAAAAATAAAACAATTAAGAAACACAGTTACTGTGTGAGCTAAAAAATGCTGCAAATCTCATATATTAATTCAGCTATTAACTACATTCTTATATAGAAAAACTATTACTAAAATCTACTCAACTATTACTAAAATCTACTCTGAAACAAATCTACTGACATTACAGCTAATTTCCAGCACTACTGCAGCTAACAATTTGCTGCCTTATTTTTGCACAGAACACTAAATAGAAATTTACATAACTAATTAAGCATTATTCCCAACAGGATCTTAACCCTGGGTGGCGTTAGCTTGTTTTTTCATTGTATCGCTGGAGGCTCGCCAGTGTTACATTTTTAATTTGAAAAATAACCTCGTAAATTTCCTCTGATTGCACCCGTAGTTGGACCAGTTCATCAGTAGCAAATCGAGATCGAGAGCCCCTGCATTCAGCAGAGCTATTTTACTATGAGTCAAGCGATTTCTACAACAAGCATCCTGCCCTCTCTAATGCTAGAGAAACTATTGCATGCAATACACTTGCCTGGCTATTAGGAAAGGCTCAAGATAAATCTAGACATCTTTCAACAACCAACCTGGGGGCTTAATCTATGGGCGCTTTGCCTCCTAGGCATTTACTTACGGGTTTCCAAGATCGAATCTCTTTGAAACTTAACTTACGTATTCCTTATGGGTTTCCAAGATCGAATCTCTTGAAAACCTAACTTACGTAAAAACCAACTTTGCTGATATTGTAAGATTATTTAACTAGATATGGAGTGGAGCTACATCACGGCAGTGAGGCAATTCAAAGATAATTTTAGCTTCATCAATCAATTTACAATCTCTATTAAAACAATTAATGTAAGAAATGAAGCAATTTCTCAACAACCAGCAATCAATATGAAATCAAACTCACCATGGTCAAACTATCCATGGGTTGGAAATTCAAATAGACAAGCATTTCAGCATTATTCTTCTCATTCTGCTATTCCCCATAAATGCAAAATACATTCTTCTCAATCCCACCACACAGGTTTTCTTCGTTTCTCACCAAGCTTTCGACATTCAGACACAAGCTAAATGGATAGTTAATGGTAAAGGAGTATCTCTAATCTTTAGAAACTCAACATTCTTCCCGCATGGCTGAAACCGCAACAGCAAAGGGGTTTCTTACTTCACCTTCTATGTTACTATTTTCAATATTACTAATTTTGTAAGCTGCCAGTAAACGCTCAAAACGCAGCTTAAGCATCCCAAGACTTCGAAAATCAATTTCTTAAGCTCTGTGGTGTTATTCATATCTCAAAGGTCTACACACCATCAAAATGAATAGTAAAACTGTATTACTATTTGCAAGCTGCCATTAAACCCTCAAAACGAAGCTTAAGGACCCCAAGACTTGGCTAATCAATTTCTTAACCTCGGTGGTGTCCTTCATACCTCAAAGGTCTACACAACATATGAATGAACAGTAAAACTCTTCTGTTGATGAGTACCCTGATTCTGACAATGGGCTAGTTTTAAAAACGCAATAAAAAGAATAAAAAGATGAGAACATACACAGAAATGACAGCTAAATTTGCAAACAAATAAAACACAGTAAAAGGATGAGAACATACGGAGAGATGATAGCCAAATTTGCAAACAAACAAGGGAGGCTGCGAGGGAGCTGAGAGGCAGCAAGTCGCAGCAAGTCCCTGCATTAAGTTCAGAACATAACTAAGAACATAAATGAACATAACTATGAACAGAAAAAGAACAAGTGGCAGCGCAGCCAACAAACTACGGCATATATAGAAAAATAAAAGAGCGGAGCAAAGAGTTCTTTCTGTAGGCAGCCAGCAAACTACGGCATATTTACCCAGCAAACTACGGCATATTTACCGGCATATTTACCATGTGCATTGCATGCAAGCCATGTGCTTGTACTTATTTTGCAAGTACTAATGAAAATTTTACATATTATCGTATTATTCTTATTGTAGGACCTTTAAATTAGCTATTCTATTGAATCAATTTAGCAGAAATTTTGAATCCCCATACAATGCCAATACACCATATAGCAAAGAGGTGAAAATGGAAGAGTAAGCTTGTTCTCTAGATGACATTTCCGACATTTTCGATATTTAATTAATAAATATGCTATCGACTTCTAAATAAGCTCTGACATTGCTTACAGCCAAAGTCGATATCCTTACACCACGGTGTTTGTTACATCCTTGACATGGTTGTTACCAAGGCTTGTCAAGGCCAAGATCATGGGTTTTCGTTTTTATGTGCCCCTGTTATGTGTTAGGGTTAAATACTTTATTGTATTGTTAAATTTGATGATCATGTTTTCCATGATCTTGAGATGGCTAGTTTGGGTTCCCCCTGTTATGTGTTAGGGTTAAATACTTTATTGCATTGTTAAATTTGATGATCATGTTTTCTATGATGTTGAGATGGCTAGTTTGAGAACCCACTTTAGTAACGAAGATTTGTTTCAAGCTGTCAAAAGATATTTGTTTTAATTCGTGCTCGTTAATACAAACTCTTGTGTTACCTTTTCTCCAAAGTGCTTTTGTTGTTGCTCGTATTGTGGAATTAATTGTAATGCAGGGGTAAACACGACAGAGCCGAATAGGAAAAACGCAGTCAGCAAGAGCGAGAAATAGTCGATTGCCCTTCTATGTCAGTTGCAAGAGCGAGAAAACGACATTTGGTATGCCACGTTTCCGTGCGTACAACATACGTGTTAATAGCCAGAGGACTCCATTACAGGAACCTAACACTTAAAAATCTTACATATTATCGTATTATTCTTATTGTAGGACCTTTAAATTAGCTATTCTATTGAATCAATTCAGCAAAAATTTTGAATCCCCATACAATGCTAATACACCATATGGCAAAGAGGTGAAAATGTAAGAGTAAGCTTGTTCTCCAGATGACATTTTCGATATTTAATTAATAAATATGCTATCGACTTCTAAATAAGCTCTGACATTGCTTACAGCCAAAGTCGATATCCTTACACCACGGTGTTTGTTACATCCTTGACATGGTTGTTACCAAGGCTTGTCAAGGCCAAGATCATGGGTTTTCGTTTTTATGTGCCCCTGTTATGTGTTAGGGTTAAATACTTTATTGTATTGTTAAATTTGATGATCATGTTTTCCATGATCTTGAGATGGCTAGTTTGAGAACCCACTTTAGTAACGAAGATTTGTTTCAAGCTGTCAAAAGATATTTGTTTTAATTCGTGCTCGTTAATACAAACTCTCGTGTTACCTTTTCTCCAAAGTGCTTTTGTTGTTGCTCGTATTGTGGAATTAATTGTAATGCAAGGGTAAACAGGACAGAGCCGAATAGAAAAAACGCGGTCAGCAAGAGCGAGAAATAGTCGATTGCCCTTCTATGTCAGTTGCAAGAGCGAGAAAACGACATTTGGTATGCCACGTTTCCGTGCGTACAACATACGTGTTAATAGCCAGAGGACTCAATTACAGGAACCTGACACTTATGCTTTCAGATGGTCATCCAGAACGACTATCGCCGGAAGCACAGAAACTGCGATCAATACTGAGGTTTGTGAGAGATAGGTATTTATGGCTCGCTAAGGTCGAAATTATCTAGGGATTGGTAGATAATGAGAGATACAATTCTGTATTGGAGACACTTACATATGTTAATGTATTTGGTGTTTGTTGAGAGGTAGCAAAGCATCCCATAACTCCCAGGGATGTTGCTCTCGTGCAGAGTGCGGAGGCACTCGCCGAACCACGTCATAGCGAAACCTGAGACAGCAGATCAGTGCTCTGAGGTAGCAGGGAGGTGAGGGACTCATTCTCTGTGGCATTCGTATCAATCTAGCCACCATGAGGCTGGTTATTCAACCTTCGCCTCTGCTTAACGATTCTTGCGAGACTCCAGACATGAATAACCAGGGACTACAATTGAATCAGAGCCTGCCTTTCAATCTTACAAGTACGAACACGGTTATGCTGTTGAACTGCGATCCTATAATACTGGCATCGCCATTGAATTGTAGTTCAAGCAGTTCGTGTCATACATATATTAATGAAGCCGAGGCAGCCATGGCGTGCAGGAAAGATGGTGTCTGTTACACATTTATAGCGGGAGGTTTTACTGCTTCTCAGACAATAGGGGTACACTCCGGTGATTGCAGGGTTTACACGAGTGTCCTAAATTTCAACCCGGCGGTGCCTGCGAGGCAGTGGAACTATGGAGTAGAGATACAGTGGGCTGCACCGTTGGAGCCTTCTTGTAAAAGTCATGCAGATTGTGACCAGAACTCTGCTTGCTTGCCCATTCTCACTTTCACAAATTCTGTTAACACGAATGAACTTGAGGATGGCGAGTTTTCTAGCTTCAATGTCTAAGATTAAGGTCAGAATGGAGACTGAAGCTACTGGTCCCGGATAAACGTGTTCTTCAACAGGCTTTGCTTCTAAATCTTGTTCACGAAGGTATGGGTCTTTATCTCTAAATTCAGAATCCCAATCAAAAGCATGAGGGAAAAATGTAAATATATAGGTTTAAAAAACTGAACCATGAAGAGATAAATTCGCCTAATCAGCTAAAGCAGCTTGCAGATGTATATGGTCTTGATTTCACCTAATTAAACCACAACTGCCAGAATATTTTAAATTTTAATTATCTAATTTGATATTGACTTTATTGAAATTTAATTTTTTTAATTTTACTGAAACTATTTAATTTGATTATAATTTCCTTTCCAATAAAAACTGTGCTCTCTAATTTCTAATAAATATGCATTCTCTGAGTCAAGCGAGAAAGCAAGTGGAACAGATTCTCAGATCCTTTTTATTTTATGGAAGGGATCGGAGCTCAAAATCTCTGGAGCTAAGGTGGCTTGGGATGTAATCTGTAGACCAAAGAAGCAAGGAGGTTTGGCTTTAAAGCGAGTGGATCTTTGGAAGAGAGCGGTCTGCATCTCATCGACAGCAGGAGACGGCGATATCTAGAGAGTTTGCAGCAATCATGACACAAGGTAAAATTGTTCTCTGAGACAAATAGATATTTCCTTCAATTCAGATATATAAACAACAAGCGAAAGGGAAAGAACAGTTAGGCCTCTGTCATAGAGTTTGTTACTGCTATGAATAACCAGAGAAAAAGGATATAGGAAAAATGATGTGAAAATTTGGTATTCAATTTACTACATTACAGTAACGCTAATCATGGATGGTCTGCATCTCATCGACAGCAGGAGACGGCGATATCTGGACCGTCTGGATCCACGGTCAGCACGCCTGTGATCTGCAACACAGAAGCAATCAGGGCACAAGGTGAAATTGCAGAAAAGTCGACTACAAAGCGTTGCAATTTTTAGCAGAGATAGTGCTTTTTATTCCTATTTCCATTGCAGTATTCGTGGCACCACCATGCAACGTGTAGTTGTAGTGTTGTGTCACCGTCTTGAAAGGTGTAGGTGGCAGTTACAATGCGGTGGCAGTGGAAACTAGGATGAAGGTGTACAGAAAACTTTGGTTAAATTTCTTGTTGGGTATACATACGCCTCAGATCTAGCATTAATCTCCACTTCTCCACTTCCCAAATAATGAAAACAACAACGCAGTCGAAAATAGCATATGCTTTTGGCCTCTTCTCCTCGGGAAGCGGCCAAATAATATGATGAAAGAAACTACCATATAGTTAACATATTGAACTGTGCGGCATAAGTTGCACACTCAGTGTATAAACGGCGTGAATTAATGCTAAATATCGTCAATCCAATTACTATAGTCCCTTGCCATTACGAGATGGCAGGGACTAATAATACATAAATAGAGGTAAAATGGTAGCAATATGCATCTTAAAACCCAAATGGTTCATTTTCTGAGTTGTTGGAAGCTCAAAGGTCGCTCAACTTGCTCAATAAAACTGCTTGCCATCGAATTTTCTCCAGCGCCTTTGCTGTCGTGGTAAGGCAAGTGTGGTCGATGCAAATTTTATATATTATAACTGACAGAACCTTCGGTTCCCCGGCAGGGAATACCGCTGCCTCCAACCCTTGTTTTATAATTTTTTCTCCCATTATATGTCCTCAATGTATTTATTTTCTTCTTTGTATATTTCCATACAAAATCTTACACTTTTTTAATTTAAAAAAAAAAAACAAAAACAAATATTTTAAAGAGGAAATAGATACATATGTTCATAAATTAAATATGAATAAAACAAATAAAATTCATACCAAAATTCTCTTTCGTCCTATTACGTTAGATGAGAATCTCGCCCAATTCCTTTTTCCATGTATATCTTCATTAAAATTGAAAACTAGTTTCTCCAATATATTCTCGTCTTTCATGTCATAATTTTTTATTATTGTTTTAAGTAATAAAAGTTATCACATGTTCAGCGCTATCTTTACGAAAAATAAAAGTTCAATACCTATTATCAATTAAAATTCGTATTAAACATATTAGTTAAATTTCATATTAAAGACAAACCTTGCTGCGTTAACTTTTCCTTAGAAAGCACTTAAGTCTTCATTAGAAATAATTGGCTTCCTCGATTTGTTTATTTGAAAATGCTGATTGGCGTTAATGGGGGCATGCCGAAATATTCCTATGGACAACATTGATGAATGACATTATATAAATTTCAGTAGGACTCTTACAGTATTTTTATTATAAATAAATAAGATTATTTTTAGTCAAGAGGATGCGGTCTAACCGTTAAATGGGGAGTTTAGTTTAAAAGGTTTTATGGTCTAATTTTAGGTAAAGGCCTTAAAGACTATGTAACAATGTAGGAATGAGAGTTGCTTTTGATGGGAAATTTTTTTATTTGGAGAAAATACCAAAAACCAAATAAACAAGCACACAGAGACAATGCTCTGTTTTACCTCCACAGGATTTTTGTGCACAGACAGCTTAAAAAAAATTTCATGAAGAAACAGAGTATTTCACCACCATTAAAAACATTCTATTCATTAAAACCTGATGCAAAGATTTACCACTGTAAAATCCCTTTTATATTCACTGCTGTGAAGAACAACAACTTACTGCTGTAATAAAAGTTTACATAAGTTTACTGCTGTAAATAAAAACATAACACAGGTTTACAAAAATCGCTCCACCATTTCCTTCAAGCAAAACCACACATGGTTTTTGCTATTCCTCTGTTTTACAATTCCTTACAAAACATTACCAAATACATTTGTGCACTGCTGTGCATTCACCCTCTGGTTCTTCACATTTTTCACACTGCTGTGTATATTTTTTTTTCTGCACCCCCATTTTACAATGCTCCACCATTTCCTTTATGCACTGCTGTGCAAAACCACACATGGTTTTTCCCTACACCTGAAATTACATCACCCTGGTTCTATCTTTTTACACACTGCTGTGTGTTATCATTCACATTTTAATTTCATGTGCAATTCACTCATATACAAAAATGAGCACACACAGAAACATATATCAAAAACATTAAAGATGGGGCGATGACTTGCCCATACCATTCTTTAAATTTGCCCATACTTCCGTAAAAGAAATTAAAAACTTCACCAAAACTTACCAACCCACAGTAAATTGCATTTACTGTTTTACTGACATTTACTGGCGGTAAATGAACTTTTACTTCACGTCAAATTTATTTGCTGCAGACCTGTACTTTAACCATTGACTTTATTTGCATCGCATCGCAACTTTTCTCATGTCAAAGACCCCGACTCTATGACATTGCCGATAGCGATGTGCCGATGCGATATCGGCGATCGCTTATCGGAAACACAAAAGCTCCTTTATAATTTCTTCACTTCAACTTTGCCGATGCGATATCGGCGATCGCTTATCGCAAACACAAAGGCTCCTTTATAGTTCCTTCACTTCAACTTTGCCGATGCGATATCGGCGATCGCTTATCGCAAACACAAAAGCTTCTTTATAACTCCTTCACTTTGACTTTGCCGATGCGATATCGGCGATCGCTTATCGCAAACACAAAAGCTTCTTTATAACTCCTTCACTTTGACTTTGCCGATGCGATATCGGCGATCGCAGTTGAAATTATATTTTCAACACTCCCCTTTAATTTCAACTGTTGGGCATTCAATCTTACCCAAGCACTTCCTCACATGGAGGGATTCACTAACTGCTGTTACAAGAATATCTTCCTCACATAGAGGGGTTCACCAATCTTCCTCGCATAGAGGGATTCACTAACTGCTTCTGCTGCAGTTCATAAACAAACAAAGTTGTCTTCCTCTTAATAGAGGGATTAACCTGAAACTGTGCTTAAGAGCACCTTCCTCATGACAGAGGGATCTACCAAACTATGCTAGAGAGCATCTTCCTCTGAACAGAGGGATTCACCAATGTAACTGTGCTTAAGAGCACCTTCCTCATTACAGAGGGATTCACTAATGACAATGTGCTTAAAAGCACCTTCCTCTTCAATAGAGGGTTTCACCAAATGACTGCTTCAAATGCAGTTCCAAAACAAACAACCATTGCACTGCTGTGTGTGCAAACTCATTACGATGTTCTTTTATGCTGCTGCATATTCTCTGCTGCACTGTTGTGCCATCTTCTTTACTGTGTCTACCTCACACTGCTGTGTCTACACTTGCACTGCTTCTGCACTTTTCAAAGACAAAATACTCTGTCTTTCTTGGAACAATTACGCTGTCCCAATTTACAAATTTACACTGCTGTGTGTAAACATTTCTTACACTCACTGCTGTTGCATATATTGCATTTCAACTCAATGAACAACAAAATTCATTACATTTACCTTTACTGCTGTAAGGAAAATTTCTTTTGCATGTGCTGCTGTTCAAAACTTCTTGCTGCTGCATTTTTTTTATTTGCATTGCTGTGTGCTTCTCCTTCTTGCCATCATGCTGCTGTCCATAACTTCTTGTTGCAATATTTTTCATATTCACTGCTGTCCATACCCATAACCATAAACTGTCATCCCTGGGTTTTATTTGCTGCTGCGTTGCCTCTGCAATTTGCACTGTCGCTGCCCTTTTGTTTCATCATACTGTTGTGCCCATACTCTTGGCACTTCATTCTCCAAAAAATAACACAGGCTGCTGCCTTTTCTCATGCACCCTTGCTTCACACAATCTTAGGCTTCATTTTTTTTTATTTACACAATGCACTAGTGTGCAATTCCTTTGGCTTTCTGCTGCCACACACATTCTTATACATCCAGTGTGCATTAAAAATCTGCTGTCCCTGTTTTTCTTTATGCATTTCTTTGCATGCTGCATTGCATATGAAGAAAAACATTACATTTTTTTACTGTTGTGTGAGAAATTTCATTGCATTCTCAGCCACTGGGCATATACGCTCTGCTGCGTTTTGCCTTCTCATTTTCTTCTCACTGCTTTGCATTTTCATTCCCAATACAAAACATTTCATCTGTTGTGCATTACACTCATTCTGCTATGAGTATGTTCTCTCACATTACATAGAAGGAAACTACCTTCCATTGCTATGCATTTCAATGCATGTGCACCACAAAAACATTTCAAACTGTTGTTCATTCTAATCCATGTGCTCCACAAAAAAAATTTCCAAACTGCTGTTTTGTGTTCTATCTTCCCACTGCTGTGAGGGTCTCCATGCTTTGCATTTTTCTATTATTTTGCTGCTGCTCTTTACATTTCAGCGCTGCCATCTTTCTTCTTTATGCATTTCTGTGCATATTGCATAAAAACAAAGCAAAAACATTGCTGATTTCATCACTGCTGCATATTACCTTTTGGAGGAATTAACAACGATTTCATTTGCAATTGTTGCGCTGCAATACATCCTCCATCAACAAATGACTGTTAATACAGTTCAGCAAACAACAAAAATTCAAGCTCCCCTTTAATGTATGCTTGTCTTCTTTTGGCAAGTTTTCTCAGAATAAATTTAGATCCACTGGGGAGTTCAAGGGGTTTTCAGATTGCCTTTCCTTCCTTCTCCATACTTGTGTAACTTTCTTCTTTTGCATGGGTCTAGCTTGTGTAAGATCCCATGTTAAGTTACAGTCACGTGCCATATGCCCAATGTTATGACACTTAAAACATTCAACATTTTTCATGAATGACATTTCATGATTTCTTCTAAAATTGTTTCTTGGAGGTTGTCTGACACCATAACATCTATCTCTATGAAATGCTCTACAGTCTTTTGCCATATGACCAAAGTTTGAGCAAGCATAACAATAACCATAAAATGAACTTTGGTACCTGGGAGATGGAGGTTTTCTTGATGTACTTCTGAAGCCTTGCTGCCTTGAGATCCTTTGTTGATGACCATTGCATCTTGCCTCTTTGCCATCAGCTACATTTCTTCTTGAAGCTGATTTTCTACTTGGAGCAGGATCTCTTCTATTGCTGCCTTCATTTTTCTCCTTGCCTTTGCTGGAACTAGGAGCATCACCATCTCTTTCTGGCTTCTTCACATCTCCTCTGCTTAAAGCATCCTCATCCTTGTTTGAGGATTCAGCTACATACCCAAGTCCTGATTTATCAAATGGAGATCTATGATAGCTGAGCATGTCATCCAGAGCTTGAGAGCTCTTCATGATTTTGTTCATCCCTTCAACCTTCTTCCTGAGGAGGACAATCTCTTCTTCTAACTTTTCACATACATCATTTCTCTTTGCTAGTTGTCCCTCTGTTTCTTCCTTGCTACGAGTAGCTTCAGCTGCTACTATTTTGAAGGAGATAATATCTGTCTTCATCTTGGAGATTTCTTCATCTTTTGCTTGGCTGCTCTCCATTTTCTTTTCAGCTCCTTGTGCCTGCTTCCTGGCTTCTTGTAGTTCGGACTTAAGGGAGGAGACCTCTACCTTGTACTGTCCAATCTCTTCTACAAGCTTACTCACTCTCATGTGCCTTTGTTCAAGTTGACTTGTCAAGGCATCTGCCTGCTTTTTTGCACTATTCAGCTGATTTGTCATAGACATGACTTCTTCATGATGTTTCCTCTTGCATTGATCAAGCTCCTTCTTGAGCTTGGCAAGCTCTTCATCCCTTTCTCTTACTTGAAGCTTGATGAGGTCAACCTTCTCACTTTCAGCTTCTATAATGGGTTCATGACTTTCTTCTTGACTCATTTTCATGGTCAGTGCTCCCTTTGCATGAAGGTCATGCAGTCTGTCCCATATATCCTTTGCTGATGAATATTTTCCTAGATTCTTCTTCACAGAATCAGGGAGTCCATCCAAGATTAGTTTTACTGCTTGTGCATCATACTCCATGGATTCTTTATCCATCTTGCTGTCATCAATCACTGACTCCCAGACTTCAATCCCCTCAGACATTAGGAAAGCCCTCATCATTATTTCCCATACATCAAAGTTTCCATCAAGCTTTGGGGTTTCAAATAAAATGTATTCTAATGGATTGCCTTCTAGTTTAGTAGAGGGGGGAGACACATTTTTAACAGGCCTGGAGGCTTTCTTCTTTGACCTTGCCATTCTTATCTGGGCTTCAAATACTTGACTGTGTTTTTTAAATCACTGACTGTTCCTTCAATAATAACTCAAAAACTTGAGAAATACCTGAATCCCTTTGGCTGAAACTTCACACTGCTGGAGAAGCTTTCTGTGCTGCAACCACACCTTCCTTCAGCTTCTTTGAGTCTTCAAAGAGCCTGGACTAGCTCTGATACCACTGATGGGAAATTTTTTTATTTGGAGAAAATACCAAAAGCCAAATAAACAAGCACACAGAGACAATGCTCTGTTTTACCTCCACAGGATTTTTTTTTGTGCACAGACAGCTTAAAAAAAATTTCATGAAGAAACAGAGTATTTCACCACCATTAAAAACATTCTATTCATTAAAACCTGATGCAAAGATTTACCACTGTAAAATCCCTTTTATATTCACTGCTGTGAAGAACAACAACTTACTGCTGTAATAAAAGTTTACATAAGTTTACTGCTGTAAATAAAAACATAACACAGGTTTACAAAAATCGCTCCACCATTTCCTTCATGCAAAACCACACATGGTTTTTGCTATTCCTCTGTTTTACAATTTCTTACAAAACATTACCAAATACATTTGTGCACTGCTGTGCATTCACCCTCTGGTTCTTCACATTTTTCACACTGCTGTGTATATTTTTTTTCTGCACCCCCATTTTACAATGCTCCACCATTTCCTTTATGCACTGCTGTGCAAAACCACACATGGTTTTTCCCTACACCTGAAATTACATCACCCTGGTTCTATCTTTTTACACACTGCTGTGTGTTATCATTCACATTTTAATTTCATGTGCAATTCACTCATATACAAAAATGAGCACACACGAGAAACATATATCAAAAACATTAAAGATGGGGCGATGACTTGCCCATACCATTCTTTAAATTTGCCCATACTTCCGTAAAAGAAATTAAAAACTTCACCAAAACTTACCAACCCACAGTAAATTGCATTTACTGTTTTACTGACATTTACTGGCGGTAAATGAACTTTTACTTCACGTCAAATTTATTTGCTGCAGACCTGTACTTTAACCATTGACTTTATTTGCATCGCATCGCAACTTTTCTCATGTCAAAGACCCCGACTCTATGACATTGCCGATAGCGAAGTGCCGATGCGATATCGGCGATCGCTTATCGGAAACACAAAAGCTCCTTTATAATTTCTTCACTTCAACTTTGCCGATGCGATATCGGCGATCGCTTATCGCAAACACAAAGGCTCCTTTATAGTTCCTTCACTTCAACTTTGCCGATGCGATATCGGCGATCGCTTATCGCAAACACAAAAGCTTCTTTATAACTCCTTCACTTTGACTTTGCCGATGCGATATCGGCGATCGCTTATCGCAAACACAAAAGCTTCTTTATAACTCCTTCACTTTGACTTTGTCGATGCGATATCGGCGATCGCAGTTGAAATTATATTTTCAACAGCTTTAGGCTCAACTTTTTTAAATGAAAAAGAATAAATAAAAGTTAATAAAATTATCAAATATTTTTTTTAGTATTATTTGATGTAATGAGTGTTAAGTGGATTATTCAAAAATTATGAGAAATTAGTTAAATACTACTACTCCTCATGACATCAATGACTTAAAGCAATTGAATCCCAAAAAATAATATCTAAAACTACTAAATATAATTATAATTATACTATTAGGAATTATAAAATCAATATAAAATAAAATTTAAATATAATTTTTAAATGTAACATATACATGTATCGATGGATTTCTTCTGATTTCAGATTAACCTAATCCTTTCGACTCCATTATCTTTGATAACATCATTCTTCGATAATCAGTGTGCGATTTAATTAGTCAATATATCTAGCGAAGTTAACTCAGAATAGATATTACGTTTTTTAAGGAAATCTATTGTTTAAGATTAAATGAAACATGTTAACTCTTTCAGAAAAGCCTTTCAGAAAAGCTAGGACAATTTTATTACCAAAAATATGGTACAGACATAAATGAACTGTATCATCAACTTATCCAGATGATAATCTATCTACACTACAAGGTGATAAATGTTCAATCTTTTCCTTATGAATTCATTCACCAATTAAAGGAAAATATATCTACACGATAAAGATAAACGTGCACCTTCAGGATTGTTAATTCATTTAACTGTGAACTGTATGATAATTCTAAAAACATGAAAATAGGTGGTTTGACCAATGCTAAAGAAACTGTGGACAACCATTATTAATTTCCAATTACAGGTTGGTCAAATAAATATGAAATCTTCAAGCACCTACAGTTATTAGAGATGATGGGGTCATCTACATTGATAGAACAGTTAACAACTCCTCTTGATCATCAGAAGCAAACAAATTGTGTAAATATTTCCCAGAAGGAAACGGATCCTGCATGAATATTTCCCATACATTTTTCTTAGTAAATAAATGCCAAACCCTACCCAATACGCAGCATGTGCTAGCGGATACACGTGAAAACCTTTCTGCATAATCGGATTTCTTGCATCGCATGTTTATTAATATCCATAAAAGGAAAAACAGCGCCGACATGTAGATCAGGCGAGCACCAACTTCTAATTCAGTGTAGAATATTATTCAATAAAATTATTAATTTGAGCAAGAAATTCACATAATTGTTAAAATTGAATTCAAGAGATAGTGCAGGTGCTGGGGCTCTCATCACTCCAGTAATGAGTGTAGCTGCTGTCCTGGTAATAGCTTCTTGTAGGGATGGCATAACTTAAATTTTCGGGATATAAGATCTCCTGACATAAGTACTTCTCGGGCTCATTCTCGGGATATAAGATCTCCTGACATAAGTACTTCTCGGGCTCATTACAGCGTTCATTACATGGTTTGACGCTGACCAATTCCGTGAATCCATACTTTCTGAGACTAGCCGTGACCCTTACTGGATCCGCATCTCCAGTTACACTGATCGTATTATTCTCAGCATTAATCTTTATAGATTCCACGCCTGCAAAGATCCACAGAGATGCAAAACTTTAATACAAGTTCTTGCAGCCTCGGTCGACCAAATTATTAATAAACCGAGAATTTACCTTCAATCCCTGCAACCGTCTTCATTGCCCTCCGTTTGCATTTTTCACAATGTAGACCCAGTTTCAGCACGATTTTCTGCACAGAGTTCCCGTCACATGACCGCTTAAGAAATAAAACGAAAGATCGATAACTGTTGCTTACCTTAGACATTTTTGAGAGCCCTCTGGAGAGTAATAGCGTCGGAAATTTTTTCGACGGAGCACCTTTTCTGGCTTCCAACAGAACAGGAGGAGTATATATATTACATAATCGGCAAATTAAAAAATAGCCCTGCCGAACGATTCGGATATGGAGTTTCCCTCCATTGCAATCGAATATTTAGAATATTCACCCTCTCGCATACAGGAGACGCGGTCTGGTCTTGCTGGAGGGATTTTCTTTTCAGTGCTTCTTCTGCACGCAACAATATCACATGCCAATTTGTCTTGGAACGTCATCATCGGATTAGCCTGACGCTAACAGTAGCCTTGGCGTTGAATAGTGAACATTTAACAAACATATATAGCTGGTTGGAATTAGGGATGTAGTGCTAGAAGTCAGAGTTTATTCTACTCTCCACACATCCCTGCATGACATATGCTCAGCATACTCCAAGCACATTTGTTAATAATAAAAATTGTTATTGAATATATATATAACATTCGTCTTTGCTCCAATAATGCATGTCGATCAACGAAACGTGTAAATTTCGATTGTCCTCGTCCAATTATTTTAAGTCAACGAGACATTTAAATTTGGTTCTCCAATACGAGACAATGCCAGTTCGAAACTTTTAGAGCAACGACAGCAAATTGGTATTTTTTTGGACTTTTAGCACGAGAGCTCGATGACGTAAGTAAAATAAAAACTCCAAAACGAGACGAGGTCGTTAAAGACAAAATTGGAATAAAATTTCGAATTGAATTAATTTTTACTAAAAAAGACATTCAGTCAACATGTGCACCCATTAATTATACTCAGTTTTAGAGTTTTTATCGTTCTCTCTAAGAGCTTAGGGAACGCCGTAATCAAACCAGTCAAAACTTAAGTAAGATTTTATTAAAATTGTGTACAGATGTTGGTAGATTTTATTAAAATTTTATAGAGATATTTGTAAATTTAAGTTATATCAAATTTCAAAATTTTAGGTATTTTAAATTTTTTTAATAATGTTAATCTATTTCCACTATCAAAAATATGATTGAAACCTAATTTAAAAAAAAAAAATTAACCAAATAATTCTAACTACTTTGAGCATTCAAACAATTCCTCCGATTCCATAAACCATTCCTCCGCCTCCATAAACAATGCTTTATCCATGCTTATGAAATGTTAAGTACGGCAACAATAGGTTCATAGCTGAATTCGCAGTAGGCCTATTGTCATTTAATCTGGATTTATATTGTGATTCAGTGATTATTTTAGTAGCATTTATGTCCCGTCCTTCTCCACCCGTCCTTCACCACCACGACAGCGTATAATTAAGCGGGTGCTCCACCATCTCAGGCTACGGTCTAGTCAGGCTACAGTCTAGTTACTGAATATAATATTACTTTGTATTGCTCTTATGAACTTTCAAAATTGAAAATCGTGAATGTGCGATAACCTATTAGCTGAAGAACTTGCAATTGTTGAATTTATGACTGTGATTATACTAAGTTATATTATTCGGTTAGGTATGAGCTATGTTACCAGAAATTTGAACGAGAAACGATAACGAGATGAGAAACGGAGGTTCGAAATTTGGCATTCAAGGAATGAAGAGAGAAAAAAAAAACATTAAACGGAGGTTTGAGATTTCGCATTCAAGGAATGAAGAGAGATAAAAAACATTAAAGTTAGTTTAAAAGTTCATTTACAACAATATCAAGCATTCTAAACAAAGTTTACTGTTAGCAGTTTTATTATGTTAATTAGAATACCAAGTATTCTAAACAAAGTTTATTCTTAGCAGTTTTATTATACTAATTAGAATACCAAGTATTCCAAACCAAGCCTTCTTTCTAGTATGCTAACGAAAATTCAGTGGCATGTTAATGCACTATTGGCTTTAGAATGTAACAAGACAAAACAAAACACCAACAACAAATTAACAATTTAATGAAAAGAACTAAATACATTAAGATGTCAATGTCATCTTGGCTTTTAAGTAAAAATGACTCATCTAATGGAAGAGGTGTCAAAGCAAAATTTGCATTTTGTGCTCCAAAGTTCCCAAAAAGACAAAGGTCTGAATCTAGTTGCCTTCTTTCACCGAGAGAGAGGATTAAATCAAACTTTTCATCTTTCTCTCATACTTTTTCTTATTATAGTAGAAGGTTTGATTAGGACCCTATTGGAAGGTAAACAATTTAATGCATTTAAAGATATTAGAGTTGGTAGCTCGGTCACTTGTCCCATTTTTCATTCGCTGATGTCATCCTAGTTTTTTATAATGGGACTAGAAGAGATGTGGTTCAGTTATAATAGATTTGAAACGAGTATTGGTTAGTTATCTGTATGATGATAGATTTTAGGAAATCTATTGTTCTTTTAAACACGTATTATTTAGTTATCAGTATGATGATAAATGTTAGGAAATCTACTTTTTCTTTTATGGGGACTATAGAATAGGATTTTATAATATTTTAGGGTTGAGTTGGATTTGCTCATGAAGTCTCTAGGATTTATCTTAAAGCCAATTAATTATCAAAAATTAGATTAGAGATAGTTGATCACGAAGGTTTAAAAAGAGAATAGATTTGTGTGTCATCACTAGTTATCAATATTGTCATAGTAAAGTTGGTTTTAGAGGAAAACCCTATCTATTGAATTTCATTAGCATGGATTGTAAGAAGTGTTATAAAGGTGATAAGAAGGATCAATATTAGGTCTATCTCTTAAGTGAAAATAGAAAATTAATAATTCTCATGTGATTTGGCACGAGAGTGCTTGAATTTTTTTTATCTTGTATTGTTTAGATGATTATGGAAAATAATAATAAATTATCATTGTTGAATCTTTTGTGCGTTTACATAAGGAACAATAATGAAGAATATATTCTCTCTTTATTTCATGCTTGAGTTGAAATGTTTTAGAAAAATAATTATAAAAAATAAGCCCATTCATCAACACCATTAAGGATTATATTCCTTTCTACCATCTTCTCCAAATACTTTAAGCCCTCTTGCATCTGGGCAACCTTGCAGAACTTGTGATCACAACATTATACGACTTGAAAATCATTTTGAACTTCTCTAGAATAAATAAAAACACATCCAATGCCTTTTTAACCTCTCTTGCCTTGAAAAATCCCTAAATCGAATTACAAAATGTCGGCTCCCAGAAGTTTGAACCTTGTCTCCTCATCTCTACGTATAGTTCCTCCACTTGTTGCATTTCTTCCCCTTCATAAAACCCTCGATAGTGGCAACGTATGTAGGATGATCAATGCCATGGCACTTCTCTAACATTTCCCAAAGTCTCCAAAGATTGGAAAATGTCTCAAAATACCTAAAACCCTGAATAGTAATAGTATATGTAGGATAGTGATAATAAATATATTCTTAGTTGGGATTGAGAGGGAATCAATAATCATGATAGGCTACATGATGGAAAACGTTGGATTTTTTTAGATTTTACAGTGAGGAATTTAGGCTTTTAGGTTTTGGTACTCTTGGCATTTTGGGGCACAAGGAGTTTAGGCTTTGTTTCAGCTCTATTTGTAGGAATAGATGCCTTTAGGCTTTATATGAAGCAAAAGGATTATCTTTCCATCACAATGGGTCAAAGGAATAGGCTGAAATAGGGTGTATCAGATTTATGGGTGGTCCCATGGTTTTTCCGTGTTATAAGTCACATCTCTGTTATAAAAGTGTCTTACCATTCTACACTAGTGACTCCTCTATTATGGTAAGGTCGATGCCGGAGTGTCTGGTAGGTAAGGGATCTTTAGTTGTACGCAAAGTTTTTGGAAGGATCCCTGAATGAAAGGTGGATGTCTAAAATATGTTTGTAATAAATTTCCAATAGAATGAAGAGGGTAGCCATGCATTTGTCCCTCTCTCCCCATAGGTAGAACTTGTAAAGAAAGGATCTTTAATTTTAGACCCGCCCCTTTTCATCATATTTGTAAAGCATCTGTCAAAAGGGACTCTTTGTATTACGATGTCAGCAGCTGACTCGGTAACAAAGATTTCTACCAAAATCCAGGAACATACCGGAATTCTCACTACGCTTTTGAGACTTTTGTACCAATTAATATAGGGTAATAAGAAAGGAATTCCTTCTATGTGATTATGGCATGACAGATGATGCTTTAACACCCCTTATCGCAAAGTTGAAAGGTGGAGCCAAGCAAGGGGAGGATCCTTCTATCACTATGTCCAAGTATTTTAAGGAAACCCTCAAGATTTGTCCCAACTATTTGAATTTTAAGGATCTTTCAATTCCAAGCTTTGTAGTTGAGCACTCACTAGACACCCCTACCCTCAAAGTGATGGATACTAACACTAACGTTGGCATGAAAATGACAGCAGAGTTGAAACCCTCGGTTCAAGCACAAGGGGCCAACAAGGGTCCATTGTAGGCTAGAGCAACACTAACATTTTCACCTTACCTGGGGAGGGTAAGGAGTCTCACCCTAGGCGTGTCACAACTGAAGTTAGAAGAGGGTGGAATTAGGTGCCAGGGGAATCATATAAACTGAAAGAGAGTAAAAGTTGGTAGCTTAACATACAAACTAACCATATCACAACGATCTATTCATGCTATATCAAGAAATTTTCTAACCATATGCATTTATAAAAATTAGAAATAGTTAACATAATACTCAAGGACACAAGGTTATTCCAGAACAATATTCTCCATTAACATAACATAATTCAGTACATAATGCTTAAGGCATGACCATTTATAGAAGAAATCACACAGACATCATAAATTTATACACACAGGATAATGGAGTCTTTCACATCACTCTGCAACATAGGAATACTATAACTATTACATATTTTCTACATTGTCTAGAAACAACCCCTCCTTCACTCTTTCTTTTGGTTTTTATCCCTTGTCATCCTCCCAGACTACCAGTTCCTCTTTCCTTTCGCTTGTCTGCCTTCATCCTTTGTTGCCTCTACTCTTTCCATGCCTAGTTTTCCTTACTTCTTCCTGTCACTCCTCTGTGATTTCCAGTCTTTCTTCAGTTTCCAATGTTCCCTCAGCTACCCAACGACCATCTCTGCTACCTCTCATCAACTTCTTTCTCCGTAAAATCTCAAAACGAAGGCCCCAACAACTCCTATGATTACGGTATAATTTGTATGTCGGGGAATAATATTCCACTTCAATGGATTTTTTCCCTCATCATCTTCCCTCGGGGACTAGATATATCAAAACTGTACCCAAAATTTACAGCTGATATTTTCCTCAAAGAGACTTTTGTGGTGGTATTCAAATGCCACAAGGATAAACATATAGTTTTTAACAAGGTTGATGATTTTGGGGATGATCTGGTTTATCCATTCAACCACAGTTTCTATAATTCAATCCTCTCACTACGTTGGCAATGTCTACCTCGGTATGGGTAAGATTGCCTAATTTTCCCATTCACTTTATGCATCCATATATCTTAGAAAAAGTAGGCAATTTAATTGGAAAATTGGTTAAAGTAGACGATGAAAGACTTTTAATGGAATTTTCACCTATGTCTGCATATGTATTGATGTAGATCTCAACAAAGGTCTGCAAGATAAAATAGAGCTCAAGTGGTTGGAAAATGTGTATTTCCAACCCCTTGACTATGAAAATATAGCTTTCAAAGGTTAGAACCCTAACAGAACGACCACCTTTAGAATGTATGTCATTTTCCAAAAGAGGCTTCCTCATCGCAGATGACTAAGAATTCTAGTTGTGGTTGGAGGGATCCTAAGGAGAAAAATGGATCCAAAGCTTCAACACAATAGGGAAGAGATAACCCACAGCATCTAGAGACAGTTTCTAAGGAGTCATCCCCTTCAGATTTCACTGGATCTCCAAGGGTATTGTCTCATTCGCCAAGAGGGGTGAATTACCTGAGGAAGAAGCAAGAAAGAGATTCAACCATAATCGTGGCAATAGTAAGTGGGGCACAAAGGAACCGATGAGTCAGACATATCTTACAGTGATAAGGAAATGACAAACATGGTTGATTCCATGGAACTAGAAGTACTACAGGGTAATGGAGTCATTGAACCAACTGCTACTGGGGTGGATACTTCAACAACACAGACTGATGTTCGAAGGTGAAAAGAGAAAAAGGATCTTAAATATGAGAATGAATTTAGGTTAAAAAAAATGAAACTACCTAACAGATGAAGACACTACCTAACAGATGAAGACACTATTACATGTTGTTAAATAACAAAATTTTCTATAGAGATAGCTCACCCTGCATTTATGTCCCAAAAGGGCATCCAATGCAAGAAGAAAAAGAGCCAAAACAACATGCAAAGAACAAAAATGGGCTTTGACATAAATTAATCTATCAATGGTTGGCCATTTTTTTAAATGATTTTTGTCCACAAGGCCAACTATTCTAGGGTATGAAAAGAACATCTCACTATAGAATTCATGTGCAAATGGAACAATGTGAAAAATGAATAGCTCTAAAGTGTTGTAAGAACCATCCACTAAATTCCAATGAAAAAGATGATATCCCAGCTTTGCACTACAACAGGTAAAAGGTATATAATGCTACATACTACATTACTAATAATCCTACTCCTATATTCACAATTATAAGTAATGAAGTTTGGTTAATATATGTTGTGACATATTATTTCTGATTATTAATCAAGTCTTGTGGGCTAGGTTTTCTGTACATAAATAGCATATCACATAGCTGATAAAAAAATTTAAGAGGAGATGTAGTGTTAAGCCAATACTCTATATAGTACACAACTTACAATTACACACACATCCCTTCATTTTAAAACAACTTGTTCATGGAATTGGATAGATTCTTTGAGGATATTTAGATAATACCACTTGATCTCCCTCCAATGCTTAAATGCCATGTATAATAGCATACACAATAAAAATCTTTAGGACCATGTGTAGTACCAATCAAACAAAGTTCTAATCTACACAATCAAAATATTTTTGTATGCGCATCTTCAAAATAATCACTTCGGGCTTCTTATATTTGATAGTATGTACAATCTCCTGTGCAATAGCAACCACATCTTGAATTTTTCTTTGATGAAGAAGCCTGACTTTCTTCTAGGCAATAGCATCTGGTAGTGTAGGTTTCAGCCTATTAGCAATGATTTTGGAAATCATTTGTGTAAGGGGTTGCAAAGAGAGATAGACAAGTAATCAACAAAACTTGGTTCATGTGAAACCTCAGGAATCAATGTAATGAAAGTGGAATTAATATCACTAGGTATATAACCAATCTCCTGAGCCACCGCAGATTGTACATATGTCAATGGACGACCCCCATCACAGACAATGTCTAATATTCCATGTCATTGATTCCCAAATCTATGTAGGCACTCGACAACTTGATATCCAACATTATGACAACCCGGGCACTCATAAATTTGATATCCAACATTATGACAACTCGGGCACTCAAAAATTTGATATCCAATGTTATTACAACTCGGGCATCAAAAAGGAATTACCCAATAGTGAATCATTTCCTAATAGAGAAGCCACCCTAATTGAGCTCCACCTTTGCGCAAAGACGAGTAGTGAAGTCCACCTCCACCAAAAGCCATGTGATACGTTTATCTCTCTAACAGGCTTGCTTCCTCCATGAAGGTAAGTTTACCAACGAAATTTTTTATCATCATCAGTGATTCACATGACCAAAATATGACAGGTAAACCAAGGATTTTAGCCCGAACCTATTTCCTTCGTGGTAATTCTAGGC
Organism: Pinus tabuliformis; assembly: GCA_031772625.1. Taxonomy (NCBI): domain Eukaryota; kingdom Viridiplantae; phylum Streptophyta; class Pinopsida; order Pinales; family Pinaceae; genus Pinus; species Pinus tabuliformis. Next base: position 567,732,944 of record CM062819.1, on the reverse strand, counting down.
ATGGATCAAATCCCACATGCCACTCATGTAAAGAGATGAAAACATGGTGATGACCCCAATACGATCCCAAAATATTCATAGCATCATCTTATTTAGTAAAGTGTAAGAGGAACCACTAATTGTATAAAATGCTAAAAAGAGGAGAGTACTTAAGAATAGGGTACCCGTGTTATTTAACCTAGGATGCCATCTGAGAGACATCCATTAGTAGATAAGACAACATTCCCACCAAAACCTATTTTTGTAACTCTACCACCCGTTCCCAAATAACAATGAAACAAAAAATGAGTTCTCGATAATCTGAAACAACCTTAACTGCATTCTTTCTCCCTAAATGATGGAAAAACAAATTCCATGTATTACCACATTTTGGTTCAATAACCGGTGGGGATACTAAAACATTCAAATCCATGTGTGTAGCTGCATCTGCAAGAGATGTCCAATAAGGATGAACTCCCTACTTAGGGTAACCACGACTCTCTGCCTGAATAGTTGTATGTACCAACACATCGAGTAATGGAACATCACCATCCTAGTTGCCTTCAATAACAAGTGACATCATACCGATAGATGCAAAGGTTAGTTTTACATCTAACAATGCCAACACTTTGAAATCCCACCTATATGTGCACCAATATAGAGAGCATTTCTAAAAATACCTTGTTTAGTAGTGTCTAAAAAAACCTCGATAAAATATGTAAACAAGGTAAATTATTGTTACTTATCAATTATAGACCCCACTTGATGTAGGTTTTCACCACCTCAATCTACTAGGAAAACCATTCAAATACAATAGATTGACCAATCACCTCCTACCAATGTCCTCCAAAAAATATCATCAAGCACAAAATCGAAAAAGATCTTCAATGACACAAACCATTAATGGATTGTCCCTCATATAGTCAATGGACAACTTGGAAAATAAATATCACCTCAAAGCAATTAATGACCCCAAGAGACTCCTTCATATTCAAATTCAAAATTCAAATATGTTACCAACTCACCCAACCAAAATGAATGCACTTACGTAGTAGTAAAGATCCTCGGAAATCCCTCAATCAACCAATCATATACTAGAGAGGAGCAGGAAGATCCACGGGACAAAAGGTTTAGAACAAATACCACATAAAACAACCAACTAGTGCATCTCAGATAGACCACAACGGATACCAACATGTGGTAGCTAATATCCTTGGAAATACCCCGACCAACCAATCCCAAACCGAAGAAGGAGCAGGAACATCCATAGGAACAAAGGTTCAGAAGAAAGACTAGTTAAACAACCAGCTAGTGCGTCTCAAATAGACCATAGAGTAGACCAACAACTAGACTAGAAAAAAATTGTTATTAGTGTACCTTGAAACAAAAAAACCAGGAGAGATCCATGAGATCATCCAGATTTAGGATAAAGATTGAATCGAGCTCAGATAATTATGCTTAGACGTATTCAACCAACACCACCAACAACTTCACTAACAAAGGCTACATTTAATCCATATACCTCCACACCTATAGCCAAATTCATTTCCCTTGTAAATTTTGTGACTAATTCTTCCAGAATCCAATCTTTTATCCTCAATGTCTACTTCTCGAAAAAGTTGTTGTAGATATTTTGAAGTAGGCATATTGTCTGCCAATGGATATTATGTAATTTTCCTCCACCAACCTGCTGTAGCCGTTGCAACACCCTCCAAAATTTTGGCCTTCATCCAATTTTAGAGCCTGTAGGTTTTAACCTCATATAGAAATTACTTGCATATGAATTCTGAAACACAGAAAATAAACAATGAGAGAGCATAACACATAAAACACATATACATAGAGATTTTCCCCTGGATCCTAGAATAGGGACTACCAGCTTGATTTTTCATTATATTTCATTCAATGTTACAATAAATATTTATACATGTTGAAGCATCCAATACCATGGACCGAAAAACATCGCGTCCAAAACCATGGACCAAAAACCATCATGTCCAAAACCATGTGCGAAAAACCATGCACAAAACCATAGGTAGGTCCACCCAACCTAATATAGGGTCCAAAAATAAAATTTTCCACGACGCTACCCCAGACACCATGGAGTGGGGTTACCTGCACCCCTCAAACCCCCTGTGACCTCCCCCGCTACGCAATCAACACAATGAAGGGGGGGCTCTGCCCCCCTTCTAACCCCCCAGTTAACTACGTGGGCTAGTCATGGAAAGAATATAAAACAACCCAACATTCTCCCACTTGTTGTTTTCTTTCCAGAGGAGGCCATAAGAGAGCTTAGTCATTTATCCAGCTCTGCAATGCCCATTGTTTCTCTGCACCAAGAGAACTTCTCAGAGCTCACAAATTTTGTCAGTGCATCTACAGTATTTTCAAAGTGTCCGCTTTTACCAACAACACCTTTTTGTCTTCTATCGTATTCCTCACAAAGTGATACTGAACATCAATGTGCTTTGTCTTTGAATGATATGCAGGGTTCTTTGCCAAAAAAATTGCACTTTGGCTATCATAGTCAATCCATTTAGCTCCCTGTACTAACCCCATACTTGAACACAATCTCTGCAGCCAAACTGCTTCCTTGCTTGCATGAGTGGCTGCCATGTATTCTGCCTCTATAGTTGATAGTGCCACTACAGATTGTTTCTTACTCATCCAACTAACTGCACCTCCAAATAGGTTAAACACATACCCACTTGTAGATCTTCTCTGATCCAGATCTCCAGCCCAATCTACATCAACAGAGCCACGGATATCCAACACTCTATCCAGTCCTGGTCTTCCTTGGTAGCACTAACCATAATCACTATTGCCACACAAATACCTGAAAACCTACTTCACTGTTGTCCAGTGCTCCTTCCTTGGTTTTGACATAAACTTGCTCAATACTCCCACTGCATGTGCAATGTATGGTCTAGTACAGACCATCACATACATCATGGTACTGACTGCACTTGCATATGGAACACGGGACATGTCCTCTTCCTCTTCTTGTGTCTTGGGACACTGTTCAATAGATAACTTTACACCTACAGGAATAGGAACCTTCACCGTTTTACTATCCTACATATTCAAACTATGCAATATTTTCTCGACATACTTCCTTTGGTTTAACCAGAGCTTCCTCTTTGTTTGATCTCTTTTAATTTCCATGCCCAAAATATAGTTTGCAGCACCAATATCTTTCATGTCGAATTTGGAGGACAAATGGGTCTTCAAATCTTGGATAATTTCTTTGTCATTTCTAACCAGCAACATATCATCCACATACAAGACCAAATTAATAACATGGTCACCAATTAATTTAAAATACACACAGTGATCTGCTTTGCTTCTGGTGAAGCCAAGCCCCCGTATAAATGTATCAAATCTATGATACCACATCCTTGGTGATTGTTTTAACCCATATAGAGACTTCTTTAACTTGCATACCAGTTCTTTCTTACCCTTCACTGCAAAGCCTTTAGGTTGCTTCATGTAGATCTCCTCTTCCACGTCCCTGTGAAGAAATGATGTCTTGACATCCATCTGTTCTACCTCAAAATCAAAAGCAACAGCAACAGATAAAAGTAATCTAATAGAAGTTAGCTTGGCAATAGGAGAAAAAATATCACCAAAATCAATTCCCGGCACCTAGGAATAACCTTTTGCTACCAACCGAGCATTGTATTTCTCCACCTTTCCTTCTGCATTTGTCTTCTTCTTGAACACCCATTTGCTGCCAATGGGTTTCCTTCCAGCTGACAACTCCATGAGATCCCAAGCCTCATTTTTATGCAAAGATGCCATTTCATCAACCATGGCCTCTTTCCAAAGTTTTCCATCCTCTGAATCTACTGCTTCCTTCACAGTTCTAGGAACATCATCAGTAATAGATAAAGCAAAATTTGAACAGAAAGAAAATGGACTACACCTTTCTGGATGCCTTCTTCCTCGAACTAATCTTCTCACACCCACATTTTCTGGCTCTTCATCTTCTAATTCCTCCTCTATTGTAGAGTCTGATTCTTCCTCCTTTAGCTCAAACTCTATCTTCTTATCTTCCTTTGGTTGGACTTCATGTTTAATAAAATCTTTCACCTCTCTAAACACCACATCTCGGTTGTACACAACCTTCCTTGTTACTAGGTTCCAAAGCTTATAACCCTTTAAACCATCCTTATACCCAATTAAGATGCACTTTTCATATTTACTATCCAACTTGGTTCATTTCTCCTTTGGAACATGTACATATGCATTACATCCAAATACCCTCAGATGTGAAACAGAGGGTTTCTTACCAGTCCATACCTCTTGTGGAGTCTTACCTTCCAATGCTGATGAAGGTGATGTGTTGACTAGGTAACATGCTTTCTCCACTGCCTCTACCTAGATTTCTTGTCCTAACCCAACACCACTGAGCATGGTTCTTGCCCTTTCCATCACTGTCTTGTCCATTCATTCTGAAACTCCATTTTTCTCAGGTGTGTATGGAGTAGTCTTTTGTCATGCTATACCACACTTCTTACAGAATTCTTGAAATCCCTTACTGCAAAACTCTCCATTGTTATCTGTCCTTGGTATCTTTATCTTCTTCTCTGTCTCATTTTCCACCAGAGCCTTAAATTCTTTAAACATATCAAAGACTTCAGATTTCTTCTTAAGGAAATATATCAATGTATTCCTTGAGAAGTCATCTATAAAGGATACATAGTACACAGAATCACCCAGTGATGGAACCTTCATATGTCCAAACACATCACTGTGCACAAGCTCTAATATTTGTTTCGCCCTCTTACCACCAGAGGGGAAATTCACCCGATTCTGCTTCTCGTATACACAATTTTCACAGAAATCAAAATCCAGATCTATTACTCATACCTTCTACCATACCTTTACCATGAAGTATTCGAAGGCCCTTCTCTCCAATATGTCCAAGCCTTTGATGCCACAACATGGTCTTATTTCTAGAGACCAATAGAATTTCTACTCCACTTACAGGAACCACAGAACTGTTGCACCCATCAACAACAGTGCTACCTTACAGCTTGTACAGAGTTCCAATTTGAACTCCCCAAATCAATACCAGTGCCCCCCGAACCATATTGCAGGTATCTTTCTCGAACACTTTTTTTATACCTGCATCATCTAGCTTGCTTACATAAATTAGATTTCTAGATAATGCAGGAATATGCAGAACACCCAGAAGTGTTCTAACCCTTCCACCTTGCAACTTCAACTTTACTTTTCCACGACCAACGATTCTAGCCTTCCTGTCATCCCCCAAGAATACATCACCACCATCATATTTTTCATACTCGTAGAACCACTCCCTATTGGGAGTGAAGTGAAAGGATGCACCTCAGTCAATCAACCATGCCTCGTGATCTACATGTCTACTTGAAGAAGCCAAGTACACATCCCCACCTTCATCGGAGGTGGTTTTCTCCTATGTAGAAGGTGCATCATTAGATCCCTTTCCTTTATTAGGAGCTTTAGATTTACATCCCCTTTTGTAGTGCCCTTCCTTTCCGCATTTCCAGCACACCACCTTTACATGTTTTCCTAGAGATTTAGATCGCCCTCTAGATTTATACCTCCCACTCGATGACTTATTTTTATTTCTATTCTGGGACCATCCTCGTACAAACAAGGCATCACCATTCTGGCTCTCCATATTTTTCTGTCTCATTTCCCCCATCAGCAAGGATGAGACTATTTCATTAAACTGCAAGGCAGTTGCATTTCTACCTATTGCAATAACTAGACTATCCCACGAATCTGGTAGAGAACACAACAAACCGATGCACTTATCTTCATCTAAAATTTTAATATCAATAGATGATAAATTACTTACCACAGTATTAAATGGATTTAGATGCTCTGTCACCGAGTCTCCATCTTTCATCCTCAGGTTATACAGCTTTTTTTGTAGGAACAGTTTATTCACCAAAGACTTAGATTAGTATAAAGTCCCTAACTTGTCCCACAAAGCCTTCACGTAGCTTCCCCTAATACATTCAACAATATTGAATCTGAGACACACAATTGTATTATGCTCTTTGCCTTCCAATCGAACTTCTTCCATTCTTCATCAGACACTCTTGTTGGTTTAGTACCTGGATCTACCATGATCCACTGATCCTTATCCACCAATAGATCCTCCATCTTGAGTTTCCATAACTCAAAACTCTGACCATTAAATTTCTCAATCTCTATCTTTCCACTGCTCACCATCTTCTTTCACCACTAGAATCAATCCCGCAGATCTCCCACTAAACAGGGTCTACCACAGGCTCGAGTGAAACCCCTCGGCAGCAAGGGCATCCCCTTGAAGCCAAAACAACTCTAATATCAAATCTAGGTTTTAACCATGTACATAAATTACCTGCATATGAATTCTAAAACACAGAAAATAAACAATGTGAGAGCATAACACATAAAACACATATACACAGACATTTTCCCCTGGATCCCAAAATTGGGACTACCAGCTTGATTTTTCATTATATTCCTTTCAATGTTACAATACATATTTATACATGCCAAAGCATCCAATACGATGGACCAAAAACCATCACGTCCAGAACCATGGACCAAAAACCATCATGTCGAAAACCATGTGCGAAAAACCATGTACAAAACCATAGGTAGGTCCGCCCAACCTAATATAGGGTCCAAAAACAAAATTTTCTGGGGCACTACCCCGGACACCATAGAGTGGGGTTACTTGCACCCCTCAAACCCCTTGTGACTCCCCCCACTATGCAATCAGCGCAACGAAGGGGGTGCTCCACCTCGCTTCTAACCCCGCAGTTAACTACGTGGCCTAGTCGTGGAAAGAGTATAACACAAACCAACAGAGCCTCCCTTTGGTTTTACTTGATGTTTGCAAGCACTCAAGCTCACCACATGAGCTTGTGTTTAGTATTTGTACCCTCCTTGCTTAACCAATAAGCGAACAACTTTTTGCATGTTGGTCATAACGTAAATCTTGCAGTCATGTTCTGGTCATGCACAAGGTCTTCGCTTCGTGTGTACATGTTGTATTTGTTATGTAAGAATATGTTTCACTATTGATGGTGCTCGACCCACCAACATGTCAGGGGATCTCCCCTATAAGAGGTCCCAAGTAGACCTTAAACCGTTTGGTGTACGAGTCCCAACAGTGGGTCGTACGGTATCGCCTTGACCACAGTTACATGCAGAGGCAAGTAAGATGTCCCTATTGGTAGTAAGGGTGTGATATATGCAACAAGTCAAGGAAGGTGCATGAACGGTTCTAACACATGGAGGTTGAGGCGAGTGCACCCCATGGAAACCTGTGAAAGCACAAAGTTAAGAAGGGAACACATAAGAAAAGATACATAAAAAACTAGAAGGCAAGTAAGCTAGCAATCCAAAGTGATGATTAATCTAAGAGCACATCTCAACAAGATTCATACATACATATATAGAAAGAGTCTATCCACACATGTGTAAGAAAATAGATACGTATATCATTTAGAGTAAACAAGGTAGCTGAAATACAATACGACATATGCATGGAACATGTTTCCTCTGTTATATTAAGAAGTGAAAGTTTCAGTCATAGAATACAACCATGACCAACCACTCCTTCCCACAGTGGAAAATTATTGTCACTGCCACATGCTCCTCCAAAAAGATATACTAGCTCTGCACAGTGGAGAAGCCAAGGCTCGTTATAATACTATCCAAGCTTTCTCTAAGATACTCCTATCGGAAGTTTGGCTGACCAAAAGCCCTTACAATGAGTTATTAGGTTCTATTTATAACAAAGGGTGGGGTGACCCTTGACATTCCCCTTTGTGACTCTTCATCTACCCTCATGACTCTTCACCTACTACATGATTGTTACGTCCAAATATTGACACTTGGACATTCACTGCACATGACATTACATTACAATGCACATGTACCCATGTAGGACGACATAGGCTTGAACAAGCCATGCAAGACATCACTAATACTATGACATATGTGGGATGACCAACTTTTCGACATCCTCATGGTGTTCGACCATGGCAGACTGATGCCAAGCTTGGTGGTATGTGGTTGTGTATGAACGCTTAATGGTGACATCCTACTGAAAGCAAACTCTTACCTCCATTACATCTGGGTTCACTGATATGGCTCCTCTGTCCAACTTGTCTGATAGCATGCACATGGTCATCCTGGGTGTAGCCGGAATGGCATCATACTGATGCATAGTTTCTGCGCTGACCTCCAAGCATGTGCTACTGGCCGTGCATGTCAACTTGTTGGAATACATGTTCAGCTCCACTCAGACAGCTTCTTGTCTTAGCCTCAGTGAGTGTGCCAAAAGGGTGGGATCGCATGTGTGTGCACAATGACATGCATGCTTCTGAATTCCCTTGCATGTGATCAACAACATTGCTAACCTTTTCTACTCCATGCCAGCTGTTGGGACGGATCTATAACTTGTACAGACATAGTTTCATCCATCTATGCATGTTGCCCCCCGTGCTGTCCCTGTTCCTGTTGTAACTCATTATCTCTTTTATGCAGCTGTTGTTCTTCCTTGGGTTGTTGATTCAACATATGAAACTCCTTCTCTGTTTCTCTCTTTGCCTTCTTGCTATCTTCATTTTGCACCATCACCTAATAGCCTCAATCTCCAAAGTTTCTTTCGTCATGAGTGGATCTGTTTTGAACTTGCAGCTTTGCTCTGCCTCTATGCTATCAACAACCTTCCTATTGCATTTGTCACATGTAGGTGTGCTGCCTTCTATTGTTGTTGATGGTACAACTCACTTTGATTTCATTTCCATTCATATTAATATCCTTGTCCATGAACAAAATGATGTCTTCATGGATAGGCAATTCCATAGACACTTGATCGACTGCATCCCCAGTTGCACTCTTAATGGTGCCTTTGACTCTTCTCTCTTGGAAGCCATTGTACTTATGTTGTTGGGAGGTGGATGAAATCCATGATACCCAGAGACATAGAAACACTCATGGCAAGCAATTTGTCAGTTGAAAACCAAAACAAACTAGAGGACTAATATGCAACATACCTGTGTGAGTGTTCATGAAGATTGCACAATATTCACCGAGAGGCTGGGAGACTGAATATCAAGAGTGCGGATGACATAGTTTAGGCTGCCGGAGGCTGAATGACTACTGGAGCTACGCAATGGATAGTCCATCCTGGCTTGCTGAGGACTGAAACTACGCAATGCGCAATTTCAGTCAGTTGTGACTTGTAACCAACAAATTTCATTAAGCAATTTCTTGAGCGAGCAGGACACTGTCTCCAAGAATTGTGCAATGCAAGCCTAGAGGTAAGTGTTGGGCCAGACTTGCACAATTTTTGGAGGGAAGGCAGAGCCTTCGCTTCGGGTCGCAGTTCTAGATGGGTAAGGCACAGTCTGCGCTAAGGCAGCCTAGACCGGCTGATGGGTGACTGAAAACATGAGAAGTATGCATGTATGATGAGATGAGTGCAAACAAGACTGAATGATTATGCATACAAACAGTAAGTACAGGATTTATAAAATGGGATGCATGAATGTGTGTGAAGTGGGTTGCCACAATGGCGACCATCAGTGAAAAAATAGTTTCATGCATGCCATAGCAGTAAGATGTGAACGAAAGCTTAGGTGACACTTGTACAACCTAACATGCACGCAAACGACAACAAGAGTTCACAGAAATCAATAAGACAACATTCACACAAGCTGAAACATAGAAAATGACCGAAACTCAATGCAAGAAATGCGAAGCAGGCTTACCCCGAAACAACTGAGCTGAATGTGCCAACGACTGCTAGATGTGATGTGGGATGTTAGAGCTACAAGGTCGATGCGAGGAATGAGTTCTGCAGTGTCTAGTTCATAAGTTTTGATAAAATCAAGGTTATGATGGGAATGGCACAAATCCTGGAAAAGCAACACTTGGTGAGAGGTTTCTGAAATGATCCTTGGATGTAACCTCCAGCTCAAAAAAATATATCCCTAAATCTAGGGATGCCTTTGCATCCTACCTTGGGAAATCAATCCATGCATGAAAATTAATTTTTCTCGGTCACGGAGGGAACCGGTCAACTTGAAGGCATATGCATCACTATGTGAGCCTGAGATGAAAATATGTGTTGTTCCTGGGATGAGCAAAGCTGGCTGTCCCAGAGGGATTGGACAATTTCTGGGAGGACCAAGTGACTGTCTCCTAGGATTACACAATTTCAGGTCTGAGCAGTTGTCCTGGGTCTGATTGTGCAACTTTCTCAGGGAAACCTATCTAACTACATTAAGCAATTTCTTAGCCCAGTAGGCTACCTAAGTGATTTGAGCAATTTTTGCTAGCTGCTGGGTTGGTTGTCCCAAAGGGATTGCACAATTTTTGGGAGCAGTAGGTGATTGTTGCCCATAATTGCGCAATTCTAGAGCCCATCTAGGTTTGCACAATTTTTAGAGGTAAGGTTGTTTCCCCTCCAAAATTGCACAATTCCTAGAGGGAGCTGCTCAACAAGAAACATATACTAAGTGTGGAAAGAAACCTGTGAAGGAGGTGGAACAAACTTGCATGCACAGGCTAACAAGGCTCTATGTAATAGTTGAAGCCTATGTTCTTGATGATGCAAGAAATGTTGCTAAGGGTGATTGGTAGGGAGGCTCCAAAATGAAGCTAAGGAAAAATTTTGGAGGTTTCTTATAGCCGCTACAACAATTATCGACACACTACTAGAACTCCAACTGTCTGAATGGACCTTGTTTGTGGAAAACAAGTGTAACACCTCGGGAAGTATTGTTATGTTCTTTTTTCGTCTTGGTTTCCACACTTGATTGATTGTAAGATGTAGCATCTGCCAAGATCTTGGTCAATCGACACACATTCCAAGCCAAGAAAACATAGGTGTTTTGATTGGGGATGAGGGGTATATTGGTGCACAAGCGTATTGGTTGTCAGAGTTTAAGTTTCCTCTCTGGTATTGCTCCACTTCCAGTAGGCCTGGATAGTACCTCGATAGAGTCACGTAGGAACACAAACATCGCTCTCCTGCTAGCGAGCCTCATCAGTACCCCAACGGAGTTACTTGTATCACCTCTCCGCAATAAGCCTTTCTCTTCTTTCTCCTTATTCATTTTTCATTTTTTTTCAAACTTTTTTCACATTTTCATTTTTTCATAACTATGCATAGCACTTATTCATTTCAGAGGCAAAAGAGGGATCCCAACTTATTGAGAGTAGAAGAGGTTTTTCCTTTAGAGAATTAGTTTATGTATACCTTTGGCGTGCTTGTTAAGGTTTCCCCCCTCACCTTACTCTACTTGAGTGAGATAACAAGGATTAATCCAAAAACAACCGACTAGAGTAGGTGATACTAGTTCGCACACAAGGGTTGTGTTTTCACCGAGGTTCACTTCAAACAGTACGTATTTTCCATTGATGTATCATGGAATGAAAGTAACAAGTTATTCATGAGAGAATGGACAACATATAATTAAATTTTAATAGCTATATAAGTCCTCTTTTACTTTACCCAGGCTTGTTTCAAGAGTCACACATGGTCCATGCAAAACTAGCCTACGAATGAAAAGAAGCAAACAAGACAAAATGCAAAGCAAGAAGGAGAAGAAAATGCATATGCAAAGTGAGTAAGCAAGCAAACAAGCAAGCAAGAAAACACACAAAGGAAGAAGAAAACAAGCATGCAAGCAAAACACTCAAGGAAAATACTACTCCTACTTCTAAGCTAACAAAGCATGGGTCATCTCACATGAAGTGATACTTCCAATGCAGCCACTGGCGCATTGGTCGACCCATGTTGGTGAAGCCATGGTTCGCGAACATCACAATTGTGAAAACCAGCAAGCATGAAATATATAGTGATGAATGCGTACACACTCCGAGCTTACAAGTATCCATAGAACAAAAATGAGTGAAAGCACATGACATGCACTCTGTGGAATTTCCATGGTGTTGTGCTACACTACATGCAGATGTTGAGTGTATGCATTCTCTTGACTGTGACATGCAAGCAAAAGTGAGAAAGGTAGACCACTTACATTTTGCAAGTGTGCTTTCTACGTGAGGTTCCTCCAATGAATGAGCGACGGGATTGTGTAGTTCAAGTGGAGGAAGTGAAATATGAGTGTTATATTGATTTTGAATGCAAAACTGAGAGTGATTGGGAGCCTTGCATGTTTCAAAAATTTCCTGATTAGAAGGGAAACCAACCTCAGGATAGCGAGGGCCTGACATAACCATCAGCTCAGGCTAAAGTGCCTCAAAAATCTATGGGGTTTCAACTTCGTCGATAGATAGATCATCATAGACCAGTGGCTTAGAAGGATTAACAATGAGTGAATGAACATCGTGATCGAATGATGAACTAGAGAGTTCACGACAACCAAGATCAGAAAATCCAGGATGTTCGTCGGCATCCTTATGATTTGATGAATCATGCAGAGGGGCAGATGAGAAGTAAGGATGTTCACCCTCTATGTTTTCAAAAATGAGAGATGATAGATTGGATGGATTTCTGGAGGAAGATGTGTCCCCTCCACAACGTAATGACAAATTGACATCCAACGTTTCCTATGAACAATCGGAAGTAGAAACATCAGAAATGAGTTTTCACAAGGGAAATCAACAGTGGCAGAATCACAAGGGATGTCAGGATAAAGAGGATGAGGCACGACTAGAAGGGATTCAACCTTCACCACAAGTTCTTATTTAGATTCTTACACATACTCATCATGAATGATGGCGTAGGCTAGCTACACAACACTAACTTCGTCAACAGCTTGATCTTTGTTCACAACAAGTGAGGAGTCTGAATGGAAGAAAACAAGACAGTACAATCCAGAGGATCAACGGAATGTAGGGATGGAGGTTGAGGGAATGAATCCACATGAAAACCAATAGTATTGCAAGCCAAATATACACAGATATCAAGAGAAGGTGGGGTGCGAGGATGTGACAGTTCAACAAATGTGTTTTTATAATCTCCCACATGACTCCACATGGTGGAGCTGTTTGATGAGTTTAACATGGAAAATCACTTGTGACAACAACTGTGCCTACCTATGATTGCGCAGCTCCATCACTGAAGTGTTCTGAGTGGGGTTTGAATAATTTCAAGAAATGTATATTTTTGGATGTGTAAAGAAGATACTCACATCTTCCATCGAGAAATTCCCAATCAATTTCATCTTCAGGGAATCGGTATGCAAGACTACAATAGCGTGTTTAAAACTATTAACTAGATTCATCGATTTCTTTTCGTAATTCCGCAATTTCTTTGTTGGGTGCTTTAATATCGAAGTGATTGGAAGCACAGTCTATTTCCACAACTAGATGAGAAAGAGAATGAATATATTTTTCGGGCACCGTGGCACGCCAATGCATTGGGTGCCCTCAAATTTTGTAGATGAACAATGCGCGGGTCATGTAATCTTCAAATATTCCATGTCTTTCACATGAGCCTACAACGCTGACTGCATGCCTAACCAAGGAAACATAGCCTCCACCATTGTACATTTTACATGACAAGTTATCCAAGAGCTTTTCTAAAATAATGACGTCCTTTCCATATGACATACACTTGGAAGAGAAACTCGGTAGTTAGTCATGATAGATACGTAGAGATTCAAAACAGAGGTGAGGACTCAGCTTGTCATCTCGCCCTCCTTCTAGCACCAAAATGTTGAAGGTGATGGACCCACCAACATCTCAGGGAATCTCCTCGATAAGAAGTCCTAACTAGACCTCTGAATGTTTGGTGTAGGAGTCCCAACAATGGGTCATACGATATCACCTTGAACGCGGTTGCGCGCAGAAGCAAGTAAGATGTCCCTATTGGTAGCAAGGGTGTGACATATGCAACAAGTCAAGAAAGGTGCATGAATGGTTCTAACACATGGAGGGTGAGGTGAGTGCACCCCTTGGAAACCTATGAAAGCATGAGTTAAGAGGGAGCACATGAGCAAAGATGCATCACAAACTGGAAGGAAAGTAAGCTAGCAATCCAAAGTGATTGTTAAACCAACAACACATTTATGTAAGATTCATACATACATATACAAAAAAATTATATACACAAATGCGTAAGAAAAAGATATACATATATCGTTTACAGTAAACAAGCTAGCTGAAATACAATACGACCATGACCAACCACTAGCTCCAATAGAGGAACATTACAATCATTGTCACCTGTTCCTCCAAAGAGATATATTAGCTCTACATAGTGGAGAAGCCAAGGCTCATTACAATACTCTCCAATATTTCTGTAAGATACTCCTATTGGAAGCTTGGCTTCCCAAAATCCCTTACAATCAGTTATGAGGTTCTATTTATAACAAAGGGTTGGGTCACCCTTGACATTCCCCTTTGTGGCTCTTTATCTACCCTCATGACTCTTCACCTACTACATGACTGTTACGTCCAACTATCGACACTTGGACTTTCACTGTACATGACGTTACATTACAATGCACATGTACCCATGTGGGATGGCATAGGCTTGAGCAAGCCATGCAAGACATCACTAAGACTCGGACATATGTGGGATTACCAACTCTTTGACATCCTCATGCTGGTCAACCATGGTAGAATGATGCAAAGATTAGTGATCCCTGGTGGTGTCTGAGAAATCAATGGTGACATCTTGTTAAAAGTGAACTCTTGCATCTGTTGCATCTGGGTACATTGATATGGCTCCTCTGTCCAACTCGTCTGATAGCATGCACATGGTTGTCCTTGGTGCAGCCGAACCAGCAAATACTAATGCATAGTGCCTATGCTGATCTCCAAGCATGTTTTGGTGGTTGTGCGCATCAACTTGTCGGAAGACATGTTCATCTCCAGTCAGACTTGCTTCTTGTCTTCACCTCTGTGAGTGTGCCAAAATGGTGAGATCACATACATGCGCATAATGACATGAATGCTGCTAAATTCTCTTGCATGTGATCAACAACATTTCTCACCCTGTATTCTTTGTGCCAGTTGCTGGTATGGATCTATAACTTGTACGTGCACAGTTTTGTCCATTTGTTTATGTTGATCCCCCTGCTGTAACTCATTCTCTCGTCTGTGAAGATCATGTTCTTGCTTGAGTTGATGCTTTAGCACATGCAAGTCCTTCTCTATTTCTCTCTCTTCCTTGGTGCGATCTTTGTGTCACATATTCACCTCATAGCCTCAATCTCCAAAGCTGCTTTTGTCATGACTAGATCTGTTTTGAACTTGCAGCTTTGCTCCACCTCTATGCTACCAACAACCTTCCTCTTGCATTCATCATGTGTAGATGTACTTCATTTTGTAGGAATTTACAGGGTAAGTTCCTCAGACAGAACACCAAAGGACACTGCTCACAAACAGATCACAGATCAATACACCAGTACTTTTGACGTGGTTAAAACCCTCAAAAAGGGAAACAGTCCATCGCCTGAGCCAACGCGGCCACTTCAGGAAATTTATTAATAAAAGAATGAAAATTTACATAAGCTTCTCTCATGAACGGTTAACCTACAAATGACCATCCATGCTCTTTAAATAGAGATCATGGACCAATCAAGTGTTAAGCCATGGATCAAGTGTAGGTAATACCGAGGAGGGAATGAACCGTCAGATCACTACATATCGTGACGTCGGATTGTAAGTTACAAAATGTACATAGTAAAGAAACACACTTTACCTAACTCTATACTAGACCAAGTTGTACTTAACTATTTCCTATGTGTCGGAATATCCTAACATCCCCCCTTAAGAAGAACTTGGGATAGGATTGAAGGATTTACAAATATGACACAATAGGAGAAGGAAGGAGGCACTAGAGCCTATCCCCCCTTAGTGACAACTTCTTGAACTCCAACCATAAATTGAAGGTTAGTGAACTTCGCCTCTATGAGAGCCTTTGTAAAGATGTTTGCAACTTGATCATCTATTGAACAATATTGCACTTCAAGAACATGGTCATGAATGAGCTTTCTGATGAAGTTCATGTGCAGTTCAATGTGTTTGTTGTGCTGATGTTGGACTGGATCTTTGCATAGTTGAATGGTACTTTGACTATCACACCAAAGTGTAGTTGGATGCTGCTGTTGAAAGCCAAACTCTGACAGGATCTGACGAAGCCACAAGGCTGTCTTACTAGCTTCTACGGCACCATGATACTCTGCTTCTACTGAAGAAAGAGAAATGGCACCTTGTTTCTTGCAAGCCCATGTAATAGGTCCTGAACAAAGAGTGAACACATAACCTGCAATAGACTTCCAATCATCAGGGTCACCAGCCCAATCGGAATCAGCGAAACCAACCAATAGAGGAGATGCTTCGGCACTGTAATGAATCCCAAACTGAACTGTACCTCAAACATACCGAAGTATTCTTTTAGCAGCTTTCTAATGACTTTCATGTGGGTTTTGCATAAACCGAACAATAAGGCCAATAGCAAAGGAAAGGTCAGGACGAGTATGGGTTAGATACAAAAGTTTTCCTACAAGTTGACGGTATAAGGTAGCATCAACTTCAGGAGAAGTACAAGTGACTGAAAGTTTGACTCCAGACTGAAAGGGAGAAGGGGCTGGCTTACAGTCTTCCATGTGAAAATGGCGTAGAATATCATAGGCATGCTTGGATTGGGAAAGGGAAATACCTTCCTTGGATTGCAAGACTTGAAGACTAAGAAAATAATGTAAGTGTCCTAAGTCTGTCATTTCAAACTTCCTTTTAAGGCTAGACTTCACATGGTTTATAAGGTTGGGATCACTACCAGGCAGGATAAGATCATCAACATAAAGAACAAGAATGATAAGAGACTTGCCCACTTTCTTGGTGTAGACAGTATTGTCAGAATGACACCTAGAAAAGCCATTTTCTAAAAGAAAGTTATCCATTTTGGCATACCAAGCTCGAGGAGCTTGCTTGAGACCATAAAGGGATTTCTTAAGCCGACATTCAAGGCTGGAGTCTATTTGTATAAATCCAATAGGTTGTTCCATATAGATTTCTTCATGCAAGAAGGTGGATTTAACATCCACCTGATGGACTTCCCATTTGAGAGAGGCAACAAGGGAAAGAAGAAGGCGGATAGAGTTCATTTTTGCAACAGGGGAAAAGGTTTCAGTATAGTCAATGCCTTCAACTTGTGAAAAACCCTTAGCAACAAGACGAGCTTTATGTTTATCAACTTTCCCATCTGGTCCATACTTGGTTTTGTAAACCCATTTGCATCTAACAAGTTTTCGTCCCTTTGGTAGAGGAACAAGATCCCATGTATCATTTGCCAATAATGAATGATATTCTTCATTCATAGCTACTTCCCAATCTGGATGGCCTGAAGCTTCTGCAAAGGTGTCAGGATCATAATTCACTGAAGCTTAAGCCAGTAAAGAAGAGGCTCTCTTGAACTGAGAACGTGTACGTCGCTGATCTGTAGGATCACCGGCAAGATCACCTGCTGCATCCCGAGTAGCACAGACCCATTTTGGAAGCTGAGGAGCTGAAGGAGGATCCTGAGAGGGTGGGGAGGATTTTCATCCTCACTTTCATCATCTGAAGAACAAATATTTTCAAAAGTAGAAGAGATAGGGAGAGATGGCACATCCGCTGAACTAGGCTCGCAGGCCGATATATTTTCAGCAAAATTTACATCTCTTCTAATGATAACATTTTTGGACTTAAGTGGAATAAGTCTATAATATCCTTTGACATCTTCAGGATATCCAACAAAAATACATTTTTCACTCTTAGGTTCTAAAGCTTTATGTTTCTCATCTGGAATATGGGCCCATGTTTCACTTCCAAAAACACGAAAGTGACTTACATCTGGTTTGATCGAGCTCCATGCTTCTTCTGGAGTGATATTCTTTAAAACCTTAGTAGGAGTGCGATTTAATATGTAATTTGCACAGTTAATTGCTTCTATCCAATAATTAAGACTAAGTCCTTTAGATTGAAGCATACAATTAGCCATTTCCTTTAAGGTGCGATTCTTCCTTTCACCTAAACCATTTTGTTGTGGAGTATATGGAACAGTATGTTGCATTTGAATTCCATTCTCAGTGCAAAAGTTGATGAATGTGTTTTTAACATATTCTCTGCCATTATCAAATCTTAGCTTAAGAATTTGATGTCTAGATTGTTTTTCAACAAAGGCCTTAAAGGCCAAGAACATGTTAAATACTTCACTCTTGAGTTTTAAGAAGTATACCCAAGTGCGTCTGGAGAAATCATCAATGAAAGTTAAGAAATACTTGTAGCCAGAGAATGAAGCAACTAGAAGTGGACCACATAAATCACTATGCACAAGCTGTAAAGTGGATGAGGCGTGCCAAGAGGCACGTTTTTCAAAACTATCCCGATGATGTTTTTCAAGTACACATCCAGAACAAACACCATCTCTGCAAGATACCATTGGAAGACCTATCACCATATTTTCTTTACATAGATTCTGAAGAGAGCGATGGTTTAAGTGACCAAATCGCTCATGCCAAAGTTTGCTCACTTCATCATTATGAGCAACAAATACTGAGGGAAGATTTGATGACCCAAAGTTGTGAAACTTATACAACCTTGTAGAATCATCAGCAATGCCAGTAGCTAAAATCTGTCTAGGATCTCTTAGGTCCTTAATTACAACATCGTGAGGTGAAAATTCAACGATTTTACCTTCACCTGAATGGGTTATCTGATATACAGATAGAAGGTTGCAAGATAAGGTTGGAACACATAATACATCATTAAACTGACCATTGTCTAGATGAACAGTTCCAGTCCCTACAACACTAAGAGATCTATCATCACCAACATATATATTTTTGGTGTTACAATCATTTAAAGAAGAAAACATGGCTTTGTTTTGGCCATGTGATAAGAAGCTCCAGAATCAATGAGCCACTCATGAGAATGAGAAGAAGAAGATACATTTAGTGCATATCTAGACCAAGATGCTTGACAACCACATGCAGAAAGTTCCATTCCTAAAGTTGAAGTTGAAGATTTCTCCAAATGGATGTTATGCTTCTTCATTGCTGCTTCCAAGGCTTCCATCTTCTTAAAGAATTTGGATTCTAAGTGGCCATCTCCATTACAAAAGTTGCAATGTCTATCAGTCTTCTTCCATTTGTTTTTATTTGTCTTATCATTTTGTTGAAATGATTTTTCATTTTGAGGCGGAAATTGCTTAGGACCCTTGTTTGGTTTAGCACCATTCCTTTTAGGATACGACTTCTTAGGATTCTTTGAATTTGGTTGCTGCTGGGCGGATAAAGCTTTCTTAGAAGAGTTTCCAAGATGAAGAAGACCAAGGTGTAAGAGTTTTTCTTGTTCTCTTATTAAATAATCACAAAAGGAATCAAACGAAGGAGACTTGTAGGCTTGTCCTTGAGAAATGAAGGCTTCTCTTGTAGAATGGAAGGTGGAAACAAACACAGAATAGGCTAGTCCCAACTTAGTAAGAATGGAGTAGATAAGGCTACTATCTTCTTTCTTAACCTTAACACCTTCCAAGAGAAGTCTAAGGGTATTGAACTTGGAAAAAAAATCTTCAATACAAGAAAAATTATTGGGGTCCAATGTAAGCAATTCATTTTCAAGTTGATCGGCTTTAAGTTCATTTTTAATTCCAAAGACTTTAGTAATCTGTTTCATTGCTTCATCAGGAGTATCAAGTTCTGCAATATGGAATCTAAGATCTGGAGAAATAGACATCCCTATCAACCCACATGCTTGGTCTTGCCTATTTTCCCATTTAGCTGCCTTGTCTTCATCTTTCGGTTTGTTCTCTTAGCCTGTGGCTGTTCTGTAAAGACCTTTACTTCTAAGTAAATCCACAATGTAGGACCACCATTGGAAGTAGTTGGTGCTGTCAAGAATAACTTGGCATGGAATTTCCATTTTAAAAAAACCAAAGCTATAGATGCTGAAACTAAGTGTTTCAATGAAAAGATCTCGAAAAATTAGGCCGTTTAAAAAAAAAACGGTTTTGAAAACGGCTTCGGGATGAAGAAGTTATGGCTTTTTGAAGAAAATTTGATGAAGTCGCCGACGAAGTGCGGGAATGTGTGGAAATGAAAAATCTACCCCCACAAAATGGAGACTTGAACCCAAGACCTCTACTCTCATAACTTAGCTTTGCACCAAGTGAGCTATACAAAAAGTTTGCGAGAGAGAGAGAGAGGGGGGGGGTTGATGCTTTGGGTTGCGTGCTTGCTTTGAGAAAGCTCTTTTTCCCTACAAAACAAAAAACACAAAACCCAACACGGACATACAAAAAAGAAACGAACCTTCTGGCTCGAAGTTAGCTTTAGCCGGAAACTCAATATTTTCCTTAATGTTTCTGATTTTCCGAGATCACACTAAGGCGCAGCAGAAAAGAGCATACGCATGAGAAAAATCCTTCCTTTCTATTTCTGATTTGCCTAGATCGCACAAAGTCACGGGGCAAAGAGCATATGCAGAAATGAAAGGTATAGATCCGGTAATGAAAAAGGTAAATAAACCACAACCGAAATAAACAGAGAGAAAATAACTGTAAACAGCAAATAAACACTGTATACCTTCAGATCTTAAAAATGACACAGCTAGGGCTACCGGAAACCTTTTCGCGTGAAACGAAAGGGGTTCCTCACTAGAACAGATGCTCCCAACACAACAGAGCAGTCCTATCAGCCTGAAAGTAGTCAGAAACAGTAGATCTAGGAAATGGCAGTCGGATGCAGTTCTACTGACTTCAGATTTGGATCACCAACGGACACGGCCCTCAAATAGCTCTGATACCATGTAGGAATTTACAGGGTAAGTTCCTCAGACAGAACACCAACGGACACCGCTTACAAATAGATCACAGATCAATACAACAGTACTTTTGATGTGGTTAAAACCCTCAAAGAGGGAAACAGTCCATGACCTGAGCCAACGCGGCCACTTCAGGCAATTTATTAATAAAAGAATGAAAATTTACATAAGCTTCTCTCATGAACGGTCAACCTACAAATGACGCTCCATGCTCTTTAAATAGAGATCATGGACCAATCAGGTGTTATGCCACGGATCAAGTGTCGGTAATATCGAGGAGAGAATGAACTGTCGGATTGTAAGTTACAAAATGTACATAGTAAAGAAATACACTTTACCTAACTCTATACCTATCTCTATACTAGACCAAGTTGTACATAACTATGTGTCGGAATATCCTAACACCTTTTCTGCTACTAACGACGCTTCTCATTGTGATATCATTTCCATTCATCTTGATGTCCTTATCCATGAACAACTTGATGTCTTCGTGGATAGGAAAGTTCTTAAACACTTGATTGACTACATCCCTAGTTGCGCTCTTAATGGTGCCTTTGACTCTTTCCTGTTGGAAGCCATTAAACCTATGCTACTGGGAGGTGGACAACACCTATGATACCTAGAGACATAGCAACACTCATGGCCAGAAATATATCAGTTGAAAACCAAAACAAACTAGAGGACTCGCATGCAACATACCTCTGTGACTATTCGTGAAGATTGCACAGTTTTCACCGGGAGGCTGGGAGATTGACTGTCAAGACTGTGGATGACACAATTCGGGCTGCCAGGAGGCTGACTGACTACTGGAACTATGCAATGGACCGCCTAGCCTAGCATAGTGAGGACTGAAACTGCACAATACACAATTTCCATCAATAGTGACATGCAAGCAACAAACTACATTTCATAGTTTTTGGGGCTAGCAGGACACTTCCTCCAAGAATTGCGCCATGCAAGCCTGGAGGTCAGTGCTGGGCTAGACTTGTGCAATTTCTAGAGGGAAGGTAGAGCCTTTGCTTCTGAAAATGTGCAGTGCTAGACAGGTAAGGCATAGTCTAGATCAAGTCAGCATAGACCGGCCGATGGGTGACTGAAAACATGAGAAGTTTGAATGCATGATGAGATGAGTGCAAACAAGAGTGAATGATTATGCATGAAAATAGTAAGTGAAGGATTCAGAAAATGGGACGCATGCATGTGTCTGAAGCGGGTCGCCGCGACAGTGACTGTCGATGCAAAAATAGTGTCATGCATGTGACAGTAGTGAGATGCAAACAAAAACTGGAACATCACTTGTACAAGATAACATGCATGCAAATGACAACAAGCATTCACAAAAGTCAAGAAGACAACATTCACACAAGTCGAAACACAAAAAGTGATAGAAGTGCAATGCAAGACATGCGAAGAGGGATTACCCCAAAAAAACTGAGTTGAATGTGCCGATGACTCCTAGATGCGATATGGGATGTTAGAGCTACAAGATCAATGCGAGGAATGAGCTCTTCATTGTCTGGATCATAAGTTTTGATAAAATCGAGGTTATGACGTGCATGCCACAAATCTAGGAAAAGCAACACTTGGTGGGAGGTTTCTGAAATGATCCTTGTATGTAATCTCCAACTGCTAAAAATAGATCCCTAAACCTAGGGATGCCCTTGGATGTTTCCTTGGGAAAGGTAGTCCATGCATGCATATTAGTTTTTCTCAGTCTCGAAGGGAACTGATCAACTGGAAGGAACATGTATCAGTCTGTGAGCCTCATATGAAAATCTACATTGTTCTTGGGTTGAGTAGAGCTAGTTATCCCAGAGGGATTGCACAATTTCTAGGAGGAACAGGTGACTGTCTCCCAGGATTGCGCAATTTCAGGGTTGAGCAACTGTCCTGGGTCCGATTGTGCAATTTTCTCAAGCCTCTCTGACTGCATTAAGAAATTTTTGAGCCTAGCAAGCTACCTGACTGATTTGTGCAATTTCTGCTAGCTGCTGGGCTGGTTGACCCAAAGGGATTGCGTAATTTCTGGGAGTAGCAAGTGATTGCTGCCTAGAATTGCGCAATTTCTGGGCTAAGTAGCTCTCCTACGATGAATTGCGGAATTTTTTAGAGGAATACTCTGAGGAAGAATTGCACAATTCGGGAGCCCTACTGGGTGTCCAACTAGGTTTGCTCAATTTATAGAGGGAAGGCTGGTTCCCCTCCAAAATTGCACAATTCCTAGAGGGAGATGCTCAACCAGCAACTGACACTAAGTCCGGAAAGCAACCTATGTAGGAGGTGGTACAAACTTGCATGCATATGCTGACAAGACTCTATGAAACAACTAAAGCCTATGTGCTTGATGATTCAAGACATGTTGCTAAGCATGGTTGGTAGGGAGGCTCCAAAACAAAGCTAAGGAAATATCTTGGATGGTGCTTGTAGCTGCTACAACACACACTCACACATGAAGTTCTATTCATTTTCATGCAAGTGTCGTTGCAGTGGTTCAACGATTTATCACAAGCGTCGTGCTTGTTGCTCGCACCGTCAGTCAGTCATGTTAAATATATGTTGTCTTGATGGTTTGATGCGCCTTGGCATGAAGTCATGTCGAGTGTGTTTGCATGGTTGCACATGCTCAAATTCACTCACTCACACACTTAGTCATTTTGTTGAAGTTCTGACGAAAGAATCGCCCTCCAACAATTGGACCTCCACCCTGCAATCGACTCGACCGACTGTCACCCATAATAGTGTAGAAGTGTCCAATAAGCCATTTCAATTTGCATTACCTGCAAGATGATCAACCAACCCTCTAGCTGGTCAACCAGAGAGTTTGACCGGGAAGTGACCCTGGGACTCACTACCAAAAAAAATGTGGAAAATTTGCGGTTCTTTCCCACTCCGCTGACGGAGGAAATTGCGTAGACAGGCCGAAAAGACACCTAATTCCCGTCCTTGTCTCCCTCCGACAATTATGCAGTTTTCCTGGTCAGCCAGCCAATCAGCTGGCCGACTACTCACATAGAAAACTACTTAGATTTCATGAGAAAGCCCCTTAGCTACCCAACATCCCACTCATCTCAGAAACTATGCAGAGGTGTTTAGTAGGTCATCATCCCAGCAATTGCACATTTTTCTCTCTAGCAATCCTGTAGCCCATTGCAAGCACCCTCCAGGAATTGTGCAGTGTTTTCTACCAAGCCTCCTGCATCCCGCTGTAAGCTCCCTCTAGGAATTCCATTGTTTTTTCTTCTAAGCGTCCTACAACTCGGAGCTAGATCCCACGAGGACCTCTAAGCAATTTTAACCAGTAGTGCCTGAAGTCCACATCCCAGCTCGAAACTTGCATTGTGCAGTTTCACAACCTTTTCCTCTCTCCCAGCCACCTGCATCCAAAACCGAACAACCATATATCATGGTAGACTAGGAGGTTTATTGATTTGATGTTGTCTCATCATGAGTGATTGCAGATACAAGTACATGACTAAGACATGATGCGATGAACAAGGAGAGTGCATGTGAGGATATTTTCTTATGAATGAATGATTCATGGAAGGACAATTTTTCACAAATAGATGAACATGTGAGGAGAATTTTTCACTAGCGGATGAACATGTCAAGCATGCCAAAGTACAAGAAAAGGAGAAACGTGCACATGGAACATCAAGAGAAAACCAATGACCATCGAGGACTTTGCACACCTTGCCATGCAGAGGTGAAGCTATGACACACGAAGAGGACATCCATCGCTTAATAGCATTGCAGCTTGACATGCACACCACCAACAACATGAACATACCAGCATTGTCATGTCGAGTCATGCCATGAATCATGTCGGCCACATCACTACTATGGGCCATACTATTGTAAATCAATGTAATGTAACGTGTAAGTCCAAGAGATCCACTTGTAATCTGAAGAGTCATGTAAAGTTGAAAAGTCATGAAAGTCAAACAATCAAGAGGGAAGTTGAACAGTCACAAGGTCAAGTTTTACCCTTGACTATAAATAGCCCTCATTTGTACATGCAAAAGACTTTTCACCTTGGCTCCTCCCACATAGCCTTGAGAGTTTGCAATGTTTCTTTTTAGTGAGTAGTGGCTCCAATGGCCCACCTATGAGGTTAGTGATGTATGGTGTATCGATTTGTCTTAGAACTTGCACGTAATTTAGAAGCTTGATAACAGGCTAGCACATTTTCACCCATGTGTTGTAATTGTTTATAAGATTAATCTTGAACACTTGTAATACATGTTTCTTTAACCTGTGTTAAACAATTGAACTCATTCAACTATTATAATACATATATTTATGAAAATGTGTTGTATAATTTGTTAACATTTTCCTTCTCGTGTTGGTTACCTCCCTAGGCATCAGACAACACCTTTCACGCAAAATTTTTATAATGACCATTGCACTCGCGCAGACTATTCCATTGGGTGTTGTACATGTTATCTTCCCTTGTTTTTTGTGAATGTTGCATCTGTGTGGATTTCTCCTTCGAAAGTTGTACATGTCCTATTGTGTTATGTGTCTCTGACAGAGTTGGGACTTCCTCCCTTTCGATTGGAGACTCACTCCCATCTTCTCTCTCTGCTCTAAAAGAAGCTTGGCACAAGTAATAATAGCACTCACCAGACACACAAACCTCATTGCTTGAAGACAAAGAAGACCAATCTCATGTGCTAACAAGCAGGAGCTAAGGCAAACATTTAAGATAATGGAAACTAAGCCTTCATACCAAATTAGAGTCCCACACCAAATAGTGTGAGGTTTAGTTAGGACTTCATACTGGGGTGATCCCTTGAATGTTGGCAGGTCCAACACCATCAAAATTTTTGGCGCTAGATGGAGGGCCTCTAGCTATTTATGGTTGAATGTCCTCTCCCACCTACTCATCAATCATCTGGTCAAGGCAGTAACTCACACTCCCTCTTATCTATGCGTGACCCTCAAGTTAGTTACTCCTCACCTCCCATACGTCAACATGAAATTTCATATCATCACCTTCGCCTTTTCTGTCCCATCACCCGTCAGTTCGCAAAAGTAGTCAGACTGATCCGAGGATTACAATACCTTCCATATGCATCAAGAAAGTAAAAAAACACTCCCACAAAGGTTGTTGTATCATTGATGGAAGAAGAATTTCTTGCCACACTTGAAGGCTTGGAAGAATCTGTCGAGAACGGAGAGGAACCTCCAGTCTTCCCACAAGTAGAACAAGACACCCTCATGATCTTGGGATCAGACTCTGATAGAGGAGGTGGAGGGGAAGGCAGTGGAGGAGGCGGAGGTGGAGATGAACCAACAGACTCAGAGCTGGAACTGTCCAATTTTGAAGAAGAGGTGGAGGATGAAGAAGAATAAGACATGGCCAAACAAAATCTTGAATGGATGACTCAGGGACCATTGGCTCTCCTGGGTGCTTTGCACAAGAAGCCGAAGCGATCAGAGAGAATGATCGCAAAATTTGACCCTAAAAGCACAGTGAATGCAGAAGATCACTTAGACAACTTCTACCTACAAATGTAGACCCTTGAGGTACGATATGACGATGTTGCATGTATTTTGTTTCCATGTACCTTGAACGATCGCGCATCAACATGGTATCATAGCCTTCCTATTAACTCCATCCATAATTGGGATGCGATCAAATGAATGTTTATGGAAAATTTTGTTGATGACAAGACCCCAACCATGTTACTCAAAGAGTTGGGAACCCTGAAGATGGGGGGTAAAGAAAAAGTGAAAGATTTCAATCAGAGGTTTCTACGCATATTAAAAAAGTTTGCAGTGGACACGAAGCCTCATGAATCCATCACTGTCAACTACTACACGTCCGCACTACCAACCAACATTGCACTATTCGTCAAGCGAGATATGAAACCAGCACTGTTAGAAAACTACAAACAGGCAATCTCTATACAGAAGGACCTGCACGCGATTAGATTTATCAAGGATGATGAACCAGGAAAGGACTCCAAAGACACGAGCAGGAAACCCCAGGCTACAGCGAGTAGGGGTACAGACAAGAAAACAATGGATATTGAAACCCTCACTCGCCTTGTGAAGAACTTAACAACAAAAGTGTCTAAGCTTAAACAATGAACGGTGGACACATCTACAATTAGCTAGCCACCCTCACAAAGACAAGGAAGCATTTCATCAGGTAACAACCGCTTCATGACTAAAACTTCGTAGAGATCCAGCTTAATGTTCCAGGTCAAAGAATGCGCAAATAGTGAATATTGTTCATTTCATGAAGATAAGCACCCGGAAGGGTCTTGTTGGGACTGGAAATGAGTTGTAGGCTTAGTATGTGACCAAATGACAAACATGTCGAGTAGTATGGAGGGGCAGTTGGGAGACACAGATGACGATGAATATGCTGCACTTGATGAGACCTCAAGCACTGGGTAAGTGATTAACATATATCAGTTCGTGCAAGTAGCACAGAAGACAAGCAACAAGAAGTAGTGTTGGGTGTGAGATCCTCTAAGGGAAGTTTTGGGGCTAAAAGCCCATATTTTGGTCAAATTCTATAATCCAAGTGTAAAGACTCTGCATTTTGTGGTCGCAGAGCGCGTAGGTGTTAAAGAGTCATAGGGTTGTCCACCCTTATTTTGGAAATGTAATGTCGACTCTAAAAGATCTACCCATGGTCCGCGAACCATTGGATTGTATAAATAGAGCTTAGCCCTAAGTAGTTTGATAGCAAGAATACGATGAAGAGAGTCATAGCCTTAAAGCAAGAAGTCTAAGTCTTGGGTTGTAGTTTAGGTAGAGGCTCTGTAGTTGAGTGTGCAGAGGCCTAGGGTAGAAGTCCGCAGCTGAGTGCGTGTACTATTGCAGCAGGTTGAGTCTATAATCATCTAGAATTATCGATAAAGAGAAGTATTCTATAATTTGTGCATCGTTATTTCCTGTTTATGCATCTTGTTATGTTGGGTATAAATTTCAATTATAATGCTTATATGATGCGCAAATATATGTAAATGTGTTGGTTAAGTGAACGCAAGTAAGAACATCTATTTACGCAAAGCTAACTAAGATTGCTTAATTAGATAAGTAAAACACTTAGCCTAGTTTGGGAGATATCGCAGTTTGTTGCCATAGCAATGCGAAAGTCCCTGAGCCACGGGTTAGGGCTGTGTTAAAACCAATTATACCCTTTTGTGAGGGTACTGAAGGGTGGAACAGAGGGCTAACCAACCTACACGATGGTAGGTATAGCCAAAATAAACCGACATCACATCCATCTCAAGGGTGCAGAAAATTGGTTCCAGCATCCCCCCATACTGCTTCGGGTGAGACTTCAGTCCACGGTCCACGGACTAATGCTGAAAGGGCCAGTAGTGTAGGGATTTTTTTAGCTAAATAACATTGAACCTGGGTCAAGCCCCCTCAAGGCAATAAATGCTTTCATTGCTGGGATCGGAATTTGGATAAGAGATGTGTGATGTCGTATCACTGGAATCCAACTAAGAAGGAGATTGGAGACTGATAGGATAGAAAGATCCCCAAATTCGTGGCACAGGAAAACATAAATCCATGACTGTCAAAAGAATAGTGGTTGGATCGATACCTAGATACAGAGATCCATGAAATCTTTTTCTGTTCTTTCCCTATTGAGCTATACGAGTGGATCACAAAGCTAGCACATAGCCAAGGAAGGTGGAAAGTTGACGGTCCTATTGTGTGGACCCCAGAGCTAGTGCGAAGGTTGGAAGCATCAGAGGATAAGATCACCCACGCTGTTGATCATTAGCTCAATCGCGTCATAGGAGGATTTGTGACTGAATTCACGGTCGTCACCTTAGTCAACCATAACAAAGCGGAGCAATGGTTTTGAAAAGGACTGCGAGGTAAGTACGTAAAATCTTTGAATACTTGGATTAAAATGTTGTGCAAAAAAAGGGTTATGCAACTAACTTGATGTTTGGTACTATGCCAAGCGGAAAAACTTACAGAAATGAAGGAAATAAGGGTCCAGAGTATATCCCCTTGATTTCACCTCTGTGAAGAGATGAAGAAGGGATAGCGAAGGTTTCTCTGTGAAGCACTATTCATTTAATAAGACAAGGATTCCCACAAATACCACCTCCACCCAAACCACCTCCAACTTGACCGCCATCGCCTCCAACTTCACCCATACCATCTCCACCTCCACTGTGGTTTAGTATGGCAAATACAGTGAAGTTGCCTTTATTCAAGGGCTTTGGAAATGAGGACCTGGACCAATTATGGTTGATTGTGAGGGCTCTATGGGAAGCTCAAGGTGTTACAAATGATCATAAATGACACTGGTTAGTGCTCTGCAAGACTGTATGATAACCTAGTATATTAAGTACTCTAACTATAACCCAAATGTTGGAGTAGCAGACATCCAAGCAACACTAAATAGGGAATTTAGCAGGCCTAAATCTGAAGCACAGTCGATTGTGGGATTCAAAGAGATCGCAATGCTACCAAGTGAGACGCCTTGGGAACTAGATCAGAGGTTGAAATGTACAATCTATGAAGCCAACATGAATTTGATAGATGGAGAGCATCGCGAGTGGTTTGTCGCTTCACTACTATCAGAATTAAGGAGTGCGTTGTCGCAGAAAAAGATAACAACTCAGGCAAAGGCCTTGGAGATTGCCATGAGACTACATTAGACTCTGATGCAAGATCCTAATCTAGGAGTCTAGCAGATCCATGCGCAGTTGAAAAACCTGTGCCTTAAGATGTAAAGTCTGAAGCAGGACAGGATGGTTCAACCAGAGGTACGTGAGGAGTTATGGTGCTTGTAATGCAAGAGTCAAGGTCATGACAAATACCATTGCCCTGTCATTGAAAATTACCTTGCAAGAGGAGGACCGATGCCTTTAAGACCGCAAGCTCAAGCAGGACCTAGCACGGTGCCTGCTTTATGGTGCTCTATCTGTCAGGTAGCCGGAAAACATCCCATGGATAACTATCACTTGCTACAGAAGTATGTGCAAGCACCGCAATAGATATTCTGTAACTTTTGTAGGTAGGTAGGACATGATGAGCGTACTTCCAGGAGCTATGAATTGATGATGGATAGAACTCCCACTTACAGGGTTCAGGCCAAAATGCAGCCCCTTAACTAGAATGAAGGGATGGCACAATTAGGATTTCAGGGGCGTGGACGAGGCCGAGGCGGAGGAGGACCTTGTAGAGGTCAAGGACAGTTGATTTGCTAAAATTGCAGAGGACCAGGACACTATGCCTGCGATTGCACTAATCCAACGCATCTGTCATGCAAGTATTGCATGTTGTTTGATCATGTGACAGAAGATTGTCCTATGTTGATAGCTATGATGCATGACAAAGCAGTGCTACCACCCCCCGACTCAAAATCTATAGATGATGAGGTCTGAGCTACGCGAGGAAGATCCGAACATAAATATAGTGATCCAAAGTGGAATCGCGATAGGGGATGACAAGGGGAAATAGATAGAAGACAGTACATGGGTTCATAAGGCCCCAGTGAAAGAGGCTAAGTTTGATTGGAGCATGCTCAAGAAGCGTTCATGGAAGCTAAGAAGAGTTTCGCTGAGGCCTCCACTTCAGGAAGCAAGGATAAGCCTGAGCTCGAGATGGACCCCTCTATGCTCACAACTTTCCTAGAATCCTGTATGAAGTTATTGCCCAAAAGTAAGGCTTTATAAGGGCTACAAGAAGTCATCAATAACATGCACTAGAAATGCATCAGGTGAGCCACATGTGGTACAAAATATTAGCAAGCATAAGACAAGGACGGGACGAGAGATGAGACTGACCACACAAATAGGAGAGTATGAGATGGATCAGGTCATTTTGGACCTGGGGTTAGACGCAAATGTCCTACCAAAGCATACTTGGGAGCGAATGGGGAGACTTATGCTGCAATGGTCTCTGATTTAGCTAAGGATGGTGAATCAGCAAAAAATCATACCCATGGCACAGCTGTAGGTGGTGACCGTGGATATTGAGGGAGCGAGCTTGCTGGTGGATTTTGAAGTAATAGATATTTTGGATGACAGTAATCCCTACCCTGCGCTCTTGGGAATTGACTGGGCTACTGATATGAATGAGGTAATCAATCTAAAGAAGTGAAAGATGATATTTGAGAAGAAATCACTGCGCGTAATAATACCCCTAGATCCTATTGAAGGATCGTGCTATACGAAACTAGTCCACGATTATGCGAGTGATGATGATCTGGAATGCATCTATAAGATAACAACGCGAGACCAAGATTGGGTGAATCCCACCACAGATGGACAGATTATGTGGGATCGCGAGAGTTCCTGCACTTCAGACTTCGACAAAGAAATCGAACACTGGAAGAATCAGTTACATGAGGTAGCTATGCTGAATTGCAACATGATGACCCAGTTGTTACATTGTGTGTCATCAGAGGAAAGAAATATGCCTACTTATGATGGTCTAAATGAGGTAGATATATTTTTGGATGCATTTGAAAGGGAGGTACCAGAAAAGAAGCATTTCCAGGCCTTGGACTGGGCATTGCATGCTACGCCCCCAAGATGGTGGGGTACGCATAAGGAAAGTTTTGATGATTGGCGCGAATGTAGGAGGATGGTGAGAGAACTATTTGGGAAGCCTAAGATGTGACTGGCAGACAAGTACAATGGACAGAATGATCCACGCATGTATCTAGCCAAATGGACATAGGCTTATGGAGAAAATCCACAACCTGAGTGGGTGCACCTATTATGTCATACCCTCAATGTTATCCCAATGAATTGGTATATAGAAATGGAGCTCTGCCATGGGACAGGTGAATGGGATATCTTGCGCAAAGGATTCATGATGACATTCAGTTTTGAGGATGGGTTTGACAGTACTAATGAAACACTGCAAGAGGTGAAAGCAAGCATCTTTGGGATACCACAAGATCCTTTAGACTTGATTCAGCCTGAATGGGCTACTCAGCTAAGTCGCGCACTGGAATGTTATAATGTAATTGCTAAAGAAGTGGATGAGGATCCGCAGAAGATTAACATTCCAGAAATAGAAGGCCATCGTGAGGTTCAAGGACCACAGATTGAGAACCCTGATATAACTGCGCTGGTGAAAAGTAAATGGGTGAACATTGGTATGGAGGTAGAACCCAAATTCGTGAATATTGGAGACTACTAGGACGATGTGACGGTGGATAAGGTCACTGAATTACTCCACGAATATGAGGAGTTATACCCTACCAAGTTTATGGATTTGAAAGGAATAATAAGAGATCTAGGAGTGATGAACGTCACGTTAAAACTTGACGCAAAGCCAATTAAGTAGAGGCCTTATTGCCTAAATCTGAAATACAAGGAAAAGGTCCACTTAGATCTAGACAAGATGCTAGTAGCCGGCATCATTGAGCCTATGGAAGAGTCCGATTGGGTAAGCCCAAAGGTGGTGCAACAGAAAAAGTAGAAGGATGAGATAAGGATATGCGTGGATCTCAGAAAGATGAATGATGCTTGTGTGTATGATCCTTTTCTGATTCCATTCATGGATGAAGTGTTGGACAATGTAGATGGCGAGGAAGCATATTCCTTCACTGATGGGTTCTCTGGGTAGCACCAAATCAAAACCGCGCTAGAGGATAGGAGCAAGACAACCTTCGCGATTGAGTGGGGTTGCTTTCAATAAATTGTAATGTAGTTTGGATTGAAGAATGTCCCTACAATCTTTTCGCACGTGATTGTTGTGGAATTCAAGGAATTTATTCATAAGTTCCTAGAGGTATATTTTGATGGTTGGATTGTATTTGGGTTGGTTAAGCGCCATGTAGCAAGTTTGCATTTGATGCTGGATACTTGTCAAAGGTACCAAATCACGCTTAATCCAAAGAAGTGTTTGTTTTGCATTCGTTTTAGGAACCTATTGGGGCATGTGGTTTGCAGACAAGGACTGATGGTAGACCTCACGAATATTATGGTGATATTGAACTTAGAAGTGCGAGGAGTGTGAAATAGTTTTGCGCTACTTTGGGACATATAGGATATTACAGAAAGTTTATCAAAAGCTATGCCCAGGTCACCACGCTGATGGAAAAATTGTTGAACAAGGATGTCACATTCTGCTGGAACGATGACTATAAGAAAAGCTTGGATATATTGAAAGAAAATATGGTTATCACACTGATTCTAGTCTTCCTGAACTAGAAGAAAGAGTTTCATGTACATGTCGACGCATCATGTATAGCGCTAGGGGCAGTACTAACACAGGATGGTGGAGAAGGCTTGGACCACCC
The DNA here is from genome assembly GCA_031772625.1 of Pinus tabuliformis. Lineage (NCBI taxonomy): Eukaryota > Viridiplantae > Streptophyta > Pinopsida > Pinales > Pinaceae > Pinus > Pinus tabuliformis. The sequence continues at coordinate 567,699,934 of CM062819.1, read as the reverse complement.
TATCGTGTTCGCAAGCTGCAGATTATCCAAAGCAGAGAAGAACTATTCTACCACTGAACGCGAGGGGCTAGCTATGGTGTATGCACTCTAGAAGTACCAACACTACTTGCTAGGAGGCCACTTTAAGATGTATACAGATCACTCCACGCTGAAGTACCTGGTCAATAAGCCTTTGTTGGGGGGGTGAATCTGCAGATGGATCTTATTATTCCAAGAGTATGATTTTAAAGTTGTTGTGAAGCCTGGATGATTGAATGCAGGACTAGACCATCTATTGCACATCGAAACAGGGGAGGAACCTACTAACTTGGAAGAAGGATTACCTGACGTGCAGCTATTTGCAGTGCCTGTTGCAGATGGTCATTTTGAGGATATAATACACTTCCTAAAACTGGAACTGCACCAGAAGGATACTCTATCCAGCAAAAGAAGGAATTAGTGGTCCGTGCAGCAGATTTCTCTATCATTGTTGGGCATCTATACAAGATGAGGACTGATGAGATATTGTGAAGGTATGTACCTGAGTTTGAATGAAGCAGCGTCCTTGTGGACACTCATGGCGGCATCACAGGAGGACATTATGTAGGGAGAGCAACTGCACATAAGATTCTATGCGCCGAGTTGTGGTGGATGAACGTTCATTAGGATTCAAAAGCATATTGCAAGGCATGTGATGTATGTTAAAGAATAGGCAGGACATGGCGACAGGATGAAATGCCTTTGAATCCAAAAATCATGTTGCAACCCTTCAAAAAGTGGGCAATATATTTTGTAGGACCCATTCAGCCACAAGGGAAGATAGGGGCAAGGTAAGTTATCACTGTGATGGAGTATTTGACTCGTTGGGCAGAAGAGTAGTTGGTAAAGGATTACACTGGTGCGATGGTCATGAAGTTCCTTTTTGAGCATGTACTAACGCGATTTGGATGTCCCAAGATCTTGATGAGTGATCATGGTACGCACTTCCTGAATGAGACAATTAGCGCACTAATGGAGGAATTTTAGGTATATCACCAAAAGAGCACACCTTATCACCCCACAGGCTAATGGGATAGTGGAGTCATTCAACAAAGCTCTTGAAAAGGTGCTGACCAAGGTTTGCAATGCTCAATGAAGTGATTGGGACCTATGCACACCTAGAGTATTGTGGGCTTATCGAACAACATGCAAAAAGATGATGGGACAAACCCCTTTTAGGCTTGTCTATGGTGTGGAAGTCATAATTCATGTGGAATACATCGTGCCTAGTCTGTGCATATTAGTGATCACAGGTATGACGGATCACAGAGCCCTAGAAGAGAGGCTTGCATAGCTAGATGAGCTCAAAGAAGAACTATTTTTGGTTGGGTTTCACCAACAGGTCCAAAAGTAGTGTGAAAAGGCATGGCATGATCGACACATCAAGCTACATACATTTAAAGTAAATGATATGGTTTTGTTGTATGATAGTAACTTTGATAAATATCTAGGGAAATTCAGAATGCATTGGTTGGGGCCTTATGTTATTAAGGAGATTACAGATGGTGGCGCGCTCTAGTTAGTTAACTTAAATGGAGATCCCTTCCCAGGAAAGGTGAATGGTAGTCGATTGAAGCCATACACAAGTGACCTAGCGATCTGACTATGCGACAGAAGCATAGTGTTAGCACTCCAAGCAGCTAAGAGGAGGAACGGGACTATAAACTACATTGCACGGGCTGGAGAGCTGCGTGATTTCAGGACTATGCGAAGAAAATAAGTGTCATAGGGTCCATGACAGTGCAAAGGAAGTTGCTCTACTCATGTAAAAAGTGCGCAGGTCTGCCAAAAAGTGACTGTTAAATTCACTGTTCATGATTTGGTAGTCAGATTGTGGCCAAATGGAGTGGGTGGTAGGTATTTAAGGTGAAATTTATGGATTAGATTCTTGAAAAGTTGCCACCAATCTAGCACTACTAGGCCAAATGTGGGGGGCTATGGTTGGATTTGAATTCAAAAGGCTCTATAAATCGCAAGTGGCTGTCCAACGAAAAATACTTGGCATTTTGAAAATTCAGTTGTTGCGCTATCAAATGTGCATGGACTGTACGAATTTTGAGGCTTTGAGAGAAATTTTAGTGTTTGAGAGATTGTCGAAGGAGATGCAGTACCTCTTGAATAAAATGAATTCCACAACTGAGGAAGCCACACAGGAAATTGAGGTAGTAGAAGCCGCCCCAAAGAGTGCCGGAGTGGTAGTCGAAGTCCCTAAATCACCCGAAACAATGAGACCAAAGAAGGATAGGCAGACTACGCTATCGGTGTGCATCTCATAAAGAAACCCACAGAGGATCAAGCTCACTTTGTAGGAAAAGGGGAAGGCCATTAATATGGAGGTAGACAAGGAGGAATCTAAAGAAATCCTGGCAGATGAGGAGGATTTGGACATGGGAGTTGAAACCCAGGGTGTAGACCCTATTACCAGGTTACCTGAATATGTTCCTCCGAGCAAGGGAAAAGCCAAGGTGCCAAAGGACATATACGAGAGAAAGAGATCCCTGCAAACTCTATTGCTCCCAGATGACATTGTTTTTGAGGGGCTTCACTTAGGGCAGGTTCCCGTAGTAAAGTTTGACGATTGGGACCTCGCAGATCACAAAAAAATTCCCGCATTTAGCGAATGAGCAGCTAATGCACCGATGGATTAACACGACTACTGGAATGATCAAATTAGAGCAGCAGACATGGCTCAAGGGTATATAGAAAGCTGGGTTGCTCAACCTGCTCTGGGTACTGCATGACCCTGCACCTTAGTGATCATCTTCATCATCAAGCAGTTTCTCTACTTGGTGCATGATGGGTGTTTGTGGCTAGATGAGCCCATTCCCATCACAAACCACTTGAGCGATAGGATCACATGGTTGCCTTACTTAGGAGAGGATCCAGCCAATATATCAGAAGGAAAAGGTGGTCAGTTGGCCCTCACAGAAGCTATGAAGAAGAAATTCAAGTTGGAGAAGAAGAAGCAGGGATATGCCATCTCTAGCATTAAAAGCCCTGTAGTCAAGGTAGCAATGCAAATATTAGCAAGGAATGTGATGCGAAAGTTTTGCATGGATGAGGTGCCCGTTCCTGTGATTACACTAGCAACCCAATGTGTTAAAGGAGGCCAGTTCAGCTGGGAAAATTATCTATGCAACAAGTTCCTTGCGAACTGTCGTGAGGCACATGAGTAGGGCAAGATGTTCCACTACACATGGCTCTTGCTGTCAATTGTTCTAGTGGCATTGGAGCTGCCAGAAGACAACCAATTCCTTTTGGTCGCATCAGACCTTCCAGAGGTAGCGAACTACGCTTTGCTGTGCGTGACCAAGGATGCCCGGCATATAAAAGAAAGCAAGATCTTTTGGTTCTTTATGGAAATGAGTATTCGAATGGGGATCAATCGCAAGCTATGGTTGTCACCCACAGCATACGCTAGTTTGCAGAGCTTTGTAGAGTTCAAAGTAGATTTCCACCATGTCTTTATTACGGCGTGGAAGGACTCCAGGAAGACATGACATAGCTTACCTTATATAGAAATAGATGATGTTATCATTGTAGTCCTCGAGTCTTGGCCGCCAGAGTGGCGAGCTGCAACAGGCTCCATGGTGGAAATGGAAAAGTTCGTTGCGCAACGTAAGAAGGAAGAAACAAAACTTAGAATGGCCTAGCTGGCTGAGAATCGCAGGAAAGAGGAAGTGGAGGCTAAGACCCCGTCAGCGCGCGGTGCCCCAAAATTGGTAGAACAGTAGGAGACATGAGGAGAAGAGTGCGAAGGACCGAAATCAACTTTGCCTGGGGCTGACACAGAAACATAGGGGCCGACATAACAAGGTGGCATAGACCCACAGATAAAGTCCACCCAACTCAAGCATCAGCAACCGCAAGAAAAGGAAGTGCCAAGGAAGAAAGTCAAGGCTTCAAAGACATCCTTTGACCCAATCACCCTCACTAAGGGGGATTTCCATGATATTGGAGAAACGATGAGGGATGTCATCGCAGAGGCCCTCCAATAGTTCAAAGAGAAGCAGCAATTGGTATTAGGGGCTCTCCAGACAGAGCTGTGGGAGTTGTAGGCTCACACTCCATAGGCTAGCACAGTGTCCACCAGCCTCACGATCGACACTTCAGTTGCCGCGGAGATGTTGCGGACGAGGGTGAGCAACACGAGAGTGCTACTAGATGGGGCACTTATTATAGAAAATGAGCTCGACAAGCCCACAATCAGTAGCCTGAAAGGGGTGGGCTCGAATATGGCCGCACTCCCTCGAGAGATGGTCCACCTCTTGCAGGATGGAGTCACTGCAGAACTTAGGGCCCGGGAGATTCACACTCTATAGGTGATGAGTGAGCACCACATCAATATCAAGAAGTTGGGTCTGCAACGTAATGAGGCAGTGGAACAAAATAAGCAGATCATGCAGGTTGGGGAGGAATCTTATTGAATGGTCCTGGAGTTGAACATTTACGTATAAGAACTGGTTGAGGCACACACTCACAAGTTGGCCACAGGGGTGTACGACTCTCAAACAAAGATGGCCAAGATTCAACTGGAGCTGGACCTGCAGATTGTAGAATTATAGTTGAGGGCTCAGCCTTCAACTCCACCGGATGTCAGGGAACAACGTGCCACCGCTGTTACAATAGAAATAGTGGCGATCGACAGTGCAGTAGGAGACTACATGCGACCTAGGTTCAGCGTTAGTTAGCCAAACAAATCCCTACACTACTAACCTCTGTTGAGTGTTAGTAAGCTAAACAAATCCCTCAAGCCAACAAGCAACCCCCCAAGGAGAATGATTGTTGCAATCTCATAAGTAAATGGGATCCCCCTACAATTAGGGAAATGAAACAAAAGCTTGAATTTCTGAGGGTTGATCCACCAACCGTCCAAAATTAGAAAACAAAAATAAATCCTGAGAAGACAATGGCGAACAAGAGTACGTCCATGGGCAGCGAGCTACAGAACACTGTCGAACAACACGAACATCAATCTTACCCCAGACATCTCGGTGAATCTACCTTCACTTGATTACAACATTGTGGAAGATATGAAGAAGACTCACATAAACATTAGTTTATTTGAGTTGTCTAAGATTCAAGGACAGTGGGACATCATTCTATGTGCACTATGGCAACCTTATACAAACAACACAAAATCTATCAGCATGGGAGCAAGAACATCTCCTAAATCACTCACAACTGTGCTAAACACACTCTAGATGGAAGAAGTGAACATTGTTTTCCCTCCATTATTTTTATCATTTGAAATATTCAACTATAATTTTCACAACTATTTGGTTGATTCTTGCGGCATCAGCCAACGTCATGCTAGTCTCCATTGCTAAGAAGATCAACATGCAATGGAGCAAGACATCCACGTAGATCATCCAACTTGATTACACATGCGTGCAATCCATTAGTGAAATTTGTGACGTGATCATAAAACTATACCATGACGTCTGAGTTCATGAGTGCATAAACATTTTTGTTATGGACATATCGGAAGCATCTGGCTTACTACTCAGTAGAGATTGGTCTAGCAAGCTTAATGGATATTTTTCTATAGACTGGTCACACTTGTGGCTTCTGTACAAGGGAAAAAATAATCAAATCCAGGTGTTATCCAAGAGATACATGATGCCCAATGTCACTCGAATTAATGGCGAGAACAAACCATTGGCCTTCGTAGAGCTCGTGTTCGACAACTACCTCTTGGAAACAACGTTGGGGTGTTATCTCGCACGACCAGCTTCAACCCCACTAGACACGCAGTTGGGTCTCCTTCCTTGCCCAACTGATGGAAATGAAACCTGTATAGTGCATTGTAACAATAGTAGTAGTAGCAGTAGTGATAATAGTAGTAGTAGTGCAAACGCGTCAAAAAATCCATGTACAGACGATTTTTGGACCATGTACATAAATGGATCAAAGACAGAGGGTGGCTCATGGGTTGGGTGTGTATTGATCGACCCAAACAATAGGAAAAATTTTATTTCGAGCCTCTTGGAGTTTAATTGAACGAGCAACATGGTTGAATACGAAGCAATCATGTTGGGCTTGCAAAAATCCATTAGCCTCAGCGTGGTCGTGCTCATAGTGGTAGGTGATTCAAAAATAGTGGTACAACAGGTACATAACACCATTCATTGTTTTGCACTGCATCTCAAAAGTTACTAGCAAGAGGTATGGTGAATGATCTCTAACTTCCAATAATTTAATATCACTGTTGTACCAAGAAAGCGTAACACAGCTGCCAATTCCTTGGCAAATGCAACTTCTAGAATGTCACCACTTAGGGATATATTTACTGTTGAAATTTTTTATAGATCATCTATCCCGCATAATATAAATAATTTATGCGTGTTTGATGATGATCAACAGATACTCCATTTCATGGCAAACTTTGATACCTTCAAGGATATAAGGATTGACGAAGACGAGAATAGGTAGTCTCTGCAAGCTAAGGCTAGTAACAAGAAAGGCCACCTCATCCCTAAGGGTGTGGCACCTTTGGAAAAACTCTATGACTTGCAAGAACACTTTCAGGGGCCAAGGAACAATAGAACCCATAGCTCTACCATGATGCATGAACTTATTAACTTGGTAATACAACAAGATCCGAAGTTCAACAATCTCGGTACGTGTTGCATGCAACGAGAGCAGCAAGCCTTTGTCCACTTGTTCAAATAGTACTGGGACGTGTTTGCATGGACATATGATGATCTAAAAAATTATGACACATGAATAATACAACACATCATTTCGATCAAAGAAGGGGTCAAGCCATATCAGCAGAAGCTGAGGAAAGTACATCCATCACTTGAACGCCTCATACAGAAAGAGCTCACTAAGTTTTTGGATGCACGAATCATATATAGAGTTTGTCGTTATCCATGGGTTTCAAACCTTGTTGCTATATGTAGGAAGTTTGGGGAAATCCTTTTGTGTGTTGATTTCTAGGACTTGAACTGCACCTTGAACAAATATAACTACCATGCGTTGTCTATGGAGCACATTTTGCAAACAATATCTAGGGCACAAATGTTTTCTCTACTTGATGCATTTTCAGGATATAATCGGGTTCTGATAGCTAAACCTAGTAGACTCAAAACTACCTTTCGTGCCACTTGGGGTACATTTGCATATAGACAAATTCCATTTGGGCTTGTGAATGCAGGCGCAATCTTTCAAGGTTCCGTGGACATCACCTTCTGCGGACTCATCAGACAGAGCATACCATTGTACCTTGATATTGTGACTGTGTTTTCAGGAAAACAGGAAGACCACATACTCCATTTAAAGAAAAATTTTGAGCCATGCCGAAATACGAGATTTCCTTGAATCCCAAAAAGAGCATATTTGCAGTGTCTAAGGGGAACCTCCTTGGAAACATCATAGCTAAGAGCGAGATCAATTTTTATCCGAACCACGTCTAGACTATCACACAGATCCCTCACCCAACCAACAAGAAAGCGATGTAGTCTTTCTTGGGAAAGGTAAACTTCCTTCGGAAGTTCATCTAAGATTATGCACAGATAGTCAAACCAATACAATACATGATCTAGAAGGATGTCATCTATAGCTGGGGTAAGAGGGAAAAGGATGCAATCACTTGTATTAAGCAGACTATCATAGAAGAGACTACACTCTACAACCCATATTTCAACAAAGACTTCCTAATATACACCTTCACCTCCAGCAACTCGTTCGTTGCAGTACTCACTCAGAAGGATGAGATGAACAATGAAAGCCCCATCTTCTTCATGAGTGCAAGCCTGCAGGGACTGAAACTCAACTACTCCGCTATTGATAAATAAGCATATCAAGTTTACAAGGCGGTGAAACACTTCAGACCCTTCTTATTGAAGAACCATTGCATAGTCTATGTGCCTCAGCCAGGAGTCCGCTCACTGCTTGTACAACAAGAGCTCGGTGAACGATGTGCAAACACGATGATAGGCTTGCAAGACTATGATATTGACATCAAGCCCATTCACACTATGAAGGGTCATGGTCTCTACAGACTCGCAGCTAAGTCAGAATAAGAAGAAGAGCTTATCGGTTGGGAGCATAAAATTGAAATGTATGATGTAGTGTGACCACCACCCACTATAAACATAAAGTCTTGGTACATAGATGTGTGTCAGTACCTTGAGCACGATACCATACCCTCTCACTTTTCCATCAAACAGAAGAGGCCATTACGTCTCAAAGATTTAGCTTATTAGTTGGTGCATGGAGTGCTTTACAGAAAGCACAGTAACACAATCTTGCTCAAGTTTTTGGAGGCACATGAATCAAAGAAGGTTTTGCAAGATCTACATGACATGCCAGTCAGGGGTAACTTCATGGGAAATATCACTGCGCACAAAGTTATGTAAGCTAGTTTCTATTGGCCCACACTATTCAATCATGCACATGCTTACACCTGCAAGTTCCTGATCTATCAGCAATGTACCAACATAACACAAAGGTCAACAACCCCTCTGCACCTTGTTGCAGTGACTAAACCATTCCAACAATGGGGCCTGGACATCAACAAGGAGATTTTCCCACATTTGTCGAAACATCACCACTACATTCTTACAGCAGCTGAATACTTCATGCGGTGGACAAAAGCAGTTCCACTCAAGCAAGTGAATTACTAGGAGGTCATCAACTTGCTCCAATAGAACATCATCTCATGCTTTGACGTTATGGTATCACTTGTGTTTGATAATGCAACGTACTTTTCATCATTAAAGTTTTATGATTTTGCATTACAAAATGGTATTGTTCTGAAACACTCATCTAAATACTACCTACTGAGAAATAGTCTCACAGAATCAACAAAAAAAACCTCATTCGTATAATGAAAAATACCATTTACTCCTAGCAGCGTAACTGGCACTCTGCCTCGAAGAATGCTTTATGGGATGAGCATGTAACACCCAAATCCTCTCTGAATACCTCACCATAATTCATGGTCTATGGTAAAGAAGCCATCCTACAGCCAAACATCTACTTGCTTGCACTTCAGTTGTCTCAAGAATCCCAAGGCAAGCCTTATCTTCTAATTCAGTGTAGGATGGATACACTTCGCAAACTACAGGACGAAACGATGAAAGAAAAAGAAACGTTTACATTCCACCAGAATTGTATCAAGAGAGGGTTTGATAAGAAGTTTACAGGGAAAGCTAACTTTGATGTTGGTGACTTAGTCTTGAAATGGGATAAACCCCATGAAGGCAAAGGCAAGCATACAAAGTTCCAGTCCCTGTGGATTGGTCTGTACAAAGTCCATGAGAACCTTGGCCCACATAGATACTGTCTGCAATCACTTGACGAGAGGATTGAAAGCCTTCTTGTCAATAGCCAAGCTCTTAAACATTATTTTCAGTAGGCCGGGTCGTGCCACGTGACATGTACATAGTCCATTTACTTCTTATTTCTTGTTTTTTCTTTTCCTCTTTCGCTTACTATTTTTAGTTTTGTAAATTAGTGTTGCCCTTTACTGAGTTACGGCTTTTGAATGAGTATGTGGATGAGATTTAAGAGTCTTGTGACACTGGGGCACTGGGTTAGTCATGTGTTTGTCTTCTCTATTCTTGGTTATAACCTTCGGTCGATGAAGTATTGACAAAAGATATGAGATGTTTGCAAGGGAAGCATGGGTCCAACCATGAACCTGTGTCCACACTGGGAAACCCCATGTTGGTACTCATCCTTCTGCTATGTATGTTCAAGCTCATCCAATTAATAGAAATGGAGAAATGGAAAATATAAAAGAGAAAACCTATGTCAGAGGTATTACATGCTTCTGTGAAGGAGCAACTTCTTATTCTCTCAATAAGTTAGGATCTCTCTTCTGCCCCAAAAATAAATAAGTACCTATGCACAGTCCTCTTTAAAAAATACAAAGGTGAATGAATACAAAGGCTTCCTGCACAAAGAGGTGAAGCATGCAACTCCACCAGGGTACTGACCAGGCTCACTGGAAGTGGAGAAATGTGTGCCTTCGTGTGTGATTCTATCGGGGTACTATCCATGCCTGCTGGTAGTAAATCAACACCAGAGATGATAACTTATACTCTAAATTTTTTTAACTCGCTAGCCAAACTACCCTTCTCGATTTCAAAACAATGTGATTAATCTGAAACATTTTTTTGTGTCTGACTAAGTTGACCAAAGGTGAACCATGTCTATCCATGGGGTAAGTGGGGAAGCCAAAGTTACCTGCACAATGACTCAATACTCCCTGAAAGACCTGTTAGGACTCCAGGAAACTCTCCTAGGTTGTAGCTCGAAGATGCCTAGTAACATATAATTTTCAATATGGTTCTAGGAACTTATTGGGATGGGCGATGGTTTGGTTCAAGCAAGATAACCACTTCTACTATGTTTTCACTCCAGACATGCATGAACAACCTCAGACTACAAGGCTTTAGACCACCAATTCTCAACAATTTGGGATTTAGGTGAATAGACGAAGAATACTAACCACACTAGAAAATGCATACAGAATGTATAATGGCTAGCTACAACTAGTAAAGAAACTTGCAAATCTAATCTATTAATGCAGAGATAAGATGACAATTATCTTGCATTAGATACAGAAGAAACCTGAGTGACCTACTCACTGACACATTCAATTGCCCAATCCAGAGATAAGATGACAGTTATCTAGCATTAGACATAGAAGAAATCATGAATACAACACTTCAGGCATAAGCTTAGAACAGAGGAGAAATGGGCATTGAGCAATTAACAACAAAAGAAGCTTGCATTGTTGAAAATGAAGATGAGACATTGCAAGTTAAAGAATATCTACAGTCTCCAAAAGTTGAACCAAAACACAATTTCCAACCCCAATTACATTTTTCTTCCAGCTATTTATAATCTATCATTACAATGGCCCTTAGCTGTTTAGGGATGGAGGGGTCTTAATTGAGCACCAACTACCATTAACTGTATGATAGCGTCTTTGAACGTAGTTGCTTTCTCCACTACTATAACCCGATCAGTTCTGGTACCGTGCGGTCCTTCAGGTCGTTGGATTAGTAAGAGAAGTGGAGCTCCATGATTGTTTAATTTGGTTGCTGAGTCATGCTATACCCTTTTCTTCTTCGGCCATGCTCTTCTTTTAATTCAGTTTCATGGTTAGACTGTCACCAGACTGACAGAGTTAGCCGTCTTCTTCTTCACATTACAGACAAGACGTGGGGTATGGAGTGCATGGGTAGATGAATGGTTGTGAGTGATCGTGCATGGTGGCCATTGGATCAAGGAAGATGTGTGGTGGGGATCGCTTTTTGGAGGCTAGCGATCGTGGCAGGAGTGGAACATGTCCGGGCCGTTGGATCTTCCAGCTGGCAGATCAGACAGTTATCGGGTGTCAGAGATGCACAGATGGTAACACGCGGGGTGGTTTAGTTTAAGTGGAAACCACTTTTATTGGGCAGGCATCGGGCGGTAAGCGGTAAGTCTAAGAACTCGCCTGATGCCATTTAGTGGATGACACGTAGCAGCGAAGGAGAGAGGAAAACTACCCTCATCGGGCGGGTACTTTTCGTGCTTGTTGTCAATGCCATATGGGTAGTAGCCATTAGATCTGGCAAGGGTGATCTAATGGTGGGGAGCTGTCGGGCATGTTATGTGTCTTGGATGAGGCGTGGACCGTTGGATCGGCAAGGAAAGATCAACGGTGGAGAGCGGCGAAAGTACGAGGTGTCCTCGAGAATCATGCTACAGGCCCGCATGGCGAAGGGGTAAGGTTTTATGGGGTTTTTTTTGCTAATTTGCTTGGGGCTAAGGTTATAGGGGCTTTTTCAGCATTAGAAGGTTAATAAAGAAAGCAGGAAAGGTAAAGTGTGAGCAAGATAAGGGAAGAAGTGGAAAATGGCCCCTGTAGGATCCCTTTAAGAATAACAAAGCACGCTGAATATTTTCGTTGACCTCCAAAAAGTCAGTAGTTCACTTCAAGGCTAACACTAGCTCTTTCTCAAGATGAAATCCTCCCTATGAGGTTTCAAGAACCGTAGACCACTACATTTTACATAAGAAACAAGATCAGAAATATTACCTAGTATTCCATTGGTCATGGAGTCTATCTAAGCCTACACTACAACTTTAAAATAACATATTTACAATACTGAGGCCTAAAAGCCTTAGACAAAATAAACTTTCCAAAAACTCCCATTGACTAGGCCATCAAAAATAGTTTCTCCCTCCTTTAAAGAATTCCTTTTGAGAAAATAGCCATTAAACTGAAAATTGACCCTTTTTTCCTTTCCATGAAAGGTTCCTTTGTCTTGGTCAATGTGCATATCAGCAAATTCATCAAAGACTTACAAAAGCCTATTGATTTGATCCTTTAGTTCAAAAACTTTCCAGCATTTAGTATTATCAGGAAAAGATGGTCTATATTTCACCTCATCTCTGTATGCTTTCAGCTTTGGATGTTCTGCTTGAATGGTTTTGTACACTTGCTAAATGATAAGTTCTGCTTCATACTTTGTTGTGTCATTCCTGACCTGAAAAGTTAATATGAAGGATGAATCAATGCATTCTTGTGTGGGGGACACAAGGACTTCACCTATTCCTGTAGCTTCCTTAGAGCAAGCCCCATCCAAGAACATGTCCCAAATTTGTGAGCCTTCTTCCTTTGTGATCTCGCAAACTAGTTTTTTAAACTGCATAGAGGCCAACTAATAAGGCTTGGTAATGTCAAGACAAAGCTTATCCATGACAGCCTTGAGCATTGGATTATGGCTAGCTCCAGTGTCTAGAAGACAATTATGAAGGATTTCATCATGAATAGACAGAGAAACATAGAATGATGGAGAGTTGTCTTCACAATTTTCAATGATTGGGTTGAGAATAACAGCTGGTTGGTCATATTCCAAATTTACATAGTCAGTGGAGGCTTGGACTACTTTAGGCTCAAGATCCTCAAGGATGGATGCTTTGAAGGACTCATTCTTCACTGGTTCAATTAGAGGCATAGGTATTCTTGGCTTTTGGATCTATGATTGAAAACCGGAAGAAGAAGGAGACTTGTCAAGGCCTCTTACCTCTATGGCTGGAGCTTGGAGGATGATAGGGTCAACTGTTGATTGCTTCTACTTATTAGCTTGTTGTTCTGCAGGGACAAGAGCTTTATGAGTAGGAGTTTCTTTGACATTATTCATCATAGACCTCAGATTATATTGGTGCTGATCTTCAGTTTGTAGAGCAGCTTCTCTATCCCACTCTTGGCTGGTCTGGTCCTTGAATAATGACTTCTCATAGGTAGCTTTGGTAAAAAAGGGGGCACCTCCTTTGCCTTTCATACAATTGATCTCATCATCTTCCTCAAACTGCTCTTCTTCCATGACCACATTCTAGAAAGGGGCCTTCACTCTTTGGTCGTCATTGGCATCTTTGCTCCTTTGCATGATCTGCAACAACTCATTTGCTCTTCTATATGGATTTGGACTTCTAGGAGAAAAGGTGTTAGGAACTCTTCCCTTCCATGGATGCTGCTCAACTTTTAACTTGGAGATTTCAGAGGCTAATGACTCTATCATCTTCGTCATCTTATCTATTTTGGGGTCTGAAGATGAAGAAGAATCACCCCTCTATCTTCTTCGATCAGCATGTCCTTTGAGTTTCTCTGCAGCCATAATATTAGATTCTTCCCCCAAGGCTACATCCTACATCTCATCCAGAGAAGCACATATTCTTTCTCTCAATAGTAGACAAAAATTAGAATCAAAGGCATTGGCATAGGTGAGCTTGGCAGAGGTGGGAGTAGGTTTCACTTTAGCTGGTATCATGTTGTACATGTGGTTGAACCTTTTATTGAAATCAGACAACGCCTCCCCATTCTCCCTTTTTAGGTTGCCAAACTTGGTATGATAATAGAGAAAATCTTTCTTATCCACCTAATGCTTTAGGAAAACATCATCTAAGGCCTCAATATCTGTCATAAATCTAGGGGTCAATTCTCTGAACCATTTTCTTGCTTCTCCATCTAGGCTTTGGACAAATACTCTCATCCATACATCATCTTCACTAATATCTAGGTTAACTGCATAGCTATAGAAGGACTCAAGATGTTCTTCACCTATAACCCCTTTAGTCCCAATGAACTTAGGCATGTATTTCTGATATTCTCCAGCAGGCATTACATTCAAAGGAGTGGGCAGTACTAGAGGTCCATACCTAGCAGCTATGATTCTTTCCATTTTGGTGTGTGCCTGTGGACCTGCCATGGCTATGGTGGATGGAAGAGTGCTGAGGAGTGACTAACATGACTAAAGGAACATGAGGGATAGGAGGTGAGGTTTCCTTCGAGCTTAAGCAAGAGGAGAACCTAAAGAATAAGGAGCTTTATGAATCTCTGAAAAATTTTCTTCACTGCTAGTGCTAGAGGCTATATTCTCAACATGTATTTGTTCTATTACAAGCCTTTCTTTCAGAGATATGGAGGATTTCTTAGGTTTACCTGATAATAATGCTCATTTCTGTGATATCTTTCTTTCCTTGATAATCTTCTCAGGGTCAGGTACTGGGTCAGCTGGTGACTTCTGAGGATTTCTGTGAGTATGCCTCACGAACTGAGGCAACACTATCATGTGGAGTCCCCAAAAGGTTCGGCCTCTAGTAGAGTCACCAGATAGATGATTACAACCAAAAATGTGTCCAGGCTTTGTCGATCATCAAAGCTGGATCTGTGTCGTTCTCCCAAGGATGCTGAGCTTCAATCTCCTCTCCCCAACAATGGCGCCAATTATGTTAGGACTCTAGGAAACTCTCCTAGGTTGTAGCTCGGAGATGCCTGGTAACATATAATTTTCAATACGGTTCTAGGAACTTATTGGGATGGGTGATGGTTTGGTTCAAGCGAAATAACCACTTCTACTCTGTTTTCACTCCAGATATGCATGAACACCCTCAGACTACAAGGTTTTAGACCACCAATGCTCAACAATTTGGGATTTAGATGAATAGACAAAGAATACTAACCACACCAGCAGATGCATATAGAAAGTATGATGGCTAGCTGCAACTAGTAAAGAAACTTGCAAATCTAATCTATCAATGTAGAGATAAGACGATAGTTATCTCGCATTAGATACAGAATAAACCCGAGTGACCTACTCACTGATACATTCAATTTCCCAATGCAGAGATAAGATGATAGTTATCTAGCATTAGACATGGAAGAAATCATGAATACAATGCTTCAAGCACAAGCTTAGAATAGATGAGAAATGGGCATTGAGCAATTAACAACAAAAGAAGCTTGCATTGTTGAAAATGAAGATGAGATGGTGCAAGTTACAGAATATCTATATTCTCTAGAAGTTTAACCAAAACAAAATTACCAACCCCAATTACATCTTTCTTCCGGCTATTTATAATCTATCATTACAATGGCCCTTAGCTGTTTATGGATGGAGCGGTCTTAATTGAGCACTAACTACCATTAACTGTCTGATAGCGTCTTTGAACATAGTTGCTTTCTCCACTATGAAAACCTGATCAATTCTGGTATTGTACTATCCTTCAGGTGGTCAGATTAATTATAGCAATGGAGCTCCATGATTGTTTAATTTGGTTGTTGAGTCGTGTTGTACCCTTTTCTGCTTCAGCCATGCTCTTCATTTAATTCAGTTTCATGGTCAGACTGTCGCCAGACTAACAGAGTCGGCCATCTTCTTCTTCGCGTAACAGACAGGACGTGGGGTATGGAGTGCATGGGTAGATGAATGGTTGTGAGTGATCGTGAATGGTGGTCGTCGGATCAAGGAAGATGTGTGGTGGGGATCGATTTTTGGAGGCTAGCTGTCATGGCGAGAGCGGAATATGTCCAGGCCATTGTATCTTTCGGCCGGCATATCAGATGGTTATTGGGTGACAGACGATAACATGCGGGGCGGTTTAGTTTAAGTGGAAACCACTTTTATCGGGCGGGCATCGGGTGGTAAGTGGTAAGTGTAAGAACTATCCCAATGCCATTTAGTGGATGACACGTAGTGGCGGAGGAGAGAGGAAAACCACCCTCATCGTGCGGGTACTTTTCGCGCTTGTTGTCTGTGCGATATGGGTGGTAGCCATTAGATCTGGGGGGGTGATCTAATGGTGGGGAACTGTCGGGCATGTTATGTGTCTCAGATGAGGCGTGGGCCATTGGATTAGTGGGAAAAGATCAATGGTGAAGAGCGGTGAAAGTGCGAGGTGTCCTTGGGAATCATGCTACAAGTGCGCATGGTGGAGGGGTAAGGTTTTATGGGGGGTTTTTTGGCTAATTCGCTTGGGGCTAATGTTAGAGGGGCTTTGTCGGGATTAGAAGGTTAATAAAGGAAGCGGGAAAGGTAAAGTGTGAGAGGGATAAGGGAAGAAGTGGAAAATGGCCCGTGTACGACCCCTTTAGGAACAACAAAGTAGGACGAATCTTTCTGTTGACCTCCAAAAAGTCAACTGTGCACTTCAGGGCTAACAAGACCAAGGGCCTATGTTTTTAATGAACTAAAACAGAGAATCTAGAATTCTACTAGTGTGTCACCATGTGTTGTAGCGGCTGCAATACCCTCCAAAATTTTGGCCTACATCCAATTTCGTAGCCTCCCTTGGGTTTTACTTGATGTTTGCAAGCAGTCAGGCTCACCCCATGAGCTCATGTTTAGTATTTTCACCCTCCTTGCTTGACTGTTAAGTAGAAAACGTTTTGCATGTTGGTCACAATATCATTCTTTCAATGATGTTCTAGTCATGCACAACGTCTTCGCTTCGTGTGTACATGTTGTATTCTCTATGTAAGAATATGTCGCACTCACACACGAAGTTGTATTCACTGTCATGCAAGCATCATTGTAGTCATTCAATGATTTATCACAAGTGCCGTGCTTATCGCTCGCACCATTGTTCATTCTTTTTGAGTATATGTTTTCTTGATGGTTTGAGGCATCTTCTCATTAGGTCATGTCGAGTGTGTTTGCAAGGTCGCAAATTCTTAAACTCACTCACTCACACACTGAGTCATTTCGCTGAAGTTCTGACGACTGAATCAACCTCCAACAGTTAGACCTCCACCCTGCAATTGACTCGAATGACTATCAACTAGAATAACATAGAAGTGTCCAACAAGCCATTTCAATCTGTGTTGCTGGCATGCTGATCAACCAACCCTCCAGCTGGTCAACCAGAGAGTTTGACTAAGAAGTGACCCCAGCACTCACTCCCCTAAAAAATTGCACTAAAGTTGCAGTCTTTGCCCACTTCTCTAAGGGAGGAAATTGCATAGATAGGATGAACAGACACCGAGTGCCCATCCCTATCTCCCTTAAAAAATTGTGCAGTTTTCCCAGCCAGCCACCTAGTCAGCCGGTTGACTGCTCACCCAAAAAACTGTGCATATTTCATGAGCAAGCCCCTCAGCTACCTAACATCCTACTGAGGTCAGAAACTAAATAGAGGTATTCAACAGGTCATTTTCCCACCAATTGTGCAGATTTTGTCTCTAGCAATCCTGCAACCCCTACCGTCTCCCTCTAGTAATTACATAGTTTTTGCTACCAAGCCTCATGCAACCCGCTTCCAACTCCCTCTAGGAATTGCATAGTTTTTCCTCCAAGCCTCTTGCAGCCCGAAGCTAGCTCCCTCCAGGAATTACACAGTTTTTGCTACCAAGCCCCTGAGTTTCTCGTACTACTTCCCTCGAGAAATTGCACAGATCTTTGTTCCAACTAAGCCAAATCCTGTGGATAGTCACTACATATCCAGATTTTCCATCTCAGTCTCCCAGTGACCTTGACACAATTTTCACCAGTGGTTCCTCAAGCTCGCATCCCAACTTGAAACTTTCCTTGTGCAGTTTCAGAGCCTTGTCCTCTCTCCCGATCACTTGCATCCGAAAGCGAACGACCATAGATCATGGTAGACTAGGAGATTTATGGATTTGATGTTGTCTCATCATGAGTGATTATAGATACAGGTACATGAATAATACATGATTCAACGACAGATGAGATGAAAAAGGAGAGTGCATGTGAGGATATTTTCTCGCAAATAGACAATGCATGAAAGGATAATTTTTTGCAAATAGACAAACATGGGAGGATAATTTTTTGTGAACTGATGAACATGTCATGCATGCCAAAGTACAAGAAAAGGAGAAACGTGCACATGAAACATCAAGCGAACACCAATGACCATCGAAGACTCCACACACATTGCCACACGGAGGTGAAGTTGTGACACACCAAGAGGACATCCATAACTCAGCAGCACTGCAGTTTGACATGCACACCACTAGAAACATGAGTATACAAGCAATGTCATGTCGAGTCATGTCATTAGTCATGTCGGCCGCATCACTATTATGGGCCATAGTGTTTTAAATCAATGTAATGTAACGTGGAAGTCCAAGAGACCCACTTGTAATCTGAAGAGTCATGTAAATTTGAAAAGTCATGAAACTCAAACAGTCACGAGGGAAGTTGAACAATCACAAGGGCCAGTTTTACCCTTGACTATAAATAGCCCTCATTTGTACATGCAAAAGACTTTTCACCTCAGCTTCTCCCACATAGCCTTGAGAGTTTATAATATTTTCTTTGAGGAGAGAGTAGTGGCTGCAATGCCCCGCCTATGAGGTTAGTGATGTATGGTGTATTGATGTGTCTTGAAACTTTCGCTTAATTGAGAAGACTCATAATAGGCCAGCATGTTTTTGCACGTGTTGTAGCTATTTCTAAGGTTAATCTTGAACACTTGTAATAAATATTTTTAATCTGTGTTAAAAAATTGAACTCATCTAGTTTTTCTAATACATATATTTATGAAAATGTGTTGTATAAGTTGTTAACGTTGTCCTGCCCATATTGGTTACACCCCCCCCGGACATCAGACAAAACCTTTCACGTAGAATTGTTATAACAACCGTCACACTTGTGCATCCATGTGGATTGCTCCTCTAGAAGTTGTGCATGTCCTGTTGTGTTGTGTGTCTCTAATAGAGTTGGGACATCCTCCCTTTCGACTGGAGACTCACTCCCACCCTCTCTCTTTAGTGAAAGAACCTTGACACAAGTAACACTGGCACTCACGAGGCACACGAACCTCATTGTTCGACGACAAAGCAGACCACTCTCAAGTGCTAACAAGAAAGAGCTAAGGAAAAAATTTAAGATAATGGCAACTGACCATCATATCAGATGGGACTCCCACACCAAATGGTGTGAGGTCTAGTTTGGACTTCATACCGATGTGATCCCCTAAATATTGGCAGGTCCAACATCATCAACACATCCTTGTAGATATTATGATGTAGATTTGAAGCTACTCATGAGGTTTTAATCAAAATATCAAGACACAAACCTACTCTACTGCTCTGCGAAAGTTATTTCACAATTTAGAACAAAAATTTCAAACATGCAATAAGAAATAACACACATGCACACAACATTTCTCATGGGGAAATTAATCTGCTAAAAAATCTTATGTCTGCTTGCATTAATATGATGAATAGAGATGTAATACAATTTCTTTGCTTAACTGAGCACAACCTACAAGTGAATAACCTATCTCTCTGCTCACTCAAAAACTTTGACCCAGACATAGTTAATTGATGTCTCTACTTGATCCCATATTCCTTGTGCAATTCCTTGAGAAATTAGGCCCTTATTATTTGATATTTTCTACAAAATGGATTGCGAAATTCCCAAGGTTGATCATCTGACTGCATGCAACACTTGTACACTCAAGGCTAGTCTACAACTGATGTTACACTACCTTGGAATCTCCACCACACCCTGGGAACTCGAATTATGTGCATGAACTAGATATTTTGTGTTGATTTATGAGTTAACTAGATGATAATTGAGTTTGACTGAAGTCCCACTGCACAACTATCCTTCCACTGATTCCTCCAATAGTTAGAACTAGTTTAACTGAAAACAAATTGATATAACTAACTTTGATTGCTAAAAATTAACAACCACACAGGCTTAATTGAACTCTAACTCTCCAACTCAAATTTACTGAGTAAACCAGGTGACACAAACCATGTCACAGAAGTTAATTGCATCCAAGTTGTCTGTTGATGTGGAAATTCAAATTTTCTCAATTTAATCAAGGAAAAACCAAATTGCGAATTTCTTTCTTCTTTTTGCAACACCCCCTCTCAACAAGAAAGGGATTATCAATGACCCCTATCCTACACCTATGGAGCTCTAATTTACCTCTTGACAAATCTTTTATTGCATCTTGTTCCTCTATCGAAATGTAGTGTAGTAGCATTATTTGCCTCCACACACAGTCCTATAAATGGTGATACGAAATATCTATATTCTTGAATCGATCATGAAATAAAAGATTCTCAGAGAGATTGATGCAAATATGATTATCATAGTAGATCACAGTTGGAACCATCATCTAACCAAACAATCCAACAAGTATCTTTCTCATCCATATCTCCTCACATGTTGCTTGACTTGTAGCCACGTATTGTATTTCTTCCAAGATGAGCACCACAAATCTTTGCTTCCCGTTGTACCAAGAAACAACTGTGGAACCAACAATGAAAATTCCACCTGATGTACTCTTTCAGTTTGATATACTTTGCACCCAATCTTCATCTGTGAAGCACACATCTTCACTCCCTCTGCATGTCTATACCATAGTCCAAACAAGATAGTTCCTCTAAGGTACCAGAAAACATGATTAGTTTCCTTTGAAAATATTTTGGTTGGCCTAAACATCGCTTGGCTTAGTTGGTTGATTTCATAGCACATATCTCATAATTTTTTCCCAAGATACATAAGTGAACCCACTAGGTGTCAATAAATGGTAGCATCCAATTCTTCACCTAAAGACGCATCCTTCTTCCTCCAATTGGTCACTAGAGGTGTCTCCATGGGTTTACAAATCTCCATGCAGAATCGCTGTTGTATCTAATTTGAATACTTTCCTTGAGAGAAAAACAATTCCCCATCATCTAGCCATACTTCCAACCCGAGGAAGTAGTGCATGAGACCCATGTCCTTCATTTACAATTCCCTTGCAAGGTCCTCCTTGCAAGATCTCATCAGTGACTCATCACTATTTAAAATAAAATCATCAACATATAAGACAATAATAAGAAATTTACCTTATACCGATATGTGATAGAGTTTTGCATCTACTTCACTTTTGGTGAAGCCAAAAACTGTGAGATAGTTATCAATCTTGGTGTAACAAGAACAAAGTACTTGTTTGAGACTGTACAATGCTCAGTTTACTCTACAAACATGAGACTCGCAATCAAATGTACCAAAAAAATTTGGTTACCTGATGTACACCTCCTCCTCAATAACCCCATTGAAAAATGTTGTTTTTACATCCATTTAGTGGATCTTCCACCCCATTTGCATAGCCAGAGAAAGAATTGATCTAATGGATGAGTACCTTTATATAGGAGGAAAGGTCTCATCATAGTCAATTCCCTCAAATTGAGAGTACCCCTTGGCCACAAATCTAGCCTTATACTTCTATATGCTTATATCCTCTTCCTACTTCACCTTAAAGATCCATCTTGAACCTACTATTAATTTATCACTTGTTATTGGGACCACTTCCCAAACATTGTTCTTTATAATGGATTCATATTCATCCTCCATGGCATAAACCCATACAGGTTTCTCTATTTCTTCCTTGAAAGAGGATGGCTCAATCTCTATAAGCTTAATCATAAGAGCCATGTAGCCAATGTGCCTCTCAGGTCACCTCCTTTTCCCGCGCAAATTTTATGGAGCTCCAACATTCTCCCTCACATCCTGCACAAGTCTATCAACTTCCCTGATCCTTTTTCTACCTTCTCTCAACTTTTCTTCTTGAGTGAATGTGTCCACTCTATACTCCTCAATTTTTGGTTGCTCCATAACTCCCCAAGACACCTCCTTTGGAGCTAAAAGCTCCTCTTCTAGTGGGATGTAAAACTCCATCTCAAGAAAGCACCACACTGCTTTCTCCTCATTAAACTTTACATCACTTCACACAACTATAATTTAGAGGGATGGAAAGTACACACAGTAGTTGTGGGGAGTTTCTCTATAACCCACACATACCCCCACTTCCACAGTCAACTCAAGGTTATTCCTTGATTATTTGGAGACATGGAAGTAAATAGAGGCTCCAAAAATCCTGAAGTGTGACACATTAGGATTTCTCCTCAAGAAGGCCTCCTCTGATGTAATCATGCCAAGAATCTGATGAGGACTCCGATTCTGCAAATAGATTTTTGTGTTGCATTCCTCAACCAATAAATTCAAAGGTGGGCCTTGGTCATAAAACATCACTCTCACTGCTCCCACAATTCTATAGTTCTTTCTCTCAGCTACCCCATTTTGCTATGGGTTATGGGGTGTTTTCAACTCTCGTCGAGTGCATTTTTTTGCACATAATTTTTTAAATTCATTTGACACATACTCACCTCCATTATCGCTCCAAAGAGCCTTCAGGTTCTTGCTGGTTTCATTCTCGACCATTGCCTTGAATTCTACGAACTTGGAGAATGTCTCATATTTCTTCCACATGAAGAAGATCCAACATTTCCGTGAGAAATAATCAGTAAAAATGACAAAATATTTGTGTCTGGAAATGGAGGTTGTCGAGAAAGGTCCACAAACATGTGAGTGGATCCTTTCTAGTACTTCATGTGATTTTCTATCCCAATCATGGAATGTGGATTTTGTGTAGTTCAAAAATGTACATCCTTTACATACATCTAGTTGCTCAAGTGCTCCTTTGGGGAAGCCAGTGGTTATTTGTTGTATAATCTTCAAGGTTTCGTGATGCAAATGGCCAATTCTTATGTGCTAAAGTTCACATACATTGCAGCCTTGCACTTTCTCTACCTTAGTACTTAATGAAACACAGTACTTCACATCTATCTTATACAGGTTCTTCACATGGACCGCAATGAACTTCACCTATCTTGTGGCTATGTGTCCCAGGAATTATTTTCCTTTGTTGAAGATCACATCCTAACCATGGTCTTCCAAAACTGCAAAAGAGATGATATTTTTCTTTAGGCCTAGAACAAACATGACATCCTTGAGCCTGAGAGGGGAGCTTGACTCCCTATAAAATGTGACTGTAACAATATCAAATGTGATGTACCTTCTGTAATCCCGTAGCTTGATGTGAATCTAGAGATCTTTCTCCTACAAGTCACTGAAAACATATCTACACCCTGTCATGTGGAACAATGCACCTGAGACCAAGTACCACATGCTCCCCATTAGTGTGATGGACATGCATTCGATAAGGGTAAATTCAAGCTTGAACTATGAAGCCAAGGCTTCACCTGTTGCTCCTCCTAAGGTATTCTTGCTTGCCTTTTTATGTGGAAACTTCGTGGCATAATTCCTTTATTCATGACACTAGGAGCATTTATTTCTTGACATATCTTTCTTCTTTCCCCTTGGGCTAGATTCTAGTTTGGTTTGAGATTTCTTCTCTTTTCCCTTATTTCCCTTTGCAACCAATGAAAATATTTCTTCATCCTTTCCCTTGGATGATATTCCATCACTGTTATTCTGCCTTATTTCCTCCTATACCAAATCATATCATAAGTGTTCCCAATTCGGTAGTTTCTCCCTCTTGTTCACTCAATATCAACAGTTATGCCAGCGCTTGGGAAGGATCAAAAGGGCTAGGCTTACCAAGTCATCCTCTAAAACAATAACACCAATTTCTGCAAGCTCATCATGAAATTTTCTGAACTTGCTCAGATACTCTAGGATAGTGTCATTCTTATACATCTTGATATTTCAAAGTTTGTTCTTGAGCGTCGACTTCCTGTGGTCACTACTATTTTAGAACAAATATGTTAGTGCCTACCACATTGCATAAGGATTTTCTTTCCCATGGAGATTGGTGAAAATGTCGTCCCATACTCCCTCCAATATTATTCTCCTCACTTTGGCTACATCTTTCTTCCACTAAGAAAGGTTTTGGCCATCAAATCCTACTGGTTTTTCAACATTTCTCTTGATGTATTCTAGCAATCCATTGTCATTGAAAACCTCCTTCCATGTAATAAAATTAGAGTTTCCTTCCAAGGCATATTCTAGCCTCACCCCATTCAAGTTCATATTCTCAACTCTGAAGAGGTCCTGCTACACTGAACTGAAAATTCGAACCTCCTAAGAAACAACATTGAAATTCCTACTCTAATGTGAATATTTCTCTAATAACATGTAGAAATTATGGTGTAGATTTGCAACTTCTCATGAAGGTTTTTCAAAATAAGAAGACACAAACCTACTCTACTACTCTGTGGAAGTTAATTCACAATTTAGAATACAAATTTCTTACATGCAATAAGAAATATCACACATAGACACAATATTTTTCCTAGGGAAAGCAATGTGATAAAAATCCCAATGCTTGCTTGCATTAATCTGATGAATAGATATGTATTACAATTTCTTTTCTCAACTGAACACAATCTAAAAATGAATAACCTATCTCTCTGCTCACTTATAAGAATTGACCCAGACTTAGTCAATTTCTGCCTTTACTTGAGCCCATATTTCCTTGCACATTTCCTTGAGAAATTATGCCCCTGTTACTTAGGAATTTTTCCAAAATGGATTGTGCAATTCCTAAGGTTGATCATATCACTACATGCAACACTTGTAGACTTAAGACTAGCCTACAACTGATGTTACACTAGCTTAGAATCTCTACCACAAGTGGGGAACTCAAATTATTTTCATGCACTATCTATTTTGGGCTAATTGATAAGTTAATTGGATAATCACTGAGTTTTACTGAAGTCCCATTGCACAACTAACCTTCCACTAGTTCCTCTAACAGTTAGAACTAGTTTAACTGAAAACAACTCGAGATAACTGACTTTTATTGTTACAAATTACCAATCACACATGTTTAACTTACCTGTAACTCCTCCAACCTGAATTTATTGAGTAGCCTAGGTGACAGAAGCCATATCATACAAGTTAATTGCATCCAAGTTGTCTACTGATGTGGAAATTCAATTTTTCTCAGTTTAATCAAGGAAAAATCAAATTGATAATTTTTTTCTACATTTTTTCAACAATCCTTCAAGTGAAAATAATCCATGTTGTCGATGATAGTTAGGAGTTCCACCACAACAATGTGCTAATAACGGCAACCAATGGATAAAAGTAGTACTCAAAATAAATGAAATAGTAAAAAAACACATTAAAACAAAATTGATGGAGACCCAAAAGAGTACTCCAACTATGTTATTACCTATCCACGTTCAGCGAGAGTGCATCCATCGTGCTAAATCCCATCATTTTTTTCAACCTCCATCACTCTGCTTCTTGAAGAACCCATCAACAGTGTAAAGACGAACCCATAATCATTTACCTTTTCCTTTTTTACTAACACCTTGTATTGCAAATTTTAAGACAAAATATTCCTTTCGTCATAAAAAATTGTCTTAAAAGCCCCCTTGGTGTAGTAGTGCAAAATTAAACAACATACAAGTTGTCTCTAATTGTATCAATAGAGATCCTATGAATAAAAGAGGAATTGATGTATGGGAAATCTTGTAAGGAAAAAGTGGTGCGTTCTTCAAGGTCATCTTGTAACACCCCTCCCTTGTGTGTCAACTATTGTAAACCTAAGATGAGAAAAGGTAGGTGTTATATGTAATATGAAAATCAATTTCATTATTAAATAATTAATAAATTTATCACTTGGAAAAGTGAGACACCAAGAGATGAGATTCTTGCCAAATCCCATTGAGCAATGGGATAGGAATAAATCTTTCATAATAACGCTTCTATATGTGATTCTAGATAACTTGGATGGATTGGAGATAAATATCCATCAAGGAAAAATCATAAAATATTTGTGAGAGATAAAGGCAAGATTTTATGAGGAAAAGCCTCCGGGGAGATAAAGGCGAGCTTTTCGAAGAAAGGCCTAGGCAATTGGATGAAAAATCCACCTAAAAGAGAGACACTACTTAAGAAAACTATATCATGAAAGGGGGTATTAAATACCCATTGCATAGATCAATTGGGGGTAGTTTATCCATGGCAAGAAGCTTGGCTCAGGGGGAATGAGAGGCGATTCATTGCTGGGTGGTGGTGCTCTGCTCTCCAAGTGATGTTCTAGTGGGAACGAATTGTGTATGGAGTTTTGTATGTTATTTTCTTCCTTCTCTATTACAATTTCAGTTTGACAATGAGAATATTTAAGTTTCCTTACCATGAATGAATGAATTGCATGGGATTCTTATGAGTATATTTACTAGTGTTTCCCTTCATTCTGGTCTAAGTCACTTGCATGGTATATGTTTTATGTTAACCCTTACCTCGAAATTGTAAAATTATTTAGCTGAGGGTTATCCTTATTATCATAATGATGGGTTTTTCATTCTACATGTTGCATTCTAGTGTGAAGTTAGCAGTAGAAGTCTATAAAGTGGGTGACAATACTTGTACTCGTGAGCTATCTAATTCATGGTAGAAATTTCATGTGCCAATTATACATAAGTATATTACCTGTGTTAATGATTTTTATTATAATGATTGTATTGTTATACATGTGACTCCTTTCACATCCAAGAACAGAGGACGAGATCATATATGATTATGTGAGATAGCTATGGAATCTACACTTGATCATCTTACATTTAATAAAGGAATATAACCTACCTACAATTTTATGTGATAAATTGTTAAATTCTTAATGCTTCTTAGTATATGGCCATTGGTTCAAATTATCTATGCTTTCATATCCTAAGACTGCCTCCTTTTAGGCTAGTCCAGCTAGTTATGCATGTGAATGAAGGGTTGGTGAGTAACATATTGACTATGTGTACAAGGCTATGATCAAGATGCAAAACCATATTAACTACAGAAAAATTGAATTAATTTCCATTAATTCTTGTGGGTATTAACCCAATTATTTCGTAGGATGAACGACATGATTAGTTTTAACGGTTGATCACATACAGTAGACATACAACTAAATCAAAGGGTCCCTATCAGGGAACCAATAGAAAATAGAAGGAGTATACCATACTATGGCTCCCTAATTGATGATGGATAATATTTTCTCATGTAATATTAGGAGATATGACCTGTAATGATGGCTAATCCTTAACTGCCAACAAAGAAAACTTATCAGGAGGAGAGCCTAATAAGCTAAATTCCCAAGTAGGCTCAAGAGGTACATTACAAATGGTATCAGATCACAAGTTCAAACATTGAGGCCTATGGACAAATCCACCTCCACAAAATGTTTGTGGATGGGTTTTAATAAGAAAAATAACCCAAATTTTTTATAAAGGGTAAATTTTAATATTGAAATTTAAAGGGTTGAATTTCACATTAATTCTCTCCACCAAGGGAAATTATGATTCTTTGTGAATGAATCCAAATCTTAACATGGTTATTGAGGGGTCAATAATATAAAATTCACTTTATATATAATTTTATTATTTCAATGAATATGACCCTTATAAAATAAGGATCTTAATTGTTTAATTTGTGGCATAATTGTGCATAATGAATTATGCATGTTGGGAAATGAGGGTTGTTAAGGATGAATTGAAATACTAAAATTTTTGAGTAAGGAAATGAGGAAGTGCTGACATTCGTATCCACTCCATATAAAATAATATGATCACATAAAGCAGCTTGAATTGTTCCCCATACGAAACTAATATTTAAAAAAATGGGGTTGTATTGACAGTAATAATGGGTGGCAAACTGTCACGTAGACAACGAGGGTTGGAAGCAATCGCTACCCAATCTGATTTGGCGAATGTTGGTATTATTATCGAACGTTTTCCAAAATGACAATTCGCGATCTACTACATTCCGAAAGTCATGCCACCACTGATATGGGGTAGATCTGGAAGGATGGTCAATGAGGAAGAGAAAGGCTACAAAAGAAACCATGGACGCCTGTCATGAAGCGAAGAAACGCCATTAAAAATCCGAGTGAGAGCTGCTTTCGTTTCCAAAACCAGCCAAGGTCATTAGCGGATTCATGAGTTATCTACTAATTCGAGATTGTGATCAAAGAATACATGGGATAGTTAATTACCACGACATTTACTGGATGGGTACAATCCACTGCCTCTTCTCTCATGGAGATGGCGATGACTTGGAATCATAGCTTACCCAATCGGAATGGTTGACGGTAGATTCTTTTCCGGTTGCCTAGTCAAACAGTTGTTCTATTCCCTTTAAGGGGTGATGTAAATCCAACCACTCCTTACTGTTCAACTATATGGTGATGATGGAAATCATATCGCGGGAAGAGCATCTATTGAAGTTGCACATTGAGGCACATGGGAATGACACTTTCGCATGCGATATACAAACGGCCAAAAGCTAACTCTTATTTTGTTCTGGGGAAAGGTCTAGAAAATTAACCAAGACATGTGATGCAACATACGATTCCTCCTCCATGTGGATGGGGTGTGGGTGTGATGCTTGATCTTCATGCACTCGAGTGCGTTAAAATCATTTTCTCTTTGATTTCTGGTTGGGATGCACGGGTAAAAAGCAACAACATATGGTCCAATGGGACGTGTATATATATGGCACTGGATTCTAAATGCCAAAAATCACCTTCTGAATGGAATCACCATAAACCGCCTCTCCGCTTGATATGGAAGGTTACCTTAATCTAACATATGCAATCCATTATCCCCTAAGCTCCCTATGGAAAATTATAATAAATAATGCCAGAAAAGGTTCATTCCATTACTTATATGGGTTCAGGATATATTCAACCTTATCCATGGTTTGGGAAACATCTGAGCTCGACCTCATCCAATGATCCGGAGAGGTACAAAGTTATTCGACCCCAAAAGCTGACTTTTTTCTTACGGGTATTGAAATGTATCCATGATTACACTCGTAAAAGTAGGAAAAAGTTTAGGGATAAGGGTAATCATCCTCTAACTATCACAAGCATATAAGCCTTTCCAAAGTTGAGGCGGTGGCTTTCATATTGATTTTTGAAATCACGCTTTTCGGTTTTCTTTAAAGCAAATTGATTGTTGATCGAATGAGTAGATAATATATATCCCAATTTTGATCCTCTGATACACATAAATACAGGAGAAAACGTAGTCCTTAAAGACGGGTTGGCTTGAATTTTCCAATTATTCTTTAAGTTCGTGGATAGGTAGCGTAGCACAGCGCAATAGCAGGCTGTTCTCACAATCATATGAGATAAAGGAACAAGTGGTTCCATAAAATAGAATACTCGACCTTTCTCGCAGTAATTTTTAGGGTGGATTCGAAGAGTGTATGGGTATTGTTTTTATTTTTTTATTTCTGATGATTTAATTAGGATCTGAATCAGATTGACTATGGGTTATGCAGGACATGGTTCACACCAATCGATCCGACCATTCAGAAATTGAAGGATAGATATATGTGAATGGCATATAGATATGAATGGTTTCTTTGAGGATGAATTACACCTTTGATTGAAGTCCTCACCGTCAGTACAAACCCCAACCTTACTCTACGCATGCTCCGGGTTATGGTAATCTCAGCCTGCGTGATTCCTTTTGCTTTTGTTTCTCGAGGATTTGTGTCTATGTAATCCAATCCCACCGTTTTTATGCATAGCCCAAAAGCCTAACAACAAGCGAATAGTTTATTTTCCATAACAGATTTGGTTGTTTGGTGGGAGTTTGGGCCTCGACTATTAGAGGGATCCGAGCAGAAGCGAGAATGATGCACAGGTGTTAAAATTGTCGAGATATATAAAATAAGAACAGTAATAAAGTCATCTTGTTGTTAAAAAGAGGACACACTCACTCCACTGCATATAAAATCTGTTGTTCTGACTTAGTATGAAAAAAAATATATTTCTAAGCACATAAAGTAAGACTAAACAACATGAATTTATCTAAGGTGTAGTACATGTAGCTACTTTCGGGGCTTATCTTTACCTTGTATCTTGACTCGTTGGCTTGAGTGATTTTGGATGTGAATTGATATGTGAATTCTAAACATTGTTTTTTTTTTTTACAACTCAGGCCATGTAGAGTCACGAATTTACGAAGGCACACGTTACCAAGGTGGAAGCGATAAAGGAGTAGGAAATGGTTTTATTAAAACTAGTTTCAGAATTAAATAATGCATAATTACCATGTCATGGCATGGCATTTTATACTGAAAATGGGTGTCGATCCCAATACTTGCCATGATCTTCGCAAGGAGACGGGTATCTCTAAACTAAATTAAGAATTGGTTCACTGTGGTACTCTGTTAATGCAAATTAATTGACCGACACTTATACTGCATAAGGAGGGTGTTCTTTATGGGTGTCATTCCTGTGAGGTCTATGCATCTAGATAACAAGAAAACGACAGCTAACCAGCCAAGCATAACACTAAAGCTAAACGCAATTGACTCCTGCCAAGGGAAATTAGCAATTTTGAGGAGGTTGTTACATTCTTGTATTATTTTTAAGTGCCTTCAGCGATATGGCATTTTCATGCTCAAATGGGGTCCCTTCCTCTTGTCTCTGCCAATAACACAACAACGATATGAACGACAAGACTATGAACATCTCTCATGATTAAAATCATAAGTTGAAGATATTTTGAAAGAAATATAGTAAGACTTGATGAATAACCGAGTAGCTATTAATCCCTATAGTTATATGAAAAAATTCTTATAAAAAAGTTATTATTGCATGCTTAAGAGCACACAAAAATGATATGCCATAATGAACAAGTCCCTTAAAATGATGATGATAGATTTTATTTAAATAAGTATGGTTATGATATACAAATATGGCATGAAGAATTGATGATATGCTATGTTGCATATGGCTATTTGTTCGTGATTGGCTAAATAAAATTGTTGCCTTGATATTAATGACATGATGCTCAAATGGTTACCCGAAAATTTCTTTGGTATGATTACATGCTAAAGTAAAGAATTAACATGTTATAAAGTTACTTTTATTGAGTCCTCTCCTAGATAAGGAGGTTATATTATCACATATTGTGAAAGTTCAAAACTTAAGCGATGGATAAACACTCTTATGTGGACACCATGACATGATTGAAAGGCAATGCTTGCAAGTATATATAGCAAGTTAACTAAATAATTGATAGTCATGGAAAGGCATCATCATCAGATTATGACACTATTAATCTAGTTAACAAGTAATGCATATAGTAGAAGAATATGATTACTTTAATTGTGCATTGGCTAGTTTGACTTGCCTGTAGGACACATTGTGGGATGAAATGAGTTGCATAGATGTTCCTTAATATGTGAAGGAATCACAAATTCTCACAACTAAACTATTATAAAATCAAAAAAGAAGTTACCCTGTAATCTGGGGTGTAATTGGTTTTAGATAGAAGTCAAATATTAAACTATGAAATCTTAACAATAATTAAATGAATATATGAGAAAAGCATTACACCAATGCTAACATACAAGTTGTTGGATAGTTGGAATGTATGGGGAAGAGAGACTTCCTAGAAAACTATATTGAAGCAGAATCAAACATATTCGTTCAGTAAGAAATAAGTGATTGATATACTTAATAACATGATCAATATATCATACTTAAAATTTTTATTTTAAGATTGTATGGTTGCTATGTGAGGGAAAATTCTAAATAAAATACCAACTCATGAATGTAATATAGTGATAAGTCATATTATCCTATCCATATCTGAAATCAAAATATGAGTTGTATGATGACTAAAAAAGAACATAACTTAAGGAAATGAAGTTATGCTAAAAAGATCCTAAGAAGGAATGGGATCCTAAAAGTACAAGGCTTGTTTTAATATGAGACTAGATACCTTAAAAACTGTCTTTCAAATTTAATGTGATTGTATTAATCAGTGCACATGCAAGTGATGATGTAATTAGCCTTGGATATGGGTTGCCAATAAATGCATCATTTTAATAAGAAAATGATCACCTTAATGAAGGAAATAAAACCTTATTAGAAAATTATGCATAGTTAATTTAACATGCATAGATTGGAATCTATGGGATTCCAGTTGAATAAAGAAAGAGTCATAAACAACATGTTAATATAACCTAAATCAGAAACGAGATTGTCAGGTGGGTGTGAAAAAATGATACAACCAATTGTATACATACTTAATGATATGATAAGGAGGTCAATGGACTGACCTCAAAAGAACATCCACTGTACATACATAATGGAAAACTAGAAGCAAGTCTTCATGCTTCTTCGAGAAATGCCTCTGGATTAGTAAGCAAAAATTGGGTAAAGAAAAAGATTTTGCAGAATTACCACTCATAATGACCTAAAAATTTAATGTTAGAATTAAATTAACAAATAAGATAAGAGAGGATAACCAATCTCTTGCTCTTAAGGTTGTGAAGTGGTGCATGGTATAATTTTTCACTTATAACTCCTATTTTGGAAATATATGCAGGTGCATATTGTTTAATGAATGTGATCTTAACTACACCAACAAGATGTTGAGACATAAAAAGGGCATTAGTATATCACACTAAATGAATTATTGATCTGATGATTATTAAACTTCAAAAAAAATCTGAGTCAATAGTCTGCTTAGAACATTAAGCATAAGGTATGATTAAGATGAAAATATGCATGAATACTTTTATGATATTATTATACTGATATTGTGTTACAACCACATGAAATCATAAAATGATTTTCACTTGAATAGTATGACATAAACTGAGCACAGTTTGTTCTACTTATCAGGAATAGATGAAAGAATGGTTGGCATGATGCTAATATGGTTGGAAACATGTGGATATAGTTTATGTCCTGTAGGTGATGCTATGGACCTTAGTATGATATGCAGTGGTACATATTCTAATATGTACAAGAAGTACATATGGTACTAGTATGAATACATGTATTGCATGATTAAAATATGATATGTATAGTTATCTATGTAATGCACCTTGTGTGCAGGTATGCTTGAAGACACTAGGTGGGTGTCTGGTAGGATAGTCGACCTGGAGGTTGCGCATAAAAAGGAAGAATAAGTAACAATGCTTTAATTGTAGTTTGGCATATATGTGATTATAATTCTGATGAGTAAATATTGTTATGATGATTATATGTGAGCTAATATGTTATGATGCTTTATGCATATTGAGAATTGACTTGTTATATGAAAATAAACTGCATGAAGCAAGTGTTCAACAAGAAAACAAAGGATTGGAAGATGCATTCTTCCAATAAAATAAATAATGGGCAATATAAGCCATAGCTACTTTAGTAGTATTGTGTATGAAATTATGATATTGACCATGGTAAACCTTGTTGAAATTTTGCATCTAAAATTTATTACAAGTTTTTTGAAAACAATGTTACAGGTAGCTATGGAAGGAGATGTGCTCAGAGAACTCCTTGTAACCAATATATATTGGAAGATTTGCATCATATGGCAAGGCCATGAGAGTTGTGGATTTAGAAGTCAGCTTCCTGTGAAGAAGGATGCAGTAATACACAAAGGACAGTGTAAAGTTTAAGGAGGGGAGTATGTAACACCCCTCCCTTCTGTGTCAACTATTGTAAACCTATGCTGAGAAAAGCTAGGTATGATATGTAATATGAAAAGAAAATTCGTTATTAAATAATTAAAAAATTGATCACTTGGAAAAGAGAGACACCAAGAGATGAGATTCTTGCCAAATCCAATTCAGGAATGGGATAGGAATAAATATTTCATGATAAAGCTTCTAGATGTCATTCTAGATAAGCTTGATGGAGTGGAGATAAATATCCATTAGATGGATTGGAGATAAATATACATCAAGGAAAAATCATAGAAGCTTTGCAGGCGATAAAGGAAAGCTTTTTTTTTTTTTAACACATGGTGAATCGGTAACTATCAAGTTTAATCCAAGGGAGACCCAGGATCAAACCTCATGGCTACCACTATAACACCAAGAGCATAATCAACCACCTGCAAGTCGGGTATACTAAGATCCTATGATTTTAGCAAGAGCACACCCACGGGAGGGGGGTCCGCCCCTCTAGCCGCCACCACAGCAGGTCACTGTACTCAATGAGATTTGAACTTCGGTCCTCCCGGGCTTCGCCCATGTGACTTACCGTCAAACCACACATCACTGTACAAAAGCTTTTACGAGGAAAAGCCTCACAGGAGATAAAGGCAATCTTTTCTGAGAAAGTCTTAGGAAATTGGATGAAAAGTCCACCTAAAACCGAGACGCCACTTAAGGAAACTATATCATGAAAGAGGGTATTAAATACCCATTGCATGGATCAATTGGGAGTAGTTAATCCATGGCAAGAACCATGGATCGAGGGGAATCAAAGGTGATTCATGGTTGGGTGATGGTGCTCTGCTCTCCAAGTGATGTTCTAGTGGGAATCAATTGCGTATGGAGTTCTATATGTTGTGTTCTTCCCTCTCTGTTATAATTTCATTTTTTCTATGCGAATATTTAAGTTTCCTCACCATGAACGAATGAATTGCATGAGATTCTTATGAGTAGATTTATTGTTGTTTCCCTTCATTATGGTCTAAGTCACTTGCATGGTATATGCTTTATGTTAACCCTTACTTTGAAATTGTTAAATGATTTAGCTCAGGGTTATCCTTATTATGGGAATGATGGTTTTTTCATTATGCATGTTGCATTCCAGTGTGAAGTTAGTAGTAGAAGTGTATAAAGTGGGTGACAGTACTTGTACCCAATAGCTATCTGATTCATGGTAGAAATTTCATGTGCCAACCATACATAAGTAGATTAGTTGTGTTAATGATTTTTATGATAATGATTGCAATGTTATACATGTGACTCCTTTTACATCCAAGAACAGAGTTCATAGTGGAAGCATAATATGTGGTTGTAAATACTAACGATGTTTAAGAGGATATCATATATGAATATGTGAGATAGCTATGGAATCTACACTTGATCATCTTACATTTAATAAAGGAATATAATCTTCCTATAATGTTATGTGATAAATTGTTAAATGCTTATGCATGCGGAACAATTGTGGAATTAATGCTTAATTCTTCTCAATATGTGGCCAATGGTTCAAATTATTTGTGCTTGCATGTCCTAAGACTTCCTCCTTTTAGGCTAGTCTAGCTAGTTATGCATGTGAATGAAGGGTTAGTGAGTAACATAATGACTATGTGTATAAGGCTATGATTAGGATGCACAACCATAATAACTACATAAAACTTAAATTAATGTTCATTAATTCTTGTGGGGATTAACCCAAGGATTTCATAGGATGCATGTCATGATTAGTTTTAATGGTTGATCAAATACAGTAGACATATAACTGAATCAAAGGGTCCCTATCATGGAACCAATAAAACATAGAAGGAGTATACCGTACTATGGCTCCCTAATTGATGTTGGGTAATATTTTCTCATGTAATATTAGGAGATATGACCTTTGATAATGGCTAATCCTTAACTATAAACAAAGAAAACTTATCACGAGGAGAACCTAATAAGATAATTCCCGAGTAGGCTTAGGAGGTACGTTACACAGCAGCGACCCCCATAAAATGAAGTTCCCAACAAATCGTTGTCTTTATATAAGATAACATGAATGGTAGGTGAAATAACAACCTTGGTATAGTTGCGAGGTAGCCTACAAGATGGTGGACTTATTCCAAGTCAATTTTGTAGTCATTAGATAATATTGTCTTAAATTGATATGTTTTTGTCTTAATTGTTAATTGTCTTAAATTGGTTTCATCTTAAGTAGTCATTGTCTTGAATATAAAGTTTTGTCTTAAAATGTTTTTGTGTCAAACTGTTTTTGTCTTAAACATAAAATTTTGTCTTAAAATATTTTTGTCTCAATTTTGTCTTCAATTGTTTTTGTCTTAGATATTAAGTCTTGTGTTAAAATATTATTATCTCAAACTATTTTTGTCTTAACTTTTATATTTAAGACAATTAAATTGATGATAAATTATAATGTAAAATACATCAAATAAGAAAAAATTAAAAAAAAAATACTTTGTGTTAAAAATGGCCTTAGTGTAGTAGTGTAAATACTATGGTTCTAGAGTGTTAAGATTATTTCCTTTCTCAAAGTAAGATAGCATTAATGGACTATAAGAATGGCTATTGTGACTCTAGCCTCCATTAAGATTACAAGGATGGAATTTGAATAAACAGGTTAGCCAAATTGTCTTCTACGAGTCAGTTGTCAATTACAGCCTATAAATTCCCCTAATTTTCCACTCAGCGTCATCTAAAACCGTCAAATGAAGAGGCTGAAACTGTTTACCATTTCTAATTCGGATTGCTTCCAAATTCTCACTATGATTGAAAGCTCTTCATTTTCCTTTGAATGCAATTTTTGACAGTCAAATCTATCTTTCATATTTAATCTAAAACATACTATTCATTCCCATGTTAATTATCCTCTCAGCTATTACCTGCAATATTAGTGTTTCAGCTTTGTTTCTTCATGTGTCACTGGACTTTAATACATCTCCCCACAAACGATATTTCATACCTTTTCAAAGTAACGTGCAAATTTTAAATGTATAAACTGATTATATCTAATATTATTTTAAATAAACATATTTTAAATGTCACCACGTATGTTTCCTTAGAGTTCTAAAAAGAATTCGTGACACTGGGAACATCAAGACAAAGAATTCGTGACACTGACACCAACCCGTCTAGATCGCATCTCTTGAAAACTTAACTTACGTAAAAACCAACTTTGCCGATATGGTAGGATTTTTTAACCAGATATGGAGTGTAGCTACCTAAGGGAAGTGAGGCAATTGAAAGATAATTTTAGCTTCATCAATCAGTTTACCATTTCTATTCAAACAATTAAGGTAAGAAATGAAGCAAGTTCTCAACAGCCAGCGCAATCATGAAATCAAACTCACCATGGTCAAACTGTTTGTGGGTTGGAAATTCAAATAGAGAAGCATCTTAGCATTATTCGTCTCATTCTGCTATTCTCCATAAATGAAAAACACATTCTTCTCAATCCCAACACACATTTTCTTCGTTTGCAATATTATTAATTTTGTGAGCTGCGATTAAACCCTCAAAACGCAGCTTAAACACCCTAAAACCTGGCAAATCAGTTTGTTAAGCTTTGTGGTGTTATTCATACCTCAAATGTCTAGAGAGGGTGTAAATGAATAGTAAAAGTATATTACTATTTGTAAACTGCAATTAAACACTCAAAACGCAGGTTAAGCACCCCAAGACTTGGAAAATCAATTTCTTAAGCTCCGTAGTGTTCTTCATACATCAAAGGTCTACACAAAGTCTGAATGAATAGTAAAACTGTTCTATTGATGAGTACCATGATCCTTTGAAAACACAGTAAACAATGATTCTTTAAAAACACAATAAACGACAATAAAAAGATGAGAACACACACAGAGATGACGGCTAAATTTGCAAATAAATAATACATAAATAGGGATAAAATGGTAGCAGTATGCCTCTTAAAACCCAAATGGTTCATTTTCTGAGTTGTTGGAAACTCAAAGGTCACTCAAGTTAAGTTACTGGATAAAACTGCCTGCCATCGAATTTTCTCCAGCTCCTTCGCTGTCGTTGTAAGGCAAGTGTGGTCCATGCAGATTTTATATATTATAACTGACAAAACCTTTGGTTGGCCTGGCAGGGACTACCGCTGCCTCCAACCCCTATTTTATAAAATTCTCTCCCATTATAGGCCCTCAATGCATTTATATTCTCCTTTGTGTGTTTCAATAAAAAATCTTAAACTCATTTAATTTATGAAAGAAAAAACAATACTTTGAAAGAGGATATGTTCAGAAATCAAATATGAATAAAAAATAGTATACATTTATCTTGTCAAGGTGCATAAATAGATACAAACGCATCATCGTGTGTCCAGACCGAAATTCTCTTTCGTCGTATAACGTTAGATCAGAATCTAGCCCAATTCTTTTTACCATGTATATCTTCGTTAGAATTGAAAACTAATTTTTTTAATATATTCTAATCTTTAACATGTCATAAATATTTTATTATTGTTTTAAATAATAAAAGTTTGAGCAAATTGGTATTTTTTTGGACTTGGAGCACGAGAGCTCGATTGCAAGCCATATTTCCCGTGCCATTGGGCTTTAAATGAATGACGGCTGTATATGTCTTAGCAAAATCGAACTGATACAGCCGCTTTTCATTTAAAGCCCAATAACATGGGATTTATTGGTTGCCAAGCTCATGGCTTAAAGTCAAATAAATAGCATGGGATTTATTAGTTACCAAGCTCATGGATTAAAGTCAAATAAAAACTCTAAGAGGAAACGAAGCCGTTCGGAGAAAATTGGAAGAAAATTTTGAATTGAATTAATTTTTACTAAAAAAGACATTCAGTCAACATGTGCACCCATTAATTATAGTCACA
Source organism: Pinus tabuliformis (assembly GCA_031772625.1). Taxonomy (NCBI): domain Eukaryota; kingdom Viridiplantae; phylum Streptophyta; class Pinopsida; order Pinales; family Pinaceae; genus Pinus; species Pinus tabuliformis. The sequence goes on along the minus strand of CM062819.1, from coordinate 567,661,537 downwards.
GCTTTTATCAAAGTTCAAGGAACGCTGTAATTTAATTTAACCAGTTTGGAAATTTGTTAAGAAAATTATTGAAATTTTAGTAAGATTTTATTAAAATTTTGTAAAGAAATTTGTAAATTTAGGTTTTGTTAAATTTTAAAATTTGGAGTATGATGTTGAATTTATTTCTTCCATAAAAACATTATTTAAATATATATTTTTTAAAAATATTTTTAAACAGGTTACACACACTTTTGACAATCTAAACAATTCTTCCATCTCTATAGACATACTATTATCTATGCTTGTAAAACCTGAAGCACTGCAACAATGGGTTCATAGCTGACTTCGCAGTAGGCCTATTGTCATTTAATTGTATCTTTAAATAATATTGTATTCAGAGAGTTTTTTAATATCATTTCTGTACTGTCCTCCTCCACCACCACGATAGCCTATAATTAAACGGGTGCTCCACCATTCTCAGGCTACGGTCTACTTACTGAATATATCACTTTGTATTGCTCTTATGAACTTTCAAAAATGAAAATCGTGAATGTGCGATAACCTATTAGTTGAAGAACTTGCGATTGTTGAATTTATCACTGTGATTATACTAAGTTATATTACTTCGGTTAGGTATGAGCTATGTTACCAGAAATTTGAACGAGAATTGTTGAATTTATCAGTGTGAGTATACAAAGTTATATTACTTCGGTTAGGTATGAGCTATGGTACCAGAAATTTGAACGAGAAACAATAACGAGATGAGAAACAAAGCTTTGAGGTTTAGCATTCAAGGAATGAAGAGAGAGGAAAAAAACATTAAAATTAGTTTAAAATTTTATTTATTAGAATACCAAGTTTACCTGGAGAGAGAAAAATACATTAAAATTAGTTTAAAAGTTCATTTACTAGAATACCAAGTATTTCAAATTGTTCTTAATAGTTTTATTATACTAACTAGAATACCAAGTATTTCAAACCTAGCCTTCTTCCTAGCAGTTTTATTATGCTATTCAAACCTAGCCTTCTTCCTAGCAGTTTTATTATGCTAACCAAAATTCAACAGCATATATTAATGCACTATTCAACAGCATATTAATGCACTATTGGCTTTAGCATGCAACAAAACAAAATATCAACAAGTTAAAATTTAATGTTTTATTATGCTAACCAAAATTCAACAGCATATATTAATGCACTATTCAACAGCATATTAATGCACTATTGGCTTTAGCATGCAACAAAACAAAATATCAACAAGTTAAAATTTAATGAAAGGAACTAAATACATCAAGATGTCATCTTCGCTTTTAAATGTTGAGCAGTGATTGTTCTCTGTTGAGAACCATAGATTTGTGCATTTAGGTGGCCGGACATCTTCACTTTTAAGTATATGTTGAGTTGTGATTTCTCTTGGTTGGGAACCATAGATTTGTGCATTTAGGTGGTCGGACTGGGAAAGCTATATGATCAACTTGTACATATAATAAGAAGCAAAAATCTTGATTATAAAATGACCATCTGATTCACTTGAGAAAGTTGTTGGCGACCAAATTCTTTTGTCTGCATCTATACTGTGACATCCCCTATTAGACAATCACCGATTTCATCCAATAATTGTCTAACATAACTAATAGCGCCCAACCGAGCTTTTGTCATTAGATAAACATTCCAGAAACTGTGACATCCCCTATTAGACAATCACCGATTTCATCCAATAATTGTCTAACATAACTAATAGCGCCCAACCGAGCTTTTGTCATTAGATAAACATTCCAGAAACTTATTAAAAACCTATATTGACACTGCTACAGCTTCAAAGATTTGCAGATTTCACAGGTTTGCGGTTTTCATTCCATGATCTATACAAAACGAAACTAACGATATTAAACTGTTGACATTCAAAAAGAAGACTGAATCATTACTTCGATCATTGAAAATTTATTTACCCGAAATTGTTCGTATGAGTTGCATAGCTGGAAAATGAAACTAGTTGCATTTTTCTCGATGCGTTTTTGGGATGAGAGTTAACGGGAGTGGGTATCGGTAGTTTGTAAGAGTTAACGGAGGAGAAACTGATGATGAATAAACCTTGTGGCATCAAACCGCTATAAGAAACGATCTGTTTCTGAAAAAATGAATTTCGCACCAACAAGGATGAGAACGGCGTTGGGAATGCTGTTTTCCGTACCGTCGGATTTCTAATGCATTTTTCTCCAAGAAAGGTGGTCACCGTCCCATTTCTGGTAACTGAGTGTATGAGCAGTTCAGTAGTAAATTTCGATCATTGGAGAACCTGCAATTATTGAATCTACCATTGAGTTCATAATAAACTATGTTTTCTTTGTTCATTAAGCTACATTATTTTCGTTCACGTATAAGATGAGATATTTAATTTTATTGTGTGCTAGGTGTTATGATATTTTTTTCTCTAATTATTTATTGTTATTTGTTTCTTTATCTTTATGTAATTTATTTAACTTATTTTGAATTTATTTTGAATTTATTGTTATTTGTTTCTTTGTCTGTTTGTAATTTATTTAATTTATTTTAAATGATGAGAAGAGTGTTTCCCACCATTTCCATTTTTCAATCCAATCTCTGTGTATTTCTCCAATGTTTTATTAGCACAAATTCAATAAATTGTTTTCGCATGGGCAATTGTTCTTTTGATAAAAAAATTTGTTAGTATATTACCGTTCATATCTTGTATACTATTTAAAAATTTAACATATAATATCTCAACTTTTCTTTCCCACTTGATGGTACTTCGGTGAAACATATAATATCTCAACTTTTCTTTCCCACTTGATGGTACTTCGGTGATAGAAAGAAAAAAATAAGTCTTTGTACTCTCTAACACCTTTGGTAGAACAAGATAAAATGGAACGCAAAATTTGTTATTCAATATTACACTCAGAAAAGTTTCTTAATGAGATATGGAGAAAATTAAAAGAAAAATGCACTTCAGAATCCCCAAATGATACCTGGCATAGAGAGCAATATTTTGTAAATCTTCCATATGATATAGAAGGCTTTTGCAACCTTAACGAGTCCTTCATAAATCAAAATATGCCAAGAGCGAGCCCTCCATAAATCTAAATATGCCCAGAGGAAATAAAAGATCTTTTAACATGAGGTTTTATTGAGACATCCAAGAGTGCTTGGGCTTGCAATGGATTTTATGTTAATAAGAACTCAGAGCAAAAGAAAGGGATACTATGAATAGTGGTGAATTATAAGCCACTAAATAAATTTCTTCTATCAATCACGTATTCATTCACTACTACACCACGGACACTTTTAAGATATTTTTTTACGACAAAAGAAATCTTTTGTCTTAAAATGTCACTTTTCATTTTAGTTATTTTACATCAAAATTTAATATCAATTGAATTGTCTTAAATATAAATTTTAAGACAAAAACAGTTTTAGACAAATATTTTAAGACAAAACTTTATATTTAAGACAAAAGAAGTTTGAGACAATAATATTTTAAGACAAAACTTTCTATTTAAGACAAAAATAATTTAAGACAAATATTTTGAGACAAAACTTTATATTTAAGACAAAAGTAGTTTGAGACAAAAACATTTTAAGACAAAACTTTATATTTAAGACATAAACAGTTTAAGACAAAATTATTTTAAGACGAAAACAATTTAAGACAAAATTATTTTAAGACAAAACTTTATATTTAAGACAAAAATAGTTTGAGACAAAAATATTTTAAGGCAGAACTTTATATTTAAGACAATGGCCACTTTAGATGAAACCTATTTAAGACAATTAACAATTAAGAATCGTTCGTGCTTTTATCTTTACATAGAATGTGTCATCTTTAGGCATGGGAGTCATCACTTGTCATGCAAAGGGAGGTTTGTTTTGCTTCAAGGGGAAATCCTTGTGAGAATGGGTTTTCCTCACCACATAGACATGTTTTGCACTCATTTCACACACTCTTACACAAGTATCACCTTTATCCTCCTAAAGTTCGTCATCAGAGCTGCACTTGTCGTAAGTTGCCACAAAGGTTGTTGCATTAAGCGAAGTATGTGTTATATGTTATAAAAGGTCTATGTTGTATCATTAAGTGTTCAGTTGTGTGATCATAGTCAACCTTTATTACTATTCACATCAGTTCAATTGATCCCACACTTAGCCAAATTTTGGAGTTTCCCTAGCAACCTAGCCTCATCCAACTTTCTTGAACTGCGCACTTCACATCTGTAACCCTCAAGATTTTCCCTTGCCTCTGGAATTGTGCAATGCACAAAAATCCTAGCCTCCCTTAGCATTCAAAATTGTGCAACGATTTCCTCCAATGTCCTTCCCTCAACGGGAACCCATTATCTCCATAAACTATGTAGTTTTGTCCATTGACTACCCAGTTTTCCTTGCATCCTGAAACTACGTAAATGTGACCTCCCAAGGCCTCATCCCACAATAATCACTTCCCATTGAAACTATGAAAGTATGTCTCTTAGGGGACACGAAGAAGGATGACATGTTAGATGACTCCTAAGGAGATGAGGGGAAAGATGAGCATACCAAGGAACCTAAGGTATGATAGAATATCAGGACTGCATGAAGACTCCATCTGATGTAGAACCCTTTGGAGGGTAGGTATGGAAAACAAAGAACATATTTTGAAATACACCTCTTACTGTAGCTTAAAGGACTATTTATCATTGTCGTATCCTTCTGTATTCAATGACATTCATGGTTGCAAGCACTGAAAGTCATTCCATCTATTTCCTCTACATGTCTTGCTCCCTTTCGCTTGTTTATTACATAGCTTAGAAGATGAAGAGTATTACCACTTTTTTATTTAAGCTATGGAGGTTGTGACCAACATGATCTTATGACTAACCAGGAAAGATGCAAGGCATCCTAAGTGGGATGGAATATGTTTGATGATATGTTTATAGTCAATACACTCTTTTGCATTACTCCTTTGCATTAAGCCTTGCTTTGTATCTTGCATGTACCCTCACTGCTTGTCATATTTTGCTACGTGCTGCTAGTAGTCTCTTAGCTCTTTCCTGACAATGCAGGGGAAGGAATTTCGTTCAACATGATTTCTTCAAGGCTCTTCATAGAAAGTATAGAGCTAAGAGAAGGAGATGTGGAATTTCACTATCAAAATCATGAAAACACTTTGCATGTTTGAATCTATCGAAGCAATTAAGCTATTGCTCAACAACATTGTCAGTCTTGGAAGACTAAAAAAGATCACATCTCTAGATATTATAAACTTCTTATTCACTTCATCCTAGAGATGGAATGTTTTAGAGGTATGAGTACCCAAAGAAGATACATTTGTGACTCCTTGCACTGAGTTTGTTTATCTGTTCCTTAGGTATGAAGGCATAACAAGAGGAACCAAAAACCATGAGATGCCTCACTGAAGGAATGTGGCCATACCACATTTCATAGGGAGTCTTGTTTATGATAGCATGAGATGGACACCTATTCTTTATATACACAACACATAGAACCACATCAACCCAAAACCTTATGAACTTAACATGTGAACTATGCCATGTTCATAGTGAAAGTAATACATTCCATTGAACTATGTGTTGAAAAATGCAGCAAGAAATTCTCAATTTGATTTTTCCTTGATTAAATTGATAAAATTTGAATTTCCGCATCATCAGACAACTTGGATGATGTTAACATGTGTGAAATGGCTTGTGTCACCCATTTTACTTAGTAAATTTGAGTTAGAGGAGATAGTGTTCAGTTATGCATATGTGATTTATAAATTGTAGCAATAAAGGTCACTTATCTCAGGTTGTCGTGAGTTAAACTAGTTACAACTTTTGGAGGAACTAGTGGAAGGTCATTTAAGTAGTGGGACTTCTCTCAAACTCAGTGATCATCAAGTTAACTGATCAATCAAACCAAAATAGTTAGTGCATGAAGATAAGTCGAGTTCCCTAATATTGGTGGAGATTCCAAGGCAGTTTTAATTTCTTGTAGCTCACATAGTTGTAAGAACTTACTATAACCATAGTGGAGGAGGTAGCTTGAGTAGGAGATTCTTGTGAAATTGGAGAGGGAATGATTGTTGGTAGCATTAATAGCCTACAAGAAATTTGTGTTGCACCACACTTCAATGTTTTGCACAGGGTTTTTGAGGGTGGATAATTTTTTTATGCTTTTTGGTCATGCACATCCTCACTAACTATCTTGGGAGGTCTGTAATAGTTCCTTGCATGCACATCCTCACTAAATATGTTTTGGGAGGTTTTTACTAGTTCCTTGCAAATTTATGTTTGTTAAGGCTTAACTACTTATGATCTTAGGTACTCACAACAGTCTGACAGTTTATGGAACTCTCCAAATCATCATTCCTAAAACGGTCCAACATAACGACTTGAGAGGAAGATGAGAATGGAACACTCTTATTGGAACTAGCCTAGAAGTAGTAGAATTGGTTTGTCGCAATGGCTTTATAGTTGTATCAGTCTAGTTGAGTGGTTCAAATTTGGTAAGCTTGGTCTTGTACTAAACATGACCTTAAAACACCAAAGTGACTAGTTCTCTACTAAACTGACCAATTTCGAAGAATGTAGTGCAACATAGATAATGACCACCAAATATTAATTTTTTGATAAAAAATACTTAAAAGAAAAAAAAAATATCTTAGCCCTAGGGCCCTATGAAACCTAACCCTAGTAATTGATGGTAATATTTAATTTTTAATGTTGAAGTAAAAGTCTAGATTCTCCTTATCTTTCCTTTTTGAAAAGGAAAGATAACGATAATGTAAGCATTTACTTAAATTTTTAATATTAACATTAATTGTTTCAAGTTGTTTCATAGTGGTTCCAACTTCATTCAGTTTGGAGAAAGTTGAATTTTAGATCTGATTCAAAATTTAGCTGGGTTAAACAGTTTTTAGGATTTCAAGATTAGTAGGATTGCAAGGTGTCCATTAGATTCTATGATGTATGATGGTATGGAATTGGCATTGAATCAATAGCACTAGACCAATGTACCTTGATGTTGGTTGCATTGATTGTTGAACTCCTTTGTCATGACATGAGTGTCTCCATGGCTTGAGTGAAGGTGTACATTTTCACTAGGGTCATGATAGAGGGGTTCAACAATCAATGCAACCACAACTAGACACTAGTACCATATGACAAGATTGTAAATTCTAAATTCTAGACTCTCAACTATGTCGCTATAGTTACTCATTAGTACTATGCTTATTTTTGGACTCTAGAGTTCATTTAGAGCCCCTTTGTTGATGTATTATGGTTCAAAGATGTATGTAGTTGGTGTTGTTTTGGTTATATGCACTCCTACTTACTATAAAAATGAGAAACATTATATATTTGTGTATAAATTATTTGGATTCACATGGATGCAGATGAATATATATGTTTTTCCCTAAAATTTGAATGTTTTATGTAGTTTTTGAATAACCTTTTGGTCATTTTTTTTTTTGGCTCCACTCTTCTTCACATTTTGGGGTTGACCGTATGGATGCAGATGAATGTACATGATTTTCCCTAAAATTTGAATGTTTTATGTATTTTTTGAATAATCAATTTTTTGGTCTAGTTTTGTTGGCTCTAGTCTGGTTCAAATTTTGGGGTTGACCATTTTGATGACTGGTCTAGTTTTGATAACATTGAAATAGAAGGCCCATTATTGTACCTCTTCATGACCAATGTTGTTTCCTTATAAATCCTGTCAAGAATAAGTTATCTTCATGTAGAAACAACTGTATTGAATTAAGAAAAAAAAAAGTGTAATTAGTTTCTCATTCAAAAGTATGAAACATATTTTGGGGCTTGTTAACAAAATTATTATCAACCATGGTTTATTTAGAAAATAACATATATTAAACTATATAATGAATTATTAAATTGATAACTATTTAATATGGGTTGAATTTTAGTGATATTTCTATGGATCATCTTATGATGTTGTGGACTATTCAGAAGTCTCGTCACTAGTAAGTCACATTTTTATGTCTCCTTCTCATGTTTATACAAAATAAAGTAGAGAATGGATGGGAATATTTAATTCATGATACTAAAAATGGGATCACAAATTATCTTAAGTTTACACACAATATATTGACAATGTATCCATGTGAGAAGTACTAGAGTGGAGGGATTGGATCAACCAAGCCTTTTCAATATATCAAATAATAGGCTTCAAGAGTTCATGTGTTGTAGTGATGGATGCATTAAAGAGGGACAATCAAATTAACTCAAACTACTAGAGTGGGATACTGATGGGTGGAGGTTAAGTTGTACCTATTATGGGAGTTGCATCTTTAGTGTCCCCTTTGTCTATATGTTCTCCTTAGGTGATGGAAATTCTTCACAAAACTATATTGAGCGTTAACGTTTGTTGATTACATAGTCATCTTGTTTCATTAATAGAATTATATTTCTTGATAAAACAAGTAGAAAAAATCCTATTGGTGTGTTAGGATTAAAAGTAATTTTTCCTTCCCCTAATATTATTTTTTAACTTGAGGAGGTGGAGGATTTTGAGGATGGCATATTATGTTCTTCTAAGCAATGTGAGTAGGCCTTTTACTTAGATTATCTAGGTAAAGAATTTTTTTCATGTGTTGTTAGACATGATCCAAGATGAAAGTATAAATATTTGTGGTTGGATCAATATATTATTTTTTAGCCATAATTTAGAGCAGAATATTTGGAGGAATCCACTTTGTGTGTCATTTTTACTACTTCTCCCACATTGAAAAGTTATGGAGAAAAGCCTTAGGATCAATCTTAAGGCCTTAAATGACCACATTTTTTGTTCTCAACCTTATTATGGACCTTTATTCCATAATTCACATACTTGTTGATAATGAAAATTTTCCCAACAATAGTTTGTGACTCTCACTAGTATGAGGTCCCAAAGGGACCTCACAAAATTTGGTATGAGAGGACCATTAAAATTTTGGCTCAACTCCCATGCTTAGTTGTGTGTAAGTACTATGAGATGTGTGTGATCATTACAATGATGGGTGCACCTATTGGACTAGTAGATATACTGAATGCAAGAATTCTAACCTATTTGAAGGGGAAAATTGATGAGAAAATTTGAGGTGATGGACTCGTAGAAAAATACATATATGCATATTTAAGGATTATTTATTATAAACCTGGAAGGTATTTCACACTTAAATTATAAAAATAAGACATATAATAGTCATTGACCAAACCAATAAGTATCCAATGTAGAATGAAACCAAATTGAAATGAAGTACAAGGGATGATACTTCCCAAGGATCAAACATGCACTTATTCTTCTCCAACAAGTCCTTATTAAGTACCTCTTGAATCTGAAATCCATTGTAAGTGATTGTCAAATTTGTCGGCTAGTAATTGAGGAGAACATTAAGAGTATATATCCTATCCATTGGTTCTCAGTGAATTATTCAAAGAAATCTCTTTAGAAAGTCATGTGGCATGTTGCTCCTGAATCAAGAAACCAAGCATCTTTCCATGAAGCAAGTGAAGCATTAAATAAGTCTTCAATTACTCCAATGTTGCAATGTGCCACAAGATAATGAGAAGATTCAAATGCTTTTCCTTTTTCTTTACCAGGTGTTTTACCATGTTCAATGAAGGATTGTTCAATGTTGCTACCATAGGCAATGCACCAATGCAATAAACTTATGATACCAAACAACACACAATGATGAACCAACACATGGTGATGAACCAATGAACCAGCTGGACATCAACGCAGATTATAGGGGTAGCATTCCAACACAGAGAGCATTGAATGCACCAAACAACATGGTTCACAACCATTAAAAAGGACTCACCACAACATTTAAACAACCATCCAACCATCCATACACATGACTTGTAATCCTATTTAGAACTTAAATAATACTTAGGATTAGCAAGGGTTATGAACAAAGTAATCTATATGCCATGACTCTTTTATAAAAGTTCTTATTTTTAACAACTCACATTCTAATTCATACCAATCCAACACATCTCAATGCAGGGTTTTCATGTATCAAATCAACGTTGTTGCAGCAGAGCACACACCATTGAAAGAATCAGTCACAATTTTTAGGAATTCTAGGCACAATTCAACAGTCTTCTCAGGACTTCAAATGACCTCACATGGAATATACAGTAGGGGCACATGCTTGGAATAATAACATATCTATATAGAGCGCAAAGGGATAGAATATAGAATGAATTAATGGTAGGGAATATGTCAATGACTATGAGCTACAAGAGGAGAAAGTTGAATTGGAACCTGTTCCTCTAATACCATGTCAGGCGAGGTTTGTAACTCTGAATCAAATTGTTTTTTGCATTAAAAGAGAATATGAATATATTCAAGGAGCGATAGACTATTGGGTTTCATCTCCCAATGTCTGTTCGTCTTCTATCTTTATTTTTTTTCTTTTTAGAATATTTACATAAGTTATCCTAATCCCAAAGATTGGGTGCCAGCATTTCCAATATTTGTTCTCAATCCAAATTCCTATTTGGCATGCCTATACTAAGGCTACAAATTCACCTCATCACACAATTAGTATGTGACCTATTCACCTATATGGGCCTCAAATCATTCTAACATCATATCGTCCATAATATTCATCTGAACCTACTATGAAAGTCATGTGCATCAGCTATCATCTCCATGGATATAATCGTGTCCTCCAAGATATCCTCAATCTTATCAATGCACCACTTTAATAATGCTAATGTCTCTCAATTTGTAGTGTTAGGTCATTCAACTACTTCTCTCCTTTTCCATTTGTGTCTGATGCCACTAGTTTCCTCTATTACTGAGTCACAAGGAAGACACTTGCACACCTACCGTCATCATCCTACTCACAATAGGCACCAACTGTGGGATTAGGCATGAAATGATAACCAAATAGTCTGTGTGAAATGGTGACCTTCTTTAGGAAGAAGAGTTGAAAACTGTAGACAACGTGAGGTCATAGTTTCGATTTTCATTGAAACAACATCAAGATCACTATTGTGGAGTGAGAAAGGGAATCGAGAATATATGCTTATTGCTTAAGAGACAGTGAAGATAATATATTTTCCGATGTCGTTATGAGGTAGGTCCATCGGTCTGAGCACCATTTGGTGGATAGTGAGGACCAATGTACTTGTTCTTTCAAGGTATTATGTCAAGCTGGTCCAGTTGCAAATTGAAGGACATTTTTGCAAGAACATTTTCTTTTTTACTATAGGAAGCATTGAAATTAATCCTGTAATTAATGATTTGATAATGTCAGTGGAGGAAAATAAAATTAGCCTTGAGGACATGGCCTGTTGGTAGGAAGTAATATATATATATATATATATATATATATATATATATATATATATATATATATATATCCAAGGTTGTATTGATATGGCATCTCAAATATGTAGTAGTATCTATATACGCCATTGGATATATTGTTGTAGCAGTGTCATCTATATTAGTCCCTAATAGTTTGGAGGTATTTTCTCAATGACATATAACTCTAATAAGGATTATCAGATATTTATGTAGATGACTTAATAATGATCTAGCACCTAAGTTTCTCATGTACTCTTTCTTCACTGTGATAAAGGATGGTTGGTTACAACTTTGGGTCATGGGGCACTATGGCCTCGTTGGGCTAAGAAGTTTTGCTACTAGGCCTTTTTCCACTTAGTTTATGTGGCTAAACTAATCTTTCACACTCATCCTTGAGCTAATTCTTTGTTTATCTTCAATAAGTGTTGTAGGGTAGAATTTATTGAACTTTAGCTTTGGGCATGGACTCTTACTTCACTGTGATAAAAGAGAGTTAGTTACAATTTAGAGTCACTAGGTAGTAAGGATATGTAAGGTTGAGAAGTGTTGTTTCTAGGCCATCAGCCACTTAGGTTATGTCACTAAACTAATTAATTGGACATGTTATTGAACCAATGCTTTGATCATCGTCAATAGGTGTTATGGAGTAGGTTATGTTGAACTTTGGCTCTGGATATGGACTCTTTCTTTGTTGTGACAAGGGACGGTTAGTTAGAATTCAAGGTCACTTGGCAATGAGGAATCACTAGGTTAAGAAGCATCACTGCTAGTCCTTCCACCCCTCGACTCATGTTGTTGAAATAACCAATTAATTCACTAATGAGCTAATACTTTGGTTATTTTCAATAGGTGCTTTAAGTAGGTTTGGTCGAATTATGACTCAAGCAGGGACTTCATATGACATTAAGCTCACCAATGAACCTATGACATGTTGGTTAAATGACACAATTTCAACCTCTGTGAAAGGAAAAAAAGACAATGTTAATAAATTCAAACATTTTATCAACCACACTAAAGAACAATTAACCATTAGAGAATAATCCAATTTTAACCTATGTTTGAAAAAAATACAAAATACTATAAAGTGAATATAGTTAAATTTAACCATATGCATCAATATGGCTTGCTTTTGGTCACACACGGGGTTTGTAGAATGTTAGGAGGTGCAATATGGGTTGCCTTTTATTCATACACAAGGTTTATAGTTTGTTATGATGTACATTGTGGGTTCGGTATTACTATGATTTCCTTCACTCAAGTGATATGTTAAAACAAGACGAAGTTGAGTAGAAGTCCTATGTAAAATTTAATGTCACAAATATTCTCATTTGAAAGACAATTAAAAAACTTTCAATCCTTACATGTATATTTAAAAGCACTTATGATGATAAAAAAATAATACAATTTGAATGATGTAATGTGAACAAAGTGAGATGCATTAGTAGAAAGATTTAACTTCCCAAGACAATTGCTTGCAGCCTGGGATGATTAGAATTCAAAATGCCAAGTCTCTTTAGTGTTATTTTGACAAAAATATGTTGGGAATTAAAGACTTGCAATCCAAATATTCTAAAACTGCAATATCAATCATTGAAAATTACAAGTTTAGGTTTTTATATATCTCTAAATTAACATAGAATCTCAGAATTACAATTTAAGCAAGATACCCAACAATTTCAATGATTGATTATTTGCTAAATTTCAAGAAAAACCATAAATATGAAACAACCATCATGATTATTAATTTTTTATTTTTTTTTGTAGGCTAAGGTGTTGCTCTCTTTTTTCTATTACTTCAAAACAAGATACATATCAAAATAAGGTAGCCTTCCACTCGCCCTCTTGGGGAAACCGAGTATTTAAGCCACCTGAAGTTCTTAATAGCCGCCCAAAAATAAAAGACCCATAGTCTAGTTGTCCAAGCTAAATACACTAAGCAATCTTTCAGGTTTCTAATCCAACTTACTTGCATATAACAGATTTCAACATCTAATACATGGAGCACACTGGAATTAACTATACTATGTATTTTCATCAAAATTAAAAAACCTATCTGAAATTACTCCGCTTCTGCCTCTGGACGCTGGGTAGTCTCCCTGTTTGCATTCTGATTTCCTTCCTTTATCAGTTGTTGGATCTCATCCAGCTTCTTTTCCTACATCTCCAAGGAAATCTGGATAATTTGGAGCCCCCTCCTCAGGTTGGGAACCCCCTGCGCAAGTTCAGCCATCTCTGTTGCAGCTTGCTCCAGAGCTTTGGCCAACAATCTTTTCATTACCCAATATATATGAAGGGACTGTTTAAATAATGACATTCTGCCTCGAGTGTTACCAGGGTCGTGGAGGAGGAACTCCCAGTCCTCCATCTCGGAATCCGACTGAGCTTGAATGGCGTTTTCCTCCATATTCTGGATAATTCTTCTAATTTTGGGGCTCGTGTTCTGGTTATAAGCCGTCTCTACTTGCTGGATTTTCCTGTCCAGCGACCGGCTTGTCTTCTTGCCCAATCTCCCTCTCTGCCCTCGTCGTCCTCCCCTTGCTCCTCGGTACCTGCTCGCTCCTCTGCCTCTCATGCTGCTCGGTTCTGTCCTGCTTCCAGCCTGTCTGCTTCCCCTTCGTCTGCCGCTCTGCCTTACCCTTCCTCCCCGTTGTCCTGACTTCTCATCACTGTTTTGTTGGTTCTCCCACCCTTCTACAGATCTGCTATGCTCCTTATCCCGCCTACATTTATCTTGCCAATCCTCCTCCTCCTCAGAATCATCGTAAACTTCATGTATTTCTTCAATTGTCTCTTCCTTCGCTATCGCCTTGCCTTTTCTATCCCTTTCTCTGCATACCTCGGCTTCCATTTCTTCTGCAATCCTTGCTCTCTTTCTAGTTTCCATGGCAGCCTCAGTAGGTTTTCGGCGTAACCTCTCTCTGTAACAGCTCACCACCTCTGTTCCTCTCCTCGCTCTCTGGGTTCCTAGGCAATTTTCTTGCTGTTGAATCCCTTGTTGCCGCTCATTTATAATCCTTCTTTCCCTACTCCTCTTGCCTATCAACTTGGCCTTTCGATGCCACCTGTTGATTCGCCCTCTGCCTTTCCTATCAACTGTCCGACTTACTTCATTTCCATTTATGGATTCTGACATACCTCTTTTTCCTCCTCTCCGATCACTTGCGTTAATTGTCTTGCTGCAAGGTGGTTTCTTCATTCCTGTCACCGCACACTCCTGCTGTACTACAGCATGCCTGTCCATGATATCCTTTCTTCGCCTTATCTGACATTCATTAAATGTCTGGGCTTTCCGATTCGTCTCACCTGTCCGTCGCACGAATGCTATGATTCTCATATGTTGCTTGTTCATTGTTTTCATTCGTTGCTTTTTCATGGTCATAATTAATGATACTGGCCAATTCCTCCCACTCTCTGTTGGGCCGCAACATTCTCCATTGATTGTCAATCTTGCCGCTTCGATCCTTGCAACCCCAATTCGCAAGGAAATCTGCCGCTCGATTTCCACTCCTTTTCACATGGTTGAAAATTTTATATTCAATTTTTTTCAGAAGGTCCGCTATTTCTTGAACGATCCCTACCGTGCGCCAACTATTGGTGACCTGCTCCCAATTCTTCCCGTTATTCAGTTTCTTTAGGATTTCAATTTCCATCTGGGAATCTCCTTCTATTTCCAGTTTTCTATAGCCGTTTTGAATCGCAATTCTCAAACCCTGGTGAATCGCCCATAATTCGGCTTCATTATTTGTCATCTCGCCACCCCACTCTGCATAGATCCATCTGGTGTTTCTCTGGCTATCTCGGAAGATTCCTCCGAATCCAGCATTACCTGGGTTCCCCTTTGAAGCCCCATCAAAGTTCAATTTCATAAAGTTGTCTTTGGGGTATGCAAACTTGTCGTGGCTTTGAGGTCTCGTAATAAATCTATCAATTTTTTTGTTATGCACCATTTCAAAATTCAAATTTAGGTTCTTTAGAATTTGCTCCTCTCCCTGGTCTGCTTTCCAGTCTTCCGCATCCCACTTCTCTACCAAAATTGATTCTCTAGTTAAGTTCACTACTCTGTCCCATATTGTTACCGTGTTTTTAGCTTTGTCTTGGAAAATTCTGCGGTTCCTTTCTTTCCATACCATCCAAATCATAAAACCGGCAATGAGATCCCAGGCCTTTCGGATTACTTTACATTGAAATTTTTCTTTCTGCCATTGAAAAATCACTTCATTTGTTTCTCTCGGAGACCTCTCAGGTTTCTGGAATAATTTCCGGATTTCCATCCACAGGTTCCTGGCATAAACACACTTGATTAGTAGGTGCTCTTGCATTTCCGCTTCTTTATTACACAAGTAGCATTTTGAAGGCCCACTGAAACCTTTCTTTTGAAGTTTATCCCATGTCAGGATCTTATCCTTAGCTACTAACCATGCAAAGAGAGTAATTTTCGGCCACCAATTTTTGCCCCAGATGACCTTCCATTCTTGGTTTTCTTCAGCGGTTCCCTGATGGTCTGCCAGATAGTACGCCTCCTTGACCGTAAAGGATCCTTTCATAGACTTCCCCCATCTGAGGATATCCCTACCCGTTCGCGCTTTTACTTTCCTGGACTCTACCTCTTCCATGAACGCTTCCTGTTGTTCTTGATTTATCTCCATGCCCCATTCCTCTGGAGTTGTCCATTTCCGCCATATTCCATCCAGTTCATTTTCTTTCCAATAATCTTTGACATATATACGATTGTCTCCTATCCTATCCTGTATATTCTGGATTTTTTGTATTCTGCACATTTTCTCCCTTTGTTGCCAATTCTCATCCCAGAATTTGGCCTCCCCTCCTTCTCTAATTTCCCAGAAAGCGTTCTTATCTACTATATCTCGATTTTGACGGGCTAGATCCCAGATTGCCGATCCCTTCGGGGTTTCCTGCATTCGGTAAATACTCTCTGTAGTATCTGGCATATCGTACTTGTGTCTCCATATTTGTTTCCATAGATCGTTGCCCCCTCTCAGCCATCGCCACCAAATTTTTGCACCAAGCACCTTGTTGAGTTTGTCCGGATCGCGGAGACCCAATCCTCCCTCCTCCTTTTGTTTCGTCAGGTGTTTCCATGATACTAAGGCCCACTTCTTCTGCTGGGATGAACCTCCCCATATGAAATTCCTCAGGATTTCTCTGATCTTAGTGCATACTCCTTGAGGCACTGCCATAATCGATAATGGATATATGGGGATTGCTTGTAGCACTGATTTTACCAGAACAATCCTTCCAGCAATGTTTAAGGTTCTGAAAGCCCAGCTAGCCACTCTGTTTTTTAATTTCTCTAGGACTCCTTGCCAGTTTTTCTGTCTTTTAGAATTGAAGTCCAAAACGTTTCCCAAGTATTTGGTTGGGAGGTTCCCTTGCTTAAAATCCAGCATCTTGGTCAAGTGGCTTTTAACTGGCTCTATGGTATTGAATATGAAGGTGCAGGATTTATCCTTATTGATTTCCATCCCCGATGCTTCCGCAAATAAATCCAAGACCTTCTTCAGGTTCCTCACTTCTTTCACAGTTGGTTCCCCAAATAACATGATATCATCAACGAATTGCTGATGGGTTATTGGCAGTTCATTACCCCATAGTCTTAGCCCTTTGATTTTATTTGCTGCTCTTTCTTTTTTAAGGTATCTGCCCAAGCCTTCTGCTGCAAGAATAAAGAGGAAAGGAGATAGGGGATCGCCTTGTCTTATTCCTCTAGAAGCCTTGAAGATTTTCGAGGGGGTTCCATTGATTAAAATTGAGAAGTTTGGGGTTGATATAAGACTGTGAACCCACTTTATCCACCTACTCCCAAAACCAAAACTTCCCAAAATTTCTTCCAAATATTGCCAATTGATCCTATCATAAGCTTTTGACAAATCTAATTTTACCATCATTCCTTTTTGTTTCTTTGCCTTCAAAGAGTGGATTACTTCTTGAGTGACCACTAGACCATCTAGAATTTGTCGACCTTCTACGAACCCAGTTTGTTCAGGGGATATTAGACTATCTAGCAGGGGTTTCAGTCTTTTGGCCATCAAAGATGCAATTATTTTATAGATAACATTACATAGGGCAATGGGTCTAAATCCCTTGGCATCCTCTGAATTATCGCTTTTAGGAATCAGAGTGAAAAAAGTGGAGTTAAGAGCTGGCCATACCTTTTGGTTCATACGAGATTCTTCTATTAGATCCAGAATTTCCTTTCCCATGAAGTGCCAACCCGCTTGATAGAAATCGACCGTAAAGCCATCCGGTCCTGGCGCTGTTCCTTTCTTCATGCTCATCACTACTTCCTCCACCTCTTCCATACTAGCAGCTCTCATTAGGGCTCTATTCTGGTCTTCTGTAACAATTCTAGGAATTGCCGTGCAAACTTCCTTTATAGCTTCAGACCTGTCTATTTGAGGTTCTGTCAATATTCCTTTGTGATATTCCATCAACACTTTTTCAATCCCTTCCTGATCAACAATCCTCTCTCCTCTCTCGTTTTTGATAGAAAATATTCTGTTCCTTTGCCTGTGTTGTACCATTGCTTGATGAAAAAATCTAGTGTTCCTTTCCCCCTCCCTGAGCCATTTTATTCTGGATTTCTGTCTCCATAAGACTTCTTCCTGCTTTCTCCTCTCCTCAAGTTTTCCTAAAATTATCCCTTCTTTTCTGCTGCTTTCCTCTGTTCTCCCTTCATTTATTATCCTTTGTTGCAAAGCTTCCATTTCTTCTTCTAACTTCTGCTTTTCCTCCATGATATTTCCAAATTCTTCCTTGTTCCATTTCTTTATCCTTCCTTTTAGTTCCTTAAGTTTGAGTTGGAAGGTATGCATTTTTCCTTTACCCTGTACTGTGCTTTGCGACCACCATTCTTCCATTTTTTCTAAGAATTCCGGGTGTCTAAGCCAGAAGGCTTCAAATCTAAAGGGCTTCTTGTCGAGATTAGCCTTAATGTCCACTTCCAATCTAATCGGCCAGTGATCAGAGCCGAGAGATGGCATGATCTTTGCTTCTACGAATACATCTCTGTTCATAATTATTTCTGATACTAAAAACCGATCCAGTCTGGATGCTATCTGATTTTTCCCCCCTCTCCTATTGTTCCATGTGTAGACTCCGTTGATAGTTGGTAAATCAACCAGCCTCAGACCATCTATCATATCATTGAACATTTCCATATATTGGTCTGTTTTCCTTATACCTCCCTTTTTCTCTTTTAAGGACCGGATTACATTGAAGTCCCCTCCTACAATCCATGCTGTCTCCGGGTGCAGTCTTTGAGTTGCTTGCAAGTTTTTAATGAAGTTTTCTCTGTCTCCCGGAGTATGAGGACCATACACCCCTGAAATGATAACCCTTTCCTTTGTTCCCGCTATTCTTCCCATGCCTGTAAGGATTCTGGTCATACTGGTCCAACTCTCGAAAATTATCTCATTTGGGTTCCACAATATTGCAATGCCTCCCGCTGAACCGATTGCATCCTGTCCCATGACTTCATATTGGAGTTTACTATTTTTTATTATTCCTTCCATCTGCTGCATGGTGATCTTTGTTTCTTGTAGAATCATGATGCTTGGTCTGTCTTTTTTTAGTTTCTCTTTCATATATCTCTATTTACCCTTACTATTCAAACCTCTAATATTCCAGCTGATGATAATCATTTTAAACTCTTTTAGAGGAGTGGAAAAATACCTCGGAAAGAGGTATCACTTTACCTGAATTTATCAAAATTTCGCCAACTGTTTGTATCGTTTCATTCATTGTTTTCCTCCCTCTTTTCCTACTGCTCTTGCTTGTCCCACCTATTCCAATCTGATCTTTCTCCTGTTCTCGTGGTATGGTATCCTATTTTTCCATATTCTCCCCGTTCCTTTCTTTATATTTCTGAAAAGTCTCCTTATATAGTTGTTTTTGGCTGTCTGGTATGAATCTTTCGTCTAAATTTTTCCATTCCTGAATTAGCTGTCTCATAATTCTTTCTTCTTCTTCCTCGTTTTCTTTCTGATTTTCCGTTTCCATTTGGGAATGGTCCGTTAGTATTTCTATCTTTTCCGCTATTTGCCTTTCATACATTTCTCTTGTTCCTGTATCTTTTTCTCTGGTTTCCTTGATTATTTCCATGGGTTCGTTTTCCGGATCCTCTTCCTCTACCACTTTGTCTTCGCCCTCTTCGCTGTTGTCCTGGAGGATTTTGAATTTATTTTTACTTTCAATGCTTCGTGACTCCGTTTGTGTCTGCATCCTTATTCCTTCCTTACCTGTTTTCTTCTTTCTGGTAACCTGTTGGAAGCCCTTATCATTCTCCTCGGGTCTCTCTGTTTCCCTTTGTTGTTCTTCTCTTTTCCTAGTGTATTCATCTTCCTTATTTAAAGGGCATTGTCTGTATAGATGGCCATACTCATGGCATCTTCTGCATCTAAAGGGGATATGCTCATAATCTAAAGGCTGTTGCCAGACTTCATCGTGGTATTCTAGTTCTATGAATTCCGGCAGAGGTTCAGCTATATTCATGTAAACACACAATCTTGCGTACGACGTATACTTACCTTTCTTCGTTGCTTCCGCTACTTTGACAAAGGCACCGATCGTGTTACCTATCCCTTCCATAATTTCAGGGTCCCAAAATTCCACTGGTAATCCAAACAATCTGACCCAGATCGGGGCTTCCAGCATCTTTTCATTGTCAGGATTGTATCTTTCTTCCCAGTATTTCATGAACAGTCCTGCGTTGTTCATGAAATATGGTCCTTCCTCAAAAACCCTTTCTTTATCCCCCAGATTCGCAAATATTGCTGTAAAAAACCCTTTTGGTCTCCATCTCTGGTAAATCCACCTGTATAGTTCTTTTTCCGTAGGCCAATATCCTACGAACTTGCAGATCAGTGCATGATCTTTCATATAACTGTTGTACTCCTCCAGTTTGTTGTTGGGTATGACGTATCTGGGTTTCTTCTGTGCCCTAGGTAAACACTTTCCTCCGGTCTTCATTTGCCACAGCTTGCCCATCACTGGTGCTTCTTTATTATTCTCCCTGGCCACATTCTGGATACCGCTGCCGCTTGCCTCTCCTGCAACTATGTTCTTATAGAAGGGGATCTCTCCCCTCCCTTGCCGGTTTTCCATCATTGCGTTCAGCACCCGCTGCTTGAGAAATTTCCGTTCCTGCGCGAGGTTCCTTGTTCTTCCCTCCGCTTCGCTCCAACTTCCCCTGCTCTTTCCCCCTTCGCTCGCTTCTTTCTGCGATCCCTGCTATTCCACCTGCAAACCCTAGCCCGCCGCTCGCCTCAACATGCTTAGGGTTTCCGCCCAAACACAACACCTATTTCATGGCTCCCTTCTTAAACCTTTTTCTGTGGCTTCTCATCATGATTATTAATTTTAAAACAACATTACCAATTGTATAATAATTATTAAGATGATTAATCAATATATTTATATAAATAAACTATTTCAGATAATTGTGAAATATAATAAACATTTAATTTAGATCTTAGGATTTTGTGATCCATAATGTAGTAAGCATGTCTTTCGGATTAATCACATCAATATTATTTGGTCGACATTTCAAACTAGATAATGTGGTTCATCCTCATGACATTTAATTTTTTATTAAATTTTATTATATTCATGAAATACACGACATAAAATAAATTAAGAGTTTCCATGAATGAAAAGAATCTCACTATAATCTAGGTTAATTGAAAAATGTGAAAAACTTTCAACTATATTGTTCCACCATGAATGACGTTTAAAACTTGCTAGAGCTCCTTTTGGTTGAAATATTTTTTTCATATTTTTACGGATAAGAGAGGACTAGTTTATGATAAGTGGTTAAAGCTTTCTTTTATACATTAAACACCACGTAAAAACCCCAAAAAATCTAAGAAATATAAACGACCATCTTCACGCTCACATTTAAATCAAATTTGAGTGCTATAAACATGACTTGGAGTGGAACGCTATAATCAATTGGAATAAAGGAATTGTCTTGAGAAATACAGGGTAGGGCAGGGCCAGAGGAGAAGCCATGAGCTTGGCAGCAACAACATCAACGTATCTAGCTCGTAGAGTGGCTCAGAAGGAGAGGGTACAGTTGTTGTATCGTCGATGCTTGAAGGATGCCCTTAGCTGGGTCGTTCACAGGCGTTTATTCTGGGAGGATGTAAGTAAATAAAACCCTTCTCATTAAAGATTTTACATGCCCTGTTTTTTCCAGTTTTGTTTATTACCAATCACAGCGACAACTCTGTAATTTTTCTTGAAATGTTTGTCATCCAGAACAGGCTCTATTTCACATTTTCTTGGAGAGATTTATTGGTTGATCAATAATTAGGGCACAATTAATTGATCTTGAGTGACCAAATCGTAGTGTAAGTTTTTACACTTCTTTTTTGCCAATTATCTGGCGTACGTTGCACATTTGGATGCATAAGGAAGGGGATCTTCCTATAAATCTCATTGGTAATGCCCGATAGGGGCAGATGACCTGCCGAGGCCGCATGTTGTTGGTCTGAGAATTTCAGTTAGCTATTTGCATGGGGAACCTTTTTTGGTTAACTTTATTCCAGGTCGATCTTGAAAGTTGCATATAGGAATATCCAGATCCTCCATATAAAAACTCTATCAGATGCGTTTGAAAAAAATTTTACGGCTTCGATTTTACCTGTGACTTCTGCCATTTTCAGTGGTTTTACTTCTCCTGTAAGATATTTTTTGTCGATTATTCAAGTTAGAAGCACTGTTTTCTGGGCGGAGTTATTGACAGTGTCATCATTGATTGATGCTAATCATGTCTATTGTTCATTGCTGCCACAATTCTCCATTTCTTCTGTTTTGAATCTTGATGTTAATGCTTAAAAGCTTCCTTCAACTGTCAATAGAAAGTAATATACAGGGATTTCAAAAGAAAAATGGGGTGGGTTGTGCGTGTGGCCTCCACAAGCGCTACCAACAATTTCCCAACCACAGATTGGCTGACACCCAGTTCACTTGGGTTACCAGTAAATAATGGAAGCAGCACGCGTAGGTCCACTGCCCTCTGTCAGCAACACCCACCAACTGCAGTACAAGCCACGAGCTCCACGGCAAGCCTAAATGGTAGACAACAAGAGCAACAATGATTCATGTACTAAAATGCAGAGTCCCATAAGAGTCAGCAGAAAGCCCTAAAATCAGAGGGAGAGGGTCTGTCTAGGGAATATTTTTAAGGCCAACTTGCAGCTAGAAGCATTGAAAACGTAAAACAATCGTGGCAAATTCCAAGTCCCTGAGCCAGACCACAGTGTCTCTATGGAAAAGTTGTGACCGACTTGTTGCAAAATGCACAGAGACAATAAATGTTGTGACAAACAGTGTCACTGTTTTTGGTGAATTTGAAGTTTAAAATTCGAAATTCGTCGAATCTTAAGGCGAATTGAATTAATTCGACTCACATTTGGCGAATTCCAAGCTGAATTGGATTTCAAATTCAAGCCAAACCTCGAGCGAATCTCAAGCGAATGAATTCGACCAAATTTTCAAATTTTGTGCTCAAAATTCAACGGAAAAGTAAAAAATTAAAAGCCCTTGGCTCTTTCCACGCAATTTTTGGTTCTCTATGTGTAGTTTTTTCCACATCCTTGGTTTTCATCTCTCCAAGGTCATGTGGCAGCTGTAATAGCAATTTTCTTGAGCTACTTTGCGACTATAAACTCTGCATTCCACCACCCTCCGTGTTGAAAATTAGCGAGAAAAGTGATTCCTTGATTTGTGCCTTAATTCAAAGAGTCAAAGTCGAGTTCCTTTTTTGTGCATGGAGTTTCCCTAAAAATTAGGAGTGCATGAGGTAGTTAACTAATGTGTTGAAGTTGAAGGTAGAGTTTTGATCTTCTAGCGTGTGAGTTGATTAAGGAAAAGCATGAGTGATTGAGTTTCAAGTGGTTGACTTGAAATAGGACATGTTGCATGAGTAGTTAACTCATGCTAACTCATCAATCACAAAAACACTTACCTTAATTAGAAACTCACTAATTTTAGCCATTTGAATTGCTTTAAAAGGAGCGAAGGCACAAGATTAATCATTGTTTTGGTGAGCACGAGTTGGTGAGACCAAGCAATAGGAAGCACAAGTTTGTGCGTGGAGCTTGTGAGAGGAAGAGTGTGCGAGAGAAGCTTGTGCACAAGTTAGTAGAGGGCAGCAAAGATCAACAATATTGCAAGGGTTTCATTCTTAGATCAAGCAGGAAAGACAGGTGTGTCTTTTAGATTGAAACAATTGTATTTTGTAAGAGATCAATTGCTCAATTTTTGTTATCAATAAAATTATCATCAAGCAAAGGGTTTTCCTAGTTGGGTTTCCTAGTAAAAAAATGTTTTGAATTGTGTGACTGTGTTTTATTCTCCGTTCCTATTATGTTGCACTCTAGTAGAGAATTTTTGTGTCTTATGAATAGAACTAGGTTTAGATTGTTCATAGCAGCAGATCAAATTCGTGGAAAATCTACACTCTGCATGTCTTGACTTTGCCCAACTGTCAAGTCATGGACACTGTTGTGTGCATCGACAACCCTCCTCCACAAGACCTCCAAGTGGATGTTGCAAACATGGTCCCAACCCCTACAAATTTTTTCATGTTTTCTATAGACTCATCCACTTGACAAGTGTTAACTTTCTTCCATGCAAGTTTTCATCTATTATATGTATTTTTAAACTTTATAAGATGTCAAATTTAATGCCAAATTTTATTAGGGAAATTTTCATTTGTGAAATTTTGTCAAACTTCAACGTTGTCAAGCTTGAATTCAAATTTGAACTAGGTGACTTTGGCCTACTTTGAGCTTGAACGTTGTCCTTTTTCCATCTTGTAGTTGTAACCATATCCTACCACCACTTCCACCTAGATTGTTGCTAGAGGCTTTGTTGAATATGCTTTGGGTTGATTCCTATCTTCTCTCTGGGTTGGTGGGATCCATGGGGGACTTTTGAATGGGTGAGGCTTTAATAGATCCCATGTTTTCTCTCACCCTATGGAAGACCTCCAAGGGGGAGTACTTCTCTTCAAAAAAAAAATTGTTGCATGCGAGTTGTAGAGACCATAGCACCTCGAGAAGTAAGACCAGGGAGTTTTCCTTTTTCCCTTATGATAATCCAATGAGGGGCTTGCTTTAGTGAATTCCCTACCTAGTTTCCTTTAAAAGGGAAGGTGCCCCAATGGTGCTTCAGACCTCTAGAGAGAAGTGGCAATTTATGAACAAGTGATTTACCATCTCTCTTTCATGTAGGGGACATTTTCTTGGGCCTTCCAAACTTTTGCATCGAATATTATTGCATGTGAAAATGGTATTTCTTAGTGCCAACTATGTGAAGCAGATGGATTTGGGGGGAGCCTTGACCTTCCAGATAATGCTCCGCTACGAAGGTGGTGGGTCTTGGATTTGTTGGTGGTTAAAAATCAATTCATATGCCAATTTAATTGAGTAGGTACCCTAGGTTGGATTTGCACTCCAAGCATTTGAATCCTCTTCTCACCTTATCTTGATTCTAGCCTTATTTAGTTGAAGTCTCATCTCCTCCCATTGGATTGTTGCTGGCCCTATTAGCCCCAAGTTGATATTGCTACTCTAGACCTAATCTAGGGATTGGTGAGTGTGTGGGAAATATAGATCTACTAGGTGCTAAATGCCTTTAAAGCTTAAAAGCCTCCATGAGCTCACATGGCATTTTGTAGTGTACCTCTTTGCCTATCCAAAAATTTGTAGCCACTTGGATGCTAGCCTTGTTTCCTACTTTCCAAATTAGGTAAGATCCAATTAAATGGTAAGAAGATGATATATCTTTCCAAAATTTTACCCCCTTTTTTGGTTCTTGTATGGGGATCTCATTCAATTTGTGATAGTTCTCAGGGAAATGTATTTTATATGTAGGATTTCCAGCCTCCTTTCATTGCTAATGTTGTCAAGAAAATTTGAATGTTTTTTATGCCAAGAACTCCCTACTCATTTGGCATTGATGTTGATTCCTAGCTTATTAGTGACTTGCCCTTCTTTTCCAAGTTTTCATTCCAAATGAATCTAAACATGATTTGTCTCATACTTTTGAAGATCTGCTTTGGTATATATGTAAGTGACAACAAAAAATCCAACATGTTGATTATATGTTTTAAGAGGACAAGCCTTCCAATGATTGAAATCCATCTATTGAGCAATGATTTATTCTAGAGTTTAGCTTGTCAAGGATCCAAATCCAATCTTGATATCTGTAGTTATTCGATTCCAGTTTGAACCCTTGGTATGCCATGCTTTCCTTGAAATGTTGCATTATGAAAGGGATGAAGCCTTCTATCATCCTTTTTTGAGCTTGGTTAACATAGGTGAAATGAATGGATGATTTTTTGGAGATTTACCTCAATGTCTATCACATCACATAATTGCTTTAGGATGGTCCACAAGCATTTGGCCTTTTCCATTGCTCCATTGCCAAAATGTAGCAAGTTGTCCATAAACATGAGATGGAAAAGAATTTCTCCTTCTACCACTTTGATGCTTTCAATTCTATAGAAAAATATTATGAAATTTGTAGCCCTCCTAGTTTCAAGTGTTTTGTATATTGTTTAATGCCCCCAGCCCCAAACTCTTAGCTGATATAAAATTTAATGCAAATTAATTTGAAACATTCAGGACTACTCTACATTTTTCATTTTCCTTCAAGCTGATATAAAAAATTTATGCAAGCATTTAACACACAGGACACAAGTGTTTTTGGTCAACGAGACCTTGGAAAAACCCACAAAGGGAAAACCAGTCTTCAAAGAGGATTTATTAGCTTCTGAGGAAAAATATTACAGAGATAATTAACAACAGGGTGTACTTATCTTTCCCTTGGGAAGAGTGCCTCAGTGAGTCCACTTTCTCTCTACTTTCTGAACCAAAAACTTTGACTCCTTAATAAACTTTTGTTCAGCGTTCAAAGACTAGCATCTCAGACCTCTGGCTAATATTTTTCCCTTGAAATTCAAGCTTTAACATTGACCTAGACTGCTTAGAAATGCATGTCAGTCAACCCTCTTTTAATGTTCAACCCATGTTGACTAACCAACAATCACTTCCTCAATTTTTGTGCTACCTATCTCTCTATAACTGTCCCGAATTTTTAACTGACTGCTGGAGGAGTGACCTCAGAAAATTGTGCAGATTGTTGCCTAGAAATTTATGTAGTTTGAAACTTCTCTCTACCACGAAAATCACTGAACCAGACCTCTGTTTATACTTCAAACAGTGTGCCGAAATGCTCTGGTTGCCTCAATTTTCGTGCCCTTCCCTTGAGCTTGAACCTGGCCTCCTAGAAACTCGGGGTTGTTGTAGCAAGTGTTCTCAACTGTAAAACCTTCTCCCTCAGCTTTCTCCTCCTCTTCTCCTTTCTCCCTCTCTTTTCGAAAATTCTCATGTGAAGAATGAATGATATCTCTTTCCTTTTCTCCCTTTTTGTCTTTCATTAGATAGGATATCCCTAACCCTATTGATCAAGGGTTGAGATTAGATCTCATCCCATGAGATCAATGGTGGAGATCATTCCCTCACTTGACCCCCTTTTAATGTAGTCCCCCTCATTAATGACTCCTAGTCACTTTATAACTATAGTTTTGTACCTTATACTTTTTCTCCACATAAAGTCACTTTAACAATATAAAGTGTCTTTAATATTAGAAAGTACTTTTTCTCATAAAGGCACTTTCAAGCATAAAGTGACATTAATATAAAGTACCTAGTACATGTACCACATAAAGTGACTTTTACACCATGACTTTAATATAACCCATAAAGTCACATACCAAAAAGATAACTAAAGTGTCTTCCTAGGCAAAAAGGCTAATGCACTAGGAAACACCTCCTTGGTACCCTTATTATTTTTAACACTCCCTCTTATCCAGGAAGGTGTTTCTCACCACTCCCATCCTTTCTCTAAAATACACATGCTTGCCCCTTGGCAATGACTTGGTGAGAATATTTGTAACCTGTTCATCAGTGGATATATACTGAAGCCTCATTGCCCCTCGTTGAACCGAATCCCTGATGAAGTGGTACTTGATCTTTATATGCTTTGACCGGTCATGAAATACTAGATTCTTCATGAATTTGATGCAACTCTGATTATCACAGTATATTGTAGTTGGTCTCAACCTTTGATCAAATAAGCCACATGTCATCTTGCAAAGCCAAATAGCCTTACAACTAGCCTCACAAATAACCTGACTAGCTGCAATATACTCAGCTTTCGCTGAGCTCAATGCTATTGATCTCTTCTTCTTGCTTAACCACAACACCATTGCTGAACCCAACATGAAACAACATTCGGAAGTACTCTTTCGGTCACTAGAACTCCCTGCCCAGTCTGAGTTTGTACAACCAGTCACCCTGACTCCATCTCCTGGGATATAGGCCAGACCATAGTCCATTGTGCCTTGTAGGTACCTCAACCTGTCACCCTGACTCCATCTCCTCGGATATAGTCCAGAACATAGTCCATTGTGCCTTGTAGGTACCTCAACACATGTTTCACAACCACCTAGTGCACTCTCCTGGGATCCATCATAAACTGACTCAATGTGTTGATTGCGAAATAGATATCCAGTGTAGTGTTGACTAGATACATCAAAGAACCGATCAATTGGCGATACAAGGTGGGGTTCCCCAACTCAAAATTTGAAGCATGCAACTTCTTCCATTTGGTGATCATAGGAGTAGCCATAGGCTTGCAATCCTCCATACGAACTCAGTATGTCCCTTGCATCTCTGCCCTGGCCCACAAACATATGCCCATCCTCCTGCCAAACCTCCAACCCCAAAAAGTAATGCATTAGTCCTAGATCAGTCATATCAAACTCTGAAGCAAGGTCCCTCTTGCAATGTTGGATGAGTATGTCCTCTCCTG
The DNA here is from genome assembly GCA_031772625.1 of Pinus tabuliformis. NCBI lineage: Eukaryota > Viridiplantae > Streptophyta > Pinopsida > Pinales > Pinaceae > Pinus > Pinus tabuliformis. The sequence goes on along the minus strand of CM062819.1, from coordinate 567,633,328 downwards.
TAATAAACAAGTCATCCACATATAGAACTAGAATGAGTGGATCGTCACCAACCATGATAAAGTATAGGTTCGGATCTGCATCACTCTTCTGGAAACCCATTTGTTGCAAGTAGGTATCTATCCTCTCGTACCATGCTCTCGACACCTGCTTTAGTCTGTATAAGGATTTTTTAAGCCTACACACATGGGACTCTCTCCCATGATCAAAGCCCTATGGCTGTTCAATGTACACCTCCTCCTATATGACCCCATTGAGAAAGGTGGTCTTCACATCCATCTGGTGAATCCTCCAACCTATCTCAACTTCTATCGATATCACTGATCTAATAGAGGTATAACGAGAAACTGGTGTGAAGGCCTCCTCATAGTCAACTCCCTCTACCTGTGAGAACCCTTGTGCCACAAAACGAGCTTTGAACTTTTCCATGTTGCCATCTGCAACATGTTTGATCTTATAGAGCCATTTGGAAGTCACCACTAACTTCCCCTCAAGTCTCGACACTATCTCCCATACATCATTCTTCATGATGGAGGTATACTCCTTCACCATGGCATCTCTCCAGATCTGTTGACTAGCAACCTCCTCGTAGCTACCCGGTTCAGTTTCCACAACATTTTCCATGTAGCCACTCAACCTCTCTGGTGGTATGCTCTCCTGCACTGATCACTTGGGTTTCCCACTATCTCCTGTGCTTCCTCTTCCCTATAGTAGCCTCCTCTACTGGAATGGGAAAATCCTCAACTAGAGCCTCTCCTCTTAACGAGGAAGGCCCTCCCATGGTCTGTGGTAAACCTATACAATGAGACCCTCTGCCTAGTGACACTGGACTTTATGAACCTGTTACCCTAGAAGTAGGTGATCCTCCTGACCGTGGTGTACCACTTGAAGATCCTAATACCTGTGGTGTGGCCCCTTGCTGAGGAGCTTGCTGCTCTACCCAATCAACCTCCAGAGACCTCCTCAAGACCCTCTCCTCTTCAAATCTCACATCTCGCCTCAGGACAACTTTCCTCTGTGCAGGAATGTATATATGATAAACCTTGTTGGTCTCACTGTAACACCCAAAGATACCCTTCTTTGCAGTGGGTTCTAGCTTCGTTCTCTTCTCCTCAGGGACATGTGAATATGTAAGGCACCAAAAAATCATGATGTGCGCAATCTCAGGCTTCTTCCTAGAAAAAACATCCTTAGGAGTCTTACTCCCCAAAACACTATGTGGGCTCTTGTTTTGTAGATACACTGTAGTGTTACATGCCTCGACCCATAAAAAATGGGTAGCCTCTGATCATGCAACATAGCTCTAGCTGCACCCACTATGGCCCTAATCTTCCTCTCTGCCACCCCATTTTGTTGGGGGTTATAAGGCACTATGTACTCTATCTTGATGCTCGCACTCCTACAAAACTCCTTCATCTCCTTGGAGGTATACTCACCCCCATTGTCTATTCTCAACATCTTAATCTTCTTCCCCATCTGATTCTCCATAAGAGCCTTAAACTCTTGGAACATCTTGAAGACCTCATCCTTGGTCTTCATAAAGAAAATACAGGTCTTCTTGGAGTAGTCATCAATGAAGGTCACATAGTACTCATGTCCACTTAATGATACATGAGACATAGGACCACACACATCAGAGTGTAGCAAGTTTAGGATACCTACTATTCTGTTGTCATTGCTTGGGAAATGTGTCTTAGTGTACTTTCCAAAAGCACATCCCCTGTACACATCATGATGCTCAGTGCTGAACTCAGGTAAACCTGTAACCATCTCTCTCAGCAACCTGAATGCTCCATGGTGAAAGTGGGCCATCCTCCCATGCCATATCTCACACAACTCACTGTTGTTGGTCTCTGCCACCAAGGCTCTAGTAGGTTAAAACATAAACCTGTATAGCCTCCCACTACGAACTCCAATCACTCTAGAAGACTCGACACTAGATCCCATGGGATATATAAGCACTTGTCCTCCTTGGAACAACACGTCATACCCTCTTTCCTCAATATTGGAGACTGAAATCAAGTTCTTCTTCAGCCCTGGAACATAAAGAACATTCATCACTTTGAAAGGAGGTGAAGACTCCCTTTGAAATGATATTGTCTCCACTCCTATTGCTCTGATCTTGGCATTATCTTCAAGCACAACCTCCAAGTCAATATCATCCTCTGTCAGACTCGTGAAGTGCTCTCTCACTCCAGTCATATTGCAGGAAGCTCCACTGTCTACAAACCACATGGCGGAAGACGTGACACTCATGGCAAGGCTCACCACTAAGGCAAACTTCGTGTCACATTTGGAGGCAAACTCATCCACCTCTGCCGAAGTTGTTGTGCCCTTCTTCTTATTCTTCTTGGTGTGACACTTTACAACACAGTGACCCAACTTCCCACAATGTGGTGTGCTAGGGAAATTTTCCCTAGGTTTTCTCACACCGTTAGGTATTATTCAACAATTTAACACTTCTCATGGGTAACAATTTTAATACCACAGTTCACAATTTATAAAATTTAATGAACAATACATTCCAACTAATTAGTTACAACCAGATAACTCAATATACATGTCACCATGACAATTAAACGATATACCCCAGTTTCGCCAAGAAAATATAGACTAATTGTATTCACTGTCAAATAATTTAATTCCAGCCTCACACACAATTTCTAATTAAGTTCCCAAATATGGAGTTCAACAAGAATTTTAGCGACTATAACAACAAATAAAAAAAAGTCTGGTGGTATGACTCAGCGTCCTGGCTTGCTATTAATCTTTCATTTTGTCATCCCATGGCAGGGTTAGGATTTAGTTCTTGTTTAGATCCCACGCATTTCCATGTAGCCACCGGTCAGTAAATCGGTTATTCCAAGCCTAGACGTCGGGTCCCCTTAATCCTTAGCGGGGATCGAAGCTCGACAACGATGATTCTTATTTAAATATTTCATTGTGTTACCATTGTATGGGCCCTTGAAATATGCCCTGCCCTTTCGTATCACCAAAACGAAACCTTCCAACGAATCACGTATGCTACGAAATGTGTGGATATTTACTGGGTCACTGAAAAAATGCTTAGATTCTATCGATTGTTTGGCTGTTGGACCCCCCATGGAAACTTTCTAGCAAATCACGTCCAACGAACTATGTTTTCTTCAGTGTTCGAATTTGTGTCTGACATGTCACAAGATTATTTTAGGAAGCTTACACTTAGCACGGAATTATTGCGAGTGGGTAGGCAGCCGTTCACTACAATACCAGGCACGTATCCTTCGTTCAATTTCATGCTAGAAAACTTGTATGTGGCTTTGCTTCAGAAAGAAATCCCGACTTGCCACAGAATAGAATCGTATGGTCCAATTTCTCTCTATCCAAAACTTCGTTAGGGTTTTTGTTCTCATATTTAGCTTTGCAGTACTTTAGAAACCAGATTGAATCTAGCTCAATTAAATGGATGCCACCTCAGAAGAGTTTGAATTGGTTTGTTAATCCTTTTAGATCAGAAAAGCCTGCCCAATAACCTACTCCAAAACAAAACAAAAAAAAGAAATAGAACTAACTAGGGTGGAATATTTTACCACCGAAATTAGTGGAAGGAAGGGGTCTTAAAACCCTTAGAGCCTCAGGCTCAAGAAAAACAGAGATAAATTGATCTACAAAATGATGATTCCAAATGAATTCGTCCCTCTCATATTTATAGATTTCGTAGAGGGGGTCTCTTCTTCTAAAATGATTGAGTAAACTTTACTCCAAGCCCCAATTTTGGGTTTCTTCGCCTGTGGGAATTTTGGGTTTTTTCCCCTTTATGGAGGACTATAGCCTACGGGGATCGATAGGCTACTTCATTCTTTGGATGACTAATTTCTTGGGAACATTACAGTCCCCCCTTCCTGACATTGCTTGTCCTCAAGCAATGACAAATCTTGTTGTTGCCCACTTTGTTTCCCTTCTTTGATGTACTGGAAGCATTTTCTGATATCCTCCATATATTGGTATTTTGACTTTTGCAATTTGATGACTTTTTTGCTGATTATTAATTCCTTCTATAATGGATAAAGAAGGGGATTTACTTCTTTCCCCTGCTACTTTTATTTCTGCAACTTCAGTTTCATCTTTATTCATGGGAAGGACACGAATCAAGGGTGGCAAAAAAGAATCAATAAAATTCTTTTGTCCCTCTGCTAGTGTTTTTATAACAGAAACTGCAAATCTTGTCATTGAATTAGCTGAACTAGTCTCAATTGAAATCTGATGAGCAGTAACCATTGTAAGATGTCTCTGAATCAGTTCCCCAACCATGGGCTGCAGTACTATTATGTCTGGTAGTGTATTCATAGCATCTAAGGGATATGCATCAAAGACCATTTTTAACAAAGTACATAATGACTTCCCTATACTCAATAGCTTGCTGTTGAAACAAGATTCTAGTAGTTGAGTTACCTATTGAACATTGTTTCAAATAAACAAATGTGGCTTCTTTTCTAAAACCTTATTCATGACATCAAGGCCGTGTAAGAGGATTGTTGAAGGATCTTTGTTTTTCCCTGAAGGCTGTGAATTCCCTTCCAAATTATTGAGCTTTACATTAACTGTTGGCCAAACCTCCAAAGCCTCCGATAGCAGCTTTAACATCTCTTTGTATATTGCAGACATTTCTTTATCCTTGGGTTCAAAATTAGGAAGGCCACTTTCTTTTTTAACTTTCTTGGTCAAAGAATCTGGAAAGCCTGAAGCATCAGATGGACGTTTTGCATGTACTGTTACTCTGATCATGTAACCTCCTACAACTGGAGTCAAAAGTGGCATATCCATAGACTGAACATGCCCCTCTATGTCTGATGTTGCATGTGCTTCTACTTGATGTTGTTTTTCCCATGCAACAACAAGCCCAACGAGCTCTATAGCTAGATGTCTATTTTCTGGGGGAGTGTTTTGATATAGTCCAAGGTGACAGAGAGAATTTAGCATCTATGACACAATTTGGGCTTGATAGCTATAAAACAAGTTTGAATGCCGTAAGTAAGCTGGAAAATGTGAACCAAATTAGAAATTGAATGGCACTCTTCAACTAGTATTTCCTTCATATAATGGATCCTTAGAGGTATCTTGCTTTCTACCAAGAGAAATATCTGTGATAGTTGTGGTATGAATATATGCAGAGCTCGGTTAACTATATCCTTGTTCTCTAGTTGGGACATTTTTAAAAGCTCAAGAAATGCGTGAAGTATGGTTTTCACAAGAACTTCATGAGCCTGAAGATATTGGAAAAACGTAACAAAGGCACACGGCTTGCTGGCACTTTCCTTTTGAGTGAGAGTTTGCCACTAAATTTTCAAGTTCCTTTTTACAGTCCACAAGATCATTAAGGAGATACTTCAGCAAGTGCGTTGCTAGCTGCAAAAACTCTATCTTTAAGGGCTCACTGTATTCTGCACTTATCCTTTCAAGTGGATCAATCATCTTTTCAACAATAGTTTTTATAATAGAAGGATCAATAACATGACCATTTTGAAAGGCATGGACCAACATAAGAAGAATCAAAATTTGCATAGCAATGACTACTTCATCATGTGTCAGTTCCTTGGACCAAAATAAATTTGAAAAGTGCACCAGAAGTGCCTTCTTCATTTGAGGATTGTATCCTTGTTTATCAGGTCTTTGACAAGCCTCTCGCTTTCTTTCACCTGTTCCAAGATGAGTCTTTGTTCATGACATATGCGGTTTTGTACAGGACAATTTTAACCAATGTTGACACCTGTGAAATTCCCTAGAGATGGGCATCCTGCTGCATGGTCTTCCCAGTAGTATGTATGTAACCATTACCCCAAACTTCCATCAGCAGAACGTTGACCCACACATTCATGTCAATTGCAACTTTTCAGATGCTAACTCTTCATTTCTAATATATGGTTCAACACCCATAAAAGAACCAACTAGCAAATTCTTGTCATTATTAACATCTCCAAAACTCTTGTCGTCATCAACATCAAGAGATGCTCTGTTGGGTCCCTATAATACTAGTGATTACCCCATTACTATTGTAGTTGTACCCCTTACTAATATTGTTGTGCCCCTATTATCCCCATATTGTTATTACTGTGCCCCATAGAATCCCTCTATTGTTATTTTTGTGGCTTTATATTATTATTGTTAGGTTGGCTGGGTTATATTATGACTCCTTAGACTCCTATATATAGAAAGGAGGTTTTGTCATTTGAATCATCGAAGAATTGTTCATTTATGTAATGTAAAGGAGGTTGCCCCCTCGAAGAGGCTGAATTATAAGGCATTGATCTATCTTTTCTATCTTTTTCTTGAGTTGGTTTCATAACATTTGGTATTAGAGCTTTGGATTCTAGGGTTTCGCTGCTCCAAACAGGTCATCGTGGAATTTTCGCTATAATTTTTTTTCTGCGACATTTCAGAAGTTGAAAAACAAACCCATTTGAGAAGAAATCGCGCTAAACCTCGGGTCCAAATTTCAGAGCTGTTCGCGCTATATTTGCAGAGATATGATCTGAGGAAGTTGGTCTTTTTGCAGACTCTTGAATTTCATTCCAAACAGGTGACCTGGGGAAAAGAGTCATAACATTCTCTCTGGGGATCAGATTGAAATTTTGTAAGAAGATACAGAAATATGATGGAATGTAGTTTCTTGTATGCATTTTGCAGATCTAAAGGTCGAAACAGTGACTCGTGGCACGTCATACAAGTTCGCTCTACTGAACTAGTCTATAATCAAGTCACTGTGGGAGATTTCACATAACTCTTCCTTGGAGAATCCAATTTGGGTGAGACTTGTGGCATTGGAAAGAGGAAACAGAGGGATACTAGAGTTCACAAATTCAGATCTAGATGATTGGAAAGTATAGAGATACATCAGAGGCAATATCGAGCCCCTACAAAGTGAAAAAAGGTGTGTAGATTTTCTTAAATTTTTGCTTAAGCTTGGTTTGAAAATTTATTTTGAAGGAATTCAAAGGGCATAGTAGAGCATTATTATCGGTAACTGATGCCCCGAGGAAAGAAAATGCAAAAACCTAGTAAGGAACCTGAAACCTATAGCATGACTCATGAAGAAGAGGAAGAAGAAAAGGAGAAAGAAAAGTCAAAAGAAGAGGATATACTCCAGGAACAAAGCCTAGATAAAGAAGAAATGAATCCGACCATATCTTGTAATGCATTGATGGGAATTACCACTCATCAAACCATCAAGATAGAAGGACAAATCAAGAATAAAAAGGTAATAGTGTTGATTGATTCAGGAAGTACCCACAATTTTATTCATTGTAAGGTAGCAAGAGAATTGAATTGCTTCTTATATCCAGCACCAGAGTGTCAAGTGATGGTTGCAAATGGAGGAACAATAAATTGCTTGGGAAAGTGCCATAATATCAAGCTATCCATGGGAGAATATGTATTGACTAGCCCAATGCTTTCCATTCCAATGGGAGGTGCTGATGTTGTACTAGGAGTCCAATGGCTACAATCCTTGGGTACAATAGCTTTTAATTTTCAAGATCTTTTCATGAAATTTTCTGTGGAAGGAAAGGAAGTTGAATTAAGGGGTATTGCAGGGAAACCGGGAAAGATAATCAGCTCTAACAGTATGACAAAGCTTCTAAAAAAGGAACAAAGAGGTGTAATTGCACAATTATGTTTGCTAGATGTGTCCACAGTGGAATCATGTATTTCTCCAGATCTCCAAAAAGTCTTGGACAATCATTCCAAGGTATTTGAGACTCCCAAAGGTCTCCCACCTATTCGTGATCATGATCATGCTATTCATCTGATTCCAGGAATTGTTCCTCCAAACATCAGACCGTACAGATATCCTTATGCCCAAAAGAGTGAAATTGAACGTATGGTTGCAGAAATGCTAGAGGCTGGTATAATTCAACCGAGTCAAAGTTCTTTCTCTACTGCAGTCGTATTGGTGCACAAGAAGGATGGATCATGGTGCATGTGTCTGGATTATAGGGAGCTCAACAAGCTCACTATTAAAGATAAGTTTCCCATTCCTGTCATTGATGAATTACTAGATGAATTGCATGGATCAATTTACTTCACCAAGTTGGATCTTCATTCAGGATATCATCAAATCAGAATGAAGATTGAAGACATTCCAAAAATAGCATTTAGAACTCATGAGGGTCATTATGAATTTTTGGTCATGCCTTTTGGCCTTACCAATGCACCTTCAACATTTCAAGGTTTGATGAATTCAATTTTCAAACCATTCCTTAGAAAATTTGTGTTAGTATTTTTTGATGATATACTAATCTACAGCAAGTCTTGGAAGGATCATGTTGAACATGTTGACAGGGTGCTATAACTATTGGAGGAGAAACAATTATATGCAAAAAGATCCAAATGTTTCTTTGGAGTACAAGAGGTGGAATATCTGGGTCATATTGTATCTCATGAAGGAGTTAAGGTAGACCCTATCAAAATTAAAGCCATTAAGGAATGGAAAATTCCCACATCCATAAAGCATCTGCGAGGATTTCTCGGGTTGACAGGGTATTATAGCAAGTTTGTTAAGAATTATGGGAGAAGAGCAGTACCTCTAATAGCATTATTGAAGAAAGATGCGTTTTCATGGACTCTAGAAGCAACAAAGGCATTCGAGCATCTTAAAGAGGCAATGTGCCAAGCACCAGTCTTAGCTACACCGGACTTCACAAAAACCTTTAATGTGGAATGTGATGCTTCAGGAAATGGAATTGGTGCCGTTTTAATGCAAGATGAAAGACCCATTGCTTTTGAAAGTCGTCCAATCAAGGGAAATTTTTTACACAAAGCTATTTATGAGGAGGAAATGTTGGCAATACTCCATGCACTTAAGAAATGGCGACCCTACCTAATGGGAAGACACTTCAAGGTAAAAACGGATCATGATAGCCTTAAATACTTTTTAAAACAAAGATTATCCTCTGAAGAGCAACAAAAGTGTGTCACAAAGATGTTGGGTTATGACTTTGAAATCATCTACAAAAAAGGGAAGCAAAATGTGGTGGCAGATGCACTCTCAAGAAAGGATGAGGATGTGGAAGCATTGTTGTGCACCATTTCTATTATCCATCTAGATTGGATAAACGAAGCAAGGGAGGAATGGAAGAATGACGAATAAGTGTGGGAACTTATTCGAAAGTTACAACAAGATTCCAGTATGTCTAATACATTTAGCTGGCAAAATGATTCGTTATGGTACAAAGATCGCTTATACCTCTGTAAGAATTCCCAGCTAAAACAAAAGATTCTTATGGAATTGCACACTTCTCCCTTAGGAGGGCACTCAACATTTTTAAAAACTTACCACACGGTTAAGAAGGAATTTTTTTGGGATGGCCTTAAATTAGATATTCAAAATTTTGTGGCAGAATGTTTGGTTTGCCAAAAAAATAAAGTTGAAACAATTAAGACACCGGGTCTATTACAACCTTTATCCATTCCAAGCCAACGTTGGGAGGAGGTTTCAATGGATTTTATCACATGTTTACCCAAGTCTGAGGGAAAGAGTGTCATCATGGTGGTAGTTGACAGACTTACCAATTATGCACACTTTTGTGCATTATCACATCCATTTAATGCCAGTACAGTTTCTACTGCATTTATGGAAACAATTCAAAAGCTACATGGAAACCCAAATATTATTGTAAGTGACAAAGATCTCATTTTCACTGGAAATTTTTGGACAAAATTATTTTCTTGTCTTGGTACTCAGTTAGCTCATAACTCATCTTATCATCCTCAATCTGATGGGAAAACGGAGATAGTAAACAAATGTTTGGAAGGATATCTTCGTTGCTTTGTATCTGATAAATAGACACAATGGGTCAAATGGTTGCCTCTGGATGAATGGTGGTATAACACTTCCTTCCATACAGCAACAAAAATGACCCCATTTATGGCACTTTATGGGTATTAGCCACCATCCATCACATCATATTTAAGAGAAAATTCTAAGGTTCAAGCAGTGGAACATCACATTGAACATCAACAACAAGTCCTCCAACTCTTAAAGGATAACCTCGTGTTGGCACAGAATAGAATGAAACAACAGGTAGATCAACATCGTAGCGAAAGAAGTTTTGATGTAGGTGATTGGGTATTCCTATGGCTACATCCATATAAGCAAATGTCCCTTAAGCAAGCTAAGAAGGATAATAAATTATCACCAAAGTATTATGGTCCATACAAGGTGTTGCAAAAGATTGGTACTATGGCATACAAATTGGAGCTTCCTGCAGCTTCTCGATTGCACCAGTTTTCCGTGTTTCATGTTTAAATAAGGTTATAGGCGACAAGCTCCCAGTTCAAACAACATTGCCAGAACTTGATGAGGAAGGAAAAATTATATTGGAACCGGAAGCAGTCACAGAAACAAGAACTCGACAGCTACGAAATCGATCAATTTCAGAGTATCTTATCAAGTGGAAGAACTTATCTGCTAAAGATTCCACATGGGAGGATGAGAATTTTATACAGAAGCATCCAGAACTTCTCAAGCGTTGAGGACAACACTTTTTTGAAGGAGAGGGGCATGTTGGGTCCCTATAATACTAGTGATTACCCCATTACTATTGTAGTTGTACCCCTTATTAATATTGTTGTGCCCCTATTATCCCCATATTGTTATTACTGTGCCCCATAGAATCCCTCTATTGTTATTTTTGTGGCTTTATATTATTATTGTTAGGTCGACTGGGTTATATTTTGACTCCTTAGACTCCTATATATAGAAAGGAGGTTTTGTCATTTGAATCATCCAAGAATTTTTCATTTATGTAATGTAAAGGGGGTTGCCCCCTCGAAGAGGCTGAATTCTAAGGCGTTGATCTATCTTTTCTATCTTTTTCTTGAGCTGGTTTCATAACATGCTCTGTTGTCACTAGGAACATCTAAAAACACACTCTTGTCACTTCTAGTAGTAGTTACAACACCCAAAGGTAGATTGTAAGCTGAAGTGGATCTGGTATCAGAATACAGTCTATCATTAAAATGCAATTCCAACTTAGAATTTGGCATTTCATCCATTTCAATAGGTGTACATCCCATCTGCAAAGGTAAGATTTCATTCAAAGGCTTTCCCCCACTAATATTTTTCTTTGTATTAGTTCCAGTGGCTCGGTATGGGAAGGATTTTGTCCTACGGGACATACTTTCTACATCAGTACCCAGTTCACCATTTGCATCATTGAACCTTTTATCTAGAGAAATTTCCCCGTTAATTATTTCTACAATATAGTCCCTGTTGCCTCCATATAGGGTGGTCCCCACATCGGTTGTGGCCCCTTTTTTAAATGGAGCTCCAAGAGTATAGTTCTTAGGATCACCATAAATTGAAGTGCCTGCAGCTAAAGAAATGCCAACATCTTCAACCGACAAAACAGGTTCTCCCTGAACAGAAACCACAAATGTAGTAGTAGTTTCTGTAGGTTGTCCAAGGGTTTTGAACTTGATTTTTTTAGGTCCTCAATGTGAATTAGTTTCCTCAAAATTTGATTCTGGTCATCAACACCATCAAGAACCCTTGATTTTTCATTAATAGCGTGTTGGTCACTATGTTGCTCATATATTTCTTCATCATTATGTAGTTATTTCTTGTACTTGGGTCGCCTGCTCTGGGAAGATTGCAACTTTTGGACCTGATGTTGAGCCTGCATTGGTCTAAACTCATTCTGAAGAGGTGCTTCAGCTTGACATGTTGGTGGCTCATAATTACTTCCACTTTTCAATGGCCCATTGTCTGATCCAACTTTACCATTTTCACTGTCAAGATATTTTCCATTTTCGCCATCAAGGGTTGCACTAGCAGTGACAGCTAAAGTTGGCAATCGATTACTATCTCCATCCCTTTTAATTAAATTTGGCTGATTGCATACCTTCTTTTCTGGGGGATACAACCATGTCCATGCTTTAGCCTTTGCTTCAAATTTCCTTATACTTTGTTCTTCAGGCCTGGGCTCATGATCAATGTCGTTTGGTTTGTTTTTCTTGCCACTATGCTAGAAATCGTCTAGACTTTTTTTTTTCTTATGTTGCTATATTCTTCTAGTCTTTTGTTCCATTCTTGTAGCCTGTTGATATTTTCTTGGCTTAGGGTTAAACTTGATAGCCACATGTGAATTTTCAATCTTTATTGTCTTTGTTTATGATTTCTCTCACCGTGGTCCTCGTGAGCTACGACACTCTCTAAATTTCCATTTATAGAAGGATCCAACAAATTTTCTTGAATGATGATGGTGGGAAAATAATGAAATTGTATTACTCTGCTTCTAAATGCTCTGAGGCAATGCATGCCGACAAATTTCCTTTGGTCCCAAAATACTATTTAGATACTTTTCATGCTTATAAATAAATTAGGGTATTGTTGTTTTATCAATAATTTTGTGCCATTGAACTTTAGTCTACTAAGGAATTTGTCGAGAGTAAAATTAGGTTTGATTAGATTGAAGTGAATTTCCTAATTCTTATCACACCTCATGACATACTTTAATAAAATTTCAATTTGCAAGGGATTATTTATTTTCTTAGAAAGTACTCAACCCATTTCACTTGATGTATTGGCTAGTTAAAACTGATCCCACATTGAATATATTAAGTGTTAATATCATATTCAATTCTTGCTAGCTATATAATTTAACATCTACTCCAAAACCAACCTTTTTCTAGAACATGATATGTTGTGTGAAAGTATGTTGTTAAGATAGGGTTGCAATGAAGATGTTATTGGTTTATTTTTGTTCACAATAATGGGTGGATTTTATATTAGCGAAAGTCATGGTTGAACCAAATAGCATTGTAATACAAAATTTATGGAGTTTGGCTACAAACTGATGACAAAAAGACAGTTTATCCTCAAGACTTACCCTAAAATTGATTTTCCTCTTCTAGCCTTTGAAGGTTTGGTAGGTATATTTCTTTACATATTGAAATAACAAGAGAGGACATATACATAAATACACTTGCCCAGATGTTGTAGAATCAAAGGGATAAGACAATATGACATTTGAGAGGAGATTTAGATTTAGGTATGAGGTGACAACAATTGAAAGGACAATATATTTTCATGTAAAATACCTACACCTTAGTCAAAATAATTTTTGGTTATTTATTCTTGATGGTTCAGTGATCAACTTGTACTAGGGTTAATAATTCACTTAGTCTCACTTGAAATTTTAATAGATTAATAATGATATAACTAGGAATACAAACCCAGGCATTTAGGGTTGAAATTAGTCATCTTAGTTTGTTGTTCTAATGAGAGGTTTATTTGAGAGAGAGCTTGGCTGAGTTGAATCTCGTATATGCTATTCAATGAAAGTTGAAGGTTGGGTTTTCTTGTTTTCTACCACATATGATGACAAACTATGATGAAAATCCATTAATTGGTAGCATATCTATGAGAGTGTGTCTATGTCATTTTTTGTGTGGGGGTATGCATATTAGGAACATATTGAATATTTTAGAATAGTTCCTACTCACAATGTTTTTAAGTTCATACAGTGGTCAACTGAATCGCTAAAGAAATGACATGAGAGATCTCAGTGAATTTTAGAGAAGATGAAACTTGGCCATAGGTATAGACAATGAAATTTAAGGTATTATAGGTTATAAATTGATATACTGAGTGATTAGTTATAGCAATTAGATTCAGTTCTAGAGACAACAATGAGTCATGACAATCTTCTAACTAATCAAAATTTTACCTGAAATTCTAGTAGATAGTCCTTAGGTTGACCCCTCAAATTGTAGGTTGAGTTGCAAGCACTGATTCACTTTTATAGACAATGGCCAAATACATGCTTCTTGCATGGGCTTCTCCCTTAATTGAATGACATGGCACATTAAAGTGAAAGAAGGTGTTTCTCCTACAAATGTTTTCCAATTCATTACTCTGCAATTGCTATTTCAGGGAACCCGTTCCTTTGTATGGTCAGAAACAATGTCATTGGAACCATGTCTGACTTTACTTCTTCTACAACTTCTGCCCCTGAAATTTCCACTACACAACTACTTTTTCCTCAAAGTTCCTAGAATTATCCATGGATATTGTTCTTGCTAGGATGTGTTGGAACTTCTCCAACTACCAAAAGCCTCATTCCATGAGCTATGTGATGATGTTGTCAATGCAACATTGTCATTTAGCATATAATCATGGACAATCTTGTGGGTATTTTCAAGAGATTTCAAGACATGGCGCATGGTTGGCATCTTGGATGGTTGAGGATTGAGACAAGCTTTAGCTATTATAGCCACAACCCATACTTCCTCTAGCAGATCCTCATCTAAAATGAGATAAGAATCAATGAATCGGGTAAGAGTATCCTTGTCATAAATGTTGATTAGTGGCAAGGCATGGTCTAGCCACGAAGAGCCACCAACTCACATGTCATTACATTCAATGTTGGTAATGTTCGGCTGAAATGATCTACAGTAGGACTTTTCCAAAATAGTAAACATCATGAGCACATGTCGTGGGTGGTGAACCTAAGTCTCTGTGGTCCCATGAACTGCATTTATGCACCTCGAAAACATTACAAAATTATTAAAACTCCAATTCCTATATCTACAACAAAATGAAATTTGTGTATTCTATGATTACAATCCCATATTATGGAAATAGTAGAGCTTGTATATCTTGAATTCTTCACAAATATAAAGTAAATTTAGCCAAAGATTGTTGAACAAGCCAATCAATGATTAGAGATGGATAAATATGATGCTAGAGTTTGGGGTCTGGGGTCCAGGGGATGTTGAGCCATAACTAACATTTTTTTAACAAAGCAAAAAGAGCACATGAAAATTTTGAATATATCATACCAAAGGCCATGGGATACATACTGGGAAATGGCCAAGAGCCATGCAACCAAGCAAGATTGAGAGTCTCCATCTTGACTACCTACAAAACTTAAGCTACTAAGTCATACTTCAAATTATATCCATCATGTGATATAATGATGGAATGGAGTGGGACATCTATATATTTAGAGTTAAGATGGATGTGTGCTAGTGCCATAGTAGTACTATATCCTCCAATGACTTCCTCTCTCGAAATTCATATTATTTACTCATTTAAAGATGCATGTGTCCCCACTTTTGAAATGAGATGAGGGAAATGAGTAGAAAATTCATCTTCTAGAAACCTATTATCTTGGGTTGGGATTTTACCCTTGTTTTCCATTATGTAAATAGTGATAATGCCATGATGAGTTGACCTAGGGCACACCTTTAAGAAAGTATCATTATCAAATAAGGCCTAGAAATCTAAAAAGTTATCCATTTGAATGATATATAGGATTATATTTGTCTAGATGGGATATATAGCATCATATTAGAGGCAACATTGAGAGAGCCATATCAGTCTTGAGAAGGGGTCGTATTCCATTCATATAGCTGAGCATTCTCTTGAGGATGAGTTGTTAATATGTTGTGGTTGTTTACTTCCTATAGTTGATTCTGAGTTCATTGTATTTTGGCATTTATGTGGCAGTGTATATATCTATATAGATCACATTCGATTTCCTTGTATGCCTTGTATCTTTCATGCTAATATTAATACTGTTAATATTAGAACTATCATATAATTTCTCGGTTTGCAATGTAATACAAAAAAAAAAATTATCAGTTGTCATTATGACTATTATCTAGTTTTGTACTGGCTAAGTAAGGATGAAAGTTATTTCTTTGTTCTGAAGAGTTTTTATGGGAATATATCCTTATCAGCATATGTTATTTTAAACCAAAACCCAAGAAATTCACCTACAACAATATCATCAGCAAACTGATTGACAAAAAGATTCACTGGGAAATTTATAACAAACTTGAGAAATATAGTACTTAAATTGGGAGATTGCCAAGAGGGACTCTTACATCCCTCTGAATTCTTTCATCATAATGTTAACTGTTTTGATTATTCAAATAATGAATTTAGTTATTGTGAGGCACTAAATTGTCAAGGTGAGAATGGCTGCTCACCCCATCCTGACTATGACATTTGTATGTTCAGAATTTTTTCTGAAGATCGTCTTCTTGTTCATTTTGTCTCTCTGGAACAGGTCCACTAGAGCTTTGAACAACACCCTAGCTGTCTTCTTATTTACCACGTGAGGCATCAAGTGATTATTCACGCATCCATGATGACCCCCTAAGCTCATATGTCCTTTTTCATGGGTTGCCAATTGTATTGCATCTGTTGGTTGTTGAATATCCTAATCAACAATCTCCTAAATGCCATTTTCTTTTAGCAGCAAGGTAACCCTTGCCTTTTAGGGCATGTAGTTATATGCTTCATCCAATGTATCCTCAAATATGCTATCCCTTGATTTGATTAAAAAATATATGATGTGCTAAGTCCTTGTAGCCACAACAATAAAAAATATGTTGTGTTCTAAGTCCTTCAACACCCACAAAAAATGATTCACCTTTCCCAAACCTCTGATTAGTACAATCTCCCTTTAAAAAATGATTTCCACCAATTACTGCTGACTGATTTGGAAAAATTTTGTTCTATACAACCTATTCGCTCTCGTACACTGTGACTATTGCATGCAACATGTGCCTCCCCTGCAATCTAATGTATGACTCACCTATCACCTGCACCCTTGTATAGCCTTGGTGGTTGCACCCTGTGCCCCTATAATCTTGTGTTTGCTGCAAAGTGTTGTGGCACTGCTGCTAGTGAATAGGACCACTGGTAAAAATGAGTAAGTCGAACCTCCAAATGTTTCACTATAAAATCATCGAGATGGATGATAATTATATATTGATCTAATGCATATCACAACATGGCCCTCTGTAAGAAGATTCCAATGGTGTAAAATCATAAAATAAAGTCTTGTGCTAAAAAATTGTGGAAATAAAGACACTATGGTTAAGTAGACAGCCAATATAAAAAAATAGACTAAAAACATGGTAAAGAAACAAAATTTAAAGGTTTACTGACTCATGGGTTTCTGCAAGGAAGATTTATGATCTACAGTAAACTTGTAGAGTGATGTTAGTGCTTCTTTTTAGTCAGAACCTTGTTGTTTGACCATAGCATTATTCTATTGTTTTCTTCTATAGGAAAAGTAGATGCACTACTAATAAAAGTATGGAACCGTAGACCATATTTGGTTTGGAAGGATGGCTAGTGGGTTGAATGGATAAATTCAAATGTAGAAAAGGTAGCACATGATGTAGCAGTTGCTATTTAGCTATCCTTCCTGTTTTTTCTTTTTGTTGTCCTGTAGTAACTGACTGTTCATTTTCTATTTTGGATGAAAGCTAAATTTAATTGGTTTCATTTATCTAGGATGATGTTCCTTTGGGTAAAGGGAAAAAGGTTGACAAAGAAGACACATTCAAGAAGGAATAAAGTAAGACAATTTTCATAGAGGTCCAAGTGTAGAGGAAGGTAATAGAGATCCAGAAATGAGTGTAGTGATATCCTCTGCAAATGGCCTCAAATATGCGGTATCTAAGATCTCCATAGAAGGAAGAAGTGTAATGAATAACAAAGCACACCATGTAGAATAAACTGAAGCCTCTAGGTTTCATGGGATTCCTAAGCCAGAAAAGAAGAAGAAATTTATGGATTTAAGTACACATTACTCTGCAGATAAGATGGTAAATAAATCTCCTAAAGGTAAGCCTACAAATAAAATGGATAAATACAAGACAATGCTAGCTCATAGCTAGAGTGCATTGGAGACCAACAAATTTGAATGTATGAAGACAACAAATCCACACTCCTAAAGCCTAGAGAGCTGAGATATGGAAATGGAGGACAAAATAAGGCACAACCTGATAAAGATAAGTCTTATATTATTAACAAGACACCTATAAGGAATACTGCTTCCAGTCATGAATTTGTCATGGGTCACAACCCTGCCATCAACATTGATGGCAGAAGGGCAGGTAGAAAAGTTATAGGAAGTGATGCTTCATATTTATTTTCTTTTGTAGAGGTTTCTCGTAAGCCCTCGACTTTCACCCAAGGGAAACCTTTTTTTGTAGTAAATGCATACCAGGGATCAAAACAAAAATCATCAAGATTAAAGAGCTCAAGTCAAAATTTAGAAAAGAACATTTTTCATAGGAGAAGACATCCAAAGGGAGAGGACCCCTGAATATAGCTCCAGACCACATAAAACCACGTAGATCTAATCATAGATTTCAACCTTCTTCCAACGTATGCAATCTTTGTTCTTTGATTGATGAGGTTACTTCTGAAAGGTATTTCTCTTTATCTTGGGACATCGAGTGGGCTTGTATGTTTTGACTCGATATAACTTGAGCTTGTAGGCATTAATTATTGGAGAGTACCCTATTCTTTAGGAAGCTCTAATTTGAAGGAATTCTCACCAATCTACTGTAGAATCTAATATTTGCAATAAAGAAGTGGGTAGAGGGGCTTCATCTTGTTGACCAATATCTTACCATGTTCATTCATAAAGGGACTTCTAAAATTGTAAAGAATAAAGTCAATGCATGATAATTACTATGGGGAGTTGTAGGGTACCAAATGGTTTATAGGTATTGAGGGGAATTTAAAGGATATCTAGTAAAAATAAAGGCTTGCTTTATTGGCAATATGTACTGGGAGGGTGGTTTGAAAAATGGTTGTTTGGAGGTATTTATCAATACCTAGTGAAATTAAATGTATTCTTTAATATTCCATAATGCAGGTGCTATGACACAATTGATTAGGTGAAGGCCCCATCGGAGTGGATGAAGCTTATGATGTTTAACGCAATGAAAGTGTTGTTTCTAAGGATGTAGTCATACTTTACCACTAACCTATAAGGATCTACGACTACGACAGAGATTACAAAACATATGGATGTATGTTAGGCTACACTAAAGAGCATAATTGTAGATGATATGGGCCATATGTTTCACAAATGCAACAAGAAACTTATTGGAATTCATCTTGTTGATGGTGCTAGACCCGCCAACATGTCAAGGGGATCTCCTCGGTAAAAAGTCCCAATTAGACCTCAAACCATTTGGTGTAGGAGTCCCAGTAGTGAGTCGTAAGGTAATTCCTTAACCACGATGTCACACAGATGCAAGTAAGATAACTCTCTTAGTAGCAAGGGTTTGACCATTGAAGTGAGTGAAGGAAGGTGTATGAGAGGTTCTAACACATAAGGGGGATAAAAGGGTGAAGGTGAGTTATAGGTTGAAAGGGATCAGTCCAAACTCCACTAGGAGCACACAACACAAAAGGACATACACAACTTCCAGCTGAGTAGTCCACTTGGATGCGGTAGTCACAACATACAAGGTAAGATACCACGTATAGTACTCACAGATCAATCTGAATGAGTGGAATTGTTGTTATAGCAAGGTTCATGTGAAAGGTTTGTCTGGTATTCGAAAAAACAATCGACACAGACGGTGACAACATTAACAGCATATACAACACATTTACAACAAGATTCATATAATTGCATGTGAATAAGTTCATACACAAATACGTAAGTTAAACAACATATATCATTAAGGAAACCAGAGCAGTCCAACTACAATAACAACATATGAATGAAAATGTGTTGGCTCTTATTATATAAAGTGTAAGTTCCAATCATACAATACATCCATGTAAACCTACTAGCCCCATCAGTGAAACGTTACAACCACATCTACCTGCTCCTCCAAAGATATGTACTAGCTTCGTGCAGTGGAGAAGCCAAGGCGCGTTACAATATTGTCCAAGCTTTCTTCAAGATAGTCTTAATAGAAGCTTGGCTGACCAAAAGCCTCTACAAGGAGTTATGAGGGATTATTTATAGCAAAGGGTAGGGTGACCCTTGACATTCCCCTTTGTAATAGTTCAACTACCCTCCTGACCCTTCACCTACACTATGACTGTTACATCCAACCATTGACACTTGAATTACACTTGACATACATCAACATTACAATGCACATGTACTAATGTGAGACAACATGGCTTGAGAAAGCCTTGCAAGACATCACTGATACTTGGTCCATTGTGATCAAACCAACTCTTTGACATGCTTGTGATGGTGAAGCTGGTGAGTTGATGCCAAGTTTGGTCATCCTTGGTGGTGTGTATGAACCCCATGGTGACATCTTGCTGAAGCGAATTCTTACCTCCGTTGCAACTAGTGCATTGGTTTGGCCCCTTCATCCAACTCGTCTGCTAACGTGCACATGGTCTTCTTGGGTATGGCTAAACTAGGAACACACTGATGCATAGTGTCTATGTTGATCCTCAAGTGTGTGATGGTGGTCATGCGCATCAACTTGCCGAAGTACATGTTCAGTTTCAGTTGGACTTGCTTCTTGTCTTCGCCTTGGTGAGTGTGTTGAATGGGTTGGATTGCATTCATATGCACAATGACATGCATGCTGTTGAATCCCTTGCATACGATCACCAACACTGCTCACCATGTTTGCTCCATGTTAGCTACAGGGATGGATCTTTAGCTTGTACGGGTGCATTTTCATCCATGAGTGCACGATGCATCCACTGTTGTTCTTGCTCCTGCTACAATGCATTCGTCTATCTATGTAGCTTCATGTTCTTCCTTGAGTTGTTGCTTCAACACATGCAACTCTTTCTTTGTTCCATTGTCTGTCTTTGCATGATCTTCATGTCATGTCATCAACTCATAGTTGGAGTCTCCAAAGTTTCTTTCATCGTTAATGGAGAATGATACTCAACATCACTAGGCAGTTGTGGAGCTGTTGAATAAGAGGAAGGCGAATAGTTAGTTGAGACAGTGCCTGCTTCCACATGAGATTTCACAACTCCATCAATGAAGAATGCTGAGTGAGGCTTCATCTCAAACTTTCTCTTGGGATGATCAGATTTCTTAACACAGTACTCGAGCCGGTCCCAAAGATAAACAAATTTCATCTGGCTCCTCGTAGCTTGAAACTGCAAGTCACGGTAGTGCTAGGAAAAATCAATAACAGATTCATGCAGAGCCCTTTGTTGGTGTAACGATTTCTAGTTAGGATGGTTTGGATCAAAATCATAGAACATGTCTTTAGTAAGAACACAAAAGTGCTCAAATGAGTGCATGGTGTCAGCTGGTAGGTTGAGTACCCAACGCAATAGAGATTCACGAAGTGTGTATGCAAGCAGAAAACTGACCTATTCGTCAGAAAACTCATCTTCCTCATGAGTCATGGAAAGAAAGTTATGTAAGTGCTCAGGCCAGTCCACTTCCCCTTCACCATCATCCATGTGAGTGGAAAAGATACTGAAAAGCTTCCCTGAGATGGAGACATCTTCATGACTTGAAAAAGACATCAGGGAAATAAGAGTGCAAGACTCCGTGAAGTATATGAGAATGTTCAAAACTGGATGAGAGGACATAGCTTGTGATTAGGCCCTCCTTCTAGCATCAGAAATGTTGACGGTTCTAGACCCGCCAACATGTCAAGGGGATCTCCCCGGTAAGAAGCCCAAATTAGACCTCAGACCCTTTCGTGTAGGAGTCCTAGTAGTGGGTCGTAAGGTAATGCCTTGATGCGATGTTGCACAGAGGCAAGTTGGATAACTTTGTCAATAGCAAGGGTGTGACCGTTGCAGTGAGTAAAGGAAGGTGTATGAGAGTTTCTAACAAATAAGGGTTAGAAAAGGGTGAAGATGAGTTCCAGGTTGAAAGGGATCACTCCCAACTCAGCTAGGAACATACAACACAAAAGTACATACACAACTTCTCGTGGAGCAGTCCACTTGGATTCAGTAGTCACAACATACAAGGTAAGATAGCACGTACAACACTCATAGATCAGTCCAAACGAGTGCAACGGTTGTTACAGCAAGGTTCTTGTGAAAGGCCTATATGGTGTCCAAAAGAGCAATTGACATGGACGGTGACAACATTAACAGCATATACAAAACATTTTCAACAAGATTCATATAATTGCATGTGAATCAGTTCATACACAAATACGTAAGTTAAAAAACATATATCATTAAGGAAACTAGAGCAGTCCAACTATAATAACAACATATGCATGAAAATGTGCTGCCTCTTATTATATAAAGTGTAAGTTCCAATCATACAATACATCCATGTAAACCTGCTAGCCCCATCAGTGAAACATTACAGCCACATTTGCCTGCTCCTCCAAAGAGATGTACTAGCTTCATGCAGTGGAGAAGCCAAGGCGTGTTACAATACTGTCCAAGCTTTTTTCAAGATAGTCTTAATAGCAACTTGGCTAACCAAAAGCCTCTACAATGAGTTATGAGGGACTATTTATAGCAAAGGTTGGGGTAACCCTTGACATTCCCCTTTGTGATAGTTCAACTACACTCATGACTCTTCACCTACTCTATGACTGTTACATCCAACCATTGACACTTGACTTACACTTGACATGACTCAAAATTACAATGCACATGTACTCATGTGAGACAACATGGCTTGAGAAAGCCTTGCAAGACATCACTGACACTCTGTCCGCTATGATGAGGCCAACTCTTTGACATGCTTGTCATGGTGAAGGTGGTGAGTTAGTACCAAGCTCGGTCATTCGTGGTGGTGTGTATGCACCTCATGGTGACATCTTGTTGAAGCAAACTCTTGCCTCCATTACAATCGGTGCATTGGTTCGGCCCCTTCATCCAAATCATCTGCTAAAATGAAGATGCTCTTCTTGTGTGTGGCTGAACTGAAAACACGCTTATGCATAGTGTCCATGCTGATCTTCAAGTGTGTGCTAGTGGTCATGCGCATCAACTTGCCGAAGTACATGTTCAAATCCAATTGGACTTGCCTCTTGTCTTCGCCTTGGTGAGTGTGTTGAATGGGTTGGATTGCATGCGTGTAGAAAATGACATGCATGCTAATGAATCCATTATATGTAATCACCAACACTACTCACCATGTATTCTCCATGTTAGCTGTTGGGATGGATCTTTAACTTGTATGGGCATAGCTTCATCTGTGAGTTCATGATGCGCCCAATGTTGTTCCTGATCCTGCTGCAACTCATTCGTCTACCTGTGCAGCTTCATGTTTTTTCTTGAGTTGTTGATTCAGCACATGCAACTCCTTCTTTGTTCCATTCTCTGTATTCCTACAATCTTCATGTCGTGCCATCACCTCATAGCTGGAGTCTCCAAAGTTTATTTCATCATCAATGGATCAGCTTGAGCTTGCAACCATGTTCCACTTTCGTGTTGTCAACAACTCTCCTCTTGCATTCGTTGCATTTGGTATGCTTGCTACTACTATCATATCTTGATATCCTTTTCTACGAACAACTTGATGTCTTCTTGGCTAGGCAAGTCCATAGAAACTTGATCGAGTGCTTCCCCAAGTGTGCTCTAAATGGTGTCTTCGTATCTGCTCTCTTGGAAACCATTGTACCTGTACTATTGAGAGGAATATGAATGCATGCGATACCTGGAGATATGGAAACACTCATGGAAATCACTATGTCAGTTGAAAACCAAAATGAACATGAGAACTAACATGTAACATACTTGGGTGAATGATCATGAAGGTTGCATAATTTCGGCTGGGAGGTCGGGATACTGACTACCAAGATTGCACAAGGCACAGTCTGCATTGCTAGGAGACTAACTAGCTATTGGAATTGCGCAATGCATAGTCCAGTCTGGCTATCGACTGTTGGGATTGCACAATGCGCAATTCTAGCTGGGAAGGACTGCAGGCCCAGGGACAAATTTGTGCACTTTCTTGGGCCAAGCAACCACTGTCCTCCAGAACTGTGTAAAATAGTCCTGGAGGCTAGTATTGGGTAGGAATGCACAAATTTAGAGAGGAAGGGGAGACTTCCTTCCCTAGATTGAGCAATGTAGCCTCGGTGAAGGCAAAGTCCTGGCCAAGGTTGGCCCGACTCGCCAACGGGCAACTGAAAGAAACAAAAATAGTAAATGCATGATGACACTAAGTGATAGCAGAAGTGATTAACAGTGCATGCAAAACATGAATGAAAGATTCATCAAGCAGATCAACATGCATGTGGGTGTGGCAGTTCACCGGTTGGGCGAACGTTTGTGCAACAGTTTCACGCATACAACAACAGTGAGATAGCAACAAAAACTGAAATAGAGCTAGTACAAGCTAGAATACATGTAAACAACAACAAGAGTTCAAAGAAATCAAGAAAACAATACTCACACAAGAGGAAACACAAAAAGTGACAGAAATGCAGCACAAGGCATGGGAATAGGGCTTGCCCCAAAACAACTGAGCTGAATGTGACAACTGCTCCTAGATGTGATATGGGATGTCAAAGCTACAAGGTTGATGTGGGAATGAGTGTTGCAATGTTTGACTGATGAGTTTTGATAACATCTCGGTTGTGACACACGTGCCAGAAATATAGGGGAAGCAACACTTGGTGGGAGGTTTTTGAATTGCTCCTTGCATGTAACCTCAACTGCTAAACATAGATCCAAAAGATAAGGGATGCCTTTGCATGTTGCCTTGGGAGAGGAAGCCTATGCATGCAAGTCTATTTTGCTCAGTCCGAAAGGGAATCGGTCAACTCAGCTGCACATGCAAGAGGTTGCTCGACTGCTTGAAGGAAATGTGCATTTATAGCTGGGAGCTGGGATGACTGCCTAGGATATTTGTGCAATTTCTGGGAAGATCACTTGACTGCTGCCCACATTTGCGCAAATTTTGGGCTGAGCAGCCTTTCTGGGAAAATTTGTGCAAATCCTGCTGGTAGTGTCAGCAGGTAGGATTGTGCAATCCTGGAGCCCAACAGGCTGCTAGAGAGGATTGTGCAATTTCTAGAGGGAAGGCTGGTTTCCCTCGAGAAATGCACAATTTTCAAGGGGAAGCTGCTCAACCTGTAGCTGGACCAAGTCCAAGTGAACAACCTAAAGGGTAATGGATCAAGCTGTGACCGACAGGCTGCCTTTATGCAAGAAAGCCATTGAAGCTTGTGAACTTGACGAAGCAAGGCAAGCTACTATGAAGGTTGGAAGGGAGGCTCCAAAACAAGGCTAAGCGAAAATTTGGAGGGTGGTTGTAGCCACTACAATAGATCTATAATTACTTCCTTGTTAAACATAGAGATGACAAATGGCATATATATATTCAAACTTAATGTAGATCCATTTTAGTGCCATATAAATACTATTATATCCTCTAATTTATTCCTCTCTTGAAATCCATGTTATTTCCTCCTTATTTGAATATGCAAGTGTCCCTACTTTTGAAATGGTATGAGGGAAATGTGTAGCAAAATCACATTCTAGAAATAATTTATCTTTGGTTGGGAGTTTACCCATATTGGCCATGATGTAAATAGTTATAATGTCATGTTGAGTAGATTTTTGGCACACCTTTAAGAAGGTATCATTAGCGAATGGGGGCTAGAAATCTAAAATGTTACCCTTTGAAATAGATATAGGATTAGATTTGTCTAGATGGGAAGGTTGATATAGTTTGAGCTTGTAGGAATTAATAGTTGGAGAATACCCTATTGCAGAGGAAGCTTTTGATTGAACGAAATTTCATAACACCTATTGTAGAATATGTGAGCTAAATTTTTTATTTTTAATATATTTTTGCCTTATACTATTTCTTATGATGGATGGCATATGATATGTAGGAATTTTTTCACTCTATAGAAGATATTCATGGCCTTGTGCATGGTCAAGAAGATTCCTAAACCTCAAATGACGACAATATGCTATTCAAAGTTAAAAAGGATATTTTGGATATTAGAAAGTCATTTGTATCATGCTTCTGCATGGCACAATCTCTATATCCTCCAGAAAAGCTACAATAAATACTTAGCATAGAATTATTTGTAGCTCATGGCATCATCTGGATTGTTGGTTGCAATTTCTATTATGCCCTATGATCACAACCATGGGGCTCACCATTTGGTGCTGGAGAATGAGAAGGAAAGAAGTTCAAGAATGGGCAGAATTTTAAGTTTTGGGATTTAGTTTGGAATCTAAAATGGATACCAGAGAAGTGGTAAGTTATTTCAATGAAAAGGCTTAAGATCATATATCATTGTTTGAGATGTTTGCATTTGTATAGGTTTTTCTAGTATACGCATTATATTTTATTCTTAGTTCAAGGATTTGTCTAATAATAATATGTTTTTTTGCCAATTGTCACGCTCAATACTTCTATCTGAAGTGGTGAGTAATAGTTATGGATCTCATTAAAGAATTTAGTTTTGAAATTAAGTCTTTCCTTGATGTTGCTGAGAAGTCAAAGCACACATATATTCTTCTAAGCACTTTTTATGCTTGTACAGGTTTTTGTTTTAGCAAGCTATATGGTTTCAATTATAACTAGATAGAATGTGATTTAATATTAGGACAATTTTTACTATATCTACTTATATTTATAGCTTATACTAAAGTTCTATACCATATAATGATAATGCGCTTCATTTTTTAATAATTCAGAAGCATCTTCACTTCAAACTATTTGGTTCTACATATCTCCATTATTATTTATAAAAATATGGTTTATGTTAACTCTTACCTTCAAATATAAGTTAAAATTTGAGGATATGTGAATATAAGTTAATTGTATTGACGTTAAAGGCTCTTTGGGTTCCTGAAAAGAAAGTGGCAACATCTACTTATGTGGGTAACTTGTGTCTTTATTATGTTTTATGTTTCTAGAGGTGTCATGACATGTGTTTTGCAAGAAGTGAAAAAATTGTATCATCTATTGGAAAATGATTTCCACCCTTTAGGTATTGGAAATGGAGTTCAACCACTGCTAGGTAGGCTCTCTTTGATCCATCAAACTTTTGGTGATATTATCAAACTTTGATCCATAATAATGTTTTTGTAGAGATTGGCAGTTTACATATAATCTGAGAAGGCCTGCTACTTTACATGGAACCAAGTAACAATATAATATTTCATATCATGTAAGGGTGAACATCAAGAAATCTCATTTTCTTTCTCACTGCTTCTGATTTATCTCTCTATTACGTTGTGGTAATTTTCTTCCACTTGGAAACTTTGGTACTTTTTTGGCCTTGGAATATCTAAGATTTGCAGTGGAGGACTAGAGGAACATAAGGAATTGAGGAAATTCATCTTTGGAATTAAATGAGGAGGGACTTCAGAATTTGGAATAAGATTTTTGAACTTGAGTGAAATTTTTTATTTTGTTGCCAATATTGTTTTTATGTCATTATGCCTCATATGCTATCACAAATTGGCTGCTTGTTATTATGTACTTTAATGACACGAGAACTAAAACAATAGAGTCAAATTTCCTTATGGGAAATAGAACAGTCTAGCAGATGCCAAAAAGAAGTCTTTACAAGATGGTGTATCAGTTGAGCTTTATGCTACTGGTATGTAGGGCGAGGGTGTGAAATTTTGGCAAGTGAAAAAAAATACATTTAAATCCCATTCCCAAAAAGTTTCATTGAGAACTTACTATTTTCAATAACCACTTCTACTTATCAAAGTTCATGAGGAAGGGTGTTACAACATCACCTCTACTTAAATATGCAATTTTTTTTTTTGTCTAAAATTCATCGTGTAGCAGCAAATCTTTTTTTTTAAATCAATGGCTATAAATGTAATTTTAAGGATTTCCATAACTCTTCACATAATTCTTTAAAGTGTGCTAGCTCAATGGAGAGAATCTGCCTTACAAGCATGAGGTTGGTGGTTCAATTCCACTATGCGCTAACATGAATTAATCAACGATTTTGTAGTTTATTTTTAATTAAATGTTTTTTATATCGATTTATTTCAATGGTGAGATATTTCTGGATTCATTGTTTTATATTGTCTCTAAAGAGACAAAAGTGATCTTTAAATACATTTTTTATTATCTCTACTGAGACAATAGCTATTATTAAAGACATATTGTCTCTAATCTAAGTGTTGTCTCTAGAGAGACAAAAATGAAATTGTCTCCTAAGAGACAATAATGCTAGTGTTATATATTGTCTTTATAGAGAATAGTTTTTAAGACAATAATCTTGAACACAATATTTTTTTAGACAATAATCTTTAAGACAATATTTTTTAAGACAATAATTTTTGAGACACCTACTTAAAGACAATATTTAAGACGATACACAAGTTTTTGTTTGTCTTAAGTTAAGACATTACCCAAAAATTGTCTCAAATATTGTCTTAAAACCCTCCTTTATGTAGTAGCGATTACCCAATAAATCCTTCTTGCAGCAAAAAATTAAAGGGAATGTAATATTTAGTAAGTTTGATTTAAAGTTTGGATTGTACCAGATTGGCATTACACTAGAGGACTGACATAAAACAACTTTTGTTGTAACTGATGGACAATATCAATCGAAAGTAATGCCATTTGGTTTGGAAAATTCCCTTGGAGAGTTCCAAAAGAGGATGGAAGATATTTTTAGAGACTATCCATGGATAATAGTATACATTGATGACATTCTAATCTTCTCCAAAAAATTTCAAGAATATATCAAATATTTGCAGAAATTTTATGATTTTTTATATTAGCACAACTTTGTACTTTTTACAGCAAAAATGGACATTGGAAAAACATAGATTGAATTCTAGGGATATAGAATAACAAAAGGGAAAGTTCTTCTTCAAGAGCATGTCCTAAAAATATTCAAGAACTATCCAGACAAGATATTAGACAAAACACAGTTACAGAGGTTTTTAGGAAGCCTAAATTATATAAGACCTTTTTATAAAGGGAAATCCTCTGACATACATATTTTGCGGTAGTGAATCTAAAAAAAACCCTCGACGGTGGTCGGAAGAAATGATAGTAGAAATTAAGGATATTAAGCAAAAATTCTAGTCCTTTCCTCCTCTTTCTCTACCAACTGAGAAGGGTAGATATATAATAGAGACTGATGCCTCACAAGATGCATGGGGAGGAGTACTACTAGAAGATCTTGAAGGAAAAGAAGAAATTTTTGGATATGCCTTTGGAACTTTCAGAGGAGTAGAATTAAATTATCCTTCTAGCCACAAAGAATTGTTAGCTGTCAAGAAGACCATTTTACATTTCAAGTTGTATCTAAAGCCTGTTAAATTCACAATAAGAACATATTTAAATATTTTGGCAAGCATGTTGAGAAACAACAATTTGGTGATAGACAACCATACCCATGTACAAAAATGGTTTGTTTGGTTAGAAAACTTTGATTTTGATATCGTACATAAGTTAGAGTATTTGAATTGTATAACAGAGGTGTTTTCTAGAGAAGATCATGACAAAAATGACATATCTTTGCTCATGCTATCAGTGCAGAGATGAAAAGGGTTAAAGAAGAGGACTTTAAACACATATTTTTTTTTTTTTTTTTTTCTATTGTTTTGAAATAATGACTATAGTTAGTGAATGGATCTTTTGTTGCTAGATAAACAAAAATATTTGGATCTTTACCTCTAGGAATTGAAGGCCCTAAAGGATTTGATGAAACTATGGGGGATGCCTCTACAAACACATCAAGGCTAACTAATATAGGGAGCCTTGGCATTGGAGGAATGAATAGACTCATAGCCACAATGCTAGAGCATCCTATACTTAACATAGGATGTCAAAATAGAGAAGAAATTAAAGAAGCATTGCAACTTCTAGGAAATTGGAGTGTTGCTAAAAAAAGCTAAAGACAATACAATTACTCTAGGGCATATGGCTAATCTCCTCATTACAGGGTTTATTGATCTTGCATGGGAATGGTGGCACTAGTTGCCTCAAACAACCAAAGATGAATTCTTAAACTCCCCCATTGCTGATAGTGATTTACTTGAAGCCTTAGGATTGCAATTCTATGGTGCTAAGAAAGTTGGATCAGATGTAGAGCATCTTCAATCTCTCTTCATGTCTCAGATATTGTGAGATTTTTCTCTGAACCATAAATATTTTTTTTACATGTATAAATTACTCATAGGATTAGGTAAAGCCAATGTTCCTATTTGTATCAAATATTATATTCACATTTTTCTAGGTGCCCTTCCATATGCAGTAGATAAATACTTTAAGGATAACAATATACAGTCGAAAGGAATGACACTTTCAATGGAAGACTATCATATAGATGTAGTGATTCAGGAACATTGCCTTAAGAAGAGAGTATCAAAATATTTTCAAAGGTTTAATAATATGTTTACTCCTTATTTGTGCAAAAATGTGGGAAAAATGCTATAGTGAGGATATGGTGATTTCAACAGAGGACATAAATGCATCAATTTTATATCTTGCTACTGCAGATGATGCAACCATATGAAGAAAATATATAAGAAGTATTTATTTAAGTCCCGTTGGGATCCCAATCTTCCTGGTAAGTACTATAAGAGCTCTAAAGACCACTACTATAAATTCTCCTTTCCAAAGAAACCTTATCTCAAAAGATGATATGCCCGAAGAAAATCTACCAAATGTTACCAGAGGATCCCCAAGGTGCTATAGAAGAGCCACAAAATTGGTCTACAAGAGCTAGAGGACTAGACACCACTGCTATAGGAACACCTGAATAGCTACAGGAACACAAAGGAACCACTACATAATTGAACTAAGACGAGAAAAGGAGTCCAAAACAATGATAATTTTCCTCAAAATCCCATGAATATGAAGGAGTAATCCCGAAAAGGGTATGTGGCATCCTCCCTCCTTACTTTCCAGACAATTGCATAAATAATTTTGCTTGCTACAAGAATCCTATAGCAAACCCTTGTAAGATTCAATTCCCTTGAAAATTTCATTTTCTCACATCCGAAAAGCAAGGCAAGAGCAGAGGGAGTATTTCACTAAAGTAGAAGGGTATCATGTTTCTGATTCTCTCACCAAAAAAAGCATCAGCTACCCTATCTCCACCCCTTACTACTCAGAGGGAAACCTTCAACAATTTCATTCGAATAATTTAAGGAAGGAGTAGTAGCAGCCATGGGGGGAGGTTTTAATCGAAGAGAACCCTCAGACACTAAAAAAATTCATCATCATCCTCTTGTTAGAGACATTTTTCTGAGACATCAGTGGATGGTTTTCTTTGAGTAGCTGGAGGGGTTTGATGATGAGGTAGCCCATGAGTTTTCCATAGCCCTCAATTCTCAGGGAAAAGAAAATGCAACCATTGTTGTTAGGGGACTTGCCATCCATATGAACGCAGAACTCATCAACAGAGTGACCACCATAGCCTTAGGAGTTCAATTGAGAAATGAGGATAAGAAAATAAATGTCACAATCAAGAAGAAATTCTTCCTCCATGAATAGAATCCTGTTGAATACAAAAATGGAGTCAGAAGAGAGAGCCTCTCTAACCCTTGGGATGGAGTAGCCTATCACATCCTTAAGTACATATCTTGTGAGGGGAGGTTGAGTATGGTGTATTCCTATCAATTTAAGCTACTCTATGAGTTAAGGTTCCAAATAGAGTTACCAATTCCAAATGGACTCAGTGTTCCACATTTACTCTTGCATTCCATCATTGAAATGAGCTAGAAAGTGAGGGAAGGGGAGCACCAACACATTTCCCATCATGGCCTGATCAAGCTCATTTTCATGGATGCATTAAGCCACCCCAAGAAGCCTATGCTGTGGGCTAACTTTGTGGACATGGATATGGAAGACTTAATTGAGACACATGCCCATACCTCAATGCAGTAAGGAGAGACATCAAAATCCAGTGTTGGATATTGGAAAGAAGGGGAAGTGGAGGAAGAATTTCAAGAGGGAAGAGACAAGAGAGAGGAAGAATAAGGAGGAGAATGTAAAATTATAGAAGAGACCCTTGAGGAGCCGTCTAGATCTCACAAAACTAGAAAGTAGGGGAAAAGATAAGCCTCTCAGCAGGAAACATAGAACAAGAGGTGGTTGTTACCTTGTCCACACTTAGCACCCCTGTCAAGACCAAGAGAAGGAAACCAAAGAAAGTCCCCTCATAATTTAAGAGGACAAAGAGAACTAGCATAAAACAAGGGAATCCAAAACCTCTGTCAACTATCTCAATCAAAATTGATGAGCCAACAAGCCAAGGAGGAGAATTTGGACCTAGTGAAGGGAAAATTGAGGAGATCACCTCCCTCCCTTAAAGTCAAGGGTAAAATTTTTTTTTACACCAATAAGGAGTCTCACCACTAGATAATTCACGTCTAAGAAGCTCAAAGAAGAAGAAACCCATCTACATGAGAAAACAGATGAGCTACATGAAAAATAGGGTTGCTACAGGAAAGGACAAATATGCTACAGGAAAGGGAAGTGAAATAAAAAAGGGAAGAAGAAAGTCTCCAAGATGTCTAGAAGCCTAAACCACAACCTGACATTTGATCATACTAAAGTTTTTTTGAGGGAGGCAGGATTATACCCAAGAAATGTGTAGTCCCCATCTTATTCGAGTTGGGAAGAGAGAGGGGAAGAACTCATAGATGGATGCATATTGAAAAATCAAAGAAGGTATAGGATATGGGTCTTATGGAAGATAAACTGGAACAAATGGGTAGAGAAATGGATGACCTAAGATTCAGGGAGTCAAGCATGAAAAAAAATGCAATCAGAAAATCAGAGACTGATAGAGCAACTGTAGGAAAACAAGGTACAACTTGCCACCATGACAAGTTTGTCCATGGAATTCATACAACACAGACAACCATCCAATTCCTATGTTGACTTCCTCAAGGAGAAGTGGTTGTAATTCTAGATAAAAACATTAGTATAGTATGGCTCTCTACCATTCCAAGACTACACAATGTTCATTGACTTTTGTCAAAAGGTAAGTACTGAGGATAGAGACAAAATACTTGAGTTTTATATGCATAATATGATCCTCATAGAAATGAAATTTTGGGGCCCCAACTCAAGATTGGGGGACATGAAACTAATGGAACTAGCCTCTTGGTTGATCCATGAAGAAACAACAACTAAGGAAGTGAAGAGGGTGATGACCAAAGAAGAAAACAAACCTATGTACATTAGATCAGAGTTAGTGAGCTACTAGGCTATCATCAGTAACCACAACATCATCTCCACCGATCCAAAATTTGCCCCTCAGTACATGTCAATACAAGAACAAGCTACCCTCCATTTTGAGGACACCTTTAGGTTGATAGGGACTAAGAGCTTGTAGGCTTACCAAAGGAGATGGCATGCTCTCCCTGAGAGTTTGTAAATCAGAGAATATCACTCTCTTGAAAGAATAAGGAATGACCCAGAGAAAACCCTAATTTACAAAAGGATAATACAAATATTAAAGATTAACTATATAGGGCTCAAAGACACTCCTCCCTTATTGTTGGGCCTATAGGAGAGAAAAGACGAGGAAAAAGAAAGAAAGGAGCGGGCAAATATAGAAGCAATTATATGGTTCTATCCATATGAAGGCATGCCATCTGAGTTGCCTTGGGATGACAAAGAGGCCACCAAGGCCATGAATGAACTTCACATCAGTGAGTTAGTTTCTCAAAGGGTGAGAAACACCTTTAGTAGGGGGCTAATGATGGGTCCCATCTCTAGGTATATTTTGAGGCCCATTATGCTATCCTCTAGCCCTTAAACTCTCATTTTCTCATAGTAATTTACATTTTGTAGCTATAATGTGCTTAGTAGGAAGATTAAAGTGATTTTTTCATATTTCATGGCCTAATTTGGTTAATATGAAAGCAAGAGAAGAATTTTGGAGATATTTACTATGTAGAGGCATGTTGGAGGCAGCTAGAGAGAATATAGGAATCTTGTCCACTGCATTAACACTCCAAATCGACTTGATTCCTAAGATTATTCACCAACAACTTGAATTCCACTAGCATCTAATGAACCCACATGCTTGTGGATATCTAAGGGAACCAAATCCACCAATTTCAAGATTTTGGAGGGAAGCACTCCTCATATCAAGGGAGCTGCCCCCCAGTCACCTTTTGTATAAATAAACAAGCCTAAGGGATCATTAGGATTCAAACTTTTTGAGCTAGGAAGATTTATTGAAGGCCAAGTACTTGATGTTGTTATATTCGTTTTGAGATTATGTATTTCCACTGTATTTTCTATTAATGAAAGGTCCTTTGTTGCTCTACATATCAGTTAGGTTAGGAGGGTTGGAACCATTGGGTTAGGGCCCAACCTAGAGGCTTTAGTCCCTCTCATGTATTCTTTCCTTATTCTTGTTCAATTCATGGTATTTCTTTACTGGTTTAAGTAGGCAGTTGCAAGTTGGGTCACCACCTCTCTTGTGAGAATTGTGGTTGAAGAGTCTACAACAACAAGCCAAAAATATGTGTTTATCATTTCTTGGAAATTGTTAGGTTTTCGATTGAAATTCTTTTGCATGATTGGATTCTGCACCTTAGGAGTTAACAACATGATTTGGAAAATACATTAGATGAATTTTGTAGGATATAATAGATCTTCAAGAAATAAAATTCAACCCATCCTTTCCACTTTGATTAATTTGACTGAAATATGGATTAGTAGATGTATGTTCTTGATTACTAGTCTATAGAGGATGCCAGTGACTTGCAGGTATTTTCACACTCATCCACATCCACTTATACATCTCCATTATCCCCTTGGACACCTCATACTTCTATCATGCTCTTCCATCAAGATCATATTTTCAAGGTTAGTGAAGGATACAGTGGGCATGAACTTTTGTGCAAGATAGGCCTCTGAGGGGTGTTAAGCTTGGCAAAAGGACTCACACATCCTTCACTAGTCCTCATCCACCTTCCTTCACCTTGAAAACACCTTCTTTGCCCCCAAAAAGCTCTCGTACCCACTCGTATACCAGAACTAGGCACTCCTGTAGCAAAACAAAACCTCCTTTAGCACCTGATAGCAATATTGTAGCACTGTCTGAATTCATCCAGATTTTCCCTAGGATATTGATTCTTGCATTTTTTAGATTGAATGATGAACCATGGGCTTTGAAGCCATGATTAGGGAGACCTACTAACCACTTCAAACCTGTCCTTCCAACATTGCAAACAAAAAACAACATGTAGATTAGACTTAATCCCCCCCCCATTTATGTGTTGTAGACTGAATTCCATCTTCTCAAGAAAGTTGCAATTAGACTAATGATTCATGCAAGTAGAACATTGACTTAATTATTTTTCAAATAGAGTAGCATGGTTTATTTCTGCAACTAGTGCATAACCTTTTCTTTTTCGAAAGTAAAAAGTATCCTCTACATTTAATGAATGGTACTTTCACTTTTGTAATTACAATAATGTTAATTTCCTTGCAATTATGATATGTTTTTATAGAAATTCTCTTTGTAGTTAGATTAATGAGTGGTCTTTGTATGTCTTGATATGATCTAATGAATGAGAGTGACATGAGTATAACTTAACCTATTGTGCATATAGCAGTTTCACCTCTAAATTTGTACAAACGCCAGTTTGATAATTTTAGTTGAGAGCCTTGGGAGTCACAACATTCTTGATGCAATACTGGGGTTCATCAAACTGGTAGATCTTGCGGGACTGACTTGAGGAGATTTATCCTCCCTAGCATGTTCAAATCATGGTGCACCCAACTACCTAAGTGCCTCTCAATTTCCCTTTTACCTCTAGTCTTGAAGAAATTCGTAGTGAGTTTGCGACCAAGTGGATGCCTAGATACTTGGCTAGTAATTGACTAATTTAAAATCCAAGTGAATGAGCAAGGTTCTCCTAGATAAGAACATTCGTATTAAAGAAAAATATTTGAGACTTACTTCCACTATTCATTGTTCCCGATGCGACTTGAAATTATACCAATATCTAATTCATATCTTGACTTTCACTATTCATTGGTTCACGAAACAACATAATATCATCAACCAACTGTTCGTGGGATTCTGCCATATCCCCCCTCCCCTCAAATCTTGAGACCTTTTAGCTGGACTTGGATAACTTCATTCTTAGTATACATTCCCATCCCTTCAACAACAATGATGAATAGGAATGGAGATATAGGATCACCTTGCCATAGCCCTAGCAAGGCCCTAAAAGTTCTGGATGGGAAACCATTGATGAGGATGGAGAAAAAGGCGTGGAAATGAGAGAAATGATCCAATATATCCACTTCATTGGAAACCCAAAAGTGTCGAGAACTTGTAGCGTATAGCTCCAGTTGAGGTCATTGTAGGATTTAGAAAGATCCAAATTCATTTCAATACCCTCTTTCTTAAAATAAAATAAAATTAAGGAATGGACCACTGCGTGAGTAGTGATGACACCGTCCAAGATTTTTGACCCTTTACAAAGCATGATAATTTGGGTT
Source organism: Pinus tabuliformis (assembly GCA_031772625.1). NCBI lineage: Eukaryota > Viridiplantae > Streptophyta > Pinopsida > Pinales > Pinaceae > Pinus > Pinus tabuliformis. The sequence goes on along the minus strand of CM062819.1, from coordinate 567,597,175 downwards.
CTATAAGAAACTTCATCATAGGATTAAGCCTTCTTGTAATGATTGAAGGGATGATTTTATAAATAATGTTACAAAGAGCAATAGGCCTGATGTTTGACTAATTTATGTATATGGCTAGTGATATTTCCAATGGTTGCCTCCTGGTTAGACCAATCTTCTCTTAACAAGTCTTGAAAAAAGGAGACTAGTTTCTCCTTAATGTCTTCATGCTCAACCATCCAGATAATAGTAGATGATTTGAGGGAGAAGATCCTATTGTGGTGATGATCTTTAATCAAGGCTTTAAGGAGGAACCTGGTATTGTTCTCTCCTTCTTGAAGCCACTGGACCCTTGATTTTTATTATCAGTAAATCTCCTCTTATTTTCTATGGTCCTCAAAATCATGGATTACCTTTCCTTCCTCTACCACCAACACTTCTTTCCCTCCCTCCTGAATGGTGGTCGACTGAATGGCTTCCATCCATTCTTCCAATTTCCTTTTTTCTATATAGATGTCGCCAAATTCTTCTCTACTCCATTTTTTTATTCTAAGTTTGAGTTTCTTGAGTTTGAGTTGCATCATTTGCATTTTCTTGTTCCAAAAGACCTCAAAATATTACCACCATCCTTCCAGTATTGACATAAAATTAGGATTCTGAAGCCAAAATCTTTCAAAACAGAAAGGATGATTGTGAGGGGTCATTTTGAAATCCAACTCCAATATTAGAGGTCAATGATCAGAACCAAGGTCAGGGAGAATTGTTGCCTCCACGAAAATGTCTTGTGTCATCAATTATTCTGTCAAGAAGAACCAGTCTAATTTGCATGCAACTTGGTGTTTACCACCCCTCCTATTATCCCAAATATAGGTACCATTAACTGTTTCCATCTCCACTAGATGTAGATCTTGGATTAGGTCCTAAAAGAGTATTGAAATCGATTCCACATGTTTGATTCCACCCTTTTTTCATCAATATTCCTTTGGAGGTTAAAATATCCCCTAATGATCCACTTTTATTTTCTGATCCAACTATGCATACCATGTAGCTCCATTAAAAACCTTCCTTCCCACTAGGGGTGGTTAGACCATAAACACGAGATAACCATAGGTGTTTGCCCGAGAGTAGACAATGTAAGTGACCAAATAGGATGTGAGGATAGGATATCTAGTTCTTGGAAGCTACATACTAGGGGTTCCATACTATTGCAATGCCACTAGCGCTACCTTTCATGTTCGGCCCCATAGATTCACACCCCTTCCAACATTTTTGTAGGATATCTTCCACTTTTGCATGTTATACTTTTGCTTCACGAAGAAAAACATTATGGTATCTCTTTTTCTATTTGGGTCTTCAAGTAGTGTTTCGTTTTCTTAAAATTGAGGCCTCGAGTGTTCAATGAAATAACATTCATGGGGAAATAGTTGGAGGATGGAAAAAATACTTTGTAATGTTCAAGATCTGGCCAAAATTTAGCACAAATTCCCCAAATTCATGCAACACCTCATAGCATGTCCTCCTACCATTCTGATTTCTATCACTATAGGTTGCCTCTTTAGGTTTTGACCGGGAAGCAAACCCTTTATTGCAGGCTCGAGAACCACAGAGTCCACCGTTAGGGCCTGAGCAATTTTTCCACCACGAACCGAAAATATGCAGGAAGTGATGAAGATAATTTTGTGGGATCGTGTGGGCCTCTCTCGAAGCCCAAGAAGATAGGAATTCCAAATTTTTCATTCCTCAAGATTTAGATTATCTTTATGTTATTCTCCCTCCAAAATTGAGGATGTATTAGCCATAATTTTTTTAGGCCAACGAGATCCTCTAGATCTAGTGGGGATTTTTTCTTGAATTGAGTATTGCCCAAGGTAGCTTATGAGGTTTCAATTTCCATCGTTTGGCCCTGCTAGGTTTCTTCATCTTCCATCTCTCCTTCTTTCAAGGTTCCCTGCTAGGCCAATATTGTAGACAATTTTTCTTCTCTTGAAATATTAGAGGCATCTCCTTTGGATTTTTCATCTGATTTCCTCTATTAGGTTTTGGTATTACCTCCTCGCTTCTAGGTAACCTCCTAAAAGCCCTCAGAAGTCTCCATACCCTTAGAGGGGTGAGAGGGCGATACCTAATGAAGTTCCCATAATCATGACATCACCAACATTTAAATGGAACATGCTCATAATCCAGTTGTTGCTTCTATATATCACCTTGATATTTAAGGTAAATCGGTTTAGGTAGGGGTTTGTAAATTTCCATATATACACAGATCCTTACATACGAAGCCTGTCTTTGCCCCTTTATGATCTTTGAGAATTTGAAAAAATAACCATGGTATTCTTGATCCCTTCCAAGATGTTTGGTTCAAAAAAATTATCCGAAAGGGAGTATAGTTAGACCCAAATCAGAGTTGCCAGAAAGTGTTCCTTGTCCATGTTGTAAAACTCCTTCCAATGCCACAAGAACATACCAAATTATTCATGAACTAAGGTATATTTTCAAAGATCCATTTTAGATCCTCCAAGGCTTCAAAGATAAGGGTGAAAAACCCTTTCACTCTTAGGTGGAGCTCCACTAATCCCTTGGGATGCCACTTCTACTAGATCCAACTTACAAGATCCTTCTCCTTTGTATAGACCCGCATAAATTTGCAGCAGTGTGTGATCCTTCATAAATTTTCAAGATTTTTCCAATATTCCATAACAGATTATGAACTTGGAGTTTTTTCTCAACTTTGGAGGCTTTGACTTTTAACTCGGGCCTGCCATTGAGACTTGAGTAGTGGGTTTCCATTGTGTTCTTGGTCAGTTGATGAAATAGCTCTTCTGCGACCATTCACACAAGTCATACCTCCATTTCCCGAAATTTCTAGAGATCGATTGATGTGTTTCGATATGTAGGTGTCTCCCCCCTCCCTTGTCACAATCTCATCACCTTTGATCAAGATCATGTCAGTAGAATCCCAATCCAAAAATGGTTAATATGATAATGATTTGCAGAACCATAGCCAGAAGTATCTTTCATTCACATTCAACTATTTATTTAGAAGATTCTGTTTTAAAATTAAGTGTATGTAATATGTAATGTTGGATTCTAAAATCTTTGTTCATATTGATTTCATAACATTCAGAGTTAGTTTTTAATAAAAATGAGGGACCATAAATGGAATGATTTTTTCTTAAAGGTGGCATTAGAAACAATATCTCAATCTTTATCAAAATGAACGTTTGCAACAAATGATGCTTAATTAATTCTTTTTGGAATGTCTAAGGCGTTTTCTTATATCCTCTATCCATAGTTTGTATTGCATGCTTGGATACCAGGATATAATTTGAAATGGTTAAGCTTTTAGTACTATTAAAAAAATTGATTACTAAGCCTCTTTGAGATACACAATATTTATTACAAATCTGTACTTGTTGTTTGTTTGGTGTCATATCCTTCCTTTAAGGCTCTAGGTTTTTAATCCAAGATCAGGCTTTGTGAAGTAAGGCATTGAAAGGTTTGAAATTTCCATACTTACTCTCTCATCTTTATTTCTAAGGAATGTGATTGAGAACCCAATAGCTAGAGGGAGTAGGGTTAAATAAATGATAATTCTTAATGAAGGAGGTTGATTGAGTCTCAATGGAACCCTAGGTACATGGTTAAACTTTTAATGTTGTTCATGAATATGATCACAATAGCTATTAAAAATAATAAGATCCATTACATAACTTTACTTGTTGCTAGCTCTAGTATAGAAATGTTGGATATCACTCCATGATTTAAGGTAATGAAAGGCTTGTAGGGGTGATTCTCACCTTCTTGTTTTCTTAGCGAAGAGAGGGGATGGATAAACCATCCACTATAGGGGAATGGTTTTAGAAAGGATACTTCAATATGAGGTAAGTCAACTAACCTTCATACAACTATAGGTACTAATTTAGATGGAACTAAGTAGTATAGATTCCTTCCCTATAATTATGAAGTAATAGTGTTATTTTAGCAACTATGACAATAATGCAAAATAGGAAACATGCCAAGATACAAATCTACACCATCATTGTTGTACACCAAATATGGCTGAATTCATCTATACATCATGCCAAATATGAAATGTGCCTCTCATGGGGCATTCCACATGGTTCAAAAGCTAGATGCCTAAGTAAAAAGGTTTTTCTTATTTTTTGAAGAGGTGTCCCTAATAAATCTAGCTAACATGCATGCTCTAGGTTTTTTCTCTCATCTTTTTCCTACTTTTACTTCTCTCTGAATCGATGTTCTGAAAACTCATACTTCATTAGTCTATTTGGGGTGAATATTGGTCTCGTACAAAGGCTATGTCTTTTTTCACAAGCTGTCCAAAACGAACATAGCTATTTCTCTATTACATTGCATCATTCGGGTTTTGTTATCTTTGCTTATATTAAATTCGTTCGATTTTTTTATGGGGTTATCGTTGAATAGTTTGTTTGGGATAAAATTTCATATATAAGGTAAATTGATCTTCCCAATATATAAAACGCCTCATATTTCTATAACTGATGTACTGATTGTTAGAAAATTATATATTACGGAGCAATGGAACACAAAATATTGTAGAAATGTAAACACAGAAAGCACATAAAACAAGAGAGACACAGATATACGTGGTTCACCCAGTTTGGGCTACGTCCACCCCTAACAGCCAGTCCTTCCTTTCTATTATCCAGCAAAATGAAGAGACACAACCTACAGCAAATCCGCTGTAATATCCTTTGTTTTCTGTCATAGTCTCACCTCTTTATTTCCCGCTCACAGAATACACATCTATCACACAGCCTCAAATACAATGCCCTCATACAAAGAGAGGGGTTGCCTTCTAGGGCAAAAAACCCTAAACTAAACATAAGTTCTACCGTTAGATCATCTGCCTAATGAACGGCCTAGATTGACTAGAAATTACTATACTTTTACAAGGCAATTTTACAGCTATTTTTAGCTTCGGGGGCGTTGCCCCCGAAACCCCCCGCTAGGGGGGGGCTCCCAAAAGTCGCAGCCACCCCCCTGGACCCCCCTGCAGCGAATATTTTACAGGCGGTGTTGCTGCCTCCATTTCGAACTGGGGTCCAATGTGGTGATACCTTTGAATATAGAAGATAATCAAGCTCCACACCCAACAATATCCCACTTGGAGACTGATTGTAGCAACTCCACCGCTGCTCCATTTGTTGGACAATGACTCCTCTTTGGACCTGGCTGTTTCTCATCTTCAACGTCATCCTTGAAGAGCAATTGAAACTGAGCATATTCTCAGTTTCTCCCTGGTTACAACTTTTGTGAGCATCTCTGCAGGATTCTGGCTAGTGTGTATCTTTTCCAGCTTCAACTCTCCATCTTCCAACAACTGATCGTATGAAATGGTACTTTAGCTATATGTGTTTAGTCCTGGAATGAAATGTTGAGTTCTTTGCAAGATGAATGGCACTTTGGCTATCACTGTATAACGTGCCCATATCATGCTCCTTACCCAATTCACCCATAAACCTTTGTAACCAAATCATTTCTTTACTAGCCTTTGTAGTAGCAACATACTCTACTTCTATTGTTGAAAGTGCAACAACACTTTGGATTTTTGAAACCCAACTGACAGCTATTCCTCCAAAAGTAAATACATATCCTGTAGTGCTCCTCCTGTTATCTCTGTCACCTGCCATATCTGAATCAACATATCCTTGTAGGGAGATGTTTGAACCACCAAAGCATAATGCTAGATTTGTGGTACCTTTCAAATATCTGAGAATCCATTTCACTGCCATCCAATGTTCCTTTCCTGGACTCTTCATGTACCTGCTTACAACTCCCACTGCATGTGCAATATCGGGCCTTGTGCAGACCATTGCATACATTAAGCTTTCAACTGCTGATGCATATGGAACTTTAAACATATAATCCATGTCTTCTTGGGTCTTTGGGCACATTTCCTTGCTAAGTTTGAAATGGCTAGCAAAATGTGTACTAACTAGTTTTGCATTGTGCATGTTAAATCTTTTCAACACCTTTTGTATGTACTCATTCTGAGACAATGTTAATTTACGATTTTTCCTGTCTCTAGTTATTCTCATACCAAGGATTTGTTTTGCAGCTCCCAAATCCTTCATTGCAAATTAATTTGCCAATTTTCTTTTGAGCACATTTATTTCCTGCATGTTAGATCCTGTAACAAGCATGTCATCTACATACAATAACAATATAATATAGCTATCATCATTTTGCTTCTTCAAATAAAGACAATGATCAGAGTGACATCTAGTATAACCTTGTTCAGACATAAACTTGTCAAATTTTAGATACCACTGCTTTGGAGCCTATTTTAAGCCATACAAGCTCTTCTTCAACCTACACACTAGTTTCTCCTTCCCTTTCACCTCATATCCTTGTGGCTGCTGCATATATATCTCTTCCTCCAAATCCCCATGGAGAAAGGTTGTCTTTACATCTAACTGCTCAAGATGAAAATCTTCAGCTGCTACAAGACTTAAAATAGTTCTGATTGAAGTCATTTTAACAACAGGAGAAAATATTTCATCAAAATCAATACCTTTCTTCTGTGCAAACCCCTTCACCACAAGTCTAGCTTTATACGTCTGTTTTCTTCCATCTTCTTCCTTCAGCGTGTAAACCCATTTATTCTTCAATGTAGTTTTTCCTACAGGCAACCTGACTAAATCCCAAGTCTGGTTATGCATTAAGGAGTCCATCTCTTCTTCCATGGCTACCTCCCACTTCTTCTTGCTTTCAACCTGCATTGCTTCTTCATAACATTCGGGTTCACCGGAATCAGTCAACAATAAATAATATAATGAAGGAGAGTATCGTTCAGGGGGTCTACTTATCCTGGTAGATCTTCTAACACCACTTTCAGGTGTTTGGGGTGCCTGTTGTTGTTGTGGTTGTTGATTATTATTATTTTCAGGCACCTTTACTTTTTCAGTGATTTCATCAAGAACTGCATATTCCTTGTTTTCCTTTTCCTGTTTCTTTTCCTGCAACTGATTCTTATACAAGACCTTTTCTTTGAATATTATATCTCTGCTCCTAATGATTTTGTGATTTTCATAATCATATAAGCGATAACCAAAATCATTAACACCATATCCAATAAAGGTACATTTCTTTGACTTTGCCTCAAGCTTTGTTCTATTTTCTTTATCAATATGGACAAAGGCCTCACAACCAAAAGGCTTTAAAATAGAGTAGTTTACCTTTTTACCTGTCCATGCTTCCTCTGGAACACCACCATTCAAGGAACTTGAAGGCCCTCTGTTTATTAGATAAACAACAGTATCTACAGCATCTGCCCAAAACTGTAAAGGCAATCCTGCATGCAATCTCATGCACCTTGCACGCTCCATGATTGTTCTGTTCATCCTTTCTGACACACCATTTTCTTGTGGTGTTCTTGGAACTGTCTTCTCTCTGTGAATTCTATGCTCTGAACAGTACCTATCAAAATCTTTGCTGCAATATTCACCTCCATTGTCTAATCTAAGACACTTCAATTTCTTTCCTGTCTCAATATCAACCAAAGCTTTCCATTTCTTGAAAGTATCAAATACATCAGATTTATTCTTAATACAATAAATCCAAGTTTTTTTAGTTGCATCATCAATAAAAGTAACATAATAACGAGAGCCACCGAGAGATGATACTTGAGCAGGTCCCCATACATCTGTATGCACAAGCTCTAATTTTTCATTATTCTTTTCTTTCCCAACTCTGAGAAATCTAACTCTCTTCTATTTTCCATAAATACAATTCTCACAGAAGTCCAAATCAACATTCTTCAAACCCGGCAACAAATTCCTTGAGTGAAGAATCTTCATTCCCTTTTCACTCATGTGTCCGAGCCTATGATGCCATAATGCCGCATCTGCTCCTTTGGAAGTTAAAGCATTAACAGAGTTAGAAATACCATTGCATAAATACAATGTACCAACCTTTCCACCTTTTGCTATTACCAGGGCTCCTTTGGTGACCTTCTAAGCTTTATCTGTGAAAGTTGTCACACAACCTTCACCGCCTAACTGCCCTGTTGAAATCAGATTTTTCTTTAGATCTGGAACATGCCTTACCTCCTTTAATAGCCATTGGTTTCCATTCTGATATTTTACAAGAACCTTACCCATTCCAATGATTTTACAGGGTTTATCATCACCCAGACGAACTTGTCCAAAATCTTCTTAAACATAGTCATGAAAGTATTTCTTATCAGATGTGGCATGGAATGAAGCCCCTGAATCTACCACCTAGGAATCAGTAATATTTTTGAAAGAAAGAATCAGAGCATCTTGTAACACCTCACCTGTCACATTTGCTTCATGATTGTTTTCTTGCTGTGCATCTCCTTCTTTTCCCTTCCGAGATCTAAAGTCTCTCTTTAGGTGTCCTTTCTTTCCACATTTCCAGCACACTATCCCCGATCTGGACTTGGATCTGTATTTCCTTGATTTACTGCGATATCCTGAGCTCTTTCCTCTTTCCATTTTTCTTCCTCTAGACTCTGCACTCAAAGCATTTCCTGATGTCTCACCGGAGCTTTTTCGTCGCATTTCCTCGCTAAGGATAGCACTGACAACATCATCAAACTTTAAAGTACTAGATCCAGAAACAGAGTTACTAATGGCCATTACCAAACCATTCCAACTTTCTGGTAATGAGCACAAGAATAACAGAGCTCTAACTTCATAATCAAAGTTTACCCCTACAGAACTTAACTGACTTGTAACTGTATTAAAATCATTTAAATGGTCTACAACAGATCCACCTTCCGACATCTTCATATTAAATAACCGTTTCATAAGAAATACCTTGTTTGAGGCCGAGGGTTTTTCATATAGTTTCGAAAACGTCTGAATCAAACCCTCTGTCATGGTTTCCTTCGAAATGTTGAAGGTAACTGACGTAGCAAGGCACATCTGTATTGTTCTGAGTGCCTTTCTATCGAGAAGGTTCCATTCTTCGTCTGTCATACCCGTCGGCATCTTTGATTTTCCGCCCAATGGTAGGTATAGATCTTTCTGATACAGATAATCTTCCATCTGCATCTTCCACAGCGAGAAGTTTTGGCCGTTAAATTTCTCGACCCTAAACTTACCATCTTCCGTCATTGCTCCCACTTGAACGAGGAACCCTTCTTTCCTAATAGACCTTCGGCTCCGATACCAGTTGTTAGAAAATTATATATTATGGAGCAATGGAACACATAAAATATTGCAGAAATGTAAACACAGAAAGCGCATAAAACAAGAGAGACATAGATATACATGGTTCACCCAATTTGGGCTACATCCACCCCGAATAGCGAGTGCTTCCTTTCTATTATCCAGCAAAATGAAGAGACACAACCTACAGCAGATTCGCTGTAATATCCTATGTTTTTTCTCACAGTCTCACCTCTCTATTTCCCGCTCACAGAATACACATCTATCACATAGCCTCAAATACAATGCCCTCATACAAAGAGAGGGGTTGCCTTCTAGGGCAAAAAACCCTAAAATAAACATAATTTCTACCGTCAGATCATCCGCCTAATGAACGGCCAAGATTGACTAGAAATTACTATACTTTTACAAGGCAATTTTACAGCTGTTTTTAGCTTCGGGGACAGCCCCCCGTCGGAGGGGCTCCCAAAAGGTCGCAGCCGCCCCCTCTGGACCCCCTGCAGCGAATATTTTACGGGCGGCAACAAACTGGGGTCCAATGTGGTGATACCTTTGAATATAGAAGATAATCAAGCTCCACACCCATCACTGATGACATCATTACAACTTGGATTTATCATTTCGAACTTAGTTTCCCATAACCTGGCCATTTTTTAAGTATTAAAATCACATTTATTATTTTTCAGCGTTTTCCACATTTCCGAACAAAGAAACAATTTGTTATTGTGTGTAATTTGGCATTCTATCCCGCTCATCAGGCCTCCTCTTTTCTATTCAATACCATGTCTCTACCACGACATGCTTCCCAAAAGTATACGCGTAATGACCAACATGTCTCAATGCTAACTTCCTTATATAAATTAAATAATCAAAATACGTATATTTTTAAATATATATTGTCATTATACTACATTACGTATTTTAGATATGGCCAGCTTTGTCCACAAACCTATAACAATATTAAGTCTATAGTTTTGTGTCGAACTACCTAGCGCAACGTCATGCATTGAATGAATTTGCTAGTCTTCCTATGCCATAGTGGGTATTGCTGTCGGAATTCTCAATTGAGTGAAGTAACGAACTGCTTTGATGGATTCTCCTTAAACTCTAAGGTTCCTGGCTACATCCAACTAAGAATAAGACAGGGTTTTCAAATATGAGTTCAGGTTATGAAAAGTCATATAATGGAATTCATAGGACATTGTTGTGATTCAAACATTAGAGCTCTTTTACTCAAAAATGAAGGCACCGTGAATCCCTTGTCTCCACTATAGATGTGAAGCCACATTCGTCGTGCGGTGTTCACATTCCTGACGTAGGCTAGGAAGGAATTATAACACAAAAGATAAGTATTCCCCCACGGTATTCAAATCCCAAGGACCTCCGATATTGTGCACCATCCCTCTGCATTTTCTTGGAATTCTTCATGCAGCCATATATTGGGACTCTAGGGCATCCTTATTTTCCTGCTCTTGGAATTCTTCATGCAGCCATATATTGGGACTCTAGGGCATCCTCATTTTCCTGCGAAATATTTGGGACTCAGAATTTGCAAAGGGGAGATTATTTAGTAGATACGTGGAAAGGGTGAAGAAATCGCTCTTCACTTGCTCTTGACTTGTTATTATTTAAGGGAAACAAAATAGCTACCACCTAGCAAAAGCGATTCACTCGAAGAATAAATCCGTATCCATGTTTTCAAGTGGGTGGCAATAAGTCAAGTCAATTAGTTGCAAGTCCACAACATTCTATGATGCAAAAAGAAACACATCAAAAACAAACTTATCTAAAATAATTAACTCACTCTATTTAACATTTCCAATAATATAGATGAACACATTGGTGATTTATCTTATCAAATCCATTTGGAATCGTCTATAACTCCATTTTATAGTTTGTGCAAATAGAGGTCTATTTTCAACGTTCAACTTAACTTCGTTATGGTTGTAATTTCTACAAAGGTACACCAGTTCTAATCAACCAGAGTAAACATAACTCCATTTTCTAGTTTGTGTAAATGCGGGTTTTAGATAAAGTCTATTTTCAACGTTCAACTTACCATCATAAGGGTTGTCATTTCTACAAAGGTACACTAATCATTATCAACCAGAATAAAAATTCATTAATCTCAGAAGGACGTTTTACATACCAATATCATGAAGATGAACATTCATTGATTTCAGAAGGACGTTGTATAGACCAATATGATGAAGATGCGTTAACATGTAAGTTTTACAATAAAAATAAAATATTTACTAAATAAAAACAAGGAAAATTAGTTTATTGGGATTAGTTCAAATGACAGTATGTGTTATAAAGTAATAAGTAAATGATAAAAGTCAATATTCAAATAGTGAAACTATAGTAAATAATACACACACATATATATATATATATATTATAGTTAAAAGTATTATTGATATTATATTATAGTAATTTGTTAACGACATATAGTTTAAAAAAAATTAATAATAAAAACACATTCTATTCTAAATCATAAATAAAATGTTTCAATGCTCATTTTTTTTTGTAAGACAAGCTTTTTCATTTATGAGGAAAAATTACATCCACATAGTCAAAATGCTACCATCCTCACTCCTACAATATTTGTTGGCTAGTAGAAAATTTCCAAAAATGTTGGCTTTGAGCCATATCTAGTACCTATCAAAAAACTGATAGGTGCACAAGACTAGAAAACTAGTATGATTAAGACACATCAAATTTACATTAGGATGGAGGACTAAGGGGGAGGTGGTTGAAAATCACAATGCACATCATTTTCCATATGTCTCAAATGGCCATCCATGCGATCCAAGCTTTCCTATTGGCATTATTGATTGCGTTGGAGGCAGACCATGTAATCTTGCATGTGCCATTGAATTCGTTGGAGATAATTCATGAAGGAAATGAGGTCATTTCTATCATTGTGTCTTTCCTTTGGGAGTTTCTCCACAAACACCTCATGCTACCTATGCATGGTAATAATTTATTTGAATATGTTAAAATCTAATCCATAATTCTCTACATGACATGTAGACCCCTTAGAACAATTTTTTTCTTCACGTAGATTAGTAGAATCAAATTCCTAGGTATGGATAGGTTCTGATGGTATTGTCGAATCATGAGGAGGGCAACTATATTTATCCCTATACCCACTACCCCGGTGAATGCAAACATGCTGACATCGTATTGTGTGACCCACCAGAACCCCAAGACAACTAACATCGTAAGAAGGACCAAAGACATTCCACTAAGCCATGAGATAAGTAATATGTATAGAGTAGGAATTATAGCCTTTGCAAGATTCCCAATTCTAAATTCAACTAGACTGCTCGTGAAAATCAAGCAAGCAGGGGCAATTGAATGTATTTCAAACCAATAAGTACAAGCCCAACAACATCAGATTCATGGCTCAGAATGAAACACTTCTAGTATTGATCCCTATCCATTAGACACAACCAAGAAAAAAACATAAGATATGAATTGCTTGATAGGCCACGCAACCACACTCCCTCAAGGACACTAAAAAGACCAAATTTGCACTGTTCATATTGTCCATAGTGACCTACAGTGAATAGGTAACCCTCCCCTCGTTAGTTTTACCAAGTAACAATGAGGAAGATGTCTTATGCAGGATGGACTAAAGACTCAAAACTATATCCATAATTTTTCCCCTGTCACAAAAGATAGAGAATTCACTTGGCTAGAGAAACGTAACCAAAAAGGTAGCCACCAAAGAGACTAATTAAACATGAAATTTGCAAAACACTCAAATAAGACATGTGAACCTAGTATAGGGACAAATGCATCTTACCTCCAAATCCTCATGACTACGAGGTGAGGAGACCCACTACAGGCATAACACCAGTGGAGGAAAAATGGATTCATTGCTCTATAGCTCTGAAAATGCATAAAATTTCCTAGTCTCGGGTTCAAAATTGTACTTGCATGCCCTTGTATCCCTCAAGAACACATGCAACATGTATAGTAGAATAGGCATGTACCATTTTTGTCAAACCCTAGACATTTTGTAGGGCCTCCATAAGGTTAAACCCCTCATTCCTCCGAACACTAGATCACCATTGGCAACCAACGTAAGACCTTCAACCACCTTCCTGAGCTTGTTATGATTGTTACAACTTGATCATGCACATTCTGCATGGGGGAAGCATGTCGCATCACCCCTCCTATTAATGGCCTCATGATTTAGTGGGATTGCTAGCACTCCCCCTAATCCCATTATTCATTTATTTATCCACCCCCATAGGGGAATTTCAATTTTCCTATTAGAAAACATAATTTTTTTGTGAATAGATGAACTAATTGAAAGTATAAAAATCTTAAGAAGAAGATGTGTAATTCTTGTAAGTTTTAAAAATATTTTTATGTATATTTCAAATAAAATGTTTTAATATCCATGTTTACTAATATATTTTAATACCATTCTTTTATATTTATATAATTATAGAAAGTAGAAAAAAATATATATATTGAAGTTGACAAGAAATAAACTACCATTTTCACTAAAAGGTGCAAGGGCATGGTGAAAGAAGTTTATATTTTCTTCCTCAAGGATATGGGAGGTTTTGAAAGATAATGGCTTTACTGTAATGACCCTCATTCCAATGCACCTTGTTGAAATTCAACATCTATCTCAGACTTAGTTTGCTTTCAAGATTTTTCTTCCTTCCTTCACTCAATTCTCTCTCTCTCTCTCTCTCTCTCTCTACACACACACACACACACATATAATAAGTTCCCTCTTACCATGAGATTTATCACAAATACCGTCTCTTGCTAATCATTTTGTCTACTACTTAGCCTTATAATCTGTGATACATGAGGCATATAACCTAACCCGCTTTTTGCACGTCTAATCCATAGCTCTTTAAAGGATCATTATCCTAAAATTAGCATAGTCATAAGTGTTGGATTATGTATGAGGGTAATAACCCTATTCCCCCCCCCCCCCCCACCCATCGCCTACCTAGAGACTCTACATTATACAGTTTTCAAGGGTAGTATTAGGTTGTTTGATAGAAATATATGTATATATTGTGAATGCAACCTTATGTCATCCAAACGATCATTATGGACATTACTCACTTCTCATTGGACGAATTATATGTAGGTATCTAACTGATAGTGGTTATACCATACATTAATTATCGATTTTATTTATCATTAAATACAATTAAATTAATTTATGAGGTATCATTGATTTACAATAGTTAACATTCCTTTACTAATATCTATACTTCATGTGTTGACCTTCCTTGGGTGTCTATCTCTGCAACTGGCTTCCTCCCCATCATTCTTTGTCACGTTAAACCATGTGACTACTGTGACGGCATTGGGACTGATGTACTGGATTATTCAATGGTATATATGGTTCCTCTCAAATCGACGGTGTAGATTTTTCCTTTGAAACCCTAACTTCTCTATGTGTCCTGCACCTTCTCATTTGGTATATGTTTTCACCGCGAGCCATTTGAGTTGTGACTATGGAACCTTTGGGTGCCCACCATTATAGCCTTTAGGCTCTCACTGACTAGCATTTGGGAAACCAACTTATCATAGCAAATATCATAAGAGGTGAAGGTATAGTTTATATTTGTTCTTTGTAGCCCTTGTTCATTTTTGGAATTTCATTTAGTTTTTCTTGTTTCCACTTCTATTCTGTAAATGGGTGTCTTCTTTCTAGGTTTAAGCCAACGTTAGTGTTAAGGCTTCTCTTGCCTAATCTATTCGTCTCCTCCTCTGTTCAGGTAAGTTTTTTCTTTTTCTTTTTTCCCACAACTTGCAAATGGATCTAATCTTTCTGGTTTTAATGTTTGCATAGGTTAGACGGACAACTCTTGGTCTCTCCGACTGCTAAATCGAAAGTTGGATTCAGCACACTCTGCATCGATTTATCCAGCATCATGAAAGTTTGTCTTTTGATAATGGTTTTGAATACTAACATGATATTCCCTTGTTAGTTTACATTCTCTTCTAATTTCTCTGGTTGGGTTTCCAATTTTTCATTTTTGGCTTACAGGTGTAGGGAAAACCCAATTCCCAAATGGCCAAGTATATTTTATCTATGCTTATTGACTTTTGGATTTCTATCCTTCTTTCAAAAACCCAGTCTCAATTTGATTCTCATACTTTTACTATTTACACTATGCAGGTATTATTGTCATGCCCTCATCGCTCCTATTGGTTGAGCTCCAACTTACTTTCGACATTGGTTAACAATGTTTCTCCTCTTTCCAGGTGGGTAGTCTAGGAGCCTCCCTACAGAGGTTATTCTCAATTATGTGTTTGGTGACACTAAGTGTCAAGGTATCAAGGTTAAACTAAATGATGTGTTGGAAGAGGATATATGTTTTAAATTTACCATAGGGGTTCTTATTCTTGTGCGTAGTATTCTGTGTGAAGATATAAGAATTGTGTATCTTATTTTCTATGCCTTGCCACCTTGATTTTCAAATGGGGCGTGCAACCTTGATTTGCAAGCCTAGTTGTGGTTTTGGTTGTTTCTGCCAGAAAATCGTATTATTCCCGTAGGTAAAGTAGTCCTCCTCATGACACATTGTAATATATTTTATTTTATATTTATTCCTATAGGTTGTTCTACACTTTGGTGCATATTCATGTATCATGGACCCACTTTCCTTGTTTATACATGGTGAAGAATTTGTTATATTTTCTTGCATATATAAAATGGTTATTATGGCTCATTTCTGGTTCGACATCCTATTTCCTTCTGTTATTTATGATGTGGTTACACTAATACTCATGGTTCAGTTGTCCTGGAATATTTGTAAATAAGACTTGTGCTTCTAATTTAGTATGTATTGTTTGATTATTGCATGTATTCCTAATATACATGTCTAGTGTAGATAGTAAAACATGGATATATTTGTTGAATATGCTCTTAATATGTCCTTCTCTGAAAAGTACGCATCATCTCTAGAAAATTGAATTATAGTGAATGTATGGTTTTTGTAGTGTGTTGTATATTAGATGTAGTTATAGTCTATATTATATTTTGATTCCTATGACTTACAAAAGAACTTATTATTACATATAAGTTTTATGTTATTTGGGTCTCTACTTATTGCAGATGAATCCTTTTTGGCATAGGAGTCTCTAAGATTACTATTTATAATGAATGGTTTAATTTTCATACTGCACGAATTTTTGATAGCATGCGTCTGAATTTGTTTGCTTGTTTAATCTTAAATTCTTGTGGGAAAGGAGCTCATTAATTCTAGGTGGGGTGGATTTCACTGTAGAAATTTGCTAACATGTTTTTAGTCATCACATAGAATAGCACTATCAGTCTGCTTTACACTCATTTTTTTTCTCTCTCTAACACTTCTAGGATCTCTACTACAAAATCCCTATACTCAAGTGTCTATATTAGGTCTATATCCTAAGGCTTGGTGATCTAGGTCTAGGTGTGACAAACGACCCTTCCAAGACCTTTTACTTTCGTGATGTGTTAAACTACATTTTTAAAAGAACATAAATGAATACATATGCATGTTGTAAAGAAGAGGAACATGTCAATCATTAGCAACATAAAATAACAAGATGTTGATAACGGAGTTCATCTAGGAGGGACTACGTCTCCAGGCCCCGGTGTCAAGATGGTGTAGGCCATTGTATTAAGTGATGTCAATAGTGATCATGTACATAGAGTTGATGTCGCTATCATACAAGGAAAATGCCCTCACACAGGAGTGGTGCCAAGAGATGTTCCACTACAAGAACTCTCAGTCAAAAGACTCCTATCAGTATGACACAAACTCATGCATGGTGAGCATCCTGCTAACATGGCATAAAAGGGATCTCAGAAAAGACATGCATGGTGACACATGAGTATCCCATCAACATACAACAAAGGGATCTCAAAACACAACATGATGAGTCATGACAACAAGTACATTACATAGGCGATTCCGTGTCACATCAAGAAGGGATCATAAAAACGAGTAAGAAATAAGATCCCACATCAAATATCAATCAAGGACCTGTACAGCACAATGCATAGCAATAAGAAGTACATGAACACACTGCATATACCTCACAACCAAGGGCCATTTGAAGAAGCAGATGTGAAACTATTGAAGCTACTCGAACCATCGATCTCATGACATCAATTGCATGGAAATGGTTGCTCGCACATGAATGCTGACACCTGCATTCCACTTAGAAAAGTGGTTGGAGGATAGATGAGCAAATGAGAAAATTGAATGCACCATCATATTTGTGGCATCGAATATTGCAAAATCGACTATCCAAAATCTGAATTCTGAGAAGTTGAGAATCTCAAGCTCAAGGAATCTCTTAGATTACCCCAAGATTCCTCAAAGATTCTGCTCATAGCTGGACTAGAAATCTGCAACTCCAAAGGTGAATCTAACCTCGCCATTGCAATCCCTATAGAAAACCATGGAAAATGACAATAAACATGACTATCTTCCGACATGGAGAAAAAATACCTCCTCAGGAAAATTGCAAGGATCATGGTTCTACTCCCTATTTCTGTAGCCATCATGGTTCCACCCTCATATGAAAAATGGCCAAAAAATGCAGAACTCTGATGGAGACATAGACAATGCCATTGTGTTCATGGCATCGAGAAGTGCTAAAACCATATAAAATTTGTCAAAATCAGACAAAGTGAAATTTCACCCCTCTTGCAAAATGTTGCCTCGAACTGCATGCACAACCTCCTCCTGTCTCAAAATTCATGCCCATTCCTGGTTCCTCCATCTGTTTGGTGCACTGAAGAAAATCAAGTCTATGTAAATTTTCGAGCAGAGGTATCAATGAGGACCCTCATGGGTCGTTGGTATGGTTGGCAGATTGTGTGGAGGTGGGTTGGGTTCAAACCCCGCCCACTCCAAAATAACACGCATCTTTTTGTTTTAACAAAAAATGGCTTTTGAATGGGGGTTGGGTCCGCATTGGGTGGCCAACCCCTATAACTTCACATCCAACTATGACCGTATATATATTAATGGGTGATACGGTTATCGTGACCGGCATTAATGGTGGTTGGTTATGGGGCCATCCGGTGGGCCGGCCAACGTGGCCAGGTGGGTTCGACTCCCCCGGCCTCTCTTTTAATAGAGCGATGGCTTATGGGGGTGGTGGGGTTGGTGGCCCCCACCCCATTTTATTAATTTTTTTGTGTTTTTAATATAACAAAATCACATTTTTTGAAATTCAAATTTTAGCCATAGGAGTGCATTTAACGACCCCAAAATTTCCCCCAGAATCTATCCCAAGTTGGTTGGAATCTGGTGGGTGGAAAAAGTCCAAATTGTGGCCTCCTTAAGCCTGCCCAGTCATCAAAAAGTCAACCCAACTTTGATTGCTTCTAAATTTTGCATATGGACTCAAATTGACGAACCGTTTAGATCGTCGTGATTAGAATGATGAGGTCTATGCTTTGGTCCTAGGTCGAGATCATTCTGAAGACTTTGATTTTCGAGTGTTCATAAATCCTCTTCATCCTGTGTGTCTCTGGAGCCACCTAGATCAATCCTCCCCACTGATTAGCTTTTTGTCCTCCAAAATCATGAAAAATAATCTACAACTTCTTTGTACCTTGTCTGCATCACAAGCGTTCTAAAAATGTCTCACTTCCATCTCCTTCACCTTTCTTCTTTGGAGCCTTAAGTGACGAGCAAACACCTGCTACCTCTGCAACCTGTAGTACATTGTTTTGAAAATTACATGCTTGATTTTCATGACCAACTAATGACCCAAACGTCCCTGTTACACAGTAATTTGTCACTGCCTTCCTGTCAGTCACCCTGTCGTGCCAATCACTAAGTTCATGCCTTCTGAACTGGCCCAAAAACCCATTTTTCTAAAGTTCTATTCATCAGCGCATCTGTTTGCAAAATACCCGCGATGACTGGCACTCCATAGTGTATTCCGCGCGCTGCCAGCTCGGAAGAACATCACTTTTCTGCGCCGGTCGCCAGCGTGCCTTTCCCGTGTTCTTCCGCGCTGACATGACTTTCCTAGTTATGTAGACGCGGCGACATCGCGTCAGTTGCCTCATAATCCGCGCTGATCCAGTTTGGGCGATTTTGTTCAAACAGCCAGCCTTCCAGATAGCTCCAGGCTTGGTTGTTAGCTTTGTGAATGTCGACTCCCTTCTATGGCATGTCTGTTCGACCCTTTGCAACCATTTCCCTCAAGGATAAGCTCATCCTTCCACCCTTTTAGGAGGCTCCTTCTCCTACATATACTTCCACCATTACCATGAGCAGCTAGTTAGACATAGCTTGGATTGTATAGAGCTTATAGTGCTCAGATTGCTGCTACTATAGGTATTTGGTGTGCTAGGTGTGGAAGTGATTGATTGCTTAGGGAAGGTTGTTTTGTGTTGCTTGTGTGTGAGAGAGAGTTGTTTGTCTTGGGAGAATCATCCTCAAAGGTGAATGCTTGAGATACATGCTGACTGGCCCCTCCTGAGAAGGTTACCGACGTCAGAACGTTTGGTTGTACTCTTCTCTATTCTGATTAATAATAAATGACTGCTATTATTGTTCCATTCTCATTTGTACTTGCAATGGTTAAATGTGAATTACATCTTTTCTGACTGATGTATGGTTGCTTTTACTAGATTTCACGCTTGCGTTTGTTTCCCCTTCGTGTGTGCAGGTATCTATTCGCGGAGATCGCGGAGGATCGTGATCAGCCAAAACGAAGGAGCGAAGGCAACATCTCTTCGTCAAACGACAGCGCTGGAATCCAAGTAGGTGCTCTTTACCTCTTGTTTAATTGTAATTAGGAACATGCATAGCAACATTGTTTGATTGTTGCTAGACCCTTGCTGGGCTAGTAGGGATCGCCTCTATCCGTAGAGGTGATTTACCTCTCCAACAATTTGGCGACTCCGCTGGGGATCAGCCTTTTTGTCTCTTGAGTCCACTTTTGTGTTTGACTTTGATTGGTCTCTTTTTCTGAGATTCTGGGATTGTCTCTCTGCTTATAAACTTTCTGGGTACATCTGGGAAGTGTCTTGATTGTTAGAAGGCTTTTGCTTTTGGTTTGGGAAGTTTTTGCTTTGGCTTTGCTTGTTTTTTATCCTCAGCGCGTTTTAATTCAGAACAGTCGCGCTGACATCGTGCCCCTGTTCCTTTGGTATCCTTTTCATCGCGCCCTTACGTCTAACAGTCGCGCTGACCTCGTTTTTAGAGACAACGCGCTTTATTCGTGTCCTTCCGCGCTGGCATCGCGTCCCCGCTTCTTTGTGATCTGTGTCATCGCGTCTGTGTGGTTTCTTTCCGCGCTGACCTCATTTTTCTGAGACAGCGCGCTTTATCCTTGTCCTTCCGCGCTGACGTCGCAAAGTTGCTACAGGCCTCCTCCTGTCAGCGCCGAGTTGCTGAAGGCTACCCGCGCTGGTCCTGTAAAGTTCATTTTTGACCAAATTAGCCTCCTGAACCTCTTGCTTTGACTATCCCTTCTTCTCTCCACCTGCTTTGTGACTTGCTTTTCGCTGTCTGAACTCTGAACTCCTTGATTGCGGAGTCTGGATCCATAGGGTTCCGCTTTTGCTTAGTTTTTGGTTTTGCGAATACCTTCCCTTTTGCTTTCCCTGCTTGGTTTGTGTTTACACCGTCACTTTTTCGATTGCTGGATGGTTTTGAGTCTCTAATTGACTGGTTGTAACTCTCATCCTTCGGGTGTTTGCCCTTTTCTGTTGATTTTGCACTCTAGCCCTAGGGTATCTAGTGGCCGTGTGTGTGTCAAGCCTTCCGTAGGGATTTTGTTTGCTTGTTTGATCAGCCAACTTCAGATTCGTTTGTGCACTTGTTCAGTGATTGTTGAAGTGCTTTGGGTTGTGTTTCCGAGTATTTCTCGCTTTCCCCCTTGTTTCAATCCTTGCTTGTCTTGCCGAGCTTAGATCACATAGCTCGTGCGGAACTTAGTTTTCCTTTTTGATTTGGAAATCTTTGTTGAGTGTTTTGGGAACTTTGTGTGCTTTCATTAGGCAATTGCATTTTGCTTGGTGTTCTAGTTCCTCCAAATTATTTTAGATGCTTTGTGTCACTGAAAGAAAATCAAACTAGTGGCTTTGCTTTTAAAAAAAAATTGAAAAGGAAAAGAATGTTTCATTGATTTGCATTTTCAAAAGAAAAAGTTTCCTTTCCTCGCTTTTAGTTGCATTAGGCTGTTTGATTGATTGTGTTCGTTTTGTTTGATTGAAATCTCTTTACCCTTCCATAGCTAGAATTCATCGAACAAAATGATTCTCTTTGACATGTAGTTTGCATCTAGGTAATTGTGAGAGAACATACGATAGGACCGGAAATCGAAACTTAATCTCAAGATCAACTATAAAATGAACCGAATGAATCTAAAAACGCATTGGAACTAAACGCAAACATCTAGAGGTCTAGGTTAGAGACGTGTTCCGGCGTCTTTAAACATAGTCACTGTTGTTTCACATTACGGTTGGGTGATTCCTCCTTCTGTGACTCGATAGTGGTCTAACACGGACTGTGCTCCCACGTACCGTCGCGTATATAGGGAGACCCCACTAGGCTTTTATCCTTAATCCATAGGAAGCCGAGTCTGCTGCCTTACGATTCGCAATGCAGTGAACACAGCATTCACGAAGATTGACCACCCGTACCCTAAAAAGTATTCTGTGGTTTTGCGAAAAGTCTGGCACACCTTTTACCTAGAATCTCCAGAGCAGTCACTTTTGATCCTTTTCGAACTCCCTAAATGAAAAGGTGTAAGTGAGCGTCTTGTCACTTCGTGCTCATTAAACATTCAAAGGAGACTGGAGTCATCTTTTCGTCCTTTTCTCGACTCTCGAAACATGAAAAGGTCAAGTTTGGTCCCTGTGTCTTAAAAGTTTATTCGGCCACGATAACATCACCTAGTTAGATCTTGTGTGCGTTAGCTTGAGTAGGTTTCGTCTTCGTTTTCTATGGCAACTTTTCCAGGATTCACTAACCCGGGTTTCCCCTCTGATGGGAATCCAGGACAATTCCCTCCTCTTGGGAATGTTGGTGCTCCTTATATGGCAACGTTGTCCATACCAGGGTTAACTGTTGGGTTGCCTGTTTGGTTATTTTCAACCTCTTTGGTCCCTACCGTATCGGCTGTTGATCTATCAGTCCCTCCACCTGAACAACGTCATGTTGATCCTAAGGTGGATCTCTCCCCTTCGACACCTTCTTCTACATCTTCCTCTTCTACTTCGCCTGGTGAAAGTCTTGATTCGACTAGTCAGGTGACTAAGAAGAAGAAGAAGAAGACCAAGAAGAAGAAGTCCCTTAAGGGCGAGGCTTTAAGCACAACTGTTATTCCCTCAAGTACACCTGAAGTCGGGCCCCCTTCCGCCCCTCCGCGGAAGGTTAAGTTTCCTTGTCGATTATGCAAGGAAGACCATCTTCTTCGCGATTGTCCTGGCATTCCCAGGGTACTAGAAATATGGTCTCGTGACCCGGCCCACCCCTCATCGTCCTCTGAGGCTCACGGCGATGCTCTCTTATCGGTTGGGAAGGGCAAGGGCAAAGGGAAGCTTCGAGTCCCCTGTAGACTTTGTGAAGGCAACCATCCCCTTCACCTTTGTCCGCTCATGGATAAAGCCTCCAGTGTCTTGGAAAGTCTCCCGGCTCCTTCACCCCAACTCCCCGTTGGATATCAACGTCTCTCTGCAGCTGCAGATCATCCGCCTCCCGACAATGAGATTGATTCACATTCTTCTCTTGTCCAGGCCCCTCTTCCCGAACCCGGCTATGTCCAGCCTGTTCCAGACCAACCATTGGTCGGAAAGAGTGTCAACTCGAGTCCATTTCCTGTCGACCACTCTGTTTCGGAAGAGCAAAATTCTCATGTTCTTCTCGTCTCGTCAAATTCTCCTGAGCTTGATAATGGTTTTTCCACCTCAATCTCTCCGGAGAATTCTGATTCGTTTCCTTGTGAGCAGGGGGGCAACCATATGGTTCCCCCACCAAGTAGTTCGGTCATTTCCTTCGATTGGAGTCGTTTGACTACCCCTCCCCTTCCATCCCATGTGCCTTTCTGGGTCACCGCCTATGCTGCCCAAATGGCGCTGCCCGGCACTGTGTTGGATGAAGGTGCATCGGTTAGTCTCATGCCCGTTACTACTTGGCAAGCCTTGGGTTCCCCATCGCTTGTACCTGTCGCCCCGAATCTCACCGCTTTTGATGGAGGAACGAGTCAACCATTAGGGATCCTTCCACAGTTTCCTATCACTTTGGGAGGCAAGACAGTCTATATAGACGTCTCGGTTACCCAAGGTTCTTTAGATTTCAGTCTTCTCCTTTGGCGTGATTATGTGTATGCCATGGGAGCCCTTGTTTCTTCACTTTTCCGTGTGGTTTGTTTTCCACATGATGGAAGAATAGTGACAATCGATCAATTATCGTTCGTTCGTCCACAAGCCCCTCCGGCACAAGTCTCCTTCCCTCTTGGTTCTCATCCACCAGTTGCATCTGTCTCACCCCAGATCAACTACGTGGCCACCTCTCCCGTGCCTATATCCAGCAATGTCGCCGTCGTGCATAGTGTCCTGGGGGCATTGGGTCCTGACTTCCGAGACATTGACCTCCCACTGGGAGCGCCACTCTTGGAAGCCCCGACTTCCTGTTCATTATGATGAAGTTGGATGGAGCATAGTTCACTTTCCTATGTCAAGCTCCCTAAAAAATGAAACAAGGAGTCTCGAGGAGAGTTCTGCTAATGTATCAACCTCGTTAAAATAATGAAACGGCTTGTGTTCGAAGCATAGTTCCTGATCTTGTGTCAAGCTCCTTAAAAAATGAAACAAGGGTTGTGGGGATAGTTCTTTTACTGTGTCAACCTCATTAAAAAATGAAACACCTCCCTTTCCAAATCGAGTCTTTTGATTAAGATCTCGTAAAATACAAGTCGAATCTTTCATCGATCTCGAGAGTGAACCTTCATTCCATCCACTTTGTTGAATGCAATGAAGCTTGGGGGGCATGTACCTCGATTTGCGTCATTATGCTGGGGGCATGCGAACTTATAACAAGCATAGTTTTTTCGTTTCAAGCTTGTGTAAACATGAAACCAAATCCAAGCAGAGTTCTCCATGGTTCAAGCTTGTGTAAAAATGAACCCATACCCGATTTACATCTCGTGATTGCCATTTTTATCCGCCGAATTCTGCTAGATGAGCCTTGGTTGTTTTCATTCCATCGTCGCCATCTCTTTGGCCGATCATATGCTCTCACTTGGTTGTTTATCCTTTCCTGAGGAACCGCAGCGATGAGTGGTTTTATTAGCCAGCCTCTTGACCATTACATGTTTTGAGTAGTTCCACCATTTCCGGAACCAGTTGCTACCTTTTATACCACTCGTTCCTCTAGGACGAGTCACCTTTAAGCTCTTTTCTGACTCGTAAAATATGAAAAGATTGCCGAGTATTTTTCCCTTTTTGACTCGTTAAAGAGAATAAAAATAGAGGTCTGCTTTTAGCGCTTTTCTGACCGTTTAAAGATGGAAAGATTGCCGAGTTATCCCTCTTGACTCGTTAAAAGTAAAAAAGAGGCGGTCGTCTTTAAACCCTTTTCCGACCGTGTAAAAACGAAAAGATTGTCGGACCCTTGTCGTTTCCGGTTCGTTAATGGTTACGAAACGACGTGATACCGATTACTTTTTTACTTTTTCAGATCGATATCACTACTCATGAAAAGTACTCCTCGATCGTAATGATCGGGCGGTTCTTTCGAGCGTAGTTTTATACTTTTTCGGGCTCGAGAGACACAACTTTACGAAAAAGGACCCCCCTGGAGTTTTCTTTTCTACTGTCTTTTCGGACTCTCTAAACAGGAAAAGACGCTGAGTTCTTCCTTTGTCAGACTCGTTAAAACTTAAATGACATCGAGTATCGTCGAAATGACACTTTTTCAAGCATATGCTACCCCCGTCAAGCTTGTCATCCAAAAATAATCGGGGTACCTGCCAGAAATGGTGGGGAAAATGGAACTGTAATCATAGTCGGCAGTATGTCGCTCTTGAACATGGCACTCCTCTGCTTCGTGTCTGGGTGGGACCATCTCATCTTGTTTTTCACTGGCCTCCATGGGTTTGGGTTACCCTGTTTTGACCTCTCATCTGCTCATTGCCCTGTCACCATGACCTCTGCTCATTTGATGTCAAATACTGCCAAATCCACCGTCGTGCCGCCGATATGTTCAAGAGAAGTTGACCTCTGCAATAATACAGCCTCATCTGCTATCTCACACAAATCATTTTACCTCTGTCTCGTGTCGATGATGTGGGAAACATTATGGCCCACCTTCGATCAAGGTCACTTCCTGTCGACTTCAGCTCATTATCCGGGAAGGTGACTTAGAGACTCCCTTCAGGTGTCTTAGAGCCTGCATGCCTCAATGGCAGGTTCTTCGTGTTCAACGCGAGGTTTACATCATTGGCCTCCGATCGAATGATTCCGTGGGTGTTCGATGCCAGCTCATTGATTCACATGCCGCGGATTGTACCTATAGTACCTTGAGGGCCATTGTCATTATTGGTGGTACCTCTCGCGTCTGTTAACAGTTTTCATCATTGACTGGTAATCAGACGATGTTCATGCATGTTCGACTTCAACCCATATATTCACATGCTTGAACTTGTACTTTGTTCGGATCGGGACGGAGCGCAAGACCCTGGATCCCTGTCTGTTATGGTCCAGGTTGCGATTTTGTGGATGATCATTACATGACTCATTGATGGATGGCTGCGCCCATACCTGAGTCGTCATGGATGGCTGCGACCATACCTTATCATTATTATGGTCTCTTTAGCTGGGTGGCTGCGTCCATTCCAACAGACCTTTTCGCATGTCTTTTTGGATGGCTGCGCCCATGCCTAGACTGCATGTACTTGATTATCAGAGATATTTCGGTCCTTCCTGGTGGTGTTCCAGTTCGGCGTGTGTTGTAAAGCATTTCACCCCTCCCACTCTCTCGGTCTTCATGCTTTAGGGGGCATCTGTTACACAGTAATTTGTCACTGCCTTCCTGTCAGTCACCCTGCTGTGCCAATCACTAAGTTCATGCCTTCTGAACTGGCCCAAAAACCCATTTTTCTAAAGTTCTATTCATCAGTGCGTCTGTTTGCAAAATACCCACGATGACTGGCGCTCCATAGTGTATTCCGCGCGCTGCCAGCTCGGAAGGACATCACTTTTCCGCGCTGGTTGCCAGCGCGCCTTTCCCGTGTTCTTTCGCGCTGCCATGACTTTCCTAGTTATGTACACGCGGCAACATCGCGTCAGTTGCCTCATAATCCACGCTGATCCAGTTTGGGCGATTTTGTTCAAACAGCCAGCCTTCCAGATAACTCGAAGCTTGGTTGTTAGCTTTGTGAATGTCGACTCCCTTCTATGGCATGTCTGTTCGACCCTTTGCAACCATTTCCCTCAAGGATAAGCTCATCCTTCCACCCTTTTAGGAGGCTCCTTCTCCTACATATACTTCCACCATTACCATGAGCAGCTAGTTAGACATAGCTTGGATTGTATAGAGCTTATAGTGCTCAGATTGCTGCTACTATAGGTATTTGGTGTGCTAGGTGTGGAAGTGATTGATTGCTTAGGGAAGGTTGTTTTGTGTTGCTTGTGTGTGAGAGAGAGTTGTTTGTCTTGGGAGAATCATCCTCAAAGGTGAATGCTTGAGATACATGCTGACTGGCCCCTCCTGAGAAGGTTACCGACGTCAGAACATTTGGTTGTACTCTTCTCTATTCTGATTAATAATAGATGACTGCTATTATTGTTCCATTCTCATTTGTACTTGCAATGGTTAAATGTAAATTACATCTTTTCTGACCGATGTATGGTTGCTTTTACTAGATTTCACGCTTGCGTTTGTTTCCTCTTCGTGTGTGCAGGTATCTATTCACGGAGATCGCGGAGGATCGTGATCAGCCAAAACGAAGGAGCGAAGGCAACATCTCTTCGTCAAACGACAGCGCTGGAATCCAAGTAGGTGCTCTTTACCTCTTGTTTAATTGTAATTAGGAACATGCATAGCAGCATTGTTTGATTGTTCCTAGACCCTTGCTGGGCTAGTAGGGATCGCCTCTATCCATAGAGGGGATTTACCTCTCCAACAGTCCCACACTTGCCACAAGTTTATAACACATACCTGGTGGTCAAGTTTACATCAAGATGGATGTAAGACCCCAGCTATGACAACAAGTCCAACCTATCATTGTTGCTTCAATAAGTGATGAAAAACACATCATCACTGCAACACATGATTTACAAACATAGGTCCACACACTATTGTTTTGACAAGTGACGGAAACATAACATCACTTTCATAGTTTAACATGTGACACAAAATAAGACCAGAAATCATTGTTGTTGAACAAGTGATGGAAAGCACATGATCACTTTTACATTTTAAAATGCGACAAATGATTTACAAACGCATGACCATGAAATGACAACAAGTTTAGAAACCATTTTTCACATATAAAGGTGAATGGGTTGCCTCCTTGTGGTGCATTTTCTTGTTGAACAACTACTTTATCTGGTTCATGCACTGACGCTTTGTCTTTAAGGTGCTGCTCTAGATGGAGCCTCCAACAAGTGGCTCTTTGATGGACATTTCTGTCACAATGATTGCAATAGGTCTTCTTCCTCCAGATCTTCTTAACATGTTTCTTTACCTACTATTGAGAGGGTCTTTCATGCCTCATCCTTTTGTGTGCTGCCATTCTTTTCCAACACTTAGAAAATGTATGGTTATGAAATCCACAAAAGGTACATGTCTTTCGATGCCATGTTTTACATTCATCATTAACAACATGAGCATAGTCAAAATGAACATTCTAATGTCGAGAGTGGTTATACCTTTCCTTGCTGTCTCTGGTGTAAGTATGGAGATGAGAGCTTGCCTCAGCTCCTTCCCTGCAATGAAAACTACCTTTGGATGATGGGGATGGGTTCCCATCGTTCTCTTTCCTTGACGATTTCGACGATGTCTCGGAAGCATACGACACCTTTGAGCATTCTCCTTTAGTGTATCTCGAGCCTACAAATTTAGGTCTCTACACAACCTTCAATGGTTGAGTTATGCCTTGGTTATTATCACCAAGTTCTTCTTCCTTCTCGTGCTTCATCTTGGTAAGGAGCGTCATGTTTGTCCCTATAATTAGAATCTCCACATCTCCAACAGAAATCATACTATGTGACGATGAAACTAAAAGTAAATCAACATCTTTTACCTCCTCTGTCGATTTGGAAAGAATTGATGAGGGTTTCTCATCATCCGTTGTTGGTGGTTTGCTAACTGTCGTGGTGCATTCCCTAACTTCTTTCTTGACATATCCACTTCCTACTCGACAGGGTAATTCTTCTACTTTGATGGGGTTTACAATGCCTTAGCCATTAATGCCCAAGCCTTTTCCTCCATACCCCATTTTGTTCAACAATTTGGAGAAAATTCCTGTGGTGTGATTTTCAAAAACAGGGAAATCATCATCAGAAAATATAAATGAATTCGGAGAATTACATTTTACCTCACATGGGTCACGTTGCAGCTTTACCAAGGCCTTGTCATTTGCTTGCAGCTGTCGTAGCAAACTATGTTTCTCCTCTTTCTCTTCATGTAGATGCATCTTCAATTCAACGTTCTCTGTTTTACGATTATGTTTGTTTTGCTTCAGTTCTTCCATGGCCTCTTCTATGGCTTGCAACTGAAGCTGTAATCACTCCTTTTCCTTTGTCTCTTTTTGTAGAGTTTCATACATTATCTCCACTCTTTTGGAAATGTTTATCATGGTCTCGTACATCACTTTCTCATCCTCTGTCACTGCATGTTCCATTGTTCACGCTGCAATTCACATCAATGCAAAGACTGCTCCGATACCACTAGATCCAGGTCCGGGTGTGATGAAGGACCCTTCCAAGACCTTTTACTTTCGTGATGTGTTAAATTGAATTTTTAAAAGAACATAAATGAATACATCTGCATGTTGTAAACAAGAGGAATATGTCAATCATCGGCAACATAAAATAACAAGATGTTGATAACAGAGTTCGACCAGGAGGGACTATGTCTCCAGGCCCCAGTGTGAAGATGGTGTAGGCCACTACATTAAGTGTTGTCAATAGTGATGATGTACATAGAGTTGATGTCGCTATCATCCAAGGAAAATTCTCTCACGTAGGATTGGCGCCAAGAGATGTTCCACTATAAGAACTCTCAGTCAAAAGACTCCTATCAGCATGACACAAACTCATGCATGATGAGCATCCCGCCAACATGGCATAAAAGGGATCTAAAAAAAAACATGCATGGCAACAAATGAGTATCCCATCAACATACAACAAAGGGATCTCAAAACACGACATGATGAGTCATGACAATAAGTACATCACATAGGCAATTCGGCATCACATCAAGCAGGAATCATAAAACCGAGTAAGAAACAAGATCCCACATCAACCATCAATGAAGGACCTGTGTAGCACAATGCATAGCAAAAAGAGGTACATGAACACATTGCATATACCTCACAACTAAGGGCTATCTGAAGAAGTAGATGTCAAACTGTTGAAGCTACTTGGACCTTCGATCTCACAACATCAATCGCATGGAATTGGTTTCTCGCACATGAATGTTGACACCTGCATTCCACTTAGAAAATTGGTGGGAGAATAGAATGAGAAAATGAGAAAACAGAATGCACTATCAGATTTATGGCATCGAAAAGTGCAAAATCAACTATCCAAAATCTAAATTCTGAGAAGTTGAGAATCTGGGGCTGAAGGAATTTTTTAGGTTCCCTCTAGATTCCTCAAAGATTTTTCTCCATATGTGGACTGGAAATCTGCAACTCCAAAGGAAAATCTGACCTCTCCATTGCGATCCCTACAGAAAACCATGAAAAACAACTGTAAACTTGACTATATTCCGACATGGAGAAAAATTACCTCCTTGGGAAAATTGCAAGGATCATGGTTCCACCCTCATACTGAAAATGGCAAAAAAATGCAGAACTCTGTTGGAGACATGGACAACGCCATTGCGTTCGTGGTGTCGAGAATTGTTGAAACCATATAAAATTTCTCAAAATCCGACAAAGTGAAATTTCACCCCTCCTACAAAATGTTGCCTTGAACTGTGTGCACAGCTTCCTCCTGTCTCGAAATTTGTGCCAGCTCCTGGTTCCTCCATCTATCTGGCACACTGAAAAAAAACCGATTTTATGTAAATTTTCGAGTGCATGTATCAATGAGGACCCTCATGGGTCGTTGGTATGGTTGGCGGATTATGTGGAGGTGGGTCGGGTTCAAACCCCACCCACTCCAAAATAACATGCATCTTTTGGTTTTAACATAAAATGGCTTTTGAATGGGGGTTGGTTCTGCATTAGGCAGCCCGAACTCATAACTCCACATCCAACTATGACCGTGGCATATATATTAATAGATGATACGGTTATCGTGACTGACATTAATGGTGGTTGGCTATGGGGCCGCCCAGTGTGCCAGTCCACATGGCTGGGCAGGGTCAACTCCCACCGGCCTCACTTTTAATAGAGCAATAGTTTATGGGGATGGTGGGGTTGGTGGACCCCACCCCCTTTTATTATATTTTTTTGTTTTTAATATAACAAATGTACATTTTCTGAAATTCAAATTTTAGCCATAGGAGTGCATTTAACGACCCCACAATTTTTCCCAAAATCCAGCCCAGGCTGGCCGGAATCTAGTGGCTGGAAAAATTCCAAATTGTGGCCTCATTAAGCTGCCTAGTCATCAAAAAGTCAACCCAAATTTGACTGCTTCTAACTTTCACATACGGATTCGGATTGACAAACTGTTTGCACTGTCATGATCAAAACGACAAGGTCTACGCTCTAGTCTTGAGTCAACATCATTATGAACACTTTGATTTTCAAGCGTTCATAAATCCTCTTTGTCTTGTGTGTCTCTGGAGCCACCTGGATCACTTGGGAATTGAATTTAAGTTCGAGTAATGCCCTCACCAGTTAATAGTAACTTATCTCGTGATTGAGTGGAGACTTACAGAGGTGGAGAATTACATAGGATGATCCCTTTGTTTACTTTATCTACCTTTACCTTACTACAAGGGTATCAATTTTGCAAGTTCCACATAGAGTTAATATATCTTTTCCACATCGTCTATAAAAATTAACTCTTGCACCCTACCACAACCACAAGGGTTATGGTGTCGTTTTCCTCCTCACAGGAAGATTTTTTTTCTCTCCCTACCCATGATCAGTGTAACTCATATCTATATTAACAAAATACAATATTTGTACAGAAAATCAAGTGAATATTGTATGCAATGTAAATAATAAAAAAAATTACGGCAAAAAAAGCATGAAAACGTGTCCCTCCAACAACCACTAAATCCAATGCTTCTTCTAATAAATCAACTCATGAAAAACAAATCAATCTACATATCTATCATATAGTTAAATTCCCATACATGAATTTACTTATCTATTTCACATCTATGGTTAGATTCGTAGAAAAAAAAAACTTCAGATTATGCTTAGTATCTACAACATAGATTCGCAACATACCAAATTATTATTCAAATTTTCCATTATTAATAAAATAACTAAGAAATGATAGAAATGAAAACCTCTAACCGAATCTTCACTAGAAAATTACTTGGGAAAAAACTTTTCCTCCCAACCTTGAACCAAAATCCTTTGGTTCCACCTGAGCCGCGAAGTTCTTGTGTGCCATCAAAAACACCCCCGAACTGGGATGCTCTTGCCAAGT
Organism: Pinus tabuliformis; assembly: GCA_031772625.1. Taxonomy (NCBI): domain Eukaryota; kingdom Viridiplantae; phylum Streptophyta; class Pinopsida; order Pinales; family Pinaceae; genus Pinus; species Pinus tabuliformis. The sequence continues at coordinate 567,565,216 of CM062819.1, read as the reverse complement.
ATCGCCCTCTTTGATCCCCTAAACATGTATTTAATACCTTTATTTCATGATAAGGTTTCCTTTAGTGGCATCTGATTTTGTGGATTTTCTTATCCAATTCCCTAGGCTTTTCCATAAAAGCCTACTTTTCTCTCCCACGACACTTTTATGCTTATCCAAGATTAGCATCTTTCTCCAACTAAGCAACTTAATGGGTTTTTCTCTCCCATCCATTAAGCTTATCTATAATTTTAGGTGTAATTCTTATCACGAAAGAATTACCCAATCTCGTTTACATTTGCGATTATATTCTTTTCTTTTAGCAAGAATCTCGTTTGTAGGTGTTTCATTCTCGAGTAGTTTAGACACCTTATGCTTATCTAATTATTCAAATTATTTATTTACATAACATATCCATGTCTTTCCATAGCCCTTTCACGTTATGCCCATTGACACAATATTGTCTTAATAATTCATTACATCCACGAAGGTATATTACATTCTCCCCCCATTAAATTCACAGCATCCTCGGTGTGTATATTACCAATCATTTCTCTCATACTTAGTGCTATATAATCATTCTACAATTTACTTTTTCAAACCTAGGTAGTTGCATCATAATTACAATGTTTCTTTCGGTACTTCAACCTAGATTAGATCTAAAATCCGAAGGCGTTCGACCGAAAATTCTCCTTCGAGTCATGCCTGCAACATTTGTTACAATCAATGGTGTGAGAGTTATCAATTACATATTCTTGAAGTATTGCTACATATATAAAAAAAAACAGCATAAGCTTTAGTATGACTGGAAAATGATAAATTCTTCTTTTTTCCACAATTGAACATTCCCCATTTCGCACTGCCTTGTGTTTCTAATATCAGAAAGGAGAATAAATTCTTTTTCATCATGTGTGTTTTCATGTCTATCACTTGCCCCTTGTAGTACACCTGCATTTGTAACCTCTATCCACATGCATTTGATGATGTCAATAACTTTAATGTAGTATTATGACAATGTCTTAGATTTCTTTTCACTTATTCGTTCACTGCTAGAATCAACAATATGAGTATAATATTTTGTTGAACATATCCCTTAGGTAGAAGAAATAATAATTACCAAGCTATTTCCATCATTTCATTTTATGCCATTAGCTCGATATCTTTGTATCTAATACGCGTCTATTAGGCGCATTCCCGTGTGAAGCAACAATTTACTACTACCAATCTTGTTTTTCGCATGAATCCTGGTAAGTCCATGGCAATCATTTGATATATTTTTTCATTCTCTTCCATAAACCAATGAAGGTATAGGATTATTTCCATCATGGGCACTTAAGAGGTTACTTGATACCCTTGATTCTCATGGTAATTTATGAAATTTATTTACCTTGTGTATAACCGTGAACCTTTATACTTTCACATTCATTCCATGCCCTTTTCTAGAATATATGTTCAATATATGCTTTATAACTTCCACCTACATTCAACATATTATTTACATGTAGCCAATAAAGTAAACACCATTAATATATATTACTTCAATGGACCCAAGGCCAGGTGCATTATCATTACCATGGCTAATCTATATCTTCAAGATACATAATATTATCTTGCTTTGCACATTTCTCATAGGAAAATATCAATTAAAAGGAAATTGCTTATAGTAGGGCATAATTTACATATGACAATCTCAGTCATGAAGCTCCTATTTGAGCTATATTTTTTTTAACTGTTAGGTTATGATTAAAATAACCTACAGGTGAACTAAACGATGCTCATTCTTAACTAATCTTCATTACCAATACTAGTATTTAATTAGTGGTGAGCTCCAATATTGCAGCAATGATGTTGCAACTCCTATGACTCCCTACTTTACTTTTATCAACCCGGTAGTTCATAACAAACTTGGAAGTGACAGTGCTATATGCACAAGTACTAGCTCTTACTACAGGTTGTCACTTGATCAACTGGCACAAGTTCGCTAGAATCTCAAGCCAACTTCTATGAGTTCTCAGAAGAAGCTTTTAACTATGATGGAAGGAAGCTAACTCAAAAGAGGCTAGTCTACTCGCAAAAAGAAGATGAAAGCTGAAAGGAAACGCAAACCCTAGCAAACCCTAGTTTTACCGATTAACCCTACTTGTACAAGAAAAGAGATGTAAACTAATGAAATGGATGCCATTGGCTATTGAACAGGTAAAATACATGTGTTTAAGCTACTTATGAAGGAAAATATGGAAAAATCATCTTTTTGTATTTCTGAGTAATTTTATTCGGAATTAATATGCTTTTGTTTTAATTATTTGTGACTGTGCAGAGGTTTATTGGCGAAAGGAAATGGAGTGGGAATTTGTAGGAGATTGGAAAGGTGTGGAGAGGACCTAACGAGTCCCTAGCAGCCTTATAGATATTTCCACCACAATCAGACTTCGAAAAATCGCTCGCATGAACTTCTACAGGAGGCTGCAGGGGATCTACAGGAAATTCTACAGGAAGTTCTACAGGAAGAGGCCGAAAATGGTTTTTAGAGGGTTGAAGGTGGAAAAATTGTGGGAAAGTGGAAATGAAGGATGGATAGAGATGTTAAGGGGTCTATGACCTGGTAAATGAAGCTTAGGAGTGAAGAAGATAGTTGGATTTGTTCAAAGGTTAAGGGAGCAGTTTTGCACAAGAATGTAGAAATTAGGGCAGTTTGGGAAAGTATGGTGAATGAGGGAAGGAAATCTTGAGAGAGAAACTAGAGACGGTTGTATGATGGAGGAAGGATAGGCTGGAGTGTCTTACAAGTGTTCTGCACACTTCTTTTGAAAGCTGACCGAAGAAGAAACTAAGAAAACAGAGTTTTACCTATTTTGACCTAATTCTGACCTAAAAACTAGAAAATTGATGAACAAAACTTTAAAGACAGGAATTTATGCAAGAAATTTATGAAAACTAAGAAAGAATAGATCTAAGAATGAAAACACAACTGATGTCAACCTTTCCGACTCAAAATCTAACACTAGCAATTGCATTGGAAGGCAAAAATAGTGTTTTTGTGGCAGCAAGAGTGCCTTGGTCTCAATTCATGGTCCCAAGGAGGGAGAAAGGAGATCAAGACCTTCTTGGTAGCATTTTTTTGGATCTTTTCTTCTATCAAACTATCAAATCAACCTGAAGCTAGAACAACTATCTTAATCATCAAAAACAACCTAAGTAACAAAGCAAGATTTGACCTAAATAATAGAAATTATTCTATGAATGCAATAAAAACACATAGAATTACACAAAGGCGGTAATAGGCACTTGGGTTGGACCCAAACCCAAGAGCTACAGCCCCCTAGGAAAGATCAATGCTGGTTCAAAGCTGGATTCATCTTCATTGATCAAAAAATAATAGTTACATCACAAAATTGTCTCCAAAAGGAGCTCGAAAATGAGCTGATTACAAGGCTGCACTAAAGTGAAAAAATAGACTATCAAATGGCTAAACTACTAAGGCTTGAAGCCTTTCTATTTATGCAGGTGAGGACTCCCAACAGTCCTCCTAAACTTTAGGAACTCGGCTGCCCAAAACTGCAGATAACAGCCACTTCACTAGACCTGCTCGGCTACCCCTTGAAATCATCTTTGGTGGGTTGTTGAACTCCGAACTGTTGGTGGAGAACTTGAGGAATAGGTAATTTAGTGTAGGAGACACCCCTCCTATAAATCCTCAGCCTTGTTTCTTCAAATTTGGCTGCTAATCTACTCATAAATTCCTGGTCTTGGTCCAAAATTGTCCAAAAGTCCTCAATAAACACGTATTAGACTTTGTGGTAAAGTGACTATTCCGATTCACTCAATTAACATAAATATATTCAAAAGCATGCATAAAACTATGGATAATGGTGGATTAAATGAGAATAATAGGCAAAATGCGCCCATATAGTCACCCATTTCTAGGGCTCATCATCATCCCCCTGCTAAATGTGTTGCTCATCCTCTGAGCAACTAATCCAGTTCTTCATCTTTGATAGCTTGGACTACCTACCTGACATCCCAAGCCTCTAAGGTGATGTCCTCTTCTCTATCCTAAAAACCTACCTTTCTATCCACTTCCTCCCATTGTTTTTGTTCCTCTTCTTCCTTAACCCCTTCTAACAGACCTAGCAATAGTGGAGGGCTAAACTTAAGGCCAATCTAGTTTTCTTTCAAGTTTTGCATTGATTGTTTGTATAGGGGTACTCTTCTCATGGCCTCCCTCATTCTGGTTGGGGAGTGATACTCCCTTATTTTTAGACTATGGGACAATGTCTTCCATCTCCTTGTGCAAGCATGAAGGCAGTTATCACCAAACAGTCTTTCCATATCTTCAAAGTGAGCACTGGCATGTACTTGCCTTTCAAATTAGTTAGGTGTAATGTGAGGGTTGTCTGCAAGGTGCTGATGGGCATATATGAGAGTTGAGGGGTCTCCTGGTTCTGCCCTTATCGTGAGTGGCTCACTTAGCTCCCTAGTCATAATCTTCTGAATCTCTATTGCCCTCTTTTCCTCATGGCTTAACCAAGAAGCCATATCCATGAGTTGTAGATCTCCTAATGCAGCGTTTGGGTCCCATAGATTCATGTTAGGAAGTGCCAGGTTGTGTAAATAGAATTCTTCTAACTTGGCCTTATCTTCAGCTGAGCTACTGTCACACAAATGCATAAACTGATTGTAATTCTGGAATGGGATGGTGCCCCTTTGGGACAATGTTCTAATTTGAAATTGTAGCCATTGGTCTTTAAGATATAATGCATAGGATCTAACAGGTTGCCTACATTGCAAGGCTTCTATTGCCTAGCTGGCCATGCAGGCCATTTGGGCTTCTTTTTCTTGTAACTGTTGTCTTAAAATCTACACTACTTCTGCTACCCGAGACTTCTTTTCTTGCAGCAGTTTCATTATCATTCCAACATCAGCTCGTTGCTACCCCTCTTGCTGTTGTTTCTTTGTTGTTTTTTTATCTGTTAGGCGACCTTCTTGCTGTTGCTACCCTCCCAAAATGGACAACCTATCCCTTATGAACTTCCTATTGCTGCAACTACTTTTTCAGCAGTTCATTCTCTTCCTGTAGTTCAGCTCTTTTACTGCTTTCTACGTGCCTTACTATGACCAAATCCCCTCTTAATTCTTTTAGCTTATCCTCCATGTGGCATATGTCCTCAACTCCTTTAGATTTAGCAATTTTCATCCATGTGTGGGTTCTAACCCTCTCTTTTTCTAATTCGAAAAATAGAGGCACAACAAGTTTCTGTGGGATGACTTTCCCACCCTCTAGCAGATTGTAATAAGAGCCTAAATTAGGCTGCGGGCTTGGTTTAGGTATTTCTTTGGCCTTGCTCTCCCCCTGTGACTATTCTGCTGCCTTCTCTTCCAATTTTTCTGTTTCTTTTAACTTGGCTAGAGTTTCCTGTAGAGATGTTTCAGCTTCTTGTAGAACTACCTTTGAGTCCATCAACTTGATCCTCTCTTTCCAGGTGGAGGTTTTGGGGCTTCCTCTTTCATAGGTGATATATATCTTGGAAGGATATTGTTCTGTTATCGGGAAATATAGTGTCCACTTGGAGCTGTTAGTCCCACTAAGACTGGTAGCTATCTTAGAAACAAACAAACTAAAACTACTTTCATTTTCCTTTATGAGAAGTAGATAAGAGGGAACAAAGGACACCAACCTCAGACTTGCGCATAGTTCCTTGCTTGGTTCCTCTCCCTTCAGATAGATCCTTGCCGCTTTGCCTTCATCTACCCAGCTTCAAAGAGCACCTGTGGAATCAAAGCAGCATAATACTATCGAAGAACAGAGATCTACAATCATAAACAATATAGGACCAGATATATATTGACCACACAAATTCATATATCATCAAACATACAAGAATGTGGAGGAAAACTTGAATAGCTTTATTAATATCAAGAATAGAAAAGAGGATTACAACCAATTATTCTGACCCAGTGTCATCCTCCCAGCATGAAAGCCCTTCTTCACCTCATGAAAAGCTTAGATCACCCAACACTATGATGTTCCACCAAGAAACCAACAACACTTCCTTACAAGATACAAAATTCCAGCCTCTGGATCTCTGGGATGAGGGATCCATATATAGATGATTACTGGGGGGTGAGTCAGCTTCTAGGATTTTGATTAGTGTCCTCTCTCTGATAGTTCTTGATTCCACTTGGAGATTGATGATCTCTTACTCATCCTTGGGCGAATTCAGAGAGGCAAGTGTCACAGGAGAAGTTTCTGGAAGATTCCATGATGATCCACCTTGCAAATTGTCTCTTCCATTTGTCTACTCTCACCCATTGCACCCTACAGAATGGCTTTTCAGTATGAATCGCACCCTTTTTCACTGAGCAGGTGGTATGCATTGCACCCTCTGCATTGGGCAGTATATATTGTCCAGCTTTGACCAGTTTTGAGCAGTTTTCTATGGAGAACTTCTGGGAGATGATGTAATCAGTTGACCTTGTTCCTTTAGGGTGTGAAGCAACACTTTTAAGGACTTAGGAGTCCTTGGTTTATGGACATGTATGATTGGGGTTACAGTGCCAGAAAATGTCTATAACAGTTGCCCCCTAAAGCATGAGGTTGTTAATCTTTTGATGTCGGGTGAAATGCTTTATCATGAGGATCTGAAGTTTTTTCGAGCTAGAAAGCGACCTGTAATAAGATACAATACAATATATTATCTTCATAATATTTTTCATGATCTAGTTGAGGCGGGGATTCCCATGCTTAGCTTTATAAATTCATTTTCATGTACATAAGGCATACAACCGTCTGTGTGGCAGACTGATGATTCTGATAGAGTCATCATCCTTTGATTCAGATGATCATCTTTGCAGCAATGATGTACATTTGATGTCTTTATTTTCCTGAATATATCGCAGCAGAGATGGATGAAACTAGATCCGAGGTCCTCAAACTCATCCATTCTTCACTCGGAGTACAAGTTGATCCATGTGAAAGATGTTCTGGAGTCGAACATGGAAAGATATCACCTGATTACCAGCCAATGATGTAAGCTGTTAAAAGGTGCGAGAGGAATCACCGATAATGATGATGAACCTCAAGGTACTATAGTACAATTCATGTGGTGTGAAAAGGGACTTGGCGTCGAACACCACGCAAAATCTTTCGGTCAAAGGCCATTGATGTAAACCTGTCACCGGAAGTGAGAAACTTGCCATTAAGGCATGCAAGCTTCAAAGTACTGAAAGGGTTGTTCCTAAGTTGACTTCCTGGATAATGAGCTGATGTCGACAAGAAGCGACCTGTCGTAGGAGGGCCTTAATGAATCCCACATCTACAACATGGAACGGAGTAAATTATTTTGGAGGTGAAAACGATTTGATGATATAGGGTTCAGGGTGGCGGTCATGAAAGAATCGGGCATGAATGTATTGCAGTGGGTGAGACATAGGTGAGCGACTTCTCTTGAACATACTGGTGACACTGACATGGATTGGTAGCATTAACCCCAAATATGGATGGTGCGATGGACCAATGGTGATATGACCGGTGAACGGAATAACCCAACCCAACTTGGATGTGGAGTGAAAGTGTCATGTTCCAGAGCGACTTGCTACCAATAAAGTTTCTTCAAGTTTTCTTCCCAATTTTTCCCCAGTCATTGCTAACCAATACCTCTTTATTTTTATCAAGCTTGAGGAGGATAACATATGCTTGTTCTATAATTTTCCCTTCGGGCAAACCCATCAGTATGTTTTAATGAGCCTAGCGACAGTGAAACTCATGCTTGTCTATATGGACAAGTTTGTCGCTATTTGGTTTTAATGAGTTTAATGACAAAGATAACCCGGTCCTTTTCAATTTTAGAGAGTCTGAAAGGGATGTAAAGGAAACTCCAATAATCCATTTTCATCATATAATCCCTTAAGTCTGAAAAAGTATAAAATAATACGAAAGGGATGAATTTTCGGTAATTTTAATGAGCCGAACAAAATAAGCGCTCGATCTTTTTGTGTAATAATCCCTTAGGTCCAAAAAGATTAAAATCTAGAGGAGGGATAGAACTCCCAGTAGCTTTAACGAGCTGGAGAGGCCAATTGCTCGGCAATATTTTCATATTTTATGAGTTAGTTGAAAGAGCTTAAAGGAGGCTTGTTTTTTGAGGAACAAGTGATAATTCTAGGTAGCCGCTGGTTCTAGTAAGGTTTGGAATTTTCCAATCACAATAGTGTCACAAGGATGGCTAACAGGATCACTCTTTATAGATGTTCCTCAAAAAGGGGTAAACAATCAAATGGAGGTGAATGATCAGCTAAAATAGAGTGGAGGTGATGGTAAGAACACGACTAGGGCTCAAAAGCTGATGATAATGCATTCACAATGGTTATTTACCAGGGAATGGTTCATTTTTTAATGAGATTAAACTCTGGGGGAAACATTTGCTCATTGCTAAGTTTTAATTTTTAACGAGCTTGAACTTCGCATAAAAACTGCTCGTGATAATGGTCATTGATTATTTGATTTCACCGCTAACCACTTTGTTCCTTCAAAGGTTGTACTGCCTGTTCAATTGCTTCATCAAAACGATTAGAAATGAACAATATATGCTTCAAAAATGAGTTAAAACACTAATATTTTACTTGAATTACGTGAAAAGTAATTTAAAAGTGGTTTTTACCCCTCATTTTACCATTTCATTTGAACTTTGGTTTGTTGGAGCTCTGGAGGTGCTTTTCCCCCTTGATTTCTACCAGCTGATTCCAGGAGATTCTATGGACGATTCTCGGCACCGTCTGGACCAGATAGGAGCTAAACCTAAACTCTTCAGTTGCATTCCTTCCTTTTTGAATTCTGAGCATGTTTCCCTATTTTTCTGAGCCCCTAGGGTTTGAAAAATTCACCCTGGCTCCATCGCACCCTTTCTATATCGAAAGGTGTGATGCATACTGGCTTAGCCATTGGCCAGTCGGTATGCATCTCACCCAGTACATTGCTGGGGTGCGATGGGCGCGCGAAGGGAAACTTTTGCACTGTTTTCTCATGGAATTTTTTCCTGTTTTTGGCCAAATCAGGGCCCTGACTCTTCTCTTGCTTGTTTTGCAGAGATTCATCAGAGAAAAATGGTTGTTACATGGTGAGAACGTGAGCATGAAGAAGAGGACATGGTTGCTCTACATGATCCAGTTATGGTAACTGCACTGCGGAACTGTGCCCTGTTCAAGTTTGTCCGCATCTCTAGCATGAGGCAAAAAATCAACTTGTTGCAATATCTTCTTGATGCATGGGATCCTACCAACCAGGTGTTTCAAATCAGAGGCAAATCTACCCCCTCTACTGTCGTGGACATCTATTTTTTGACCGGTTTATCGAGGCGTGGCGCCCCTCTTTCATTATCAGGTTCCGCCTGTGGGGGTGAATCCGTGAGAGATTATATTCATCAGTATTGCAGAGAGGGATCTCAGCCGAGTAGGGATGGCAAGATCAACATCCGAGATGCCACTAACCTGTCCTTGAGGACCATTCTGTTCACTTTTGCTAGACTGGCTAGTAGTGCAGCTCTTCACATGGCTAACAGGTCCTATATGCAGTACGCCTTGGAATGCCTTGAACCAAAGGTGTTCAACTGGTGTGACACAGTACTCCCTATGATGAAAGAACAAATGACCAAGGTAAAAGGTGGAAAATCCAAGAACTTCAACTATGGTTCTATTTTGACCACTTTCGCCTTGGAAATGATCCCATTGATGCAGCCGCAGTACATTTCACCTAGCTTACCTCCACCGACCGAGCCACGTATGCAGAGATGGGTCGACCTTATGGCCCAACATGCTGGTCAGTCTCAGGTTTCCTTTTCTGATACCTTCTTCGAGTGGTTCAACCGTCAGGAAATGGTTTTTTCTGAGTATCCATATGCTGGTATGGATTTCCGGGGTGACCCGGATTTGGTGTTGCTGGCTAGTGAGCAGTGTGGTGCTATCGGTAAATTCTCTGACCATATCTCTGTTTATCATTTCTTTTTATAATTTTCTTGTGCTTTCTTCTATCAGGACTAATCAAAACTCATGTGTTCATGTAGATATTGGACTAGTTCGGCCAACAGTACATCTGAGAGCACCAGCTGCCATTCCAGCAGGAGAGGCTATGGGGAGGGCTATCCTTTGTGACCTTGATGTGGTCGAGACTCTTTCAACATTGCAGGATCAAGTCGAGGGTCTCATTCTTGGTATTCCAGACGTGAGGACCGACGAGCTACCTCTGAGGCTGCAGCGACATACGACTAGCATGTCGAGTTGATGGACTAGGCTTTTACGCATGATTGCACAGGCAGTGACTTGTTATCACCAACATCATTAGACTAGGGTGCCCCCTAGCATTTTGAGTTTTGGGTCATTTGACTGATTTTTTCTTGGTTACAGAACATTATGTATAAACCATAAACAGTTATATATGTATTTTTTATTTTCGTAGCTTTATTTTGGTTAAGTTATGTGATCTTGATGCAAATATTGATGAGATGCTTCTTTTATAAATGTTGCAAATGTCTATCTAACACATAATTTGCCAATGAGTCCGTTAATTTTTTTAAGTTTCTGTAAATATCCTGATATTGAATAGAATCAAACTTCCTTTCCAAAATCTTAACCCTTAGGAACATGCGATAGATAGTCAGATTCCGTACGGAGTAGATATCAGTGAGCTGTAGGATGATGAGTTGTGAGTCTAGCCTGATGACGAGTCGGCATAAGCCACGTGTAATGGCATCAGAGAGGAGCTCTATCAATGCACTGTATTCAGCAATATTGTTTGCTGACTGACCAATACATACCCATCTGAAACTCACTAACTCGCCGCTTGGATTGAAGATGGCCTAGGCCGTAGAAGATAGGTTCCGTGAACTACGACTCACTCCGTCGGCATATCCAACAAATGATTCCAGTAAGTCCACATCTGCAACAAATGTAAAAGTGGATCACTTAACCAAAACAATTACCCTTAGCGAAAACAAAAATGTAACAAAAGCATAGGGGTTACTATCTTGAGTCAAGCATAGTAACGATTAAGGTACAACTCGTTGCGGGGTTGCGCCAGTGGAATCCCATCATAATCCACTAACTCATAGGCTCCTTTTGCTAACACGCGCTTAACAATATAGGGGCCCATCCATAAAGACTTGAATTTTCCTGCTCCCAATTTATCGGACTCCTGGTCGTAAAGTAAGACCAGGTCACCTTCTAAGAAGACATGGGGCTTGACATTCTTGTCGAATTGCGCCTTGACTTGTTTCTTATGGGCTTCGTTAGCCAAAGCAGCATCACAATGGGTTTCATCCAATTGGATTAGTTCCAAGAAACGAGCCTCCTCTTCTGAAGTTCCGGGGAGGAGGTTGACCTCAAGTTTGAGGGACGAGATTTCACACTGAACCGGTAAGATTGCTTCCAGGCCATACACTAGTTGAAAGGGTGTAAACCCAGTTGCATTCTTCACCGATGTCCGGTATGCCCACAAGGTTGAGTACAAGACCAGGTGCCAACTCCTTTTATGGACTCCAATCATCCTTTGCAGCATCCGTTTCAGGACCTTGTTGATTGCCTCAACTTGTCCGTTGGCCTGTGGATAATATGGAGTAGAGCTGTCATGGGACAGCCCTAAATTGGAAGCCAATTCAACCATCATGTGATTGCGATAGTGTGATCCATGATCTGTGACTATGGCCTGTGGAACGCCGAATCTGGAGACTACATGATTGATAAAGAAGAGGGCAGTCGTTTCGCCGCTGTTGTTTAATGTAGGCATCTCCTCGGCCCATTTGGTAAAACAGTTTACTGTGACTATGATATACCCATGCCCCCCAGCCGAGGTGGGGTTACATGTCATGAAATTTATGCCCCATTTGGCAAATGGCCCAACAACAACTACTGGTTGCAGAGGTGCAGGTGCTCATAAAATCTTTTGCGCTGTAGCGTAACCAGATTGATGCCCCCCACACGCGCCTGAATGGAAATCGTTCAGGAATTTTTCGGCCTCCTCATCGGTGAGGCACCTCCTCAGAACTGTATCGAAACCACGACGGTAAAGTGTATCACCGACGATCATGTAGTCTTTTTCTTGGTATCCAATGCGTCGTTGTTCCGAGCGGGAGGTATTAGACCTATATGTTTGGGTTTGCAGATAGATTATTATGTCTCCATACGACGGATTGCTTGAGGATATCAGAAACAAAGATTTGTCCATGATTGCTTCTTCTGATGTTGCATCGTTGGATGATGATGGGAGATTGCATAGTAGCTCCACAAAAACCAGGGATTTCTTCGATTTGGATTTTATAAATTCCAGGTCAAACTCTTGTAGAATTGATATCCATTTTGAATATTTGCCCCCCAGCAACTGTCGCGACAATATATAAGTCATGGGGTTGCAATCTGAAAAAATGGTAGTTTTTCGAAAGAGGACATAGTGTCAAAATATCTGTATCACTTGAACAGCTGCGAGAGCTAGCTTTTCAACATAGGAGTACTTTCTTTCTATATCATTTAAGTTTCTACTCAAATAATATATAGGATTTTCAATTCAATTGTCTTCTTGAACTAAAACCATTGCAATGGTCGTATCTGCTGCAGCCAGATATATGTTAAAGCCTTTTTTATAATCAAGAGCGTACATTAATGATGCATTTATTAGGGATTCTTTTAAAGCATCAAAGGAAGCTTGTGTGACCTAATCCCAGATGAAGGGTACTTCTTTTTTCAATAGACGAGTATAACCTTTAGCAAGTTCGACGTAATTTGGAATGAACCTCCTCAGTAAGCTTGCTTTCCCTTGGAGTTTCTGAATTTGAAGCAAATTTGAAGGTGGAGGCAAATTAATGATTACCTAAACCTTACATGGGTCGAGACGAATCCCATCCTTTGAGACCACAAAGCCAAGTAAATGACTAGAACTGACACAGAACACACATTTGTGTGGATTGAGTCGTATCTTTTAGTGTCGACAACGTAAAAATATCGCTCTTAAATGCTGCAGATGATCAGTCTGCTTTCGCGAATGAGCCGGAAGATCATCGAGATATGGTTAAACGATGTTTTTGATGTCATGGAAGGCATAATTCATTGCCCACTGAAATGTTTCCCCTACATTCTTTAAACCAAAGGGTAGTTTTCGATATGAAAATGTGTCCCACGAACAAATAAATGCAGTCTTTGACTGGTCCTGTTGGCGGATATTTATTTGATTATACCTGGAAAATCATCCATAAATGATTAGATTTCACATCCGGCACATTCATCAATTATCTGGTCAATGAAGGGTGTAGGGTAGTTGTCTTTTGGAGAAGCTTGATTTACATCCCTAGAATCAATGCACACTCTAATCGTTCCTTGTTTTTTCAGCAGGAACAATATTCGATACCCAATCAGTTAGAGGAATTGGGTAAATAAAACCAGCATGGAGAAGTTTTTCAATTTCTGCCTTGATGGCAGTGGCTTTCTTGGGGTGCACCTGCCGTAGTCGTTGTCTTACCGGTTTGACATCTGAATAGATCTTAATTTCGTGTTCAACTATGCTCGAGTCAATGCCTAGCATTTCATCATACGACCAAGCAAAGACATCACTGAACTCGTGAAAAAGAGGGTCATATATTTCTAGTTCTGAAGGAGAACAAGATTTTTCGACATGAATATTCTCTACAACATCTATTTTTGTCGAGATATTTATGGCGATAGTCTCTTCAATATTGGACAAGTTTTGCTCGGAATCCACCGTTTTTACAGTATTTGACAGAAAATCAAAAACTGAGGGATGATGAAGGTCACTAGGAGTATCTTCCTTGTAATCTGGAAGATGGGAACAATGGTGGTAATCTTCCCATGGTGCCCCATCAATTATCATTGACTGAACAATTCGTTCGTCTGTAGAATGTACCTGCGACCAAGGATCTGAAGGGGTGCCATATTCCTTAGACCTATCTATCCAAACGCTTGATAAGTGTTTATTTGGGTTTTCCTCCCATGCCGAAAACATTGATTGCTACAATATTTTTATTGGGCTTGGATGGCGATTGGGCTAGATCCTCCACTATATTATAATGATGTGCTACTTTGGCATGAGGATTAAATGTCGATTTGTGTACTAGTCCTTTTGGCGGCTTTATTGTTAGGTCAGGAATGATGGGTGGCACAACTTCGGTTGAAGTTGTTGTTGAACTACTAAGTTGATCATTAGCCTTGTTGTCCGACAGCTGTGGATTTCCGTAATCTTTATTCCTTGTCGATATCAAAGCATCATTTTGCTGCTTCGAAACTGACAACATTAGCACTTAGGACGGGGAAGCATTGTCACTAGCAACCAGATTTGTTCCTGGATTTGGAAATGGATTAGTCAATACCGCCGAGGCTTTTGAATTCTTGAAGAATTTTCTAAGCTCAGCTTTATATGGACACTCTCTTGTCCAATGATCCTCATCACATATAAGGCATGGACGATTTGGTTTCCTATCTCCAGAAGGGTTTGCAGAAGGTTTTTTAGGGGATGACTCCTCCTGTTTCTTCTTCTTCGCTTTCTTTTTCTTCTTGCCTCCTGGTCACTTGGTTTCTTTGCCTTTGTCAGTCGATACGACGACATTTACTTCCGAGGCGAGAATTTCTTCATTTTCATTTTGACCTGAAACCGTACGGGCCTTCTTCGACTTGGCCTTTACAGTTTTCATGTTGGTCGTTCCTATCACGCCGTCCCCGGCATGAAAGTCTTTGTTTGATTTAGGAGAGGGAGGAACGGAAAATTCTAGTCTAGGAGCATCAGGGATTTTATCGTAGAGCGTGCCAGACTGATTATAGATCAAATCTAAATATTGCGCACAAGCAATGACTTGCTCTTCAGTGATGACTCCTCCCTTTGCCACATCTTCTGTAATAGAATGTAACAATGACTTAATAAACTACTCAGCCAACAGCTGATCAGGAACATATGTTTTTACCATTCTACGACGACGTCACCACTCATGAATATGATCGGATATGTGAGTGGCCATCGTTTGCTTGAAATTGGTAAGAAGCTCTGTTCCCATTTCGTACCTTATGGGTAACTGAAAATGGGTTAAAAAGGTTGTGGCTAGGGTACTGAAGTTATCAAACGAAGCTCTAGGCAATTCGATATACCATTTTGTTGTCGGACCAGTTAACGTTCGCTAAAAAAGATGAAGCCTGATCGAATCATAATTTAGAGTGTTAGATGAACACCACAGATGAAAGGTCATCACATGATTCAACGGGTCTTCACCTGGATTTCCATTAAATTTAGGAATATTTGACGGAAGTTTATGAGGAATCGTTGGCCACCAAGGCGCGTAAGCGATTGGATCGTTTGTTAGTTGATTTAGATCTGGTAACTCTAAAGTTGCCACAAAGGGCAACTGTTGATTCAAGTTCGGTGAAGCATACCCAGGATAAGATGGGATTGCCTGAGAAGTGGGTCTTTGCATACAGGCATAGTGCATTTTATGCTGATAACTTTGGTAAGGTTGATGGGCATAACCATTATGAAATGGTTGATGTTGACCATTTTGAATATACGGCTGCCCATTACTTGCAAATATTTGATGCTCAAATCCTCGGTAAACTTGTTGGAATTGTGGTTGTTGATATTGCACTAGCCATGGTTGTGAGACCATGTGCTGTTGTCCAATACTAGCCGTTTGACCAAGATGAGGGGTAATGATACCCGTTTGAGCCTGGGTCACTCCAATTAAGGAGCCACTAATCGATGATTGTGGTGGTGTCGTAAAGACAATGGGTTGTTGGAGTACGACCTGAGAGACTTGAGGTTGGCATACAACAGGTAACACTTGTACTTGCGACACCATCACAATAGCCAGTGTAGTGGGGATATTTGACATAGTCAGACTTTGTTGCATTGAGTATACAACTCTTGGTTGTTGAGGAAGTATTGGCATCCAACCACTAGATGTAATTCCAGCACAACCTGAATTCTGTTATGAACTCTTGTATGTTTGACATCCCATAGGAGACAATGAAAGGGCATATTTCCCCCATACGGCGGTAATCTAGTGCTTAAGGGAATGATTTGCCTTTGAGGACCAGATTGCCCAAATTGAAATTGCGAGGGATCAATTTGCTGAGACCCAACATAAGAGATTCCAGATATTATTCCAGACGAACAAACGGGAACATACCATACTCTCGAAATGGTCCCTGGATGGATCCCATCCAGTGATTGAGAGCTAGTTATGACAGATGGTACGCCAACGAACATTGTTGGAGTGGAAGCAGGAAGTTCTGCCACTGTTGTGTCAGATGACACAGTCCTAGATATCGATGGTTGTTCAGACATATCTAGTCTATCCAAAAGATTTCCTAGTGATTGTATAGGAACTTCCGATAATGGTAGACTAATTTCTGATGAACAAGGATATAGGGCGATCCCAACTCCAAAATGCGATGGAACACTAGATGGGGGATCCTCCACAATCTCTTCTATAGCAATCAATCCAGGTGGAAGAGGTAGACCGTCAGGTCCATAAAATATTTCTGGTGTCGAAGAAGGTATAGATTTTGCAGCGACAGATGTTTGGGGAATAACACCTTCCGAATCAGCTGTAGATGGAGCCAGTTCAGGTATAGAAGTGTTTACCCTCACACTAGGATTAGTTGTATTGTCCTCTAGTGGCTGTCGAAATTATTCTACAGAGCCAGGGATACCAGAAATGTTTGGAGTAACTGAAGTCTCTGAGGGTGTCGGAACACTTGTTCCAACCAGACCAGGGGACTTTGAACTGGTTAAACGAGTTTGCTTTGTCCAGAATAGTTTTGATCCTGGAGACAAAGACGGTTGACTCGTAAGTCTCTCTGAACGACAGTGTTTCAATTGACTTTCTTCCACGATTACAGATTACTCAATCAACTAAAATAAAGGGGAAAATGTTTCTGAATTAAATGAATTTTAGACGCTTTGACACAACTTGTTTTTTCAATTTTTAAGAGTCAAGAAAAAACAAAAGATTACTCTAGTCACCTTCGATTTTTAATGAGCCTGAAGTGACAAATGCTCAGATGGACCTTTTCCTTTAAGGAGTCTGAAAAGGAACAAAAGAGACTACTCTAGAAATCTAGACAGAGGGATTACCAAACCAATCGCAAAACTACAAAATACTTTCTACGGTACGGCAATCAATCTTCCTGAATCCTGTGTTCAGTGCATTGCGATCGATAGGGCAGCAAACACGGCTTGCTATGGATAAAGGATATAGCCTGTTGTGGTCTCCCAATATATACTCGACGGTACGTGGGATCACAAGTCCGTACTGGCACTTGTCGTCTCAAAGAGGAGGAATCACCCGACCAACAGTGAAAGCAACAGTTACCAGGCTTTACGACGCCAGAATATGTCTCTAGCCTAGACTTCTAGATGTTTTTCGTTAGGTTCCAAAGCGTTTTTTGGTTCATTAAATTTATTTTACAGTTGATCTTTCTTAAGAAATTTTCCTTTCAGGTTCACCACGTGATGTAGATGTACAATTCCTAAAATGCAATCTAAGATGATAAACAATCATTTAATCTTCTTTTTGCAATGAAAATCCTAGCTACTAAAGAAAGAGAGATGATATTATTTCAACATAGAGCAGAGAGCACACACTAGATGCACTGTCCTAAATCAAACCAATAAGAAGTCTAAATGAAAACGCACATGCATGTATTTGTTTTTAGCTTTCTTAATGTGTGAATGACAAGAAGAATGCTAAGCACAAATCTGAATTATCTTTTCAAAGCGACAGTACTAACAAGTTTCTCTTCAAAAACGAAAGGAAGATTATGACGACACTTTGCTATTTTGAATTGAAAACTACTTTCGACACTTGAAAAACTACTAATTCAAATCAAATACGAAAGTAACTGTATAATCAACCATCAAGAACAATAGAGTTATTTTCTTTGACTGAAAACGACACTTGCGACACTTCCAAATCAAAAGACGACAGTTTGATTATGCTACTTTTATAAAAGAGAACTGTAAGTGGCGCACAATACATAAAAAAATTCACAATTATTTGTACTATGGAGGCAGAATCATGCAAAGGAAGAGAGTTTCTATAGTGGTATACTGATCACAGATAGTAAAACTCCTGAATAAAGCTGAAGAGAGTGAACACAGAAACCAAAATCTGAGAGTAGAAGAGGTCTTATTGATCAGTGCACCCGCAACATAGGGAAAGTGCGATGCAACGCACCTACTGCACATGGGAGGTGCGATGCATCTAGATTCCCAAGAGGAGAAAGTGCGATGGTGCAGGTATGAGACTTCAACTTGGTTCTGAGTCACAGTTTGCAGCTTACTTTAGGGATTTAGGCCAAGCTAATGGTGCTCAGTAAATATAAATCACAGGGGTTGATCTAATGAGATTACTAGAGCCACCACTAGGGTAATTAGAAGGTTTTCAAATCGATTGTTCAGTTTATAAACAAAACCTAGAGATAGACTGAAGCAACATTGATCTACTTTGTACTTGCATAGCAAATGCAGTTCGAAGGCTAGCTGGCTTAACTTCGGGCTCCATCTGTAAGTTTATAAAACAAACAAATATAGACAAGCAAACAACCTATTCGCTCCCCACCGGAGTCACCATTTTGTTATCAGGAAATCTAGTGTCCACTCAGAGCTACTAGTCCCACTAAGACTGGTAGCTATCTTAGAAACAAACAAACTAAAACTACTTTCGTTTTCCTTTATGAGAAGTAGATAAGAGGGGAACAAAGGACACCAAACTCAGTGTTGCACTTAGTTCCTTGCTTGGTTCCTCTCCCTTCTGACAAATCCTTACCACTTTGCCTTTGTCTACCCAGCTTCAAAGATCACCTGTGGAATCAAAGCAACATAATACTATCGAAGAACAGAGATCTGCAATCATAAACAATATAGGACCAGATATATATTGACTACACAAATGCATATATCGTCAAACATACAAGAATGTGGAGGAAAACTTTAATAGCTTTATTAATATCAAGAATAGCAAAGAGGATTACAACCAATTGTTCTGACCCAGTGTCATCCTCCGAGCATGAAAGCCCTTATTCGCCTCATGAAAAGCTTAGATCACCCAACACTATGATGTTCCACCAAGAAACCAGCAACACTTCCTTACAAGATACAAAATTCCAGCCTCTGGATCTCTGGTATGAGGGATCCATATATAGATGATTGTAGCAGGGTGAGTCAGCTTCTGGGATTTTGATTAGTGTCCTCTCTTTGATAGTTCTTGATTCCACTTGGAGATTGATGATCTCTTACTCATCCCTGGGCGAATTTAGAGAGGCAAGTGTCACAGGAGAAGTTTCTGGAAGATTCCATGATGATCCACCTTGCAAAATTTCTTTGCCATTTGTCTACTCTCGCCCATCGCACCCTATAGAAGGTCTTTTCAGTATGCATCGCACCCTTTTTCACTGAGCAGGTGGGATGCATCGCACCCTCTGCACTGGGCAGTATATATGGTCCATCTCTAACCAGTTCTGAGCAATTTTCTATGGAGAACTTCTGGGAGATGATGTAATCAGCTGACCTTGTTCCTTTAGGGTGTGAAGCAACACTTTTAGGGACTTAGGATCCCTTGGTTTATGGACATGTATGATTGGGGTTGCAGTGCCCAAAAATATCTATAACATCTTCCTTCTTTTTAGTGGGTGTATCTTCAATGACAATTGTTTCCTTTGATAGTGGCTGGGGTTCGCCCACTTTGATCCTTGTGCTTCTTCTAGCTTTAAAATACATGGAGTTTTGCCTTTTTATTTTTCGTTTTTGTTTTGCACGTGTGCTTAATGTAGCAAGAACAACTGCTTCTTCCCTTTCCAATGTTTTAGGGGATGTTTCCTTCTACTCTTCATTTCCTACAGCCTTGCCTATGTCCACTATTTCTGGTTGTGTCACTAATATTTCAGGGTGTGTCTTTTCTTTTTCTTGTTGGGTCCCTACCTTGGTTATGAAAATCTTCTTTTGTGCTTTCTTGGCCTTTTTGTTCCCAACATTTGTCCTTTTTCTCTTCTCTATTTTTGATGTTGTCTCCTTTTCTGCCTTAGGCTCAGTAGTCTTGTTAAATTCCTCCTCTTCTTCCTGTTTCTCCTCTGTTTTCCCTTCTGTTTGAATGTCTTGTGCTTCCTCAATATTGTTCTTCTCAATTTCTTCAACTTGCTCCTCCTTATCACTACTGGATGGGCTAATGTCCTCAGTCCAAGTTCTGATGTCATCATCCATGGAGATATTTCTGAAAATTTCTCAAGCTATGGGGATAGTATATGTGTGTAAGGCATCTTATACCAATAGTTTCATGAGCCCATGATGGGCCAACTGATCGGGGACCCTTGAATTTAGCTTTGTGCCACATTCAATTAAAGACTAGAGGAGGAAATATGGGAGGCTCAATTTTCTAGCTGGAGGTAAGTCCATCCCATATCTCAATTCATGCAACAACCTGAAACGATAACCATAAATCATGTTGAACCTCCCTTCATATGTGACATACTTCATTATTTGGTAACTGACTTCACTCTAGAGAGGAGGCAAGCTTGTCCTTTTGACCCCGTTTTTATCTTCTACAGGATGCTCCTTAGACTGAAAAATGTTTTCTTAGCAACTTGTCCCAATGATTTCTCCTCCTTGCTCCAAGGGAGCCCCATTGGAAGACCGGTGATTCTACTGATGAAATCAAGTGTAAGCTCTAGGGTCAGACCCCTAAAACTAACTGTGGCATGTGTCTTCAAATGTGGTCTTAGGGACATCAAAAATTCTTCAGTTACCTCCTCATCATATCCATGAATTCTTTCAAAGAAGGATATCCAGTTTTCCCTGGTGAAGAAGGCCACCACCTCAGGTGCTCATGCAATTTGATAGAGTTTAAAGGTTATTTTCTCATGAATCCTCTTGGCATGGTGTTGAGTGCTTCCTTTTTTGTGTTTTAAATAGGAAAAAAATTCTCAGGTGAGAAAAGAAGGAAAAACTAAAATAGAGGACAGCTGAATTCTATCTTTTCCTGAAATCAAAGAAGGAATTTCCCATGTGCTTCTCCTTACAATATAAAATTGTGATAATTACCCTATTTTAAACTATTGTTATCCTGAATTTGACCTTTTGTTTTCGAAAATATATTTTTTTTTTATAAAGCTGAGGATAAGGACACAGGTTGTTTTCAACAAGCAGATATTTATGCAAATTCTTTTTTTCACACACACAGGCTAGACTCTATGGTTGCATATATCTTCCTTACATTAGAATTTGAAAAAGGAGGAGGAAGAATTCAGATGTAGAGAAGAAAATAGAAAACTATGTAGAACTCAAGGAAAATATGCAGGTAGACTTTCACTCTTTTTTCAATCCAATGTCGTTTTTAATTCAACACCTTACTCAAACAAGTCATATGTAGAGAGGTTTTCCTGAGACTACCTCATTTTGAGCTTGAATTTTGACAAAAATCTCGGTTTTTCATTCTGAAGAGTTGTTCTCTACCTTTCCTGTAGAAATCTCTCAGCTCCTGTAGAATGAAAAAGTGATCCTGTAGAGCCCGATAGGCGGGAGGGTTTAAAAAAACTAGCAGAAAACTGGTGGAGGATGACTGGTTAGCTACTCTGGAAGTGGTAGGTGCATACTACAGTTGAGAACATCGTTAGTGAAAAATGAACAAAGGGTGGTGAAGGCTTCGACTGAGCTGTCTTTTAACTGTTGGCATAATCCGTGGTGAGGAGATGAGGTGGCTGAATGGGTAAGTTATCCCCATCTAGATCATTGGTCCTACATCATGGTCATAATGTTTCTGCATGCCATCTGACCACCATCACCTCCCTTACTCCTGTTATCCGCCGCCACCACTACTAGTCCCTGTTACACAAGATATTGTCACCATGACTATTTACAGTCAGTATGGGTTTATCATCATTCATACTGTCCTCCTAAGCAAGTCTCGAACCTCGGCTCTTCATGTCAAGCTTTGAAAATGAGAGAAAAACCTTAAAAATTAATAAACCTCTAGTTCCACACTTTCTCTCACTATTGCCTGTGGTCCCACACCCTTTGTTCGTGTTACCTGCGGACCTGCCCGCTTTGTCTCTAAAGGAGTGGGTGCGGACACCTGTGAAAGTAAAAAAGGCGCAAGTTTATTCTTAAAAACTCACTTTGGGTTAATTCTAGATGATTCTAGAAGGAATTTTGACGTGGATGGTTCGCTCCTAGGTGGTTCATGCATCCCAAAAGTGAAGGAGCTAATCCCTTGATGAGAGGAGCTATCCCTTTGAAGGAGGGCTTTATCCCTTTGAAGGTGGACCTAGTAACTTCCCTCCATTGCACTATAAATTAAGGCATTGGGCTGGTTGCTAGGGAGGTTAGAAGCTGAACATTTTTTAGGGTAAATGCTGGTGGAATTGAGACTTCCTAGTTAAGCTTGAGAGGAGAGATCACATACCTTTTGGCTTCACTGGGAAGAGAGTGAAACATGTCAAAGTAGAGGAGACTTCTTGTTGGACCCTAGGAGGAGCTTGTACAGCATCAAGGCATAGATTGTAAAGTTCTTCTTTGATTTGAATTAATACAATCGGATTCATTTTTCTCAACAAATTGTCTTATGTGATTTGTTTCATGAATTCCTTGATCATCATGACAAGTATGCTTTATTATATTGGCTTTTCAGGTGCTATTTAATTTGTGTTCTTGTTTGTGTTTGCAGACTCGCTACAAGGGAGCTCATTTGGATCGAAGGAGCGAGGCTTCCACAAACTTGCATTGGACCCAAGGTAGGCCTAAAACACTTGTTTGCCTTTGTTTATGAATTGCATATTTAGAGAAAGATATAATTTGATTGGCTTGCTTGTCACTAGATATCATTAGATACTAGGGAGGTCAGTTTTGTCCGCAAGAACGACTCATTCCATGTGACAAAATGGTGACTCCACTGGGGACTTGATTGTTTGATTTGCTTTAATTTGACTTGAAAAAATGTGTTTTTGTTTCTGTTTTTGGCTTGTTGTGTGTGGAATTGGGTAGATTTAGTAGATCTTGGATTATTTTTTGATTTTCGTACTTTTGGGAGAGGACCGCACCCTCTGCTTGTAATACAGTGAGACCTATCTACACTTTTTCTTTACACACAAAGCGGTACCGCACCTGTGTGGACTGTGGGCCTACGGACCCTGTCAAAATTTTGAAAAACTTAAGATTTTCTCTTTCAGTCAGCTTAGGATTTGTTTAGGTGTTGTTATCCTCTGCCCAGACCTGCATGTGACTTGTTAGGAACTTTTCTTAGGTTAATTCCATTGGTATTAGGGTTTTAGGTGAAATTCCTAGAAGTTTTGGTTACCGGGCTTGGTTTTCATTTTGGTCTTGTAGTAGCTCAAAGCTTAGAAGCCATAGAAGTCTCAGATCACCTTGGTTTTTACTGCCTTCTTATGAGTTTGACCATTTGCAAAATCTGCCTTTGTTGAGGAACCCATTGTGTTTCTCTTTGCGAAACTTTGAAAATACTTGTGTTAAAAGTTTTGGATTTCATTTTTAGAAAAGAAAACAAAAATTGGTTGTTTTTTGACTGATTTGTGATTCTGGACAAATTAGTCCTTAGTTTTCTTATAGCTAAGTAAAACATCCTTGAAAAGAAATCTTGTAAGCTTTTACTTCAAATAGTTCTTAGAATTTATAGATCTCAAGATTAGGTTCTTCCATAGTTTTGAGTGTTTTGTAAAAATAAAAAAATCTTTTGCAAAAAGTTTGTTTTTGTAGTATTTGAGTGTTTGAAAGAAAAGGGAAATTTTTGTGAGCATAACTAGTTGTCTCGTTTTTGATTGCATTGGAAAAGACAAAAAGAGCTCTTCTTTTGATTTGTTTGTTAAGGAAAAGATTTGTTTCTACAAGCATTTGCATTCTCAACTCTTTCCTAGATAGAAATTCATTGAAGGGAAAAGATTGCTTATCATCTTAAGTGCATTTTTTAATGATTTCGAGTCGAGTCTTTACACCATAAGTTTCATCTCCGCACCTCTTGACTTAAAGAAAAACCGATAAAAATAGCGCTTAAAGTAAAATCTATCTAGTAATCTTTTTATTTCTAGGGCTCTATTACACCAACATAGCTTAGGCTAGTATCTTGGAGTAGGGAGTAATTAACTCTCCAAGATAGTAAAACAAAAGAGTAGTTGTAACTTGTGGTAGGAGAAAAATCCAATTGTTACATCTATGCTCTGGGAAAGCTCCTCTTAAAGGAGAAGCACGAGATCATATCTGAACCAGTGTGGGAATCAATCCTTCCTCATTAGGAATGATAGAAGATATTCATGTATTAAAAACGATAAACCTCGGATTAACCATTGTCGAGGAGCCTGGGGTCACTTGTTGGTAAACCTTGGATTATGTCAGGGAGCCTTTAAGGGGATTGATCTTGTTACTCTGCCCTTGCGTGCGTATCGGATCATAGACTGTTCCCCCAGGTATATTTGTTTCCATTGGTAACCATAGTGACCATATTCTATAGGATTCTTTCCTAAGGTGACGGTGGAGGGAAGATCCCACTGTACCTGGAGCAGACGTCGGCTAGACTCACTTGGATTTTCTGGGGGGTTCTCTTCACTCGAGACAGTTTAGTGGAGAAACTTGTGCCAGTCTATTCATTAAGCAGGTTGTCAGGGTAACTGTTCCAACCGCCATTTCTGTATTGAACTCTACGACATTGGATTTCATCACCAACTAGTGTTTTCAGTACAGAAAGTTACTGTTTGTGTGTGGTTTGATCTTCTAGAGTCTTTAGGCGTGTGATTCAAAATTGTTTTGTTCTTTAGAGACTTTAGGTGGTTTTCATTGAGATTTTTCTTTGTTTGCGTGTGAAGTAGTTAAAATATTTAATCGTGGCTGAATTACCGAGGAAGTCCCATAGACTTTGGGGCCAACCTCCTGAGTTTTCACCGAGCCAGCCTGAAGGGTTACGAGCCCTTGTAATTCCTAGAGATAGTAGAGTTAGGTCACCTGAAGAAGGAGAGTCTTCTTTGGTGGTACATCCTAATTATCAAGCTCTAGTAGCAGATTATAATCCACAATCTGTTTCTGTTTCCGAAGTTACTGGTAGTTTTTCATCTACTAGTGATTTAGGTGAGGAACCTGATATATCTGAACCTGAAATTGAATTTGCTGCTACGCCAACATCAGGATTTTCCTCTCCAACTTCTAGTGGTCCTGGTTCACCCAGGGTAGAAAGAATAATTAACCAAAATCTTCCTTCTGGACTTATAGCTATTGAAGAACTTGCTACTCTGGAAGAAGAAGGTATCCTTATCCCTGAAAATCAACCTGTTATAGAGCTTAGGGAGCGTGAATCAATCTTTTACAGTCCACCTAGGAGCAACGCTTGGTATCTTTCATTGACCACTTTTTTGGAAAACCCGGGACTAAGTTTTTCACCACCTCGCATTCATTTTCACCCAACACCTAGGGGTTACTATCCTGCGTTAAATATGTCAAGACAGTCGTCCATGTTTTCTCAATCTCCAGAAACCTTTTTATATGGCGGTCCTTCTATTCCCTCTGGGAATCAGTCACTTACTGGTACCTTGTCGGGAGCATCTCCTCAACCTATTGAACAAGGGTTATTAACTAGAAATAATGGAACTAAGCCGTTGAGTGTAGAAGATATTCTTATGATGTCAGGTACTATTCCTAATCCTCAGCCTCAAGGTGGCTAGATACCACCTGGGGGGCAACCTCAAGGATAGTACATACCTACGGGACAGTACGTTCCTCAAGGTCAACCCTAGACTCAGTATGTACCTCAAGGTCAACCCTAGTATCAATATGTACCTCAAGGTCAACCCTAGTATCAGTACGTGCCTCAAGATTATCAACCTCAATGTCAGTACCAAACCCAGGGTTTCCAACCACCTTCCAGTCAATCATATGTCCAAGGAGCTGGAAATGTACCTTTGAGTTATCAACCCTACCCTCAACCTGGTTATGGTCCTCAATATTCTCAACCTGTTATGGGTCCATACCCCAGAATGAATTTAGTGTGGGATTCATCTCAATCTAAATAGATCTTGCAACCGAATGTATAGTTGTCATCTCAAACTGGACAACCCTTGGTTTCTGGTTCACCCCAGCAACCTGTCCAGTCTACTATTCAAACTTCTGCACCTTCTGTAGTTTCTTAGCCTAGGCCTAGTACGCCTTGTACTCTGCCTCAAATGACTGCTACAACATTTGTTCAATCTACCCCACCTACTTCTGGAGTATCGATAGCTCAGGTTTCTACTGTTCCTGTATCAACTCCTCAGACATCTTTACCTCAGTCTGGATCCACAATTCAGACTTCGGTTCAAATGCCTGTAGGACAACCTGGTCCAAGTACAGTTGTCACAAGTCAGCTTCAATTTACTTATCAACCATACCAGGGATAGTACCAATTCGGTCCTACTGTGCAGCAGCTAGTCTATCAATATCAACCGTACCCTGGATATACATATCAGCAACCTCAACAACCCGAGTACGGTCTGGTTAATCCTGGTTTTCTAGGAGGATATAATATCCCAAATGCAATTCCAATTCCTAGTTATCCTGGACATCCTCCTCCTGGGGCTGGTCTCATGACCCAGGGTTTCAGGGACCCTAATCGTTAGTTACCGTTTATTGCAACCTTGGACTTGCCTGACTTGTCGCGCCTTATGAACGATCCCATTAACTATCTTCCATTTTGGCCTCCAATGCCGAATAAGTTGCCTAGTGATATTCCTATGTTTGAAGGAAAATCAGGAGAGGACCCGTCGAACCATGTGATGACTTATCACCTCTGGTGTGTGTCTAATTCCATTTCAATGATTCAATATGTTTAAGGCTTTTCTAGAACACTCTAATTGGTCTTGTGGCCAAGTGGTACATTGAGTTACCGCGAACCACTTTTTATAACTTTAGTCAGTTAGCTACTTCATTTTTTACTCATTTTCAATTGCCAGTCAGATATGACAATGGCACGGAATTATTAACTTCATTAAAATAGTCAACATCCACCTACATTTCAGATCACATTCATGAGTGGAGACGTCGACGGTGTTTAGTGAAAGTTTTTATTCCAGATCAAATCTTAGCTGAATGGTTTGTAAAATCTTTATTACCAAAGATCACTGAGGATGTAGCTAAGGCCGAAGTCATTACTGAAGAGAAAGTAATTGCTCAAGCTCAGTACCTTGACTTAGTTTATACACAGTTAGGTACGTTACATGAGAAAATACCCGATCTTCCTAAACAAAATCAAATAACTGCAGCTCCTTCAGGGTCTCATGCCGCTGATGGTATGATTGGTACGGTTAATACCAAAAGTAAGAAGAAATCTTCTAAGAATTCTTCTTCTATCATAACTTTCCCAGATTCCCTGACAGGAGATTCTTCCATGGAAATTTCCGCCGATATTCATGTTGCAGAGTCATCTACAGCCAAATCAAAATCCGGTGGTAAGAAGAAAGGGAAGAAGAAAAATAAAACAGATAAAAATTCGAAAGAGAAACCAAAAAAAGTGGAATCAACTGATGAGAAACGAAAACCTCGTTATCCTTGTCTCATTTGTGATGAAGAGCATTTTACAAGAGACTGCCCTCATCGTGCAGAGGTTGCGAAAATTGTCAAAGGTTCCCAAACGCCTGCTGTTTTGAAGGATCCTTTTCCAAGTCAAGATAGTAAGATGATAGGTTCTTCCACAAATGCCTCCAAGAACCCATAATGATGATGTCCCATGTTAGGATTGCGACTCGATCGCATGATTATGGAAGTAAAAGACCTGTTGAAGGTAAAGAAGCAGAATCTTCTCATTCGAACCATCAACTTCAACTCCCGGTTCCGATCCACTACAGATCGAGAAACCTAACCCAGAATTAGTAATCAAACCGCCCGACAAGGGTATACTTCGAAATTCAGCTTTCAATCCACATGCAAGAGCAGCTCAGAAGTATAACATTGTTGAAGATTTCGCTGTTTCACCTTCAGCAATGTCGGCTTTGGAAGTGCTGCAATCATGTCCAGCACAGCGTAAATTACTATTGTCGGCTATAGGAGTTGTTGACGTTCAGGACTCGAACCTTATAATTTTCGATCTAGAAAATAGTACACCGCGCTTACCTCATCAAATGGCTTTCCAAATCCCAGTGTTAGTAAAAAATAGACCTTGTTATAGGACTGTGATTGATGAGGGAGCCTCAACGTGTATTATGTCGATACAGTGTTGGAGATTGCTTGGTTCTCCTACGCTAAATCAATCCCCGACGAT
Organism: Pinus tabuliformis; assembly: GCA_031772625.1. Classification (NCBI taxonomy): domain Eukaryota; kingdom Viridiplantae; phylum Streptophyta; class Pinopsida; order Pinales; family Pinaceae; genus Pinus; species Pinus tabuliformis. The sequence goes on along the minus strand of CM062819.1, from coordinate 567,536,981 downwards.
TCTAAAGGCCTTTGATGGCCGTGGGTTTCATCCTTTTGGCATTCTACAGGATTTACCTATAGGGGTTGAAGGCAAAACTGTTAATCTAGATGTGGAGGTGGTTGATGCCCCTCTAGATTACAACCTTCTCTTGGGTTGTAGTTCGTCTTACGCTATGACATTTGTCGTTTCATCGGTCTTTCGGCTTATAAAGTTCCCTCATAATGGAAAGATCGTAAATATAGACCAGCTGACTTCCTTTTCATCCAACCCAGCATCTTCTGAAAGTATTCATCATGTCGGAAAAACAACTATCCCGTATAAGGATGTTGGAGTAGGACTAGTTAAAGATTCTGGTTTACTAGGAACTTTTCCTTTTCCTTCTATCAACGCATCATCTTCTACTGCAACCATTCATATGATTTCGTCAGACACTATTGTTTATGATAATCCTTGGATCATACCTTCCGAATCTGAGATAGACTCATTTGGTGATATTATGCCTTTGAGTCCGTATGAAATTGCGTATCAGGCTGTGCAGTCGTTTTCCGACCCATATTCAACCAAAATTGACTTAATTAATGTGGTCCATGAGGAATCACTCTCAACATCAAACTCGGATTCAACAACGTTTTCCGAACTTGTTCACACTGATGAGAAAATTCGTGAAATCCTATGTGTCGGTAATTTACCGTCGGAAGATCTTCATCATAGATCTTCGTTTTTACCTGCGACTAATCGTTTTGAAAATTATTTTTCATCTATTTTTACGACTGAATATGTCAAGGAACCTCAGAATCTAATGAAAAATCTTGATTCAAAGTTAAATTTGGGAAATATTTCTCGAACTTTTCCTACTGATATTTCGGTTAAGCCTGGAATTGTTGAAAACATTCATATAGGTGCCTCTTGTATGGACGATGAGATTCAAACATATAAGGCCCTATTTCATGAATTCCACAATGTGTTTGCCTGGTCATATGAGGAAATGCCAGGAATTGACCCAGAAATTGTTGTTCATGAAATCAAAACTTACCCGGATGCTAAACCCGTCCAGCAAAGTTTGCGTCAGATCCACCCGTGAAAAGCTGCTGCTATTAAAGCAGAAGTTGAAAAATTACTCAAAGCAGGTTTCATTTATCCGATTCCATTAACAGATTGGGTATCGAATGTTGTTCCTATTAACAAAAAGCAAGGGACAATAAAAATATGTATCGATTATAGGGACATTAGTCGAGCCTGCCCAAAAGACAATTACCCAACTCCCTATATCGATCAAATCATTGATGATTGTGCCTGCAGTGAAATATTCTCCTTCATGGATGGTTTTTCTGGATACAATCAAATCAATATTCTACCTGCTGATCAACCAAAAACGGCTTTCATTTGTCCATGGGAAACATATGCTTATTGCAAATTACCTTTTGGGCTCAAGAACGTCAGGGGAACTTTTCAAAGATCCATGTCTTACGTGTTTCATGACATGAAGCACATTGTGCAACCCTATCTCGATGATTTACCTGCTCATTCATTACATCGAGCTGATCATCTCATCCATTTACGAGCAATCTTTATGAGGTGTAGGCATTATCAAATTAGGTTGAATCCACACAAGTGTGTTTTCTGTATAGAAACAGGTCGGTTACTGGGGTTTGTTGTTTCGAAAGCCGGCATTCGCGTCAATCCCTTGAAGGTTGAAGCTATTGTCAAATTGCCTCCTCCTTCGAGTCTTCGCCAACTCCAAAGTTTGCAAGGGAAAGCAAACTTTTTACGTCGATTCATTCCTAACTACACCGAGATCACAAAGGGTTTTACCCGGTTGTTGAAACAGAATACTCCATTCTTTTGGGATGAGATAGCTGATAAATCTTTTGATGCACTAAAACACGCGTTGACCCATGCACCATTATTGCATCCTCCTAACTACAACTAGGACTACTTCTTGTATCTCGCCACCTCCCATTCCACCATCGGAATGGTGTTAGTTCAGGAAGATGAATTCGGTATTGAACATGTGATATATTACCTTAGTCAAACTTTAAACCCAACTGAGCTAAAATACTCACATGTGGAGAAATTGGCAATGGCAACTGTTCAAGTTGTCCAGCATTTTCGTCATTACATTTTACTACGTAAAACTACAGTAATTTCTTATTGCAACCCTATGATATATATTTTGACCAAACAATTGTCATGGGGCAAGTATTCCAAATGGATTGTGATCCTGGAGGAGTTTGACTTGGAATTTGAAAAGTCTAAGTTGAAGAAATCTTTAGTATTTGTGGAGTTAATGTGTGACTTCCCGCGTGTTGACACGGAAACTGTGGCAGAGGAGCCCATTGCGGATGAATCCTTGTTTCTAATCAGCACTTTAGATCCATGGTATGGGGATATCATCGTTTATCTCTAGACCCAATCCTTTCGGTGAGAAATTTCAAGGTCAGAATGTCGAAAAATACGATTCCAGTCCCAACAATTCAAAATTATTGGAGATACTCTTTATAGCCGTGGGGCGGACTCTGTTTTTCGATGTTGTTTAACACATGAGGAAGCTGAAAGGGTTCTAAATGACTATCACTCTGGAGCGTGTGGTGGTCATATGTTTGGGTTTTCCACAGCGCAAAAGATCTTGCACGCTGGCTATTTCTGGCCATCTTTGTTTAAAGATTGTATTAACGCGGTCCGAAAATGCCACAACTGCCAAATTTTTGATCGAAAGATATGCGCTCAACCTACTCCTCTCCACCCTATAATTGGCATCGATCCTTTTGCGAAATGGGGTATCAGTTTTATTACATGTAACCCTCACTCAGCCGGGGGGCATGCGTATATCATCCTTGCAGTAGATTATTTTACCAAGTGGGTAGAGGCGATGCCTACATTTGAGGCAGACGGCAAAACTGCTGCGATTTTCGTGTTCAATCATATAATTGCTAGGTTTGGTGTTCCACAAGCAATTATCACTGATCATGGGTATCATTTTTGAAACATTATGATGACTGAACTTATAGGCCAACTTGGCTTCTGTCATGACAGTTCAACTCCATATTATCCACAAGCTAATGGTCTGGTTGAAGCCATCAACAAAGTTCTAGTCATCATGATCGGACGAATCATTGGGATTCATAGGTCGAATTGGCATAACATGCTATTTTCAGTGCTTTGGGCGTATCGAACCTCAGTAAAAACGTCAACAGGGTTCACTCCTTTCCAACTAGTTTATGGTCTGGAAGTTGTGTTACCCATTGAATGTGAAATCCCGTCATTGCAAATGGCCATCGAATTACTTCCAGCCACTTCCGAAGAGGAAAAAAAATTGTTATACTTAGCTCAGCTAGATGATAATTGAGGTGATGTTGCATTAGCGATCGAAACTCATGCCAAACGTATTAAAACTCAATATGATAGAAATGTTACCCCTCGAAATTTTTCGGAAGGAGACCTAGTCTTATTGTACTATCAAGCAAATGATAAATTAGGTGCTGGAAAATTCATACCTATGTGGCATGGTCCTTATGTTGTCAAGCGAAAGCTAGCAAAAGGGGCCTATGAATTGGTAGACTTTGATGGGGTCTCTTTAGGTAAAACCAGAAATGGTCTTTACCTGAAGAGGTATTATGCTTAAATCTGGGTGTGGAGATTTTTAGTTAGGTTAGTTTTTTTTCTAGCTAGTGTGTTTTAAAGTGTGCTTAGCTTAGAGAGTGTTTTTCGTCATTATTCCTGCTTATCTTGGTTTTACTCTTGATATTACAGATGTCGACGCCTCTCCAAACATACATTGGTTTTGTTGATGGTGCTTGTCGTAATACACGGAACATTTCTTCTGCAGCTTGGGTTATCTATTCGGCCTCTAACGAGTTGGTATCTATGCATGGGGTAAGCCTCGGTCAAACAACGAACAACATTGCCGAGTATAGTGCAGTGATTAAGTTATTATCTGAATCTCTTTCATTTGGGATTCAGAGTTTGATAGTGAGGTTGGATTCTGAACTTGTTGTATTACAGCTTAATAGAGTATATGCCATTAGAAATCGAGTGTTATTAAGATTATTTTTGAGAGTTCGTCTCTTGGAAGGTGAATTTGACTATATTGAATATCAGCATATTCCAAGATACTTAAATACATTAGCAGATGCAATTGCTTCTCCAATGTTAAGTAGACATTTGCAATAATCATACAAGTAAATTTAAAAACATTCCATAACATATTTTACAAGATAAGCTGGTAATAGTGATATAGTATAACATAGGAGTGTGTCAAAATATACATCGTCTTCGATCATAGGTTGAAAAACACCTTATGATTGGCAAAATGATAGTACAAAAAGCAAAAAATGTCATATGTGTCTACAATAGGCGATCATCCTATCACTAGTGATGATCTCAATAAGAAACCACTGTACGAGCCACCTTACAAAGGAAGCTCCTGAAAGGTCTTGGGACCCCAATCACATAGCGTTGTAGCCTAAGAGGAATGTCATCTATTCCGGTCTTCGGAATGTCTCCTGTCAAACGCTTTAGATGGCTCTCCAATTCGGCCAAGGTCTCTGCTGATTCGTCCTGTGGGGCTGGTGCCACTGTAGCTGGTTGTTTCCTCTCGTAGGGCCAGAGAGCGGCTGGTAACCGTGGACCTGCATCTGCATTTGAAACTTTTACTATCAATTTTGGGACGAGATAAAAACAAAAAAAAAAATTAAATTAGGAAAATGTTGAAAATGATTTTACCTGAGTCATCCCATTTCTCTCTTGGTGGAAGAGCCATGTCTGGGTCACCACGAAAATCTACCCCAGCATAAGGAAAGTCTTGAATAGCAAAAACCTGGTTTTCCAACCAATGGAAATACTCAGGAGTGAATCGAACGACCTCTGTCCCCTCCTCAGGATGACGGGCCATAACTGCAACCCATTGCATCAGTTTGGGCTCTCGAGGAAGTCCAGCTCCAACAGTGAGGTGTTGTGGGACCAACATTGGAACCCTCTCCAAACCAAAGCACACGACTAAAGCACCATATCCAAAGGTCTTCAGTTGTCCGTTCTTTTCTCTAGTTAGTTGGCCTTTTATATTAGCCAACACAACATCGCACCAGTTGAAGATGGTGCCTCAAAAGCAGTCTACTGCCATCTACATTTAGGATCCAGTGGATACATGTAGTGCTGCGCTCCTACAGAGCCTGGTAACAGTAAACGCAATTACCTTGAGTTCAGGAAGGGATATGGTTTTGATATCTATCCCTTTGTCTCTAGTCTGATTGTTACAAAACTCTAGTCGGAGGCTATCGACACACTTGCCACCTGGCCTAGTCCCGAATAGAGTCAAGTGTTCACCTCTCTTAGGCAAACCCGTCAAAAAGTAAATGTCTGCTGGCTCCATTTCGAGTTGGTGACCATCAATGAAGAAGCACCGGTCTTGTATGCTCCACCTGTCTACCAGCCACTGCAAAAAGTCCACCTGGGCCCTCATGCCAGGTATGGCCCAGAATTTGTATAAACTGCATGCCTTTAATGCATCAATCGAAAGTTGATGATTTATCGCGGCAAGATCTGCGTCCTCATGCTCTTGTTCTCACCAATCAAGCATGATGTATACTCTACATTCAACAAAAAGGCGAATTAGAATGTCTAAAAGCAAAATTTTTGGGTGAATTTTGAGTATTTTAGGTTTAAAAAACCTTGCTGTGGGGACCGCACCCTCTCTATTAGAGACAATGCGTGGGTCCGCACCTTGCCTTCACGGTAGGTATGGACCCCTGACTTTTTTCCTGTTACGAAAAAGTTGGGGTCCGCAGGTTACCAGTGCTGTGCCTGCAGGCCCCCATGCGCGGGTTTCTAACCTAAGAATCCCTTAAAAAATGAAATTAAAGCCTAAAAAAAATTTGAAACGGATGAGATTAAAGAGTAGGATGATGTAGATTACCTGGAGGAGACGGCGTTCGATTCCAGCGGACGGATTTTCTGCAATATTCACGGGAAGTTTCTGACCAAAAGCTCTATTTTCTCACCCAGAACTCAAATGGGAAAAATGAATTTACAAAAGCCCTTTTTATAAGTTTTTTGAATAAATGAGTTTTTAATTTGTTTATGTTCCACTTTAAATAGGTAACTTTTGCAGCATTTTTATCCATTTTAAAAAGGTATGAGTAATGATTGAGTTTTTGTTCAAGATAATGGATTTTTTGGGCGAAACCGGTCATTTTTCGACGAAAAAACATTAGTCACCTTTAAGCTCTTTTCTAACTTCTAAAACATGAAAATATCACCAAGTTTTTCTTTTTAAACTCATTAAAATGGAACTAAAAAGACGGTCCACTTACAGCCCTTTTCTGACTGTAAAAACATGAAAAGATTGTCGGATTTTTGTCGTTTCAAATTCGATATTGGTTATAAAACGACGTGTCATTGATCGCTTTTTTACTTTTTCGGATCAGAAGCACTAATTATGAAAAGTACTCCTTGGTCGTAATGATCAAGCGGTTCTCTCAAGTATTATTTTATACTTTTTCGGGCTTGGGAGACACAAATTTACGAAAAAGGACAACCATGGACTTTTCTTAAGTTTTTTTAGACTCTCTAAAATTGAAAAACGCCGAGTTTCTCCTATACTGGACTCGTTAAAATTTAACAGTAAAGGACCTGTTCAATTACAAACAGGAACGGACCACTCTTTCTTAGGGTTCGAATTTAAACTAAATTGGACTCATCCGAAGGATGAGCTTATAATCAAGCAAATGTTATCCTCATCAAGCTTGTCAAAAATAAAGAGGTACTTACCAGAAATGGTGGGGGAAAAGAGAGAAAAATGAGCCTGTTTGTCATACTTTGTAACCACTCTTGAACACGACACTTTTATTCACCTTGGTTGGGAAATCCTTTGCCTAATAGTTGATCAAACCATATTGAAAGTCTTCAGCCGGTTTCTGGGTATTAACTTTGGGTAAATTGTCACCAAATCATCTGCTGTGTCGTTATGTGTTCAAGAGGTCAGTGCAAATAAGACATTCATCTGCAAAATATCTGTCATCCATCTTGACCATGCCTGCGTCAGTCCTTGCAACTAAATTTCTTCAAACTTGATCTATGATTTCGTGTTGTGGGCTTGCCTACGACGAATCACTTTTTATCGACTTCAACTCATTATCTAGAAAGGTGATCTAGAAATCATCAGTACCTTGGGATTTGCATGCCTCAATGGAAGGCTTCTCGCCTTCGATGATAGGTTGCATCATTGACCTTCGATCAAAGGATTCCATGGCATGTTCGACATCGACACATCTATTCACATCTCATGGATTGTACTGAGTACTTTGAGAGCCATTGACATTACTGGTGGTTTCTCTCACACTTGTTAACACTTTACATCATTTACTGGTAATCAATTGGTTTCTACCATGTTCGACTTCAACACATTCATTCGCATGGATAGAATTGTATTATTTCAAGAAGTAGAAATGAAGACCCTGGATCTAGTTTACACCATCCAGGCTGCAAGGAATTTTGTATTCATTATACTGTGAACTATTCATAAACAGATGGTTACGTCCATACTGTGTCTACATGTGTCTATACTTGTGACGTATTACAAGATCATTCCTATATAAGAGCAGTAGTTAGTTTTCTAGTCAGTTTTGATCTGAGTATGGGAATGCCTACCTCAGCAATGATACGATCTCTCATATATATTTTGCATTGAATGTTTTTTACAGGTTCCAACCGGGCTCTCCACAATATGATCCTCGAAATGATAAAGTACTTCACTCTTCCTAGATGATAAATGAAATCCTCATCTACTACAGACTTCACACTTTAGGGGGCAATCTGTTACACAAAATATTGTCACCATGACTATTTGCAGTCAGTATGGGTCTATCATCATTCATATTGTCCTCCTAAGCAAGTCTCAAACCTCAGCTCTTCATGTCAAGCTTTGAAAATGAGAGAGAAACCTTAAAAATCAATAAACCTCTGGTTCTGCACTTTCTCTCACTATTGCCTGTGGTCCCGCACCCTTTGTTCGTGTTACCTGCGGACCTGCCCGCTCTGTCTCTAAAGGAGTGGGTGCGGACCCCTGTGAAAGTAAAAAAGGTGCAAGTTTATTCTTAAAAATTCACTTTGGGTTAATTCTAGATGCTTCTAGAAGGAATTTTGACGTGGATGGTTCGCTCCTAGGTGGTTCATGCATCCCAAAAGTGAAGGATCTAATCCCTTGATGAGAGGAGCTATCCCTTTGAAGGAGGGCTTTATCCCTTTGAAGGTGGACCTAGTAATTTCCCTCCATTGCACTATAAATTAAGGCCTTGGGCTAGTTGCTAGGGAGGTTAGAAGCTGAACATTTTTTAGGGTAAATGCAGGTGGAATTGAGACTTCCTAGTTAAGCTTGAGAGGAGAAATCACATACCTTTTGGCTTCACTAGGAAGAGAGTGAAACTTGTCAAAGTAGAGGAGACTTCTTGTTGGACCCTGGGAGGAGCTTGTACAGCATCAAGGAACAGGTTGTAAAGTTCTTCTTTGATTTGAATTAATACAATCGGATTCATTTTTCTCAACAAATTGTCTTATGTGATTTGTTTCATGAATTCCTTGATCATCATGATAAGTATGCTTTATTATATTGGCTTTTCAGGTGCTATTTAATTTGTGTGCTTGTTTATGTTTGCAGACTCGCTACAAGGGAGCTCATTTGGATGAAAGGAGTGAGGCTTCCACAAACTTTCATTGGACCCACGGTAGGCCTAAAACACTTGTTTGACTTTTTTTATGAATTGCATATTTAGAGAAAGATAGAATTTGATTGGCTTGCTTGTCACTAGATATCATTAGATACTAGGGAGGTTGGTCTTGTCCGCAAGAACAACTCATTCCGTGTGACAGTCCTGAATGTTTTTTTTCTGAATGGATATACCACACGTGCTGGCTGCATATCTGATCGACAGTTTTGAATTTGACGGGGCTCATTTGAATTCCACGAGGGTGTGTAACTGAATGAGGGTGGCCAGTTAACTGGCCACCGATTCCATTCAATCGTAACCATTCCCATAGTCATGCAGCCTTGAAATATGATTCATGCAATCGAGGAATAGGTTTAGGCACTTACTTGCTCAGTCGTGACCGTGTTATGCATATTTTGGATTTTGGAACCCATTTCTTCACTGTTGTTGCTACTTGTGCTCTGCATGCTCAGCCTCAGGCTTTTGTTGATGATCTCACATTCAAACATAGCTCCTTACATGTTTCATATGCCCTACTTTGCTAACCCTATCTCTGGAGTATGCTTTTCAGAGGGATCAGCTACTACAGGAATCCTATAGGATTTCCTGTAGTTGTTTCTCCTTCTAAAATTCAAGCTAATATCAAAGTAGGGCTACAATTGCTGTAGAAGGTCTCAGCTAAAAAGGAATCACAAATGGAAGGTATCAGGTAGGGTGAGTGAAAAGGTTGATGCTTTTATTTGTCATTAATTATTTTTGTTTGCAGCATGAAGGAAACATAATTTCTGTGTGTGACTGTGTAGGGACATAAAAGAAAATGTAATGAAGGTGTACAGAGATGTAAAGGTGACATAGGGTGATGGATGGTGGAAGGGAGGTTCACAGGCCTCATAGATAGATTTCCAACCTTCGGGTCCTCCTCTGAGATTGATTTTGGCCTTTTTGTAATTTCTATAGGATCCTCCTGTAGAAGATACAGAGTTTCCTGTAGGATGCGAAATTTCAAACCAAGTGAGACCAAAACTTGGGAAAGGGTAGTAGTGATGGAGGAATGGACTGTGGGATATGTATGCAACCTGGTCATGTCCTTTGTTTTTGTCTTGTGTGATCCTCCTAAAACCTGCAATGACCTTCCTGCAACTTGCAATTTATTCAAAAGGAGTTATTTTTATCTTTTTCTTTTCTTTTTTCCTTTTTCTTCTTTCCTTTTTTTTAGTCTGAGACAACTGGGGTGCCTCCAGGAGGTTTTCACCTTCATTTTCTGCGTTGGGCACCTCCAAGAGGTTTTCACCCAGGGACCTTTTATTCCATTTTCTTTTTTTCTATTTTTTTTCTTCTTGTTTTTTTCTCTTTTTTTTGTTTGTTTTTCTCATGGTGTAGGTGGAGTGGAGACAGGGACCTGCTCCATTACCAATATTGATTTACCCAGAGTGTCAATGAACTCCTAGTTGGAAAGGGGCTTCCTGTAGATCTTAAATCTATGCCCATTGAAGAGCATGGGGATGGCTTCTTCATCAATGGTCCGAATAAGGACTGAACCACTGTCATTGCATGTTTCCACTATATATGGTCCCAATCATCTTGTCCTCATCTTGCCCTTGAAATCCTTGTATCTTGAATCATACAACAGCGCCCAATCTCCTGGCTGAATTTTTTTTTCTTTGAGGTGCCAGTCATTCCATATCTTTATTTGAAGTTGGACTACCTCCAAGTGGAGAAGGGCCTGCATTCTCTGTTCATCTAGTCCATTCAGCTAAAGCAATCTCTCCTATTGTGCATGGCTAAGATCTAGGTCCAGCTGATCTGCCATTCTCAATGTGTTATACGAAATTCTATGGATATCAAATCCTTCTTCCCATAGACTAGATCATAGGGTGTGAAACCTATTGTAGTTTTCCAAATAGTGTTATAGGCCCAGGTGGCCTCAACCAAGCAATCTACCCAATCTTTTTTGCTGCAGCTCACTACCTTAGCTCTATTAGTAATTTCCACTTGTGCATTTGCTTGCAGATGATAAGGGGTGGAAGTTTTGTGCTTAATCTTGTGATGGGTGAGAAGGTCTTCAATCAAGTTAGAGGTAAACTGACTTCCTTGATCTGTGAATAATTCTCTTGGGTAGCCAAACTTGTAGAAGATATTTGCCCTCAAAAACTTAGCTACTTTTTCTTCTGTTGCTGCTTTGATTGCCTTTGTTTCTGCCCACTTTGTCAGGTAATCTGTGTACAAAATGATGTAGGACTTCTGTTTTGAAGGAGGGTTGATAGGACCCACAAAGTCCATGCCCCACTTCTCAAATGGCTCGAAAGTCACCTGAGGTTGCAAGGGCATCTCATCCTTTGAAGTAGGTTTCCCCATCCTTTGACATTGGTCATATTGGTTGATGTATCTCCTGACATCTTGATGAAGAGTGGGCCAATAGTACCCTACCTCTAGAATTTTGAAGGCGGTTCTCTTTGCTGCATAGTGGCCCCCACAGGGCCCATCATGACAAGTTAGGAGGATGTCAAAAAATTTCTCCTCCCTGACACATAACCTCAAAATCTGATCTGGTCCATGTTTAAAAAGATTGCCCCCAATCCAAGTGAATGGGGCACTTTTCCTCACGATCTTGCTCTTCTCTTTTGAGGAAATTTATGGCGGAAACTGTGCTGAAACCAGATAATTTGTTATATCAGCAAACCATGGAGAGAGTACTGAAATAGCAAATAGGTGTTCTTCTGGAATTTCATCATCCAGCATCCCTTCTCTACCTATAGGCAGATCTAGTCTAGACAGAAAATTACGAACAACATTTTCCTTACCTGGCTTATCAACAATGATCAAATCAAATTGCTGCAATAAAAGTAACCATCTAATGATACAAGCGTTTACATCAGGTTTATTCATCAAATACCTAATTGCAGCATGATCATTATGCACGAATGTTTGATAGCTGGTGATGTAGTGTCTGAACTTGTTTAGGCAATGGACTACAGCTAGGAGATCTTTTTCGGTTACAGTGTAGTTTAACTCTGCCTTGGACTGGTTTTTACTGACAAAATATATGGCATATGTAGCTTCTCTTCAACTTGTCCTAAGGCTGCCCCTATAGCTTTGTTCGAGGCATCTGTGTGAATGTGGAAAGGTAGGGCCCAGTTTGGACCTCTCAAGATTGGAGCAGTTATCAACTTACCTTTCAAAGCATCCAAAGCCTCTTGATAGTTGTCAGTCCATATGAACTCAAGATCTTTTCCCAAAAGGCCAAACAATGGAGAGGCTAGCTCACTAAAATCTTTAATGAATCTTCTATAATATCTTGCTAAGCCTAGAAAACTCCAAACATCTCTTACCATTTGAGGAGGCGGGACCCTTTGGATGATAGCAATCTTGTTGGGATCCACATGTAAACCTTACTAAGAAATTGTATGACCTAACACGGTCCCTTCGTTCATTAGGAATTCACATTTATCAAGACTGGGGGACAAGTTCATTTCAATACATTAGGCTAAAACTTTCCTCAAGTTAGTCAAAGCTTCTTGGAAGTTAGAACCATAAGGGGTAAAGTCATCCATATAGATTTCCACTGAGTCATGAACCAGCTCAGCGAATATACTCAGTACTGCTCTCTGGAAAGTGGTAGGAGCGTTTCACAACCCAAAGGGAAGGACCCGGTATGCAAAGGTACCCCATGGAGAAGTGAAAGTGGTCTTATCTTGGTCTTCTAGTATGATTTGGATCTGATTGTACCCAGTAAACCCATCTAGGAAGGAAAATAACTTCTTCCCTGCCAGGCCATCTAACACTTGATCTATGAAAGGCAAAGGGAAATGGTCCTTCTTGGTGGCTTTGTTGAGTTCTCGATAATCTACACAGATTCTCCACTTCCTGTTTTCTTAGGCACAAGCACCAAAGGAGAAACCCATTTACTGTCAGAGATGGGGTAGATGAATCCTGCATTTAGCAATTTTTGGAGTTCTTCTTTGACAATGTCCTTAGGGGCTGGATTCATCCTCCTTTGAGGCTACCTGACTGGTTTACAATCCTCTTTAATGCAAATGTGATGAGTACAGACTGAAGGGTGGACTCCTTTCATCTCCTTATAGCTCCAAGGAAAAGCATCCATATTGCTATTCAATAAGCTACACAGCTCTTTCTCCTGAGAGGTGGATAGGGATGAGTTGATCTTCAAGGTTCTTTTAGGGCCAAATTCTACATTCTTAACTTGGAGAGAAGTCAGATCAGCCACCCAAAGATCAACTAAAGCATTGGCTTGGGTTTCTTCCACCAACTCTTCTAATGGCAACACACTAGGGGGTGGATTTTGAATCAAATTCTCAATAAGATCATCCTCAATTTGAGGACATCCCCTATTGGCTTTCGTTGTGCACAATGGTGCGGAGTAGACTTCATCCTCATCTTCCTCCTCCAACCAGAGAGGTAAGTCATGTTCCAGTAGAGGTTGGGGAGGAGGATATAGGACTAGCTGTTTGGACATATGCCCATTCTTGATGGTCATGATCCTAGATCAACGACTGATGTAAGCATTTGCAGTAGCTAACCAAGGCCTCCCCAAGATGAGGGGATACCCAGTGAGCTTTGCATTTGGCTGAAGAACCAAGAAGTCAGCAGGGTACTCCCGGGAATCAAAGGAGACCATGACATCTTCCACAATCCCCTTAGGAGTCACAGTGGAGCAGTCTGCCAACTACAGTACTGTTGAGGTCTTTTTTAGGGAACCCTGAAGGTTGAGTTTGAGCATAGTGTCCTTGGTCATTACGTTAATGGAAGCCCCTATATCAATCAAGGTGTGGGGGATTATGGTGCCATTGATGTGGACATCGACTACAAGACTCCCAGGGTCTAGATCTTTTGGGCAGATTACCTATCCCAACATCAAGTCAGATAGCTGTCCTATGACATTGATAGTTGGGGCATCTCTCTTGTGCCTACCTGGGTGCTTGAAACACTTCTCTTTGATCAACTTGTTGTAGATTGCTACATCTTTTATGGCCTGGAGAAGTGGTATTTTCACACATAATTGTTTAAATTCTCCCAAAAGTTTAGTTTCTTCTAGGGTTGGTTGTGTGGTTCTAGTTAGTCTCTCAGGAAAGGGTGGAATGGCTTTGGGGTCACTTTCATCTTTCTCTTCCTCATCCTCTTTAGGAGGAGGTTGGCTATCTAGGAGGACCTTCCCAGATCGTAGGTTGATCTCCTGAATGTCCACATCATAGGTAGGGCATGTTGTTTCTCTAGTATATACCTGTTGGGCCTGTCTGTTGTTGGGGTTTGAGTTCAATTGAGCAGGTATCTAGGTTTGTCTTCGAGGAGCAAGAGGTAATGGTTGTAGTTAAGCAGGTGGCAAAGGCAAAAGAGTGGGAGGAGAATTGTATTGGGGCCTCCACCCTTGATGAGGTGCGTTCCACTGAGGTTGTCACGAGCGTGAGAATGAAATGAGTGAGCAGCTGGTTGAGTATGGTATTGAGATGGATACAACCAAGGAGGGGGTGTGGACCAGGGAGGATTAGTAGGGGGGCCCCAAGAAGGCATGGAAGTGGCTTGATTGGGGTTGTAATAAGTCTAGGATGTCACTTGCATTCCCTGCTAGTAAGGTCTGGGTCCATGTGGCCTTCTTTAGTTCATGGAGTAGAGTGGTTCAGTGGCTCCTTTAGCCCCTTGGTACATAGCTTTAAATCCGGGCAAGGAAGGGCACTGATTTGTAGAATGGTATTTTTCATAGACAAAACACACTTCTACAGAGTGCAATGGACATTTGTTCCTGGGATGCTTTCTAGTGCACCTGGGACAAAAGATGGCCAAAGCCCTTTCAGCTTCCTCTTGCTTCTTTTGGATTTGCAAGGTATCCATTTGCATGGCAATAGTCTATCTCATCTCGCTTTTGAAATCTTCCATCTAATTTGCAAATTGATTTTTAAGGAATGAACTAGATAAGGGGGTGCTGGCTAAGAGTTGACTTCCCCTACCTCTCTTTCTGGCTGCCCTAGAATGGTTTCTAAACACAGTCTTGATGTCATCATAAGGTAGCTGGTAGATGTCTCCCCCAGCCAACAAATGGAGGGTATCTAAAAGGTCTTCAAGGACTCCTCTAAGAAGAACCAACTTCAGAGATTCGGGGTCAAGTGTGCACTTGGCCCTTTTATAACTGAGTTGAAACCTCTCTTTATAGTCTTCTATAGATTCATCACTTCCCATGGTCATCTGAAAGATTTCTTCCTCTGTATCTTTTGATCTACAATAGTCATGCTATTTGTTGTTAAAGGCTTGCTGCATCTGAGCCCAAGTTGTGATACTGTTTCCAGGTAGCCCCATGAACTAGCATAGTGCTGCATCCTTGAGGGTATAGGGAATGAGTTTCAACTTTTGCTAGTCTTCTGCATAGTCATAAGTTTGACAAAGGACAACAAACTCAAACAAGAAGGTATCAGGGTCTTCAGTAGTCAATCCATGGAAGTGAGGTAGGGCTAAGGGACTTATGCATTTCATTTTTGTGTCCCCATTGTTCTCTCAGATGGGAAAGGCACCTTCTATTCTCTCCCCATTTCCCCTAACGTTTCTGTTTTCAGCTATGGTCTCAGGAGGAATGATTTCTTGCTCTTCTTCTATTATAAGATCTTCGTATATCTCTGGAGGTTCACCTATAGGTTCTTCTAGATAAGTGCCACCAAAGAAGAGAGAAGGGTGACTCAGTGATGTGGTGGGGGTGTTGGGTAGTAATTTTCCGTAATTGTCTTTGTTCCTACGAGGCATGAAAGGAAATCTCTTTTTTGGGTGATTTTTGTTTCTTTTTTTTTGCTTGTACCTGTAAAAACTGAAACAAATTGAACTGCAACTAACTAAAATCAATCTTGCTGAAATGAAAATACAGAATTGAAATTAAAGCAGGAAAGGACTAATCTATTTTGCTGAAATGAAAATTGCAGAATTGGAATGAAAGCATGAAATGGGAAATGCTAATCTACGCTTGCTGAAATGAAATTGCGGAATTGAAATGAAAGCAGGAAATGCTAATCTATGCTTGCTGAAATGAAATTGAGGAATTGAAATGAAAATAGGAAATGGTCTAATCTACTTTTGCAGAATTGAAATTGCAGAATTGAAATGAAACAACTACTCTACTATTGCTGAAATAAACTACTTTAGCAGAAGGTTGTAGTAGAAAATAGAAGAAAATCAGAAATTACAAAATACTCTGATGCTTCCCCAGCAACAGCACCAAAAAGATGGTGAGCTCGAGTATTGCAGAAATGATGTTGCAACTCCTGCGACTCCCTACTTTACTTTTATCAACCTGGTAGTTCGTAACAAACTTGGAAGTGACGGTGCTATATGCACAAGTACTAGTTCTTACTGCAAGCTGTCACTTGATCAGCTGGCACAAGTTCGCTAGGAGCTCAAGCCAACTTCTATGAGTTCTCAGAAGAAGCTTTTAACTATGATGGAAGGAAGCTAACTCAAAAGGGGCTAGTCTACTCGCAAAAAGAAGATGAAAGCTGAAAGGAAACGTAAACCCTAACACATCCTAGTTTTACCGACTAACCCTACTTGTGCAAGAAAAGAGATGTAAACTACTGAAATGGATGCCATTGACTATTGAAAAGGTCAAATGCATGCGTTTAAGCTAATTCTGAAGGAAAATATGGAAAAATCATCTTTTTGTATTTCTGAGCAATTTTATGCAGAATTATTATGCTTGTGTTTTAACTATTTGTGAATGTGCAGAGGTTTATTGGTGAAAGGAAATGGAGTGGGCATTTGCAGGAGGTTGGGAAGGTGTGGAGAGGACCTACGGAGTCCCTAGCACCCTTCTGGATATCTCCACTATGATCAGGCTTCGAAAAATCGCTCGCATGAACTGCTACAGGAGGTTGCAGGGGATCTATAGGAAATTCTATAGGAAGTTCTATAGGAAGAGGTTGAAAGTGGTTTTTAGAGGGTCGAAGGTGGAAAAATGATGGGAAAGTGGAAATGAAGGATTGATAGAGATGTTAAGGGGTCTAGGACCTAGTAAATGAAGCTCAGGAGTGAAGAAGATGGTTGGATTTGTTCAAACGTGAAGGGAGTAGTTTTGCACAAGAATGTAGAAATTAGGGCAGTTTGGGAAAGTATGGCGAATGAGTGAAGAAAATCTTGAGAGAGAAACTAGAGCATGTTGTATGATGGAGGAAGGATAGGCTGGAGTATCTTACAGGTGTTCTGCACACTTCTTTCCAAAACTGACCCAAGCAAAAACTAAGGAAACAGAGTTTTACCTATTTTGACCTAATTCTGACCTAAAAACCAAAAAATTGATGAACAAAACTTTATAGACAGGAAGTTATTCAAGAAAGCTATGGAAACTGAGTAAGAATAGATCTAAGCATGAAAACAAATGTGATATCAACTTTTCCAACTCAAAATCTAACACTAGCAAATGCATTGGAAGGCAAAAACAGTGTTTTTGTGGCAGCAAGAATGCCTTGGTCTCAATTCATGGTCCCAAGGAGGGAGAAAGGAGATCAAGGCCTGCTTGGTAGCCTTTTTTTGGATCTTTTCTGTTATCATACAATCAAATCAACTTGAAGAAAGAACAATTATATTAATCATCAAAAACAACCTAAGTAACAAAGCAAGATTTATTCTAAATAACAGAAATTATTCTATGAATGCAATAAAAACACATAGAAATACACAAAGGAGGTACTGGGCACTTGGGTTGGGCCCAACTCCAAGAGCTACATCCCCTTAGGAAGGATCAGTGCTAGTTTAAAGTTGGATTCATCTTCATTGATCAAAAAATAATAGCTACATCACAAAACTATTTGCAAAAGGAGCTTGAAAATGAGCTGATTACAAGGCTGCACTAAAGTGCAAAAATAGACTATCAAATGGCTAAATTACTATGACTTGAAGCTTTCCTAATTATGCAAGTGAGGGCTCTCAACAATCCTCCTAAACTTTAGGAACTCAGCTACCCAAAACTATAGATAACAGCCATTTCACTAGACCTGCTCGGCTGCCCCTTGAAATCATCTTTGGTGGGCTGTTGAACTCCGAGCTATTGGTGGAGAACTCGAGGAAGGGGTCATTTAGTGTAGGAGACACCCCTTCTATAAATCCTCAGCCTTGCTTCTTCAAATTTGGCTACCAATCTACTCATAAATGCCTGGTCTTGGTCTATAAATGTCCAAAAATTTGTAATAAACAGGTATTAGACTTTGTGGTAAAGTGACTATTTCCATTCACTCAATTAACATAAATATATTCAAAAGAATGCATAAAACTATGGAGAATGGTGGATTAAACGAGAATAGTAGGCAAAATGAGCCGATATAGTTAGCCATTTCTGGGGCTCATCAATTAGTATTTCATTGTTTGCTGATCCAGATTTAAGAAGGAATGCAACAAATTACAGATATGACCATAAATACAAAGATGCAATAGAAATAATACTTCATTTCATTGATGTAAAATACTAAAATATGCTTACAAACAGAAATGGAAATAAACTAGCTTGGGCGATGGTAGCTTATCTCTGAGAAGAGATCCGACGGCTACATGCCTCTGAACTATCTTACAATGAGGCTTGAAGGCCTATTTATTGATTAGAAACATTGGAAAATGATAAACATCCAAAAACCTAAACCTAGGAGATGAAGCACCAAATTATGGGCACCGTTTTGGATAAATTGGTACATCAACTTCTCGGGGTCGTAACTTTGGCATACGATCTCCATTTGACGCACACGATACCTTGTTAGAAAGATCTATTCAAGGACTACAACTTTTGAGTGAGAAACCTCAATCCACAAACACATGTTGCTTCCAATTTTCCAAAAAAATGTCATTTAGGGCCTCAAAATGGCTCCAGAAGTTTAGGACCCAAAAAACTGCCAAAAATAGTAAATTGTGCTACAAATAAGGAAACTAAAAAACTGAAAGAAACAATGGTGGGGTTCCAAGTGGAATAGGTGGGTAGACCAATATCCATTTGGATCATTCCTACCCCCTTAGGAGAGAATGGTCCTCATTGCATTGAGTTCCTCCATGAGATGATGAAACTTCTACTGAACTTGGTCCCTGGTGAGCCACTTGCCCTAGTGAAGATGTTGGCCTACTTTGAAAACTTGATATAGTTGGATCCTTTGTTATCTGGAGTTCTTGCTCTGCATTTCTATGATTTGATCAGTTGTGTCTCGTTCCATGCAATCTGGATTTAACTCTGTAGGTGTGAGTTGTTCTACAATGTCTGATGTGTCTAGCAATGGTGGGAAGTATGGTCGAAGGAGGTCCACATTGAACACTGGGTGCAGGCTAAGGAATGGGGGAATACTGAGCTCAAATGCATTGTCTCCCATGACTTTGGTAATGGTGTAAGGACCATATCAGAGTGGTATGAGTTTCCTACAGGCTCTGGTAAGGCGTTCCTTTTGCAAATGCAACCAAACTTTGTCGCCCACCTGAAACTTCTGTGGCAACCGATGTTGATCATATCGCTGCTTGTACTTGGCATTTGATTTCTATAGAATTTCATGTACCTACTGGAGAATATTTTGGATGTTCTCAATGAAGTTTCTTTCCCTATCGGTTTCGGATTGGACATGAGCCGAATTTGCCTGAGTAGCTATAAATGGCATGGCCGTATCAATGGGACATAGTGGTTGGAAGCCCAAGCCCACCTAAAAGGGGCTGTGGTTAGTCAAGATGTGGAAAGCCCGATTATAGTTGTACTAGATGTTGGGGAGGTTCTTATCCCATGTGTGTACATGCTTTGAGTTGTCATGCGCAGAATGTCTATGATCATCCTGTTGACGACGTCTTTCTGGCCATCAATTTGGGGATGGAAAGTTGTGGACTTAGTGATCTTGGTGTCCAGCATAGACCAAAGACTGGACCAAAATGCACTAAGGAACCTGCTGTCCCGAATTGAGATGATAGATTGTGGGATCCCAAAGTGTACCCACACGCATTCAAAGAAGAGTTTAGTAGTGGCTTCTGCTATGATATTCTTCTTGCAAGCCACCATAATGACCATCTTCGAGAATCTATCGACAACCACAAAAAAAACAGTCATTTCCATGCTTAGTAGAAGGAAGCTCCGACATGTAATCCATGGAGATGGATTCACAAGGTCGACTAGGGGTAGGCAAGGGAGTATAGAGGCCTTACTTCTTGATGGTTGGCTTGGTGATGACGTAGGCAGTTCAAGATCTTATGTACTTCCTGACATCCTGTCAAAGATTCGGCTAATCGAAATACTTATATAGTACTTCCACTATTTTATCGACTCAAAAATGCCTAGCAGCCTGAATATAGTGCCCTTCCCAAGCCATCTTGGCACGCTCACTTGAAGGAACACACAGGTGACCTAGATGGCATAATAGGGCATCCTGGAGGTGAAAATCTGGAACATGCTAACCCTCCAAGAGTGTATGGTATGTTTGTCCACATTTTGGGTCGCTTTTGTACAGAAGTGGCCAATCAAAAGTCTCATGCCCATAAGAGTTGATCATGGTGGTTAACGCCATGATCGGTGGTCAGATGAGGAAATCTGCAACATTATTGATGCTTCCCTTCTTATCCTTGACATTCAAATGGAACTGTTGTAGGTATGTGGACCACTTATAATGGCAATCATTCTGTAACTTCACTTGCATCTATATGAATTGCAGAGGCCGGTGGTCTGTGTGGACGACTATTTCCTTCCAAAAATTGTAATGCTTCCATTGTCGGCAGGTCTGCATAATGGAATACATCTCTTTGTCATAAGTGGAATAATTTCAGACTGTGTCTGAAATTATCTCACTATGATATGCCACTCGATACTCATGTTGAGTAAGGACTGCCCCAATAGCATAGTCACAAGAATCTGTTTCGACCTCAAATGGCTATTAAATTCTGGTAATGTGAGCACTGGTGCTGAGCAAAGGCAATGTTTCAACTCTGTGAATGCCTTTTGTTGATATTCAAACCGAAAAGTATTTTTCTTTCACTCATTCCTTGGTTACTTGACTCAAGGGCCAAGTGATATGAGAGAATCCCAGCAGGAACCTACAGTAGAAATTGATAAGACCCAGAAAGTTGCGAAGCTCTATCAGAGTGGTTAGAGCTAGCCAATCCTGAATGAATTGGACCTTGGTTGGATCCACATGTACCCACCGTTCATTAATGATGTATCCTAGATACTGAACTTGGGTCATGCCAAAAGTGCATTTCTCCAAATTGGCACATAACTTGTGTTGCTGCAGTGTTTGGAGAACCTGTCAGATGTGATGGACGTTATCTTCCCAACTCTGGCTAAATATCCGGATGTCATCCAAGTATACCACTACAAATGAGTTGTTGAATGGATGCAAGATGTCATCCATCATCCTCATGAAGGTTGCAGGAGAATTTGTCAACTCGAAAGGCATAACCAACCATTCGAAAAGGCCCTCCTTGGTTTTGAAGGTAGTCTTCCACACATCAGAGGGTTCGATCGGTACCTGGTGATATCCTCAATTCAAGTTGATCTTCCTGAAATATTTTTCCCACTTATGTTGGTCTAGAATGTCATCAATTCATGGGATCGGGTACCTATTCTGGACAATGATCTTTTCCAGCGCCCGATACTCAATATAGAGTCTCAAAGTCCCATCCTTCTTCTATACCAACACAATCGGGCTCCCATAGGGAGATGAACTCGGTCGAATGTGACCTTTCTGCAGCAGTTCCTGAATCTGCCTCTTGATTTCATCATTCTCCAGAACGGAGCATTGATAGATTGGTCCATTGGGCAGTGGTGCACCTAGGGTTAGATTGATGGAGTGCAGAACCTGGCAGTGCAGAGGCACCCTTGCAGGGGAGGTGAAGATGTACTTGTACTCATCCATGACCTTGTTCATCTGTTTTTGTCATGTAGAGGGGCTCTATCTGAAGGTCATGGCCATCGTCTTCTTCTTTCCTTGAGGGCGTATCATCAGGAAAACAAATTTCTTGGTTTTGGAAATGAGCTTACTGCATTGTTTTGCAGTAACCAAAGAGATGGCAGTAGGCTGTGCTACCTGCAGTATCATGTACAACTTATTTCCCAAAGTAACAATAACACCACGAATCCTTGTCTCATACATAGCATGTCGCTTCCACAAGCATGGTTGGCCTAATAATACATCACAAACATCAAAGGGAGCAACGTCACACAATACCTCATCCGTGAAGGGCTTGATGTTGTATGGAAGGCGGCACTGCTAGCTCATGGGAAGATCCTGTCCTTGGTGAAGCCACCCTATGGTGTACAGTTGTGGATGTGTTGTGGTCAGTAAGCCCAACTGCTTCACGACCTTTGTCGATATGAGCTTCTTTTGGCTCTCGCTATCGACAATGAACTATAGCAGGGAACCCTTTACCCACATCTAGGAGTAGAAGAGGTGCTCCTTCTCCTCTAGATCTTTGGGTTCCTCCTTCTGGATCTTCGTGGTGGCAACAGTGGCATTGGGCCCCGCATCAATAATCAGCTTCCTTTTTTCATTCCCCTTATCAAGTTCTGACTCAGATTTGTAACATGCATCAGATTCTGAAGACTTTAGCTTGGCCACCAAGGACTGCTTGGCCCGAAACTCACTTGCATTGTGAATGGAGCTCTTATGGAACTCACACCACTTTCCTGTGTCCTTCTTCAGCTTCGTGGTATTTTTCTTTGTTTGTGGCTTTGGTGGGTTTTCCTGGGCCACCCTACCTTGGCTTTGTCATTTTTCAATGGTTTGGGGGCACATTTCCCTCGCTTCGGATTGGCAGATCCAAAGTATCACTTCTTCTGTTTAAACTTCTTCTCGATCTTGAAAGCGTATCGATACGCCATGCAGAGCGAGGAGATGTCCAAGGACTCCATCTCGTCGTGGATGTACCTATGTAGGGAGCCATGGTATTTGAGTACCAAATGCAACTTAGAATCCTTGATACCCAACTTTGTGCGAAATGCATGAAAAATATTGGTAAACTCCGACACATCTTGGTCCCGTCCTTGCCGCAGCGTGGTCCACCTTTTGTATTTATCCTCATAGCTTCTGACAGGGTAGTACTGCTCCTTGATGGAATTCCAGAATGAATTCCAAGTGCGTGTGGCTGAAAACAGTGAGGTCGTACTTTCATCCTTCTGCTCGCAGTAGGTTTCCCACCAGTCCTTGACATGGGCGGCGGCTTTGAGAAGAGTGAAAGTAATCTTTTCCCAGCCAGAAAAATCATGAACAAAAAAATACCCTTCTAGCAGATTTAACCATTTATCTACAATGTCTACATCTATCTGACCCTCAAATATGGGAATGTCAAAGTTAACTTGTACTTTAAAGGGTGTGGTGCTTCCAGAGTAGCTGTTGGAAGTAGATGTGTCGCCCCTAGGTATTCATTAAAGGATTTGGTAAGTTGTCTATCATCACATTCCTTTGTCACTTGAGGGCCTCTTCAAGCAAGATTTTGATAGGATCTCTTGTCCCCTCATCTTTCTTTTCATTTGGCATTGGAGGCCATTGGGATTTGCAAAGCTGGTCTTACAAAGGTTTGACCAGTTCAAGCCATAACTCCTTATATCCCGACCTCAATGGGAACATGTAAAGAAGAAAAGAGAAAGAGAAAACTGCTCTAATACCACTGATCCGAATTTAAACAGGGATGCAACAAATTATAGATGTGACCACAAATATAGAGATGCAACAAAAATAATACTTCATTTCATTAATGTGAAAAAATATGCTTACAAACAAAAATGGAAATAAACTAGCTTGAGCGATGGTAGCTTATCTGTGAGAAGAGATGTGGCAGCTACATGCCTTTAAATTGTCTTATAATGAGGATTGAAGGCCCATTTATTGTTTAAAAACAATGGAAAAACCAAAACATACAAAAACCTAATCCTAGGAGATGAAGCACCAAACTATGGGCCCTATTTTGGGTAAATTGGTACATCAACTTCCCGGGGTCGTAACTTTGGCATATGATCTCTGTTTGACACGCAAAATACCTCGTTAGAAAGATCTATCTGAGGAATACAACTTTTGAGTGAACAACATCAAACTAAGGACCTGTGTTGCTCCCACTTTTCCCAAAAAACATCGTTTAGGGCCTCAAAATGGCTCCAGAAGTTCAGGACCTGAAAAACTACCAAAAATAGAAAATTGTGCTACAAATAAGGAAACTGAAAAACTGAAAGAAACAATGGTGGGGGTCCAAGTGGAATAGGCGGTGGCCACCAATATCCACCTAGATCATTCACCCACGATCGGCATCATGTCTTCACACTTTATTACACCTTATTTTTCTTTCTTCCTTTAACATTGCAGGTTTTTTATTCCAATTTTGAGATTGTTACATTCTTATCTGTACCAACCATTAAATTTTTTAGCTCTTGTTAGTAGCTAGTGACATTTTTTTAGTTATTATTCTAGTAGAACGTTATACACATGGATGTCTCATTGATTCCATTCCAAGGTTGGTTCCCATCTCTTCTTATATTACTTCCACTCACTTCCTCGCACAGGCCTTGTCCTTGTTTCCAATATATATGTCTCTAATGGGAAATAAAGAAGGTCACTTGCACCAACCATCTTCTTTCTTGGTACAAAATCACATTTTCCCTAATTTTTTACCATTTTTTTTATTAATTACATTCAACCATCCTTGGTAATTTAATTCTCATCCTGAAAAGTGCACTATTGGAAATACAGATACTGTCAACATTTGTTTTCTTAATAGTTGTATTATTGTAAATACTACCTATGCTCAAGAAATTTCCTTTTTCCTTACACGTATGTTATTAATGAGTATAATACTTCTTAATATTAATTTTTCATCTTCTAGCTATGTTTATATATGTCAAATTGACTTGTATTTGATCATCATATTATATGCTCCTTTCTTATTGTTGACGGTGTTGGACCCACCAACATGTCAAGGGATCTTCCCAGTAAGAAGTCCCAACTAGACATCAAATCCTTTGGAGTAAGAGTCCCAACAGTGGGTAGTAAAGTAGTTCCTTGACCACGGTAACATGCAGCGGTAAATAAGATAATTTTGTCTTGAGCAAGTGTGTGACCTTGTAGCGATTCAAGTGAGATGCATGGGGGTTCTAATGCAAAGAGGGCAAAAGGAAGTGTGTCCCTTATAAGCCTATAATAGTACACAGTTTTAAAGGAACACATGAGTGGAAGGAAATCACAAGCTGGAAGCAGAAAAGTCCACAATCCAAAGTGACGTGTTAATAAAACAAAACATCTTCAACAAGATTATACAATTTCCTATAAAGTAGTTCATACACAAATGCGTAAGTTAAATAACATACATTGCTAAAGTAACGAGAATAGTCAATCTAAAATAATAACATATGCATGAAAACGTGTTGGCTTAGTTATATGATGAAGTGAAAGTTCCATCCATACATACACCATTGATAGCCACTAGGCCTAATAGTGTAACATTACAGTCAATATTTTTTTCTCCTCCAAAGATATGTACCACTTTGCACTATGGAGAAGCCAAGGCTCGTCACAATACTCTACAAGCCTTCTCTAAGCAATGCCTAGCTCAAATCTTAGCTCCCAAAAGCATGTTCTACGAGTTATGAGGTTCTATTTATAAAAAGGGGGGTGACCGTTAAAATTCACCTTTGTGACTATTAAACTACCCTCATGACTCCTCAACTTCTTTACAAATAAATCTTTACATTACATAGTGACTGTTCACATTCTACTAATGACACTTGGAATTTCACTTACAATATATTTATAAATAATATACATTTTCCACATGTACCCATGTGAGAAAAAATAGACTAGAGACAACCTAACAAGACACAACACTACGACTCTGAAGTTTGGGGAAAGACAAACTCCGAAACCTCCACCTCATGATTCTTGGTCACGTACTAATGCCAAGCTTGGTACTATTCTATGATGTCCCCAAACTTATTGATCGTGTATTCCTGATACCATACCCTTGCCTCCATATCTTCTAGGTTAGTGGTCTTAGAACCTGTGTCCATCTCATCTTGAAGCATGTGCAACATGGTGTAGACTATGACAAGAACACGAGTGTGCTTCTCCATGTTTAGTGTGCTTAGCTCCAAGTCCTCCCTAGTGGCCTCTCGCTTTAGTTACTCCATGTACATATCGACCTCTAACCAGACTTAGTTCTTATGCTTAGCTTTGGTGAGGGAACCTGGATCTGTTCACTCTCTTCCTTAGTTGCTACCTTTTCCGACTCATTAAACTATATTGGTGTTGTTTTCTATGTCATTTCATCTTTCCTTTGTTCTTCTTTTTTCTTCTTCAGTTCCTGTTATTTCCTTCCCAAATCACATTCTTCATTCTGTTCTTGTTTCGCTTGTTGTGATCTCAGTTCTGCTACTTGTAAGCTCTTCTCTTCTCTCTTCCTCTACTTTGTTGTTTGTGTCCTCTGCTTCCTTTTTCTTATTATGTCAAAGCTACTTGCATGAAGATTGAATGTGCTTTCACTCTGCATCTCTATTTTTCCTTTATTATGTCAACAATTTCCTCTTTCCATGATCCTGTACTAGCTTGTTGCCTTCTGCCACTCCTGTTGGTTTTGTTGCCATGTTAGTGTTGATTTATTTTCTATAAAAAGTTGAGAATATGCATATATTGGCAAGTAAACTAGCACTTTCTCGACTGCTTCCCTAATACTATTTTCAGTGGCTTCTCTTGAAACAACTATCTTGGGTGCTATGGTACAATGACTATTAGAGAGAATTTCTTCATGAGTGTGGTACTTGTGCGACAGAATAGACACTCATGTCAAGAAAACATTAGATATTACAAATATAACTTCACAACATGATCAAGCAGCAACCAGAGCATCCAATGAGAGGAATTACACAATTTTGACTAACAAGGGTGACCAACTAATTGTGGAAACTACACTACACAGTCCCAACAAGAAATTTGGAAGCTTGATGACTAGAACTACGCAATGTACAGTTCAGTCTAGGCAAGGGCTTGAGAGAGACTGTGAATTGTGTTGTCTCAGTGACCAAAATGGGAGACTAGCTCCTAGAACTGCATAGTGCACATTTGGAGCTAGCCCAAGATAGGCCCTGCATAATTCCATAATCCAAGGTGCCTTGAGCTCCCAGATTGTGAAGTGCACACAGTGATGTGTGAGACCCGAGCATGGGGACCATATATCTATCCATGGGGAGTTTGCAAACAAGCATACCTAAAGGATGATGTAAGGATGACTATAGATTTGACTAACTGTATATGTATGCATGTAAAACAAGTGCAGGAATAGATCAAATTGAAGGAACAGAAATAGATCCTTACTTCATAGGGATTACTTTCCTCTCTGCTTCTTTCTTTTTAGGAAAAATTCTATGCACTTCCTGGAAAGATTGGGTAGTTATGGGAAGGACCGAATAATTCCCTAGTTCATGCACTAAGCATTTTATAAGCATAGTAGGCTTTGTGCATTTTCTGGGCTAAGGGGTTCTGGGTTGTCCCTTTGGCTCTGTCAAATTTCCCAGGTGAAGGCAGGTTGTGAGCTGGCTCTGCACAATTCTGGAGCTGAAGGCTCACTTGCTGTCTTGGACTACTCTTCACAGTTTCCTAGCTAAACACAAGCTACCAACGGGTCAATGCAATTCTGGAGTTGAAGCTCACTGCTAGGTTGAAATGTGCATTTCCTAAGAGCAAGGTTGGGTTCCCTCCAGGATTGAACAAATCATCAAGGTTGTGTTAGAACTGGATTGCAACCAAGTGAAGAGGTCAGCTTGTGGTTAGACAGAAAAGCAAGTAAACAAACACAAGCTATAAAGAAAAATATAAAACTCAATGAAAGCATAAGTACCTGGGTTACTGTAAGATGAGCTGCTGGGATTCTAGTAGGGAGGCTCCAAAAGGAAGCATACGAAAAAATTTGGAGGGTTTTTGTAGTCGCTACAACATCTGCGATACATTGGTAGAACTCCAACTCTCTATAAGGACCTTGTCTCATGTAAAGAGAGTCTAATTCTTCTAGAAGTATTGTTCAATTCTTTGATCATCATGGTTCCTTCACTAGCTTGAGTTAAATATATAGTCCCTACCATTCTCTTGATCAATCAACACACATACCAAGCCAAGTCAGCTGAGTTATTTTGATTGGGGATGAGGGGTATATTAATTCATAAGTAATAGAGAATGTTAAATTTCAAGTTTCATCTCTTGTGTTTCCCTGCTGCTAGTAGGCTTGGACAGTACCACGACGAACTCACTTAAGGAACACAAACATTTCTCTACCGCCAACAAGCCTGGATAGTACCCTCTTGGAGTTACTTGATTAACCTCTTTACACATTAATCCTTTCTCTTCTTTCGCCTTCATTTTACCTTTTTATTTTTTTTCCTTTTTAAAGAACTATGCATAGGCACTTATTTATTTCATGAGGTGGAAGAGGGATCCTGAATTATTAAGAGTAAAATAGGTTGTCCCTTTGGAGAAGGATATTTATATATACCTCTGGCATACTTGTTAAGGTTTCCCCCCTCACCTTACTCTACTTGACTGAGTTGACAAGGGTTAATTGAAAATAGAAAAGAAATTAGAGTAGGTGGTACTAGTTAAAAGTGCAAGTGTCATGTCTTCACCAAGACTCACTATGAAAGGAATGTATTTTCCATCAGGGTATCATTGACTGAAGAAACACAATATCTTCACAAACAGAGGGAATAGACAGATAAAGAAATGTTGATATTTGTACAAGTCCTCTTGTATTTCACCCTACTTTACTAAAGAAGCCAAACACGGTTTCATGGGAAAGTAATCCTATGGGCGCATAAACAAACAAAAAAACAAAGAAAAGGAAAGCAGTAAGACGAAAGAAAAATGAGTAAGGAAAATCCAAAACAAGAAAGAAAACACTACTCCTACTCCTAAGCTAAATAGTGCATCGGCCTTCTCACATGAAGTGATATTTTGTTATAGCACCATTTACCACTCTTGGTATTTTTGATGCTTGGTTTATGGCCTAGGGTAACCCCTCCTTCTAGACTTGGTCCAAATATATTAAAAACAATGATTTATTCCTTGTAAGCTACTTTTCCCTGAGCTAAAAGCATGTACACACGAGTCAGTCAATACCCAACCCGTGTATATGTATTAAAACACTTAAAAAAAAATCCTTAATTATGGGCGGAGTTCACGGGTTTTACCTGTTGACTAAAAAACTAATTGGGAGAAGTATAAATAGACTTCTATGGGAAGGCCTTAAGGAGGAGAAGAGATAGAGTTATTATATTGAGATTATCCTTGACTGAGTATGATGAAGCCCTGTGCCTCATGCACTTCTCCAAGCTTCAGGAAACCCTTGTTTCCTTGATTATAGATATTTATCCTTTTGCTTGTGATATCATGGTGCTGGTTATGGAAGAAAATTTTTGAAGGCTAGGATAGGACAAATCCGGAGGACAGTTCTGCTTGGAGTCGGAAGAACAAGACTCAAGTGAACTCTCTCCATGTTATTTATAGCTTACTACAATAAAATAAATGTTGTCTTGTTTCCGAAATTAACCATGTTTATGCATCAAATTATGTTTTAATTCATATATGAATGATGTTTTGATGTATGATCAATCATTGGTTTATATGATATAAAGTCAATTTCATGAATATGCTTTACCTCTATAGTACTATGTATGTTCGGATTGAATGATTTTCAGGTTTGAAGAACATCAGGAGTTATAGAGGGTCTGAACCCTGCAGGACCTACTCGAATGAAGGAAATACGGGTACAGTCGCACTTACGTAGTTTGATTATATAAGCATTTTTCCTGAGTTGTACGAGTGTTTCTTGTTGTAGTTTGCTTGTGCTCTGTTGGGGTTCTAACACAAAGCCCTAGGGTGCTTCCACCCAAAATAGAATTGGCGACTCTGTTGGGGATAACAATCTTGTTATTCCTAGTTTGGGTTGTTCATTACCAATCAGGGCTCAGTCTTTGGTTTGCTTGCTTTTACAGTCTTATTTGGTCTACTAGAGTCTCAGGCTTTAAGTCTAATCTTTTGGATCAGACTTTGTATTTTATTTTTTCTTGCAAAGCTTTGTATACACTTTTTACTTTGTTTACAGTAGCATATACATGCTTGTTTCTGTAAAGTGAACCCGTGTATATGAGAGTTTCCTTTGTCAGAAGCGCGTGTGCACGCTTCTATGTTTAAACACAGTCACGTATGAAAATTTTTGCATTGATTTTTCAAGTCTCTCTACCCAGATAGATTTGTTGCCTGGTCTTTATAGTCTCTGTGTGGTCAATTTCTGTTTGAAGAATTTAATTATTCTGCAATCTTACTATTTCGAAGTCTCTTCATCATTGAAAAGATTTGGCCTAGGTTTTCTTTCTAGCAAGTTTGTAATTGGTGTTTTGGCACACAATACTTTGTTCATAAGTTCTTGATTGTTCTAGTTCTCCAGAACACGAGATTGTTTTTAGTTTTAGTGTCAAACTCAGATTTCATATCTACTTTCTTTTCTTTCCTTCTTTTTGTGGCCTCATAGCTTTTCTTGCTTTTTGAAGGTCTTGTTGACGAATTTCGAAGTATTTCTTTCCTGACTTTTTAGTTAGTTTGTCAAATTCTTTGATGCTTTTTGGGTCATTTTGTGCAAGTTGAAGTCTTTTTTCTCAAGTTTTCGTTCATTTTTGAGTTTGTAACTTGCAAAGACTCCTTGTGCTCTCTTTTTGATCTTTGAGTTTTAGTAAAAATTTTGGTGATTTCAAAATGTTATTTTTGGTCGTTTCTTTAAAAAGAAAAGATCTCAAAAACCTTTGTTTTTGATTTTCTTTTGCCAAGTTTGGTTTTTGGTTTCTTTTTGTTGTTGAAATTGAATTACAATCTTTTTCAATTTGTCCTTCTTATTTGGAGAGAATTTTGTGTTCAAAATTTGTATCCTCTTCAGTACTTTAGTTGGCTCATTGTTAGTTACAAACAATTGCTTTTATTTTTTGAAGTGATTTAGGATCTTGCATCTCCATTATATCTTGCATTAGGGTAGTTTTCATTGTCAAAGCATTCATAGTCTTTTAGTTTTTTGGGTGTGTGAAGTGTGTTTCAAGAAAAGAAGAGAAAAAGTACTTTTCTTTTTATAAGTTTCGTAGAACCCATATAGAGATCTCTTTTCATCGAAGAAAAAATGATAGCATTCATGTAGTTAGTTTTTCATTGATTTCTCTTGCGTCATACACACATCATTGGTTTCACTTCCATCTATACCTTTGAATTAAAGAAAAACCATTAAAATCAAGAAATTAATTAAAATAAACTAGAACTTGTGTATTGTCATCAGAATACACCAACAAGTTTAGGCTTATTTGGGCCTTGGATTAGGCGAGAGGAGAGTTAACTCTCCAAGGCTACTCAAAATTGCAAAACATAGAAGTTTTATTAATGAGCGAAATCCAATAGCGTTAGGAAGACCGGGAAAGCTCTGTAACTGGGAGTAAAGCATGACGGTGAGTGAAGATAAGGACGAGAGATACCCCCTCTCTTACTTGTTGGATCCTACCTCACGACTGTTCCGCCCAGCTTCTGATATGAGTTGATGACCATTGTTGCCTATCCTAGGGACCACACAAGTGGTTGTGGAGGGGAATCCCATGGTACCTGAGGTTGACGTTGTATCACGTTTAGCAGTACTTCTGGAGGACACCCTTGCAAAGCTTGGGGGCTTGCACTAGAAAAGTCTATTGTCTGGAGGTCAGCATAACTACCTCTGATACCTTCACTAGTAGGCTTGGGGCGTAATTACCCTAGTCTATTTTTGGAAGGCCCTTGTTATTAACTTTCTTGTATTTTGGTGTCTGGTCCTAACCACCCGGAGCGGAAATACTCGAGAGTTGTTTTGATTGTTGATATATTTAGGGAAATTTTAGTGAGTGTTCTTTGCTCCTAGTTGGCCTAGCTCTATAATTTTTTGAGTCATTAAGTAAATCTTTTAAATAATTCAAAGTGGCTGACTGACCATATTCATGGTTTAGTATACTTTGTGAGTTATCACCTAGATGTCTTGAGCCTTCTCCTAGAAGGTGTAGGAGTGATTCTGTTAGTGGTTTCTAACTAGTGGCAGTAGGAACATTATAGATTGATCCTCCACTTGGGGTCATTGATTTACAAGATAGACCTGACACTAGTAGAGAGTTAGAGAGGAACACAACAATTCTTTCTCAAGTACTTTTCAGTCGGAAGATAATATCAAAGTTGAAGAGCTTTTAGAGTCAGTTGTGGCTCTGAATTCTCCTCTTCCTCCTAATCATCTAGACGTTTTATTGTACGTTGGAACTCTGACTCATAGGCCTTCGAGCCCAGGTTTACATACATCTATTCCTTGATGACCACTGTTGTAAACATGGAATCTACGACAAGTGTTGCGAGCATGCAGACTCCCACATTTGTACAAGGAGGAGGAACAATTTCCATCCCTTCTATTACTCCCAGCACAAGTATATTGGGTCTACTTCCATTCCGTCAATGAGAGGAAGTTCTCAGACTAATGCATCCAGTTTTGGATTTTTCGCTTATGGAATGTCATCTCACAAGATTCCTTCAGTTTCTTTGAACGTACCATTGACCGCCTCTACATCCATGATGAGTGGATTGGATTCATTTTAGGGTTTCCCATTTGGAAGTGGTCATATACCATATTCCAATCCGACAGTAGGGTCATTGCCTTTTTCTTTTACGAGTCAAGGTAGTAACCCCTTCAAGAGTTGGACAAACCCTGTGGTTAGTGGGATAGGAGTTGGGAATCAATTTTTCAGCCAACAAGGGAATGTGCCATATTCTTCAGTTAATTCATTTCAGAATTTTCCACCGTTTGTGAACGCATGGAATCCTTATCAGGGGCTATCAGCTCCCTTCAATACTTCGTTAGGGGGTAACTTCACTGGTTATGGAGGATTTTCAATAGGAGTTGGTCAAACTCCAAATTTTACTGGACTGTAAGGAGCACCTTTTGGTTTAATAGGCTCTACGAGTTACTTCAGGTAACCTGGTGTTTTTCAAAACCCAGGTCATTATTTTCAGACCTTTGGGAACCCCACCTGCTCTGGATGGAATTCCCAAGGTCCCCAATGACTTCCTTTTCTAGCCGTGCTTAACTTGCCAGACTTAACTAAATTGAAAAATGATCTGATTTGGTATAATCCAGCTCGGCCTCTGGTCCCGACTAAACTTCCCTCCGATATCCCAAAATTCAAAGGGAAGAGTGGTGAAGATCTGGGAGACCACGTAACCGCATTTCATTTATGGTGCTCATCCAACTCCCTGATAGATGATTCGATCAGGTTGAGGTTATTTCAGTGCACCCTAACTAAATATTTGACCAAATGGTATATAGAGTTGCCAGGGGTCACCTATACTTCTTTTTGTGATTTGGCTAATATCTTTTTGAACCATTTTCAGGTGCCTATCCGATATGAAGCCGAAACTGAACTTTTGGCTAACTTCCAGCAGGACACCACAACTCACATTTCGGATCACATCTAGGAATGGAGGAGGAGGAAAAGGCTTATAAAAGTTGAAATCCCACCAGAGTTCCTTCTCGAATGGTCTCTCAAGTCATTACAGCCTGAGATCTCAAAGGATGTGTCTCTTTCCAGTGTTTATTCAGAAGAGCAGGCTATTTTCCAAGCCTAGCAATTGGAACTGATATATTCTCATTCTGGGATTCTTCATAAAATTCTACCTGATGCTCCTAGATCTAAGGTTGATTTAACCAAATCGAAGCCAGGCCCCCATGCCGAGTGTATAGTCGTATCGATTGATGTTAACACGGTGAACCTTTTGAATCAATTAAAACAATTGTCTCTACAAATTGCTTCTCCTAACGAGGCAGCAAGGCCTACACCTACACCTTCCTAACCTACCTCTACAAACATCATCTAGACCTCTAACCCCAAAGAAAATCAACAATTCAATGGGAAGAGGAAAGGATGAGGTAAGAAGAAGAACCAGGAAGAGAAAGGCAATGCAAACAAACCCGGCAATGGTGCCAGAGAGGGTAGGAAAGAGTCCAAGGAAAAGGTAAAGTTTCCATGCAAGTTATGTGATGGAGATCATCTAACTCACCTCTCCCCCAAGATGTAAGATGCTCAGCACTTATTACTGCAACAAGGGTTCTCTAGATCCCAAGCTATTCTGACTAACTCTTTTCCGCTGATACCTTTACCGGAGGCAACTAGGAAGGGGAAAATTCCTCAAATGTTTATATGATGAGCTCTCATATCGACCTCACTACGCCAGCACACAATTATGGTGAACCAAAAACATCTAAGGATAAATATTTTCTTGAAGCCACAAGCCACTTCATGTTGAGCAACCCTCTGTTGAATTTATACCTCGGATATCGAAAGGTTCCGTGAAGCGCTCGAATACTAACCCTAATGCTAGGGCAGCCCAGAACTACTCAATTATGGAAGATCTGACTCAGAGTCCTTGTGATATGTCTACATTGGAGGTACTCCAATCATGCCTTGCTCAGGTAAGTACTTTGCTTTCGGCCATTAACGCAGTAGATCCAAAGAATTCTTTAGTGATCACTTTTGATATGATGAATGTCAAAAAGAGACTTCCTCACCAAATGGCTTTCCAGATAAAGTCCACATACCAAAAAACTAATATTTTTTGGACAGTTATAGATGAGGAAGTTTCCACATGCGTGATGTCTATGTCATGTTGGAAGGTCATTGGATCACCTTTATCTGTTCCTTCATAGACTCTCTTGAAAACATTTGATGGACATTCTCATAGGCCACACGAGATTATCTCGGCCTTTCCTATCTGTGTTGGGAGAAAGGTAGTAAATATTGAGGTATAAATCATTGATGCAAACCTGGATTATAACCTCCTCTTAGGCAGGAATTAAATTTATGAGATGGATGCCATTGTTTCATCATTATTCCACATCCTCTATTTTCCTCATGAGGGGAGGATTGTTAGAATTGATCAGTTAGACTATTCTCCAGGTGACTCCCATGCAACTTCAGATTCTACTGTTCCATTGGTAGACAATCCCCGTCAACTTATTGAGAATTTATGAGTTGGGATGTACTCTTTGTTAATGGGTATTTTTGACCTCCCTCCTCCTATAGCTAGAATTAATGCAGTTTCATCCTCTAACGGACCTTCTTGGAAAGATTTCTTTCAAACTCATTACTTTTTGGACCCTTGGCCCTTACCTTCATCTACCACCACATTAGATGGAGGGCAGGTGGGTGGCATGGAATTTCCCAAGTCTGCAGCGGAACTTAGCTATCAATCTATCTTTAACTCTGAAGACAACCATCCCACTCCTTTTTCACAAGAGGAGTTAGATGGAGATGTGGCTCTGACTTGGACCCTCAATTCTTCTTTAGCTCTACATTGCTTGGATACAGTGTTACCATCTGAAGAAGAAATTTTGGAAGCAATGATGGGAGTGGATCAACCATGGGAGGATTTACATCATCATTCATGTTTTCTCCCTCCATTATGTGAGGTTGAATCTAGTTTGTCTAATTTGTCTACTAGTGATTTTTGTACAGTTTCAAACCCTTTGGCTCTAGCATAATTTTATGCCGAAGGTAACATGTCATTTATCTCACGAACTGTACCCGTAAACATATGTAGGTATCCTAACATAATAGAAAATGTCTTCATCAGAGCTAATTGTTCCTCTGAAGAAATTCAAATCTACACCGATTTCTTTAGATAGTTTCGAGATGTGTTTGCTTGGTCTTATGAGGAAATGCTTGGAATTGATCCATCTATAGTCCAACATGAGATCAAGACATACGAAAACGCCCAACCAATTCGTCAAAAATTTCGACTGGTCAATCCTCGGAAAGAGGTAACTATTAAAGATGAAGTTGAAAAGCTACTTAAGGTGGGTTTCATATACTTCGTTCCTCTAACTGGGTGAGTTTCCAATCCAGTCCCGGTAGATAAGAAGCAAGGTACGATCCGAGTATGTATCGACTTTAGGGATTTAAGAAAAGCTTGTCCAAAAGAGAATTACCCCACCTTTTATTGATCAAATTGTTGATGAATGTGCGGGTAATGAAATTTTTCTGTTCATGGAAGGATTCTCTGGCTATAATCAAATTACTATCCATCCAGAGGATCAAAACAAGACAACCTTTATTTGTCCCTCGGGCATGTTTGCATACAAGAAGATGCCTTTTGGTCTTAAAAATGTTGGAGCTACTTTTTAGTAGGCCATGTATTATGCTTTCCATGACATCAAACATGTTATCGAAGCATACTTTGATGACTTAGTTGCTCATTCTTGCAAGAGAATTGGTCATCCCAGCCACCTTCGGTTAGTCTTTGAGAGATGTCATTTTTATAAAATCCAGTTGAATCCGAATAAGTGTGTTTTCGCAGTCACATCCGTTTGACTGTTAGGATTCATCATATTGATAGAAGGGATTCATGTTGATCCTTTCAAGGTTGAGGCAATAATTCAGTTGCCTCCCTTGTCTTCCATTCATCAACTTCAAAGTCTCCAAGGGAAGGCAAATTTCTTGAGGATATTTATAGAAAATTACGCCGAGATTACTAAAGGATTTACGCATTTTCTTAAGAAAGGACTTCCATTTTTATGGGATGTTTTCATGCATTGATCAATTGATGCTTTGAAAAAAGCACTAACCTCTCCTCCATTATTGAGTCCACCAGATTATGGCAGAGATTTCCTTCTCTATCTCACTGTGGTAGAATCAACCATCGATATGGTTCTGGTTAAGGAGGATGATGCTCTAAATGAGAATGTAATCTACTACTTGAGTCAAGGCTTAGTATGACCTGAGCTACGCTATTCTCCCATTGAGAAATTGGCCTTGGCGGTTGTCCATGCTGTCCAGTGACTTTGTCATTACATTTTGCTGCGCAAAATGTTCGTCTTAGTGGTTTTCAATCCTTTTCAATTTTTCCTTAGTAGGCGAATGATTGGGGGAAAGTATAATCGATGGATTCTTATTTTGCAAGAGTTCGATATCAAATTATTGTTAGCTAAATCTAAGAAGTCATTATTTTTTGCGGAATTCATTTCTGAGCTACCTTGTGAGGAAGCTATTGTTTATGATGAAAATTTTCCTGACGAACATTTATTCCTCATTTCTTCACAAGATCCTTGGTATGGAGATATCATTATATATCTCCAGACTTCGAAGTTTCCACCTGCTTTCTCCAAATATGAGCATCGAAAGTTACGTCACCTTGCCAAAAACTATGTTATTATTGGTGATACATTGTATTGTAGAGGGGTTGACTCAATCCTTAAGTGTTGCTTAACTTTGGAAGAAGCTGAGTTTGTACTTAATGATTTCCACAGTGAAGCTTGTGGCAGTCATCTATCAGGGCTTGCAAAAACCCAGAAAATTTTTCATGCGGGCTACTTTTGGCCTTCAATTTTCAAAGAATGTATTGAAGCAATCAAACATTGCCATCCTTGTCAAATTTATACTCAGAAAATGCCCGCACATGCAGCTCCACTTTTTCCTGTTATCACGGTCAGTCCATTTACGAAGTGGGGCATTGATTTTACTACTTGTAATCTGCCTTCGACAATGAATCAAAAGTACATAATTGTGGTTGTAGACTACTTTACAAAGTGGGCTGAGGCCATGCCTACTTACAAAAATTATAGTGAAACAATAGCCTTGTTTCTCTTCAACCAGGTTATTTCAAGATTTGGTATTCTAAGAGATATTGTCACTGACCATGGCAGTCACTTCCAGAATCAATTGATGACAGAATTAGCTCTCAAGTTGGGCTTCCGACAGGAGCATTCATCTCCATATTATCCTCAGGCCAATGGGCAACTCAAAGCTGTGAATAAGTCCCTTAAGGCTATCCTGCAAAGGACAATTGATAAAAATCGATCCAACTGGCACATCATGTTGTACCTGTTACTCTAGGAATATCAAACCTCAGTTAAGACT
Source organism: Pinus tabuliformis (assembly GCA_031772625.1). Classification (NCBI taxonomy): domain Eukaryota; kingdom Viridiplantae; phylum Streptophyta; class Pinopsida; order Pinales; family Pinaceae; genus Pinus; species Pinus tabuliformis. Next base: position 567,499,394 of record CM062819.1, on the reverse strand, counting down.
ACCATCGATTTTACTCCTTTTCAACTAGTTTATGGGTTGGAATCTATTTTTCCTATCGAATGTGAAATTTCGTCCCTTAAGCTAGTTGTAGAACTTCTTCTAGAGACATCTAGTCTTGAAGAAGGCCTTGTTAATTTGGAACATCTTAATGAGTAGTGTTGAGATGTAGCCATAATAAATGAAGCCCATAAGAAGAGGTTTAAAACTCAATATGATAAAGTTGTCTGTCCTCAGGTTTTTTCTAAAGGCGACCTTGTCTTAGTCTATGACCAAGAAAAATATGCCTTGGGGGTAGGAAAATTCAAATCTATGTGGTATGGTCCCTTTCTTTTCAAGTAAGTTTTTGGAGAAGGTGCTTATGAATTAATTGATTTTGAAGGGAGAAAGCTGGCGGAGCTCAGAAATGGGCTCTACCTTAAGAAGTATTTTGCTTAGGCTTCAGCCGAGTAATTTCTTGTTTGTATATATTGTATCTTTGTACATATTTGTTTGACATTTTGTGATATCGACATTTTTTATCTTCTTTGGTAGGTATTGATGGATGATTCGATATATTTCGGATACGCCGATGGTGCAAGTTGGCACACTCAGAAGCTTGCTTCCATGGCTTGGGTGATTTATTATCCATCTGGCTAGTTGATGGTGTCAAGGGGAGTATGTATTGGCCTTGCTTCAAACAACATTATTGAATATACTGTCGTTCTCAATGTACTATCTGAAGCAATATCTTATTGGATTGACTCGTTGGTAGTTTATCTAGAGTCACAACTGGTGGTGTTACAGTTAAATAACAATTATCGAGTTCATGATCCTTATTTATATCACCAATTTTTGAGAGTGAGAGTGTTGCAACAATCATTTATTTATATCACATATGTTCACATTCCATGATTTGAGAATTCATTAGTAGACCCTATTGCTGATCAAGCATTAGATTGGAACATTAATCATTCATCTAATTAAATAACATAAAAAAGTTTGAATATTTATATATATCATAAAATCGCCTTTATATAGATAGAGTGTTCAAAAAATAATATACAAAGTTGGGACAAGATGCCCACAAAATTTGGGTTCATGCCCATAATCATGTCCACTCATACATAGATATATCTAGCAACCCAGCTTAGGATGAGTGGCCAAAACGTTAACCACAGCATTGGCTACACACCAAAGTATCCAGACCCAGTCCCGTGGTTCCCCTACCACATGGTGCAACATCTCCTCAAGTATATCCTCTATGGCTATCATAGGTACCTGGTGAGTTAGTCTCACAAAGTTTCTCTGAACAACATAAAGGACTCTCTCTGTCTTAGCCGTTGCCTCTTCGGCCCCTCTTTTGTGACGCCTGTGCCTTGGAAATCCATCTGGTCTCACTGGACCCACATCTGGAACATGGTTATTTTGTCACTATTTTGTCTCATCAAAAATACTTTCTAAGTTTATTTCATATTAAAAAATCCAAAAAATATTAAAAATTCACAAAAGCTTAAAAAAATGTTACCTATGTCTCCCCGTGCTGCAATTGGTGGTAACACTATGTTTGGATCTCCCTGGAAATCCATACTGACATAGGGGTAGTTTTCAACTACAACAATCTGTTGATCCCACCAGGTGAAAAACACATCATCAAAAGTCACTCTAGGCACATCCCTGCCTCCAAGGTATTTCATCAAGTCCTCCCATCTGCCCATTCGTGGATCTCTAGGACTACTGATGGACAATGATACTTTGGGACGTAGCCCAAGTACCTTCTCCAAAAGACTGAACACAACATGGTTCCATATCCAAAATTCTTCGTCTGTCCCTTCTGTATAGAGGTCAATTGGCTCTTCATGTTAGTGATAAGAGGCATGCACCAATCAAATACCGTGGTAAGACATTTGACTTCCAGGCTCATAGATACTCGTGATGCCTGGTGCATGGAAGCTGACCCATTTACCCGTGCAATGGTAAATAGAAAAATCCTTAAAGATAAACTTTCCACATGTTTGATTGGAATTTGACTTCCAATCTACTTTGGATGTCCAGGACAGTATATATGGACATAGTCTTCCACTGAAAGACTACCTCTCGTCCTGCCTATTTGATCGCTTCAATACCAGCTTCACTTGGACTCATGTTTAAGCCACTTATCTGACCATGTCTTTTGAAGAAATCAACCCTACAATCACTTAGCTTCTGCAACTTGACGCATCCTTTTACCTGTGGAAAGAACATCCCTTTGAGTGTCATTGACTAGTTTCACCTCCCTACATTGAGCATAGGAATGTTACCCTCCCAGGAATTAGATCATTTGTTTCTCTGACACTCATTCTTTCCATTGTACTATAGCATTCTTTTATTCTTTTCCAGCTTAAATAAAAAGATAAAAAAAACTATATATTCCAGAAAGAGTGGGAATGGGACAACATTTCCATATTTTGTTGGCAGCTCAAGTCAGTCATGTTTCCATTGAACAAAGCACTCAAAATAAAGTATCTCCTCCATTTGGGTGGGATTTAGTTTGACTTAGGTGCACCTTAACCTTGTTATTGAGTTAGTACTCCTCTTATTGGTTACCTCTTCCAATCATATGGAGAGTTTGCTTATGCCTCTTGCATGACAAACTTATACAGAGTTATCATATGTTGCCATATAGTTGTCATTGAGTCATGCTTTTGTTCAAGGGAAGTAAATCTGAGTCAGCCTCTCTGCGGTATCTCTTGACCTATTTTTCAGTCAGCCATCCTTGGTTGTCAGTGTCATGTTTGTTATCACATCAGTTATATTGGTCCTTTTCTCGTGTTGGTTTGAGAAGGTCTCCATTGACTTCTTGTTGGCATGTCTTGTCCTTATTGACTATGACATATTGCTGTGAGGGCAGGCCTAGAGCCGCACCCTGGCCCTATTTTCGTTATTGATAGGTCACCTTGTGTCCAACGTCGATCAGTATCATGGGTCTTTGACTGAGTGGCTTCCCTTGTGTTCGACATCAGCTTTCATTATCACACATTGGGATTCGTGGAGTGCCTTGGTTTCCATTTGACCCTATTGGTGGATTCCTCGCCTCTGTGTCAGCTTTCATTATTGGTTGGTTCAAAGGGTTTCTATCATGCGCCAGCTATATCTTGTGTATTCTGGAAATGTGTTTTAGTTGGGTTACAACATCTTTTTCATCTAATTCGTTCCACATTATTGGCCTACAGGTTACACTCGCACCAGATTAATGAAGGATGTCTTAATGCCTTCCTTCTAGCGGATCTTTTCCTATCAACTATAGCTCATTTGCTCTAGGACAAAGATCTAGAGTCCATTTGGTAGTACCTTGGGGTTTGCAGTGATCAGTGGAAGATTCCTTCAATATCGACAGTGGGAAACCATCATTGTCTCTTGATTGATAGATTATTTCAAGTGTTTGACTTCAGCTCATTTATTCGCACTTGTTAGATTGTACTGGGTACCTTGACTCTCATTATCATTATCGGTGAGTAGTCTTGTGTTTGTTAACGGTATACATAAATGGCTAGTAATCAAATGATTTCTCATGTGGTCAACTTCAGGTCATTCATTCCCATTGTGTAGAAATGTACCGCGACGGTCAGTGAAGACCTCGAGTTACATTAGCATCTTTTGGTTCAGTTGATAGTTGCTCTTGTTACTGCTAGTTGACACCATCCACCTTATATGTTGTAGTTCTTCACAACGACATCTTATATGCTGGCATCTGAGTTACGATGTAGTATCATTGTATTCAATCATGTTCATTTGGTACTATTGGGATCAGTTTTTGACATCAGTGATCAGCTTCATCCTTTAGCATCATTGATCACCTTCTTGTATGTGATATTCAGACATGTACTTTTTTCGATCACAATCAGATGATCCATTATGTACTTTCAATTCTTTATACTTGTATACATATTGGATCCGATTGTACTTGATATGCAGACATGCTTTACTTTTTCTAAGCATGGGTATGCCCTCCTAAAACAGCATTTTCTTTCTGATCTCTTTTGATGGCATGGAAATTTGAATTCTGGTGAAGTCCTTCTCAGTCTCGGCATGATTCTTTCCATACACTTAATACATTTCAGCCATCATGCACCCCTTCTAACCTCATATATTAGGGGGAATCTATTATAGCACCATTTACCACTATTGGTATTTGTGATGCTTGGTTTATGGCCTAGGGAAACCCTTCCTTCTAGACTTGGTCCAAATATATTAAAAATTGTGTTTTATTCCTTGTACACTACTTTTCCCTATGCTAAAAGCGTGTACGCGTGGGTCAGTCAATACCCAACCTGCATATATGTATTAATACACTTAAAAACAAATTCCTTAATTATGGGCGGAGTTCACAGGTTTTACCTGTTGATTACCTCCTATTGCCCATGGCCCAACTCTTTCCCAACTAAAAAACTAATCGGGAGAAGTATAAATAGACTTCTATGGGAATGCCTTAAGGAGGAGAAGTGATAGATTTATTATACTGAGATTATCGCTGATTGAGTCTGATGAATCCCTGTGCCTCATGCACTTCCCCAAGCTTTAGGAAAACCTTGTTTCCTTGATTATAGATATTTTCCCTTTTGCTTGAGATATCATGGCATTGGTTATGGAAGAAGATTGTTGAAGGCTAGGATAGGATGAATCCAGAGGATGGTTCTGCTTGGAGCCAGAAAAAGAAGACTCAGGTGAATTCTCTCCATGTTATTTATAGCTTACTGCAATAAAAGAAATGTTGTCTTGTTTATGAAATTAGCTATGTTTATGCACCAAATTATGTTTTAATTGATATATGAATGGTGTTTTGATGTATGATCAATCATTGGTTTATATGATATAAAGTCAATTTTGTGAATATGCTTTACTTCTACACTGCTATGTATGTTCGGATTGAATGACTTTTAGCTTTGAAGAACATTGGGAGTTGTAGAGGGTCTGAACCTTGTGGGACCTACCTAATTATATAAGCATTTTGCCTGAGATATATGAGTGGTTATTATTATAGTTTGCATATGCTTTTTTGGGGTTCTAACTTAAAGCCCTAGGGTGCTTCCACTTGAAACATATTTCCAATGCAACCACCAGCATATTGGTTGGCCCATGTAAGTGAAGGCATGGTTGACAAGAAAGATATTTAGGAAAACCAGCAAGTAAGAAATACAACACAATAAAAACCAACATAGTCGAAGTTTAAATGCATCCACATATAAAAGGGAGTAAAAGGACATGAAAGACACTCTGCATACAAAACATGGTGTTGCATCACATTGTTCATAGACAATAAACATGTACACTCTTTCGGTCTTCACAAACGAGCAAACATGCAGAAAGAAGAAAACTTTCATTTTGCAACATGACTTGCTACATATGGTTCCTTATTAGGGGAATTTTTAGGTCTAAAATGGGCCTCCTAATAAAAATGTAAAACCAAAATAAACTTTATAAGAACTAATAGGATGCAAGATGATGATGTGAACCATGGGGGATGATTCACCATTTTTGGAGTAAAAAAGTAAAAAGATTAAAAAATAATAAAATAATAAAACTACTTTTTCAACTCATATTTTCAACTTATATCCCTAATATTTTAATCACATTTTGAGCTGAGTACTTGTTTGATGAAAAATTTAATTCCTCATCTAAGGAGTACCCATGTTGCATACTTTCGATGGACCCTACTACACGAAAAATGAGAAATACATGAAAAATGTGATTGCAATCATGATTTTCATGTATTTCTCATTTTTCGTGTAGAAACATCCACCGAAAGTATGAAACATGGGTATTTCCTCGATGAGGAATCAAATTATGCATCCAACGAGTGTTTTCACTCGAAATTTGAGTAAAACCATGGGAGATAAGTTGAAAATGCGAGTTGAAAAAATATTTTTTTCTTTTTCCCTCTAAAATTTGATGATGTAATCTAATATTATTTTATTATTTCCACTGTTATTTTATAATTTCCTTAGCAGCCCCATTTTAGACCTCAAAACTCACCTAATGCCAATGCATGAGTGATAGGATCGCGAGATTTTGGTGGAAGATGTGAAAACTGTATATTAGATCGATTTTCACTAAAAACGGGAGTGTGATGAGGAGCTTGGTAGTATTCAAAAAAATTCTGATTAGAAGTGGAATTGACCTTAGGATAGTGAGGACCTGACATAACAATCAACTTGGGTTGAAGTGCCTCAACAGCTTGGGGGGTCTCCACTTCATCAGAAGATGTATCATCAAAGACCAGTGGCTTAGAAAGATCAACATCATGATCAAATGAATGAGTAAAAAGATCATGATAGCCACGATAAAAAAAATTGAGATGTGTATCAGCATCCTTATGATCTGAAGAATCATACAGATGGGTTGATGAGAAATAAAAAATTTCACCCTCTCAATTTTCAGAAACAAAAGATGACAGATTAGGTCGATTTGGAAATAAATATTTGTCCTCAATGCAATCAAATGACATACTAACATCCTGTGTGTCTTGTGAATGATCAGAAGTGGAAACATCCTAGGATGGATTTCTACAAGAAAAAATAGAAATTGAAGGATCAAAAATACGTCAGCATAAAGCGGATGAGGTGTGGACAAAAGACGGTTATCCTTCACCAAAGGTCCTTCTTTAGATTCCCACACATACTCATGAAAAATGATAGCACAGGTTAGCTGCTCAATACCAACTCCATCGACAACTTCATCCTCATGAACAATAGATGTGGAGTCCAGAATAAATGAACACAATACAATACAATCCAGAGGATCATAAGAACCAAAGTGCAGAGGTTGAGAGAATGAGATGATGTGACAACCATCAAGGTTGTAGTCCAAATCTGCATAAATATCCAGAGAAAGCGGGGTGCATGAGGTGGCAGTTCAACAGATTGGTTCGCAACTTCTTGTTGAAAATGCAAGATGATGGAGCTTAGTCAAAAGGAGTCGCCTTCACTAAGTGGGCCCGCAGGCTATTTTTGGCGCAAAGTCTATTTTTAGACATATGGATCATGGTCTATGAGTTTCAGGATGGTATTTGTGGATGATTGGTCATGTTGGTAAAAATAGATGGACTTCTATTTTTATACATATGGGCAGAGTTTATTTTTAGACTGCCAGGCTAAAAATAGAAAAATAGAATATTATTAGCTCATAAACATTATCTTATCCTCTTGGTGCACTTCAATTTGAGCTACGGATGTGGCACATGAAGCTTTCAGAAGGAAATATTCTTTCTTTGTTGGTCAGTTGAGCTATTGCATGTAGGACTTCAGTTAGAACTCATGTGGTTGAGTTTTGGTGGAGTTGATTAAGGAGTTAATCGAGTTATGTTCAGTTTGACTTGGTTAAACTAGTTTTATTTAGTCTAACTGCAGAATACACTAGTGATGAGTGATGTGAATTAATTGTTAATTAGTTCACTAATTATTAACTCATAAAGAAACTAAGGAATACATCAGTTAACTCAGTGCATGGACAGTTCAGTGGAGACAGGTGTTAGAGGTTGAGATTGCTATCAGTTGTGACTATATTTGTGCATGAGATCTTGCACAATCAATGGGATTGAGTTATGCCAATGAGGACTGCATAGTGTGGGCCAACATCAAGGCAATTGTAGCTTGTGCTCATGTGATTTTCACTTTGGGTTGTGTAGTGGAGGTGTTATCACTTAAGAATTCTAATTCCCAAATTGCTCACATTAGTTTGAGGGTAAAGGTTTGGTGCTAGTCTAGGTTTGATTTTTGTTTGTATTAGAGTCTGAATCTTAGGAGTTTTGATGATATGCTTAAATAAAGGTCAACCAATCATCAACCATTCATCCTTATTCATCACTGGTCTCATAACTCACGCAACTTCCATGTGTCAGCTTTGTTCAAAGGTTATTATGTGCTACAAAGTCCTTTAGGTGATTTCGCAGCGTATAAATCATTTTTAGGTGTTTTCGCAGCGCATAAATCCTTTTTAGGTGTTTTTGCAGCACAACATAATTTAGGTGATTTCGTAGCGCATAATCCAGATTTTACACTGGTTGCGCTACAAAATCGGAGATTCGTGCAATCCATATCAAATCTTTCCTAACTGTCAAATATGTCAAGTTCCTTTATGGTTGCATCATTCACTGTCAGCTTATACACTCCACATATCATGTCCAAGCGCTTATCTCCATCACTACAGTCGATAGGAACCTTGGTACGCTCGGATTGCAAGTTCCAAGAAAAGCCAGGTATTCACAGTCTTAATTATGATTGTATTCATTGCATGAGGAACAAATCTACAAATGTCCAATTTGAATGCATTGTATATCAAGCGAGGCAGAGATCGAAGATTGACCAGCACTAGTATATCTAACCTTCATTACGCTGAGGTCTCATGGAAGGATCTACAGAAAGGAAAGAGCACAGATCAGGGAGATGTTTGAGGAACAAACCTGAAGGTTTAGACCTTATCCTGAAGAACAGAGAAGTTGAGCATGCGTTCAAGCAGGTTGGATGTTGGAATTTTTGTGAGAAACTCCAAGGAGGTCATGCACAAATCACTAAGGAATTTGCTTTGAATTTCACAGGACTGAATTCAAAGGTTGGGATGCTTGAATTGCAAGTCTCACCAGAGGTAATATCCATAGTTACTGAGATTCCAAGGGGACAAGAAACTTGGTTTAAGAATTTCAAATTTGATATGACCCCCTACAAATAATTTCTGAAGCCCGAGTTCATTGACTCAGATTTAAACAAGTCTGTGCCTAGAAATTATGTCAAGGACTCATATGCCAATTTACTTACCTGCATACAGAGGTATCTTACCTATGAAGGGAGATATAATAAGGTGTATTCATATCATTTTAAGCTTCTACTGCATTTCATAGGAAAGATATCTCTTGATTTACCTTTCTACTTATTTCGTAGTTTAAGCAAAATGTGTGACAAGGTGCAGCTAAGGAAAGAAGCCTATGAGACCTCATTGTTTCACCATGGCTTAGTTAAGTTGATTGTGCTGCATGAACTCCAGAAAGTAGGTAGGGACTGGCCCACATTCATGTTTATGTCTGGTTTCAAGAATGAGACTCGTCTCAGTCCTCAAGCTGCAAAAGATCTTCCAACAACAACTGGTCATTAGGCAGAAACAAGATCCAGGAGGTTTGCAAAGTTGAAGGCTAGGAAACAAGTAAGGGAATCCACCAAGCCACTGATTATCCAAGATACAACCCAGCAGTCCCTTAAAGAGAAAACTTAGATCAAAGAAGGTGCACATGAATCAAACATAGGTGAAGGAGTCCAAAGAAGAAGGACTAGGAGCTAGGTATCTAAAGAAAAAGGCAAGTCAGTGATTATTGAGGAAAGCCCTGTTTCAAAGGGAGACTTGAATGATTTACTGCAAGCCATTGATATTGAAGAATCTCCCCTAGTTCAAGCAGATTTGATAGAGTCAGGAAAAGACAAGGCTAAGAGAGTCAAAGCCTCAAAAAAACTCAAGTTTGATGATCAGGTTGCTCAATTTGTCTTTAAGCCAAGAAGACCCATAACGAGGACTTTCAAACACATATAGGAGGTACTGCCAGGAGCAGATGAAACAGAGGAGATAACACAGTCTCATGAAGGAAAAGATAAAGGTAAAGCAGTTACCCTTCACGAAGAAGATAGTGTTGAAGAGTTGAAAAGGAAGTTGGAATTGGCAAACTTTGAAATTGCTAGACTGAAGAAAGCCTCCAGGAAACATGCAATCAAGGAAGCTTATTTTAACCAAATGCAAGCTCGATGGGAGGACAAAACATTTCAAATACCCGAGGTGGTTGACTGTAATGTTCAATTCCATAGCTAGACTGTCCCTGCAATAAAGGAAGCACAATTCATCATAAAGGTCAATACAAAGCTGAGAGCTGGGATCAAAGTCATGAAAAAGCAAATTTAAGAGTTGAAGCTGCAGCTAAGGCAGCGGGAAAGATCTCCTTAAGGAAACCACACATCAAGTAAGGTTATGTTCCAAATTTTGATGGTTTTCCTTGTTATAATTTTTCCCGAAGAATCATACATTTCCACTCAGTCTGAAAAGCTTTGGAGCAGTTGAAAAGAATGTTTAAATATAAGGAAGCTCAAGATAGAAAATTTTTGGTATTAGGCTATGTTTTGGTGATTACACAGCAGTTTCGTAGCACGCTATGAAACTGCTGAAGATGATGCCTAACGCACAACAGTTTCGTAGCGCCCTACGAAACTGCTGTAGCTACATAATTAAAACTCAATCAACCAATTTTGAGGGACCGAGGGGAAATTTTTGAAAAAGGAATCTCTTCAAAGGATCATGTAACAGGCATCAACATTCAACAAGGGAAGAAACAGGTGGAAGAAACATATATTCGAACTCTAAACTTTTTGTTATAAAGTGATTAGAGTTACTACAGTTCATGATATGTCAGACAGCTTGGAGGAGGTCTTGTCTTCACGCATGGAAAAATTTTATAACACATCAAGGACATGGCATTCTAATATATTTTTGTATAATAAAATAAGAAGGACATGGTTCATTGGTTTCGAATATCTTTGAGGAAAACCAAAAGCAGATAAACAGGGGCAGTTTCCTACTTTTCAGGAGCAATGGAGAAGATGTGACATTAAGGGCCAGCAGGCAGCTACAAACACCTACCACAGCTAAACTAAAAGAGACCACTTGTCAAAGAACGAGAATTGATTGTAATTAATGCTATTATTAGCATGATATGGAGTTAAACTCCTATTTGCCTTAGATCTCTAAAAAGTCTAGTTAGCAGTTTGTTACATTTGATAGGTAGATAAAGTTTGAATAGGTGTCATAAGAAGTAGAATTCGAGTTCCCCTCATGTTGGAGGAGGAATCTAAGCCTTGTAAAATAATTATATATATAGGAGAGAGGGAAATGTACCAAGGGTTGGAAAATTATTCAGAAAAGCTTGATATTTGGCTTTATGTAAAGACTCTATTTTAGTAATGCAAGATTGGCTTTACTTCTTAGGAATCAAGAGGGATTCGATGCTCAGAATGTGTTGTATTATTTTTTTCTCAATATTTGCAGTAGTATGAATGTGTAATTACTTAGAAATCACTCATGGTGCTCTAACTTCCTTTATACATTCATAGACTATGTGGTCCTATATGTTTCTAGTATGTTCTAAATGTGTTGAATCCTGAATGCCATGACTTCTATGTTAGGTTGATATCATTTTTATATTGAAACAATGTTGACTCCATAAGCCCAATGGATACTTTTTCGTTGTGTTTCCACCAATTACATTTTTCTATCTTTGTTTCACAAAGAGTTAGCCATCTTAATCATAATCAAAAACATTAATCCTTTGAGAGAGCCCTCTCAGGTTGGGGAGGCTAAGCCTCAGCCTAAAGCAGGTTTGAAATAGTTACTTAAGGTCTTCCTAGTCAGTAGCCTTCCAGGGTCTGATTTTGAGATAACATTTTGGTGCGTCTGTTGGGAGCCTGAAGATTATTCTTTCCCGAAAACAAAAGACTGAACTTCTAAAAGTAGCAGGAGCTCAGAAGAATTTTCGAGGCTGCAAATCTACCTTGGCGATTCCATTGTTGAAGAATTCGAAACTCATAGATTCACAGTGGTTCCACTGGAGTTATGAAGGACCGAGATGCTACCATTCTTATTTCAAGGTATGCATGCATAAATTTTTTAGGAATTCATGGTTTCCCAAATCATTTTCCCAAGGATGCATATTTTCTAAGGAATGGTCCAAAATTCAATGGAGAAGATTTGAGTTTAACTTTGAAGCATATATCTGATTTCTGTGATTTTATCGAGCTTCTTAGAGTTAAACATGAAGATGTTTGCATTATGTTGTTCTATGATTCATTTCAAGGGAAATTCTCAAAGAAACAAAGGACTTTGTGTTATTGTATGTGACTGTATGTTTTCAGGATAATATAAGGAGTTGATTTCACTACTTAGGATTCAGCAAGGGTTTCTTAATGTTTAGTTTTCTTCATGGTTTCTTTCCTATACTTACTTGCAGTAGTACAGATACATGTTACTTAGAACTCATTTGAAGATGCTCTAATTTCCTTCATGTATTTGTGGACTGTGTTCCTACACTATATCTCTGTTCTGCTTCTATGTGAAAGCCCTCTATGCCCTGACTTCCATGTGAATTTAATCTCATTGTTGTACTAAAAGACACCTTGACTCCATGGCCCAATGGAATTTTGTTAATTGATATTTCAACAATTCATATACTGTTGTTCGAATTTTTCATAGAGTTAGCCATCTTTATCATAATAAAAAAAAATCATTAATCCTTTGAGAGAGCCCTCTCAGGTTGAGGAGGCTAAGCCTCAGCCTAAAGTAGGTTTGAAATAGTTATTCAAAGTCTTCCTAGTCAGCAGCCTTCCAGGGTCTGATTTTGAGATAACGAGAGGCAGCCAAAGCAGCGGAGGAGATTTGAACCTGTGACTTGTTTGGATCTGAGCTAGTTTTGTGTGTAACAGGTGGATATAGTACTGAGTACTTGTGAGGAGTATTGTACTATGTATTGTTACATGTTCTCAATCATTATAATATATAGATAGTGTGGGGTTTTCAACTGCATGCTTTCCCTGGGTTACATACTGTGTTAATGTGTGCATGCGATTGATGTTTCATTGTTTTTAATGCTGCTATATTGATGATCAACGTAGAGGAGGTTATGTATTATACATGTATTCCACAATAGTGTATAATCGAGATAATCTCTGTGAATAAGTGTTTATTATTCAAAATTTCTACATGGTATCAGAGCTCTTTGATTTGTAGAAAAAGTTCTACAGGATATCAAAGCGAGGATTGATCATCAGATCTATTATTCAGAAAGTGATTACATTTTATTTCTTTAGGAAAAGTCTATATTTGGGCTAGGTAGCCTCTGGATTCATCCTTCTTTTGGAAGGTGAGATATCCGGTGAATGCCCATATAGTCGATCTCTGTACAAGAAATACTTTGTTCTCACGAATTTTAGATCAGAAGCGGTTTAGTTTTGAGCTGGTGGAATGGCGCTCAAGGATAAACTCGAAAACATCTAAGTGTGAGAATGGAGATAGTATGCCCCAGTATCTCACGAAGTTCACCCAATGCCGAGATGAGCTAGGAAGTGTGGGGGTGACTGTCGATGATGAGGACTTGGTGAGCTTGGCTCTCCTTGGTCTTCCGAAGAGTTGGCATTCCTATCAGGACTCTGTCAATGGTCGGGAGAAATTGCTAGGATGGGAGAGACTTTGGTCGGATCTTGTGCAAGAGGAGATCAAACGGAGCACTAGAGATAGTTCTTCATCCATGCATGATGAGGAGAACTGTGCCTTAGCGAGTAAGGTGAAGAAGGGGAAGGAGAAGGGTTCTCTTTCCGAATCCAATTCTTCCAATGATGGGAAGAAGGTTGACAAGTTGAAGGTGAGATGATTTCATTGTCATGAGTTGGGCCATTATGCTACTAATTGCCCAAAGAAGAAATACAAGAAGGGATCCGGGGAAGGATCTGAAGGTGAGGCACTTGCTTCACAGTTTGTGTTGGATTTCACACTCTTTGCATGCATGGTTTCATCCATGGTGGGAAGTGGTTGGTTTCTTGACAATGGAGCTTCTTTCCACATGATTGGTGACAAAAGTTTTTTTAGTACTTTGGAGGAGAAAGATCTCCAGATACTCATAGCGATGGGTAATGATGAGAAGTATAGTGTCTCAGGTGTAGGCACGGTTATTTTGCAGAGGGAGCATGAGCTCGCCTTACCTTGACCGATGTCAAGTATGTACTAGGACTGAAGAGAAACTTGGTGTCGATCACGATGCTAGAAGACAGAGGCTATGATGTAGTCTTCAGTAAGGGAAAGGTTTTCCTTAGACACATCATCACTAGACAGGTGAAGCAGATTGGTTCACGAGTCAAGAACCTGTATGCTCTTGAGGTTCAAGATGTATGAAAAGCCTTGAGCAGCGAGGCAATTGATGGAGACTTGGTGGTTGAGAGGGAGCGTATATTACCTCTCAACATGCAGAGCCAGAAGAAGTCTCAGACGATTGTGGAGTAGCCACGATTGGTGTAGCAGCTTCAGGAGGTTGTGGAGTAGCCACAACAAGGGAAGCAGAGAGGAGATCGAGTAGATACATCTACTCATTCAGAAACCTCTAGTAGGGGGAAACTTCGAGCCAGGTGGGCTGAGGGATCGCATGCAGCCATACCTCCAGGTAGGAGGCAGGCTGATGTGGATTAATCATCCCAAGGAGGAGGGGTAGGATCCTTGAGGTACCCAGCCTCTTGGATGAGACCTTGCGACGGGAGCCCCAATGTGGAGTAGCAGGAACTGACTGATTGGGGTAGAGACAAATGCGGATGGAGCGGCAGAGAGAGCGACAGTGTAGGGAATCCCAGGACAATGCATAGCTAGCGGGTTGCAGCAATGCGAGAGGCACAAGTGTTTTTCACAGTGCTAGGTGGCACAGAGAGGTGTGCAATGGTGTGAGATGCATGGAGATGTTGCTGTAGCGCAGATGTCAGAGAGGGAGCACTTGTCAGTAGTAGGTAGAGCTTCAACATTAGAGTATGTTCCTAGCCCAACATAGTGGTCAGTTGGGAGTGTTTTTTGTTCCAAGTGTTGTTGGAGCAAGTGGATGTTAGAAAATTATTTATTACGGAGCAATGGAACACATAAAATATTGCAGAAATATAAACACAGAAAATGCATAAAACAAGAGAGACACATATTTACATGGTTCACCCAGTTTGGGCTACGTCCACCCCGAACAGCCAGTCCTTCCTTTCTATTATCCAGCAAAATGAAGAGACACAACCTACAGCAAATCCGCTGTAATATCCTCTATTGTGGTTTCACAGTCTCAGCTCTCTGTTTCTTGCTCACAGAATAGACATCTATCACACAGCCTTAAATACAATGCCCTCATACAAAGAGAGGGGTTGCCTTCTAGGGCAAAAAACCTAAACTAAACATAAGTTCTACCATCAGATCATCCACCTAATGAACGACCCAGATTGACTAGAAATTACTATACTTTTACAAGGCAATTTTACATTTATTTTTGGCTTCAGGGGCGCTGCCCCCGAGCCCCCGCCAGATCCCCGCGGGGGGGACAAGTCCCCCCTGCACCCCCCCGCATGGAGGGGTGTACAAAACTTCCTGGGGTATACATCCGACTAAAACAAATACCTTTGAACAATCATGCTCCACACACAACAATCTCCCACTTGGAGAATGATTGTAGCAACTCCACCACTGCTTCATTTGCTGGACAATGACTCCTCTTTGGACCTGGCTGTTTCTCATCTTCATCGTCATCCTTGAAGACCAATTGAAACTGAGCATGTTCTCAGTTTCTCCCTGGTTACAACTTTTGTTAGCATATCTGCAGGATTCTGGCTAGTATGTATCTTTTCCAGCTTCAACTCTCCATCTTCCAACACTGATCGTATGAAATGATACTTGAGCTGTATGTGTTTAGTTCTGGAATGAAATGCTGAGTTCTTTGCAAGATGAATGGCACTTTGGCTATCACTGTATAACGTGCCCATATCATGCTTCTTACCCAGCTCACCCATAAACCTTTGTAACCAAATCATTTCTTTACTAGCCTCTGTAGCAACAACATACTCTGCTTCTGTTTTTGAAAGTGCAACAACACTTTGGATTTTTGAAACCCAACTGACAGTTGTTCCTCCAACAGTAAATACATATCCTGTAGTGCTCCTCCTGTTATCTCTGTCACCTGCCATATCTGCATCAACATATCCTTGTAGGGAGATGTTTGAACCACCAAAGCATAATGCTTTATTTGTGGTACCTTTCAAATATCTGAGAATCCATTTTACTGCCATCCAATGTTCCTTTCCTGGATTGTTCATGTACCTACTTATAACTGCCACTGCATGTGCAATATTAGGCCTTGTGCAGACCATTGCATACATTAAGCTTCCAACTGCTGATGCATATCGAACTTTAGACATATAATCCATGTCTTCTTGGGTCTTTGGGCACATTTCCTTACTAAGTTTGAAATGGCTAGCAAAAGGTGTACTAACTGGTTTTGCATTGTGCATATTAAATCTTTTCAACACCTTTTGTATGTACTCATTCTGAGACAATGTTAATTTGCGACTTGTCCTGTCTCTAGTGATTCTCATACCAAGGATTTGTTTTGCAGCTCCCAAATCCTTCATTGCAAATGAATTTGCCAATTTTCTTTTGAGTACATTTATTTCCTGCATGTTAGATCCTGCAACAAGCATGTCATCCACATACAATAACAATATAATATAGCTGCCATCATTTTGCTTTTTCAGATAAACACAATGATCATAGTGACATCTAGTATAACCTTGTTCAGACATAAACTTGTCAAATTTTAGATACCACTGCCTTGGAGCCTGTTTTAAGCCATACAAGCTCTTCTTCAACCTGCACATTAGTTTCTCCTTCCCTTTCACCTCATATCCTTGTGGCTGCTGCATATATATCTCTTCCTCAAAATCCCCATGGAGAAAGGCTGTCTTTACATCTAATTGCTCAAGATGCAAATCTTCGGCTGCTACAAGACTTAAAATAGTTCTAATTGAAGTCATTTTAACAACAGGAGAAAATATTTAATCAAAATCAATACCTTTCTTCTGTGCAAACCCCTTCACCACAAGTCTAGCTTTATACCTCTGTTTTCCTCCATCTTCTTCCTTCAGCTTGTAAACCCATTTATTCTGCAATGCTGTTTTACCTGCAGGCAACCTGACTAAGTGTGGAGGGGTGTACAAAACTTCCTGGGGTATACATCCGGCTGAAACAAAGACCTTTGAACAATCATGCTCCACACACAACAGTGGACCGGGCAAATGTGTTGCATGCAAAACATTCCAGTGTTGCAAGATAAGGGTTGCTGATAATCCATATCTTGTTGAGAGGGAGTGTTGAAAATGCAACAAGATGATGGAGCTTAGTGAAAAGGAGTCACCTTCACTAAGTGGGCCCGCAGGCTATTTTTGGCGCAAAGTCTATTTTTAGACTATGTCTATTTTTAGACATATGGATCATGGTCTATGAGTTGTAGGATGTTATTTGTGGATGATTGGTCATGTTGGTAAAAATAGATGGACTTCTATTTTTAGACATATGGGTGGAGTCTATTTTTAGATTGCCAGGCTAAAAGTAGAATAGACGAATATTATTAGCTCATAATAATATTTGGACTATAAACATTATCTTATCCTCTTGGAGCACTTCAGTTTGAGCTACGGATGTGGAAAATGTAGTTCTCAGAAGGAAATACGCTTTCTTTGTGGGTCATTTGAGCTATTGCATACAGGACTTTAGTTAGAACTCATGTGATTGAGTTTTGGTGGAGTTGATTGAGGAGTTGACGGAGTTGTGTTCAGTTTGACTTGGTTAAACTAGTTGTATTTAGTCTAACTGCAGAATACACTAGTGATGAGTGATGTGAATTAATTTTTAATTAATTCACTAATTATTAACTCATAAAGCAACTAAAGAATACATCAATTAACTCAATGCATGGACAGTTCAGTGGAGACAGGTGTTAGAGGTTGAGATTGCTATCAGTTGTGACTATAGTTGTGCATGAGATCTTGCACAATCAATGGGATTGAGTTATGCCAACGAGGACTGCACAGTGGGGGCCAACATCAAGGCAATTGTAGCTTGTGCTCACGTGATTTTCACTTTGGGTTGTGCAGTGGAGGCAGGCAAAGTAGCGGAGGAGATTTGAACCTATGACTTGTTCAGATCTGAGCTAGTTTTGTGTGTAACAGGTGGAGATAGTATTGAGTACTTGTGAGGAGTATTGTACTATGTATTGTTACATGTTCTCAATCATTATAATATACAAATAGTGTGGCGTTTTCAGCTGTATGCTTTCCCCGGGTTACATACTGTGTTAATGTGTGCATGCGATTGATGTTTCATTGTTTTTAATGCTGCTAAATTGATGATCAACGTAGAGGAGGTTATGTATTATGCATGTATTCCGCAATAGTGTATAATCGAGATAATCTCTGTGAATAAGTGTTTATTATTCAAAATTTCTACACTTCTCCCGCCTCATCTTAAGGAGCTAGAGTTGTTTGATGAGAAGCAGGGGAGGGTCACTTTTGACAACAACTTTTTTCGTTTTAGATTTGGAAGCTCTAACATTGAGGTATGTTGGGAGGGGTTTGAATGATTCCAACTCATGTGCAATTTTAGATACGTGAAGAAGACACTGAAAAATTTCTTTGAGAAGTTTCCAATCAATTTCATCTTCATGGATTTGAAAAGAAATATTAAAGAAGCGGTCGCAAAATTGCACAATAGATTCATCAAGCACTTTCCATAATTTCAAAATTATTTTATTAAGTACTTTACGGTCATAATGAAAGAAATCACTACCTAACTCTCTGATCATATGATTAAAAGAGTGAATAGAGGCTGAGGGCAATGTGCAACACCATTTCTCAACATGACCTTCAAATGTGTAAGCGAACAACCCACAATGAACGTCATCTGAGGGTACTTCATTCCTTTCACAAAATCCTAAGAAGGAAACTTTGTGTCTTAGTATGGCTATTCCACCTTCTACGTTGTACTTGACACGTGACAAGTCATCGATGACATCCTCTAGATCTTCAAAATCATGTGCATGAGAAAAAAATGTTTGAGTTAAGATTGTAATGTAAGTCATGAATGATGTGGAGAGATTCAAAACAGATTTTCAGGGCTCAAATTTTCATCTATCCCTCATTCTAGAACTAGAAATGTTAACGGTGCTAGACTCGCCAACATGTCAAGGGATCTCCTCGGTAAGAAGTCCCAACTAGAACTCAGACTATTTGAAGTAGGATTCCCAGCAGTGGGTAGTAAAGTAGTGCCTTGACCACGGTAACATGAAAAGGTAAGTATGATAAATTTGTCGGAAGCAAGTGTGTGACCTTGCAGTGAGTCAAGTGATATGCATGGGGGTTGTAACATAGTAAGGGGAAAAGGAATTGTGTACCTTAGAAGCCTATAATATTAAGTAGATTGAAAGGAATACACGAGCTAAATGACATCACAAACTGGAAGTGGAATAGTTCACAATCCAAAGTGACAGGTTAATACAACAACATGCCTTCAACAAGATTCATACAATTGCATAGAAAGTTCTTCATATAGACTTATGTAAGTTAAATAACATACATTGTTAAAGTAACCAGAATAGTTGAACTACAATAAAAACATATGCATGATGACGTGATGGCTCAGTGATATTATTAAGTGAAAGTTCCATCCATACATACACCATTGATAGCCACTAGCCCCAGTAGTGGAACATTACATCTAGCACCACTTGGTCCTCCAAAGAGATGTACTCGCTCTGCATTGTGGAGAAGCCAAGGCTCATCACAATACTCTTCAAGACTTCTTTAATCAATTCCTAGGAAAAATATTGGCTTTTAAAAGCCTGTTCTATGAATTATGATGTTATATTTATAGCAAAGGGTGGGTTGAACCTTGACATTCCCCTTTGTGACTCTTTGGCCACCCTCATGACTCTTCAAATTATTTTCGAATAACTCTTTACATTACATAGTGACCATTCACATTGCACTAATGACACTTAGAATTTCACTTACAGCATATTTACAAATAATATAAATTTTCCATGTGTGCCCATGTGAGACAAAATAGGGCAGACAGAGCCTAACAAGACACAACACTATGGCTGCGAAGTTTAGGAGAAGACTAACCCAAAAACCTCCACGTGGTGATTCTTGGTCACATACTAATGCCAATCTTGGTACTATGCTATGGTGTCAGAAAACTGCTTGATGGTGTCTTCCTAATAGTGGACTCTTGCCTCCATAGCTTCTGGGTATATGGTCTTGGAAACATGTGCAACATGGTGTAGACTATGATAGGACCACCAGTGTGCTTCTGAATTTTTTTGTGCTCAGCTCTAAGACATCCCTAGTGGCCTTTCACCTTATCTTCTCCATTTACATATCGAACTCTAACTAAACTTGGTTCTTAGGCTTAACTTTGGTGACAGTACTTGCATTTGTTCACTCTCTTCCTCAATTATTGGCTTTTCTGTCTCATCAAATGTATTGGCTTTGTTTTCTATGTAATTGCACCTTGCCTTTTTTCTTCTTCCTATTTCTACTTCTTTTCCTGTTCTTTCTTTCTTAGATCCCATTCCTCATTCGATTCTTGTTTTGCTTGTTGTGATCTCAGTTCTCCTACCTGTAAGCTCCTCTCTTCTCTCTTCCTCTGCTTTCTTATCTGTGTCCTCTGATTCATTTTTCTTTTGTTGTAAAATTTGCTTGCATGAATATTGAATGTTCTTTCACTCTACAAATCTATTTTCCCTTTATTATGTCAACAATTTACTCTTTCCATGATCCTGTACTGGATTGTTGCCTTCTCCCACTGTTGTTGGTTGTTCTACCATGTTAGTGTTGATTCATTTTCTATAAACAATTGATAATCTCCATATATTGGCAAGTGAATGGGCGCTTTCTCATCTTCTTCCCTAGTACTCCTTTCGATGGTCACTCTTGAAACAACTCTCTTGGATGCTATGGTACAATGACTACTGGAGAGATGTGATTCACAAGTGTGGTACTTGTGTGACAGAACATACACTCATTGAAAGAAAAAGATAGCTCTTACAAATCTAAATTCACAACATCATCAAGCAGGAACCAAGGAATCCAACAAGAGGAATTGCACAATTTTTATTGAAAGGTGTGACCGACTGACTATGGAAACTACGCACCGCGTAGTCCCAACAATTAGTGTAGAAGTTTAATTACTTTAACTATGTAATGCACAGCTCAATCTAGGCTAGGGCCTAGGAGAGGCTGCGAATTATGTTGTCTCAGCGACCAAGCATGGACACTGGCTCCTAGAAATGCATAGTGTGCAGTTGGAGCCATCCTAGTACAGGCTCTGTACAATTCCAGAAGCCAAGGCAGAGGCCTTGAGCTCCTAGATTATGTAGTGCATGCAGTGAAGTGTGAGACTCAGGCAGGGGGAAGCCCATATCTATCCATGGGGAGTGTGAAAACAAGTATATCTGAAGGATGATGTGAGGATGTCTGTAGATTTGACTAAGTGTAGATGTATGCATGCAAAACAAGTGTAGAAATGGATCAAACAGAATGAACAAAGGGCATGTGAAGGGATTCATCACATAATGATCATTGCTGAAAAAACGAGAAAATTCATCTGATACTTGGGGAAGGCAATGTATAACTTGAAAGAACACTTATACAAGCTAAAACAGGTTAAAACACTAGTGGTTGTTCAACAAAATGAGTGAAACAACACTCTCACAAGCTAAACAAACGAAAGCAACAAAAAAGTAGCAAAAGGCAAAAAAAGCAAAACTCACCCCGGAAAGCAACGATAATGCTCCAAAGGCTCCTTGATCTCCTAGGGAACCTAGATCTTGATGATCGAATGTATAAGTGAGCTCTAGAGGCATCCATTACATATATCTAAGCAAAAATGGAGTTCATGATACGTATGCTTGAGATCAACGAGAACAACAACACTTGGAAAAAACTTCCAAGGATTGAAATGTGTCACATTCGGGAAACTAATAATAGATCACTACTTCCTAGGGATGCTTTTCCTCTTATCTTCTTACTTATTGGGAAAACATCCATCCACTACTTCAAAATATTACGCAATTTGGGGAAGGACCTCGAAACTCTATGGTTCATGAGTAGTTTTTGAGCACAATAGGTTCTGTGCAATTTATGGCCTTAGTAGCTCTAGGCTGCCTCTCAAGCTTTGTGAAATTTTTGGCCTTAGTGGCTCTAGGCTGCCTCTCAAGCCCTATGCAATTTCCCAGCTGAATATTGGCTATCATCTAGATCTACACAATTCTGGAGCTGAAGGCTCACTTACTAGCTTGGACTACTTTCTGTAGTTTCCCAACTGAGGTAAGGTTGTCAACTGGGTCTGTGAAATTCTGGAGCCGAAGGTGAGTGCTGGGTTGAACTGCGCATTTCCTAAGAGAAAGGTTGGTTTCCTTCTAGGATTGTGTAGATCATCAAGGTAGTGCTAGAACCTGATTGCAACCAAGTGAAGAGGTTAGATTGTGGTTAGAGAACAAAGAAAGCGAACACAAACTATAAAGAAAAAGATAAACTCAATGAAAGCACAAGTACATGGGTCATTGTAAGATGAGTTGTTGGGATTTTAATAGGGAGACTCCTAAACAAAGCATAGGAAAAATTTTGGAGGGTGGTTATAGCTGCTACAACACTTACTTAACCAATTTGTTCAAAAACTACTAGGTATTCCCAATTCCCAATTTACATACTTTCTTATCTTACTGTGAGAACCTATAGTAGATTCTATGTGTTACCCAAAATTAGATAGCATTTACTATATAAGATTACTATTTCTCATTGCCATGTACTAATGATTCCCACCTCTGGTAGATTTATTATGCATTTCCAGAATATTCCAACCTTCGTTTCCCCTGCAGAAATGTGTCCAACACACTTATCTCTTTAAGTTACCCGTTTTCTGCAGCACATTTCACATATTTGAGTGACTCCATTCACTCTTTAACATTAGGTTCCTTATATTTCCTAACTTTTCAGTCTAACTCGAGACTGTAGCTAAGCATGACACATCCACTTTTGGTCAATTTAGATACAAAAGGCATCAATTTTTATAGATACTTATATTTATATCAAGCAATTTCACATATTTCCCTAGTCTTAGTATTCCGAAATAATACTCTAACAACCTTATTGTCATGGAGAGTAAATCGTATCATCTGATTAGACACATCCTCAATTAGATGGAAATAATAATGATTATCACCTGTAAATTTTATATAAGAACAAGAAATTGCACTTCCATAATTTGGCATAGGTGTGAGTTAACATCCTCTTAATTCTAGCATGTATCTTCCTTGTGATTGAAATTAAGATCATGTATTTCCTAATTTATCTCTATGATCTTCTCAAACAAAATAAATCCTCACTCTAGGTTTTTATTTTAAACCTTGAGTTAATTTCAATTTATTGCCTATATCATTTCATAACTCCTAGTTCCCTTGTTCTTCTACCGATACCAGTCAATTGGTAGTGACAAGATCAATACTTTGTGCAAGTATGTTACCAATATTATTTTCATCTATTCCCCACAACTTCTTTCCATAAATATATAATAAGTTTAACAATTTTCTTCCATGGTGTTGGTGTACCCTTTATAACCCTGTCTCAAAACTTCATCATTCGGTTAGACTACTCTGGTGTTTTCTTATCTGCATTATTATTTTATCCACTTAGATTTTTACAGTTCACCATCTCATAATCCTTTCTAATTCATTTATCTTCCAATCTTGGAAGTTTATAATAGATTCAAAATAATAAATTCTAATCCCACAAAATTGTTATGACCATTTTACTTCGAATTGGATCTCAGGTTGGGATTCTTTAAGAGTTATGCATCGGTCCATTTAATTATTTTAGTATCAAATTGATAATTTCTTCATTAATTCTATACTATTTTTTAGTACCTTCATACTTTTTTAGTTTTCCTAGACATCAATTTCTCATCATATACAACATGTATTTACTAATTACTTCACATAGGTTAATCAACCCATTTCCATGGTTATTATTTTATTTTGTCAGACAAATTTGAATTACAACCCTTATGTATAAGTCTATTTTTCATTAGAAGTCCAACCAGTTTTCCCTCTTTACCTGGTTATCTCAATACTTATTATTTTCTCATTGCTTATTAAAAGTACTTCAATTAGGGTTAAGATTCAACTTAAGTAAATCCTCCTTGTTTTTTAATTATGTGTCCAAATTTGGCTAATCATCTGCAATCTTCTAAACCATCTGTTCCATAAGTTGGTTGGCTATATATGTTAAAGAAAATATGTTTCATGAGCTTTAATTTGTTCCAGAATAAGTGTAGATATACTGTTTATTATCCAGTCAATTCCTTTTACCCAACCATTGATCATTGGAGATTCTCATAAATATGCATCTTAGGGGCCTTTTTCCCCAAAGTAAGTTATAGTAAGGACATCAAGAAGGCAGAATGCAACTTCAATAGAAAACTATTTTGACATGATTATTGGTGCCTTTGCTCAAACTTGCTTTGAAACCAAGGTATTAGTAAACCCATGGACTTCCCTTTGAAAAGGAAAACAATGAATTATTGTGGAACTTAAATAGGGCTTATCAATCACCTTCACCAACTTGGATAAGTCATTTCTTGTAGTTGTTGCAACAACCCCTCCAAAACATTCGAAATCCTTAAAATTTTTGTAGCCCTTGTATCGTGCAAGACTTCTGGCACCTTTGAGATCTTCTCAGAAGTCCACCAGATCAAAAGAGCTGCACAAAAACCTAAGTTTTCTAGCTAAGTGAAGCTATGTCACAAAATCATGTTTAAGCAAGTCAGTCACAGCTTCGGAATGTGAATACTTTAAGCAATTGCATCTGTTGTGAATGTTGCGATGATTGTGACCCGTGCGACCTACAAGTCACTAAGTCGCAAAGGTCACACTTACCCCTCGATGCGACCATGCGAACCTTGTAACTTCGCTACCCCCAGGTTGCAAGGTCACATAGGTCACAAGGTCGCATAGGTAGCACTTGACTCTCGATGTGACCATGAAACCCTTGCGACCTTGTGACTACTAGGTCACAAGGTCATATAGGTTGGAAGCTCCTACTTTAGACCCATGCGACCTTCGCACGTGCGACCAAAACTATAAATAGGGAGGTCACCCCATTCATTGTAATGAATCCTTTGGTTGCACGAAAGACGAAGAAGCTTGCGACTTGGGCGTGCACGCATTTTTCTCCTGGTAGGCGACCTTTCACCTTCCCGGTAATTATGTTTTTTGACCATGTGTCACTCCATGCCTTCCATGCCTTCCACCTTCCACCCCAGAGGGATTTTTATCCACTTTCTCTTATATTTTTCACCTCAGACCAAAGAAGTAATTGCCATGGCCTTGTTCAGTCTTTCTTGAACCCCTCAGTACCATTCTTCGATCCTAATCATCCGAGTTTTTTCCAGTAGGCATGACCATCTTGCCTGGAAGAATTCCAGGCCTCCCTAAAGCCTCCAATCTTCCTCCTTGGCCTGCCCAAAACCTAGGTTGCACGTGCCACCACCGTGATACCACTTTTCCTGTGACTTAGCGACTATGCGACCCCTACGACCTAGTGACCCCTGTGACCTAGCGACTCTATGACTTAGTGAATCTGTGACTATGTGACCTATGACTCTTATGCCAAGTCACTAAGTCACACTCTTTTCCTCATGACCATGCGACCTGCTAGAAAACCCTCTTGCCAGTTTTTAAAGTTGATTTCATTTAGGAAAATTTTACTTGATTTTCATGTTGTCGCACTCATTGTGGGATTGTATTTTCAACATGCCAGGTGACATGGACCTTGATTGCATATTCATCTCCTCCTTTAAAGATAAGATGGCTCCTCCAACTACTAAGGCCACTTGTAGGGGTTTGGGAAGAAGTTCGTGGGAGATCTACTAGGAAGAGGAGCCAACCATCTATGGGGATACAACTTGCAACATTAACAAAACCAGGAAACTGTCCTGGTATGACATCTACTAAGAGTTCTCAAAGCCATACATGACGGAAACTTAAGAGGATTTCCCAATATACCTAAATGTTAAACTATCGAGGCTACACCAAATAGCATCACACCCACCGATCTTCCCATGCATAGAGACTATCAAATGGATCCTACAGAATACATATATGGATTCATGGATGGTGAGAGACCACACTGGAGCATCATTGGCTGTGATCTTCCCTACATAGATTTTTGTCTGCTACAGACTCTTGGAGAAATAGGAGACCTTCAATACCAAGTGGCTCTCAGGCTTTGTAATCCCAGTCAAAGATATCCTGAGGGAATGGTGGCATGACCCATCAAAGTTCTAGGTTAGATCAGATCAAACATACAAGAATGAGGGGTTACAAAATGTATTTCAACTAATTGTTGCTATGATGTGCTGCTTGTATGGTAAGGTAGACTGCAATGTATTCTATGGAACCTGGGTACCTCTCATGCACTTTGTCTCCACTCGAGGAACTATTTTTAATTGGGCAACAATCCTAGCCTCATCCTTGAAAACAAACATAGTTGCAGCTAAGCACCCACAATGAGAACATCCTCCATAATTCTACATACCTTCGTATCTCCTAGATGTTTTCTACACAAGATGCCAATTTGAGGGCTAGAGATATAACTAGGATACATCAGCAGCCAACCCCGTGCAACACAACTACAAGGTTTTCAGGGACACTTCCTACATAGTTATATTAGATATGATTTCAGAATATTTTATCGCCCTGCTATACCAGTTCCTATTTGCTGAGGAACCTCCGTGCATGTCAAAGAGGGCTATGGAGACAGTGATCAAAGTAGCACAGTGGTTTCCCATCTAGGAGCGAATGTTCATCAGACTATTCGATACCCTTAATGCCCCTGATTCCCTACCTAGGTTCATCATGGACATGACACTCCTGTGAGAAGACTGCTACCAAATGACATATGGATTTTTAAAGGTACTGAACAAAGGAAAGAGGAAACCATGGCTTGCCTTCCCTCTCACCGTCGGAGCATATGTAGTGGAAAAATTAAAGCAAGTGGAAAGAGAGGCTAAAGCATTAAAGGGAATCCATTTCGTAAGTCTCAACTATCAAACGTACGATCCCAAGAGGGTCGTGGCTGCCCACTCCAAGAAACAAAAGTTCAACTGGTCATATTCACACACAAGACAACATCATGAAGATGAGGTGAAGAATTGGTATAATGTCATGAGGGAAATTAGTCTGAGTGAGAAGCAAGCCAGAGATGGGGAGCTCCTCAAGGATTCCTAGGAAAATATTAATCTTAAAGAAAGAGCCTCCACCATCAACAAAAAATAGGAGGAGACGCAGTGCGGCACTAGGGGATCCAACAAACAAAAGGGGAAAGAGGTTGAAGATATTTTGAGAGACCTCAAATAGGAAGACATCAATGAAATGCTGGATCAAATAAATTCCACCCTGGAAAGAAAAAAATAGGAGCTTAAGAGAAGAAGAGAGCAAGAGATCAAACAGTTTCAATATTCCAGCAACCAAGGCTAGCTCGAGAAGAGGAAGTGAAGAGAAGAGCAGGAAAAGGAGAATCATCTACAAGAAAAGTTGTAGGAGGAAAGAAGGGTGCAGGAAGAAGCAGAGAAGAGAAAATAGGAGGAAGAGCACAAGGCTAGGGAAGAAGAGGAGAAAAGGAGATTAGAGCAGGAGCTAAAAAATATGGAAGATGAGCTAAAGAGGTAATAGGCAGTCGCAAATCAAGTAAGGAGGCAATAGGAGGAAGAGCTAAGGAAGAGAAAATAAAAGGAAACTTGGGGAATTGAGCAAGGAGAGACTAGAAAAATAGTTGAGCTAGATACAAAACAAAGTGAGCTACCGTCATTGGATGTGCCTCCTTCTACTCCCCACACTGGAGGGATCCTTCCCTTGCAAGAACTGGGTTTCTCGGAAGGACAAGAAGAGGACGTCCTAGATCTCACAAGGCTCACATTTGATGAAGTCAGCATCAAAATTGTGCAAGAAAGAAAAAAATAATGTGCCAAGATTCTGATTGAGCCCTTATTAGTCACCATAGCCAAGGAGATTGTGCCCAACATCACAGCGAACTTGTAAATTATCACCTCAGCTGGGACAAATTTCATTACCGCCATGGAACACAATGTGGCCTAGATGAGCAAGCAGATCATAGACCTTTAGAATAGGCTTTACGCATCCAAAAAATGGTCGCCGCTGTAGAGAAAGATAGAAAGAGAGTAGAGGAAGAGAATGTAGCTCTTTGTTTAGTTCACTCAAGCACAACAGAATTTTAGGCAACAATCAAAGGAGAGGTCAAGACCTTTGGTGAATCCATGATGATGGTCTATGAAGAGATGTCTAAACTACATCACATAGTTTCCCCAATCCTGGAAATGCAAGCTCATAGAGAAGAAAGAGTCACAATGCTAAAGGAGGCTCTGATTGCTCTAGATAAAATACATGAATAGTTCGTTATGTACCCAAGAGCACTAGTGGTGGTCCCTAAGAAAGATTTTATCACCATGTAAAACACCAAGGTTCAACTCTGCATCAAGATTCAATCGAAAGAAAAATTGACTGAAGATGTGGACATGCTATTAGCTTCCTACATGCATCTTTTCAGTGGCCTAGAATTTATGATCCAACTTCATGGGGTTCTTTCTATCAGAGAAGTCGGGTAAGTGAGGAGGCAGAAAGATATCTCAAAGGAAGTTCGGGAAAGTGAGGAGGCAGAAAGGTATCTAAAAGGAAGTTCAGGCTTTTGTGGATACATATAAACAAGCACCCAGTAGAAGACATGGTAGTTGGCAAATATCACATGTTATGTGGTAGAACCAGTAAGGATTTACACCAAACTGGTGACCTTGAATAACCATGTGAATGCCAAATGGACCACCCTCATCCCATACGCACTCGAGTGCTTGCACAGAAATGATGAAGACCAGATGCAAATCACTCCCATCACCTTATAATACAACCTATGGCGCACCTATTTGATAGAACAACTCAATCTAGACATCCTAGAACTTGCCATTGTTAAATTGATGAATTAGGTTAATAACTTATTTTTGTGATGTATGTACTTTGGTAGAATAAGACGTTTTGGAATATGAAAGGTCATGAGGGAGACCAAGGGTCATCGGGTAGATGAAGAATCATGAGGAAGTTCAAGAGTCAAGGATAGGCCATGAGTCACCCTCACTCTATAAATACAACCTCATGACACATTTTTATGGACCTTTTGTGGAGGAAAATTTTGGAGATATAATATTTCTTAAGAGAACTTATGCTCTTCTAATTGATGTAATGAGTGATTGTAATATTCAACTATTGGATTCCTAAAATACTTTATGTCGTAATACCATGAGTATTTTCTTAGCTTGATGGTGGATGTTCCTAAGAGTCCTTTGATGTGTGGTCTTGTCATATGTTGTCTCATACTACAAACTTTGTGTTGCTTCACATGGATGGTATTTGATTCGCTAAATCTATGCTTGTGCTGATGAACTGTTTCATTGGTATTGGTATAATCTATTTTGATTATACATTTATTTATTCTCATAGATGTTTTATTATTGTGAGCCACTTTACAATTGTTAAGCACTTTATCTTGTAAAACATGAGTCTTATTTGAAGCCTTCTCACAGTTACTTTACATAAGGTTTATGTTGTTAATAGTCTAGCTATTCATGGTATGCACATTATAGGATATTTGTCAATTATTTCCTTTTGTTTATTGAAGTCAATGCTTTCAATTAAGCTCACATTCCACCCCCGTCCGAAGCAATCTCAACACATCTAAATGAAAGTCTAGCTACATACCGTAGGGATCCCTAAAATAAACGGCGCATGCTCTAGTTGGGAACCTACACTAGGGAGATCCCCTTTGCTGTTGGTGGAAAATTGTAGCCCATAAACAGATTTGGCAGTAGAAGGAGGGCCATGGCAAGTATTAATCGATTCCCTTAAACAAAAACTTCTCATCAAGCTAGTAAACAACCCTGGCCTCCCACGCCTCCTGAAATACCATAAATTCTCCCTTATGGTCTGGCTTTCACAAGGCCGCATCAAGAAGAGTCCCAACTCCCCCCTCTTGCAGATGCCCCAGGAGGAGAGGAACTACCCTTTTTTGAAGTCACCAAAGAATGAATCAGGGCCACGCGCCCTATTACTTGACATATCGCCAGGGGTTTGAAATGCATTCCTACCACTAACTCCCTATCCAACCCACTCACCTACATGCCTCATCACACGCATCAAGGCATCCTCGTTAAATCCATATCACAGTTAATCCGTCTAGAGATTAATGACTATGAGGACACTATCGAGAGGCTCTCCATCAAAGGGTTGGACAGTCATCCTGAAGATGAGGGAGGTGACCCTAGGAATATCTTCACCCACGAAAAAAACGGTCACAATGGGGAGAGATGCAAGGAAATGATTGACGCCTCACAGAGGATACTCGAGTCAACAATCAACATATGATGGTGAATACTAATGGGACCCTAGGGCGGGGAACCAGGGAATACCTTAGAGATCATATAAACTTTTTGACAGTGCTGGACCCACCAAAATGTCAAGAGGATCTTCCTGTTAAGAAGTCCCAATTATACTGCAGACTGTTTGGTGTAGGAGTCCCAACAGTGGGTCATAAGGTAATGCCTTGACCGCGGTGTCACATAATGGAAAGTAGAATAACTCTATCAATAGCAAGGGTGTGACTGATGCAGTGAGTCAAGGAAGGTGTATGAGAGGTTACAACACTTCGAAGGGGGAAGGAGGTGAATGTGAGTTCCACGTTGAAAGGGATCAATCCCAACTCAGCTAGGAACACACAACACAAAGGACATGCACAACTTTCAGTGGAGTAGTCCACTCAGATGTGGCAGTCACATCATGCAAGGTAAGATAACACGTACAAGAGCAGTCGACACGGACGGTGACATCATTAACAACATATCCAACACATTAACAACAAGATTCACATAATTGCATGTGAATCAGGTCATACACAAGTACATAAGTTAAACAACACATATCATTAAAGCAACTGGAGCAGTCCAACTACAATAACAACATATGCATGAAAATGTGTTGGCTCTTATTATATAAAGAATTGTAAGTCACAATCATACAATACATCCATGTAAACCTGCTAGCCCCAATAGTAGAAAATTATAGCCACATATTCCTACTCCTCCAAAGAGATGTACTAGCTCCGTGCAGTGGATAAGCCAAGGCACATTACAATACTGTTGAGACCTTCCTCAAAATAGTTTTAGTAGAAGCTTGGCTGACCAAAAGCCTCTACAATGAGTTATGAGGGACTATTTATAGCAAAGGGTGGGGTGACCCTTGACATCTCCCTTTATGACAGTTCAACTACCGTCATGACTCTTCAGCTACTCTATGACTATTACATCCAACTATCGACACTTGACTTACACCTGGCATGACTCAACATTACAATGCACATGTACTCATGTGAGACAACATGGATGGAGCAAGCCTTGCAAGATATCACTGACACTCGGTCCGCTACGATGAGACCAATTCTTTGACATGATTGTGATGGTGAATTTGGTGAGTTGATGCCAAGAATGGTCGTTCGTGATGGTGGGCATGCACCTCATGGTGGCATCTTGCTAAAGTGAACTCTTGCCTCTATTGCAATCAGTGCATTTGTTTGGCCCCTTCATCCAACTTGTCTACTAACATGTGCATGGTCTTCTTGGGTATGGTTGAACGAGAAACACATTGATGCATAGTGTTTGTGCTGATCTTCAAGTTTGTGATGGTGGTCATTTACATCATCTTTCCAAAGTACATGTTTAGCCCTAGTTGGACTTTCTTCTTGTCTTCTCCTTAGTGAGTGTGTTGAATTGGTTGGGTTACATGTGTGCATTCAAAAACATGCATGTTGAATCCCTTACATGTGATAAAAAAATTTCTCACCATGTCTACTCTGTGTCAACTGTTGGGATGGATATTTAATTTGTACGGGCGCAGTTTCATCTGTGAATGCATGTTGTTCCCACTACTATTCCCGATCCTACTACAACTCATTTGTCTGTCTATGCAGCTTCATGTTCTTCCTTGAGTTGTTGCTTCGGCACATGCAACTCCTTCTTCATTCCACTCTCTATCTTCGCGCAACCTTCATTTCACACCATCACCTCATAGCTTGAGTCTCCAAAGTTTCTTTGATTATTAGTGAATCCGTGTGATCTTGCAAATTTGTTCTGCCTCTGTGTTGTCAACAACCTTCATCTTGCATTCATTGAATTCATTGCGTTCGCTGCATTCAGTATGTTGCCTTCATCTTCTGTTCATGATGCTTCTCATTGTGATGTTTCTTCTTGATGTCCTTTTCTATGAGCAACTTGATGTCTTTGTGAGTAGATAAGATCATAGACACTTGATCAACTGCATCTCCAAGTGTCCTCTGAATGGTGTCTTCATCTCTCCTCTCCTAGAAACCATTGTACCTATACTGCTAAGAGGCAGATGAACGCTGTGATACTTGGAGATATGGAAACACTCATGGCAAGGAATATGTCAATTGAAAACAAAAATTAACATGAGAACTAAATTGTAACATACCTGGGTGAATGATCATGAAGGTTGCGCAATTTGGCCGAGACGTCGGGAGACCAACTGCCAAGACTGCACAAGGCACAGTCCAGGCTACTGGGATACTGACTGACTACTAGAACTGTGCAATGCATAGTCCAATCTGGCTATTGACTCTTGTGATGGTGTAATGTGTAATTCCAACTAGGAAGGACTGCTGGCCCCGGGACAAATTTGTACAATTTCTTGGGCTAGGCATCCACTGTCCTATATAAATGTGCAACATAGTCGTGGAGGCTAGTGCTGGGCAGGAGTGCAGAAATTTAGAGAGGAAGGTGAGCCTTACTTTCCAAAATTGTGCAATGCAGCCTTGGTGAAGGTAGAGCATGGGCCAAGGTTGGCCTGGCTCACCAACGAGCAACTAGAAGCAAGTAAGTAAATGAATTCATGGTGGCACTAAGTGATAGCAGAAGTGATTAATAGCGCATGAAAAACATGAATGAAAGATTCAACAAATAGATAAACATGCATGTGGGTGAGGAAGTTTTCCAGTTGGGTGAATGTCTGTGCAAAACAGTTTCATGCATGCGACAGCAGTGAGATAGAAATGCAAACTGAAACAAAGCTAGGACAAGCTAGTATACATGTAAATGATAGCAAGTGTTCAAAGAAATCAAGAAAACAGTACTCCCATAAGCGAAAACACAAAAAGCGACCAAAATGTAGGGTAAGACATGGGAAGTGGGATTACACCAAAATAGCTGAGCTGAATGTGCCGACTGCTCCTAGATGTGATGCGGGATGACAAAGCTACAAGGTTGATGTGAGGAATGAGCTTTGCAGCTTCTGGATGATGATTTTTTATAACATCGAGGTTGTGATGTGCATGCCACAAATCTAGGAAAAGCGAAACTTAGTGGGATGTTTCTGAATTTCTCCTTGCATGTAACCTCCAACTGCTAAACATTGATCCCTGAAACAAGGTATGCATTTGCTTGTTGCCTTGGGAGAAGTATCCCATGCATGCAAGTTTGTTTTTCTCAGTCTCGGAGGGAACTGGTCAACTCAGCTGCACATGCAAGAGACTGCTCAACTATTGGCGAAAAATGTGCATTTTTGGCTGGGAGTTGGGCTGATTGCCTAGGAGGTTTGCTCAATTTCTGGATAGAGCAGCTGACTTCTGCCTATATTTTCACAAATCCTGGGCTAAATAGCTAGCTGCTGGGAAAATTTGTGCAAATCCTGCTAGGAGGGTTGGCTGGCAGGATTGTGCAATCCTAGAGCCCAACAGGCTATCAAAGAGGATTGCAAAATTCCTGGAGGGAAGGTTGGTTGCCCTCCAGAAATGTACAATTTTCAAGGGGAATCTACTAAGCCTGCAATTGGACCAAGTCCTGGTGAGCAACCTATGAGGGGAATGGATCAACTGTGATCAATAGGTTACCCTTGTGCAAGGAAACCTCATGAAGCTTGAGTACTTGATGAAGTAAGACAAAGTGTTGTGCAAGGTTGGTAGGGAGGCTCCAAAACAGGCTAAGGAAAAATTTTGGAGGGTGATTGTAGCCGCTACAACACTTGGTGACACACTAGTAGAAATCCAACTCTCTGAATGGACCTTGTTCATGAAAAGCAAGTCTAACACCCCCGAAAGTATTGTTCAGCTCTCAGCTCATCTTGGCTTCACACTAGCTTGATGTAACGTGTAGCATCTGCTCGAATCTTGGTCGATTGACACACATTCCAAGCTAGGGCAACATAATTGTTTCGATTGGGGTTGAGGAGTACATAGGTGCAGAACCAATATAGTCGTCAGAGTCTTAGTTTCATCTCTGGTGTTGCTCCACTGCCAGCAGGCCTGGATAGTATGCCAATGAAGTCACATAGGAACACAAGCATGGCTCTGCTACCAGTGAGCTTGGTTAGTACCCCGATAGAGTTACTTGCATCACCTCCCTATGTAGGAAGCCTTTCTCTTCTTTCACCTTATTCATTTTGATTTTTGATTTTTTTTTTTTACTTTTCATTTTTTCACTTTTCACTGTGTATAGCACTTATTCATTTCATAGGCGAAAGAGGGATCCCAAGTTATTGAGAGTAGAATAGGTTGTTGCAGCAGAGAAGTAGTTTATTGTATCTCTAATGTGCTTGTTAAGGTTTCCCCCTCACCTTACTCTACTTGACTGAGCTGACAAGGGTTAACCCAAAAAAAATCGACTAGAGAAGGTGACACTAGTTAGCACACAAGCATTGTGTTTTCACCAAGGTTCACTTCGAACAGTATGTGTTTTCCTTCGATGTATCATGGACTAAAAGTAACAAGATTATCATACAAAGGCAATATGATAGATAACCAAGTAGTGATAGTTGTACAAGTCCTCTTGTACTTTACCTAGCTCACTTCAAGAGTCATACATCGTTTCATGCCAAACTAACCTATGAATGAAACAAATGAATGAACTAATAATCAACAAAGCAAAGAAAGAGAATAAGCAAAAATGAAAGCGAAGCAAGTAAACAAACAAGCAAGCAAACACACTCTTTGAAAGATCCACTGTGATAGATTCTTGATTGTGATCAAAATTGGAAGCAAATGGATCACAACCACCACGATCAGAAAAATCAATGAATTCTTTAGCATCCTCATGATTAGATGAATCAAATAGAGGGGTACATGAAAAGTGTATGAACTCATCCTCTGTGTTTCAGGAAAGGATAAATGAAGGATCAATTTCATCTTTAATGAATATCGTATCCTCTCCATTGCTGAATGATGGACTAACATCTGGTGAGTTTTGCAAGTGATCAACAATGGGTGCATCCGTGAATGAAGACACACATGAAAAATCATAGATGGTAGGTTCACCAAAGAGGTGAGGAAAGAATGGAGGGTGCTCGGACAGAAGGGAGTCATCCTTCACTGAGTGTTGATGTTCGATCTCCCACTTATACTCTTCATGAATGACAATGCATGTTGGTTTTGCAACAACAACTCCGTCAGTGGGTTGTTCCTCATTTACAACAAGTGAAGATTCCAAAATGGATGAACATAAGACAACACCATCCGAAGGAACACCTGAGTGTGAAGATGGAGGTCGAAGAAAAGAATGCACATGGGAAATCGAAGGAATCACAACCAAATATGCATGAATATGGAGTGGAGTGATGTTGGGAGAGTGTGAAGGATGAACAGGTGTGAAAACATGATCCTTAACATCACTGGGCGATGGTGGAACTATTGAA
Organism: Pinus tabuliformis; assembly: GCA_031772625.1. Taxonomy (NCBI): domain Eukaryota; kingdom Viridiplantae; phylum Streptophyta; class Pinopsida; order Pinales; family Pinaceae; genus Pinus; species Pinus tabuliformis. Next base: position 567,463,987 of record CM062819.1, on the reverse strand, counting down.
TGATAGGGAGGCAGATAATCCATTGAGATAGTGCCTGCTCCCACATAAGATTGAGCAGTTCCATCAACGAAGAAGGTTGAGCGAGGCTTGATGTCAATATTTCTCTTGGGATGGGCATATTTCTTAAGGTAGTACTTGAACCAGTCCCAGAGATAAGTAAACTTCATCTGGCTCCTCAAAGCTTGAAACTGTAAGTCACGGAAGCATTGCCAAAAACCAATAACAGATTCATGTAGAGCCCTTCGTTGCTGTAACAGTTTCTGATCAAGATGGTAGGGATGAAAATGATAGAACATGTCTTCAATAATATCACAGAAGTGTTCAAATGAGTGCACGTGTCAGCCAGTAGGCTGAGCACCCAATGAAATGGAGATTCACGAAGTGTGAATGCAAGCAGCAAAACAACTTGTTCATCAGTAAACTCATCTTCCCCATGAATCATGGAAAGAAAGTTATGTAAGTGCTCAGGCCAGGCCATTGCACCTTCACCATAATACATGTGAGTGGACAAGAGATCAAAAAGCTTCCCCAAGATGGAGACATCTTCACAATTCATAAAACACCTCGGGGAAAGAAGAATGCAAGACTCCATGAAATATACGGAAAGGTTCACAACTAGATGAGAGGACTTTTCTTGTCATCAGGCCCTCCTTCTAGTGCCAGAAATGTTGAGGGTGTTGTACTCGCCAACATTTCAAGGGGATATCCCCAGTAATATGTCCCAATTAGACCTCAAACTGTTTGGTGTAGGAGTCCTAGCAGTGGGTCTTAAGGTAATGCCTTGACCGCGGTGTTGCATAGAGGCAAGTAGAATAACTCTGCCAGTAGCAAGGGTGTTACTAATGCAGTGAGGCAAGGAAGGTGTATGAGAGGTTCCAACAATTTGAAGGGAGAAGGAGGTGAATGTGAGTTCCATGTTGAAAGGGATCAGTCCCAACTCGGCTATGAACTCACAACACAAAGGACATGCACATCTTCCAACGGAGAATTTCACTCGGATGTGGTAGTCACATCATACAAGGTAAGATAACATGTATAACACTCACAGATCAGTCTAAGATGAGTGTGATGGTTGTTATAGGAAGGTTAAAGTGAAAGGTATGTCTGATGTCCAGTAGAGAAGTCGACACGGGCGATGAAAGCATTAACAACATATGCAACACATTAACAACAAGATAGATATAATTTCATGTGAATCAGTTCATAAACAAGTATGTAAGTTAAACAACACATATCATTAAAGCAATCAGAGCAGTCCAAATGCAATAACAACATATGCATGAAAATGTGATGTCTCTTATTATATAAAGAAGTGTAAGTCACAATCATACAATACATCCATGTAAACCTGCTAGCCCCAACAATGGAATGTTACAGCCACATCCGCCTGCTCCTCCAAAGAGATGTACTAGCTCCATGCAGTGGAGAAGCCAAGGCGCGTTACAAAACTATCCAAGCCTTCTTCAAAATAGTCTTAGTAGAAGCTTGGCTGACTAAAATCCTCTACAATGAGTTATGAGGGACTATTTATAGCAAAGGGTGGGGTGACCCTTGACTTCCCCCATGGAGAATATTCATCCATACATTTAACTGTAATTGGAAACCACAAAGGTCAAAGAGGAGTTGGAATGTATATTCGATTAGATCATGGAAACAGAGGTGAAGTCTATCACCTACCAACAACATATACACCATTAGTATACTGTCAATGTAGGGTAGCTTCTTTAGGATGGTAAGTAACTTCCCAAGAACATAATGTAATAGAAAGTTCCCCATTTGGTATATCAACTTCACACAATGGGAGCCATTTAAAATTAACAACAAGGAATTATATAGGCAATTTTTAAGAGTTTCCTAAAATATGTCATGACACTGGCATTTTTTGGATAACGAAATATTCAGACCCCTTCTTCATTTACCCATGTGTTTTTGTGGGAAATTATGTGCAATAATAGCGGAAGTGACATGTTTCAGAATTTTTTTTTCTTATGATCACTTTAAGGATAACATCTTCTAACAAAGTTTTATGTAGAATTTTTTTTTTTGGTCCATGTCGCCCCCATATTTTTATTGTTGTGATCCATAGAAGCACAATATTGTTATTGTTGTTCCCTTACATTATTATTATTATGTAGACTTTGATTATATTGTGAGCCCTTATTTTTATTCTTGTGTCCATGTAGCCTGCATATTGTTATTGTTGTTCCCTTACATTATTATTGTTATGTAGACTTTGATTATATTGTGACACCTGAGACTCCTATACATACCAATGAGTCCTTCCCATTTGTATCATGTTATGAAACCAGCTCAAGAAAAAGATAGAAAAGATAGATCAATGCCTTAAAATTCAGCCTCTTCGAGGGGGCAACCTCCTTTACATTACATAAATGAACAATTCTTGGATGATTCAAATGACAAAAACTCCTTTCTATATATAGGAGTCTAAGGAGTCACAATATAACCCAGCAGACCTAACAATAATAATATAAAGCCACAAAAATAACAATAGAGGGATTCTATGGTGCATAGTAATAACAATATGGGGACAATAGGGGCACAACAATATTAATAAGGGGTACAACTACAATAGTAATGGGGTAATCACTAGTATTATAGGGACCCAACATGCCCCTCTCCTTCAAAAAAGTGTTGTCCTCAACGCTTGAGTAGTTTTGGATGCTTCTGTATAAAATTCTCATCCTCCCATGTGGAATCTTTAGCAGATAAGCTCTTCCACTTGATAAGATACTCTGAAATTTATCGATTTCATAGTTGTCGAGTTCTTGTTTCTGTGACTGATTCTGGTTCCAATATAATTTTTCCTTCCTCGTCAAGTTTTGGAAATATTCTTTGAACTGGGAGCTTATCGCCTATAACCTTATTTAAACATGAAACATGGAAAACTGGGTGCAATCGAGAAGCTATAGGAAGCTCCAATTTGTATGCCATAGTATTAATCTTTTGCAACACCTTGTACGAATAATACTTTGGTGATAATTTATTATCATTCTTAGCTTGCTTGAGGGACATTTTCTTATATGGTTGTAGCTATAGGAATACCCAATCACCTACATCAAAACTTGTTTCGCTGCGATGTTGATTTGCCTGTTGTTTCATTCTATTCTGTGCCAACAGGAGGTTATCCTTTAAGAGTTGGAGGACTTGTTGTTGATGTTCGATGTGATGTTGAACCTTAGAATTTTCTCTTAAATATGATGTGATGGATGGTGGCTGATACCCATAAAGTGCCATAAATGGGGTCATTTTTGTTGTTGTATGGAAGGAAGTGTTATACCACCATTCAGCCAGAGGCAACCATTTGACCCATTGTGTCTATTTATCAGATACAAAGCAACGAAGATATCCTTCCAAACATTTGTTTACTATCTCATTTTTCCCATCAGATTGAGGATGATAAGATGAGCTATGAGCTAACTAAGTACCAAGACAAGAAAATAATTCTGTCCAAAAATTTCCAGTGAAAATGGGATCTCTGTCACTTACAATAATCTTTGGGTTTCCATGTAGCTTTTGAATTGTTTCCATAAATGCAGTAGAAACTGTACTGGCTTTAAATGGATTTGATAATGCACAAAAGTGTGCATACTTGGTAAGTCTGTCAACTACCACCATGATGACACTCTTTCCCTCAGACTTGGGTAAACCTGTGATAAAATCCATTGAAACCTCCTCCCAACGTTGGCTTGGAATGGATAAAGGTTGTAATAGACCCGGTGTCTTAATTGTTTCAACTTCATTTTGTTGGCAAACCAAACATTCTGCCACAAACTTTTGAATATCTGATTTAAGGCCATCCCAAAAAAAATCCTTCTTAACCCTGTGGTAAGTTTTTAAAAATCCCGAGTGCCCTCCTAAGGGAGAAGTGTGCAATTCCATAAGAATATTTTGTTTTAGTTGGGAATTCTTACATAGGTACAAGCGATATTTGTACCATAATGAATCATTTTTCCAGCTAAATGTATCCGACGTACTAGAATCTTGTTGTAACTTTCGAATAAGTGCCCACACTTCTTCGTCATTCTTCCATTCCTCCCTTGCTTCGTTTATCAAATCTGGTTGGATAATAGAAATGGCGCACAACAATGCTTCCACATCCTCATCCTTTCTTGAGAGTGCATCTGCCACCACATTTTGCTTCCCTTTTTTGTAGATGATTTCAAAGTCATAACCCAACATCTTTGTGACCCACTTTTGTTGCTCTTCAGAGGATAATATTTGTTCTAAAAAGCATTTAAGGCTATCATGATCCGTTTTTACCTTGAAGTGTCTTCCCATTAGGTAGGGTCACCATTTCTTAAGTGCATGGAGTATTGCCAACATTTCCTTCTCATAAATAGCTTTGTGTAAAAAATTTCCCTTGATTGGACGACTTTCAAAAGCAATGGGTCTTTCATCTTGCATTAAAACAACACCAATTCCATTTCCTGAAGCATCACATTCCACAATCAAGGTTTTTGTGAAGTCCGGTGTAGCTAAGACAGGTGCTTGGCACATTTCCTCTTTAAGATGTTCGAAGGCCTTTGTTGCTTCTGGAGTCCATGAAAATCCATCTTTCTTCAATAGTGTTGTTAGAGGTGCTGCTATTCTCCCATAATTCTTAACAAACTTGCGATAATACCCTGTCAAGTCGAGAAATCCTCGTAGATACTTTATGGATGTCGGGATTTTCCATTCCTTAATGGCTTTAATTTTGCTAGGTTCTACCTTAACTCCTTCATGAGATACAATATGACCCAGATATTCCACCTCTTGTACTCCAAAGAAACATTTGGATCTTTTTGCATATAATTTTTTCTCCTCTAATAGTTGTAGCACCCTGTCAACATGTTCAACATGATCCTTCCAAGACTTGCTGTAGATAGTATATCATCAAAAAATACTAACACAAATTTTCTAAGGAATGGTTTGAAAATTGAATTCATCAAACCTTGAAATGTTGAGGGTGCATTGGTATGGCCAAAAGGCATGACCAAAAATTCATAATGACCCTCATGAGTTCTAAATGTTGTTTTCGGAATGTCTTCAGTCTTCATTCTGATTTGATGATATCCTGAACGAAGATCCAACTTGGTGAAGTAAATTGATCCATGTAATTCATCCAGTAATTCATCAATGACAGGAATGGGAAACTTATCTTTAATAGTGAGCTTGTTGATCTCCCTATAATCTGGACACATGCGCCATGATCCATCCTTCTTGTGCACCAGTACTACTAGAGCAGAGAAAGAACTTTGACTCAGTTGAATTATACCAGCCTCTAGCATTTCTGCAACCATACGTTCAATTTCACTCTTTTGGGCATAGGGATATCTGTACGGCCTGATGTTTGGAGGAACACTTCCTGGAATCAGATGAATAGCATGATCATGATCACGAATAGGTGGGAGATCTTTGGGAGTCTCAAATACCTTGGATGATTGTCCAAGACTTTTTGGAGATCTGGAGAAATAGATGATTCCAATGTGGAAACATCTAGCGAACATAATTGTGCAATTACACCTTTTCGTTCCTTTTTTAGAAGCTTTGTCATACCGTTAGAGCTAATTATCTTCCTCGGTTTCCCTGCAATACCCCTTAATTCAACTTCCTTTCCTTCCACAGAAAATTTCATGAAAAGTTCTTGAAAATTAAAAGCTATTGTACCCAAGGATTGTAGCCATTGGACTCCTAATACAACATCAGCACCTCCCATTGGAATGGAAAGTATTGGGCTATTAAATACATATTCTCCCATGGATAGCTTGATATAATGGCACTTTCCAAAGCAATTTATTGTTCCTCCATTTGCAACCATCACTTGACACTCTGGTGCTGGATATAAGAAGCAATTCAATTCTTTTGCTACCTTACAATGAATAAAATTGTGGGTACTTCCTGAATCAATCAACACTATTACCTTTTTCTTCTTGATTTGTCCTTCTATCTTGATGGTTTGAGGAGTGGTAATTCCCGCCAATGCATTACAAGATATGGTCGAATTCATTTGTTCTTCATCTAGGCTTTGTTCCTGGAGTATATCCTCTTCTTTTGACCTTTCTTGCTCCTTTTCTTCTTCCTCTTCACAATCTATGTAGAATAATTTCTTCTCAGCACAATTATGACCTTTAGTGTATTTTCTATCACAACTGTAACAAAGCCCTTTTGCTCTTTTTTCTTCCAATTGTTGTGGTGTAAACCTTATAGGTTGTGGAAGACTAGCGGCAACAACACTTCCGTCTTTATAGTTGTGAGTGGTATGCTTCTTGGTTGCCATAATTTTGCTTTCCATTTTTCTTGCTAACCTGAATGCCTTCTCTAATGAATCAGGCTTCCAAAGGTGAACATCATGTTGGATATTATCCTTTAAAGACCCTATGAACACATCAATCCTATCAATTCTTCTGTGAAAATTGCCCAAGTGATAAATTTTTTTATGATAGAAAAGCCATTGATACCATACAAACTGATTTGGTTCCAAATATAAAGTTGCAATACTGTGTTATGTGTGTGTGTCTATTATGTTTCTTTAACTACTTCATTGTCTATATTATTCACAATCTTTTTGATCTGTTGCACTGAGTAATATAGGAAAATGCTGCACATGAGTCTATAATACCTTAATATTAGTCTAAGATCAGATTTTCAGATCAAGTGGTGTCAGAGCTTTAGGTTTGCTAAGGTTAGACAAGCTTGTGTTGGGTTCTTGAATGCTAACTAGGTCAAACCTCAAACTAGGAGAAGGAGAGATTATTGACACTAATCTAGAGATTGGAAGAGTCTACTCTCAGAGGAGAATGACCAGAGAAGTCCCAATGGAATCAAAATCTTAGTTCATGGATAGTTTCATGGCCATGCGAGCCATGGTGGAAGAGATGTATTGAGAATTTAAGAAGGGTCGAGGTGAAAGCACCTCAACACCCATACAAGTAAAAGGAGCAAAGGAACCTCTTCTAGTTGCCCATTCATAAGGCAAAGGGAAATGGAAAGAGCCTCCTCCATCATCTCCTCCACTATCACCTCCTTCTAGCCCTTAAAAGAAAAAGAAGAAAACATCCTTGATTAAATTAGATGTAAAGTTTGATTTGCCAATTATGATGGAGAACTAAATACAGAAAATCTAGATAAATGGATTAGACAGATTGACGTATATTGCAGGGTGCAAAACATTTATTCAGAAAGGAGAAAGATTCAGCTAGTTAGCCTTCGCCTTGGAGGAACTGCACTAGTGTGGTGGGAAGGTAGGACACAAGCTGATTTGAAGAAGTATGGTAAAATTCTTTCTACCTGGAATGAATTTGTTTCTACCATTAAAAAACAGTTCTATCCTCTACCTTATATGCAACAAGAAATGATGAGTTGGCAAACTCTTTGCCAATTAAAGGGCCAAAGTGTACAAAGTTATACCCATGAATTTAGAAAAAGAGACTTAACTCTAGGCATTTCGCTAGACTCAGTTGAAACTTTGTTGAAGTATATAGGTGGTATACATATCTATTTGAAGCACACCATTCTCATGATTAACCCCACTAGTCGAGATGATGTATTAGTTCAGGCTACACATCTAGAGGCTAGAGGCAAGAATGTGAACCCAGAGATTTGGGGATCATCAAAACCCTCTGCAAGCAAGAACAAGGAAAAGAAGAAGCAAAAATGGAAGGAGAGGAAGGCAAACACTATACAGAAAGGCAAACCTTCATGCACTCATTCCAAGAAGGATGGACACGATGATGAACACTGCTGGCCTTTGCATCTGGAGCTGAAACCTAAGAAGTTCGGTGGTAAGAAGAAGAAGATTGTTGCTGCTATTAAGAAAGACTTGGGGTCAGACTTAGGTGATGAAACAACAGTCACAACCTTCATATTAAAGTTATTTCCAAGCACCAAAAGATTGATATTTTAGTTGATAGTCGATCACAAGTAAACTTGATTTCTGAAACAATTGTAAAGAAGTTGGGCTTACTAACAACACCTCACAAGAAGCCATATCCGTTAGGTTGGGTATGTGATAAAGAAAATCTACAAGTGACTAGACAATGTAAACTTAGGTTTGCTATTGGGTCAACATTTGTAGATGAGGTTGAGTTAGATATAGTTTCCTTGGATATATGTGGTATTGTTTTAGGAAGTCCTTACTTGTATGATATAAAAGCCATATTCTATAGAGCTAAAAATAAGTATCAACTCACTGAAGATGGAATAGAATATATTGTAAGAGCTCATAAACTCAAAAATAACTATTCTCTCATAAACTCAGGTAGATGAAAAGAATTGTAAATTCATGCAAGCAATTTTTACTGATGGTTGTGAAGGAAAAGAACCCTGATAAAACCAATGTATTTGAAGGTGTGATGCCAAAAAGAAAGCTGATTTAGTTAAATTTGTTTTATAATATGTTATCTTATTTCAAGAACCTAAAGGTCTGCCACCCAAAAGGGAAATAGTACATCATATTCATTTCCAGCAAGATGCTCCATTGCCTAACATCAGAATGTACAGGTTATCCACTTTAGAGAATGCAGAAATCAAGAAGCAGGTATAGGAGCTGCTCGATAAAGGGTTCATAAGACCAAGCACATCACCATGTGGATCTCCAATCGTGTTGGTGAGAAAGAAATATGGTTTGCGGAGTATGTGCATTGATTACAGAGCACTGAATAAAATAATGATCAAGAATCGTTATCCTCTTCCTCGCATTGACGATCTATTAGATCAGCTGAAAGAAGCAGTTTACTTTTCCAAGTTATACTTGCATAGTGGCTATCATTAGGTCAGACTAGTAGAACAAGATGCATGGAAGACTGATATCAAAACAAAGCAAGGGTTGTATCAATGGCTGGTTATGCCTTTTGTCTTAACTAATGCTCCTGCCACTTTCATGAGAGTTATGAATGATGTACTCAGACCTTTTATAGATGATTTTGTAATTGTATATTTAGATGACATTCTTGTTTTCAATAAAACATGGGAAGAACATTTGAAGCATGTAAAGCAGACTTTAGATGTTTTGAAAAGAGAAAATCTCTATGTGAAACTGTCAAAATGTGAATTCGGCAAAACATCTTTAAATTATTTGGGTCATATTGTAGGGAGTGGTAAATTGAAGATAGATTCCTCTAAGGTTGAAGTCATTGTGAACTGGCCTAAACCCAAATCTGCTACAAAAGTTAGAAGTTTCCTAGGAGCAGCACAATATTGGAGAAAGTTTATTGCTAACATTTCCTTGATTGCTGCTCCCTTACATGCTTTAACATGATTGAATAAGGTGTTTCACTGGGGAGGCAAACTGCAGAAAGCCTTCGACACCTTAAAAGAAAAAATTAGTACAGCACCAGTACTAGCTCTGCCAGATCTTCAAGGACAATTTTAGATTGAAACAGATGCCAGTGACTATGCCATGGGAGCAGTGTTGATGCAACATGGTAAACCCATATGTTGTCATTTTGAGACATTCAATTCTGCAGTAGTTAATTATCCCACATATGATAAAGAATTGTATGCTTTAGTACTGAGTGTGAAAAAGTGGAAACATTGCCTAATGGGCAAAGAAACAATTATACATACAAATCATCAATTGCTTCAATATTTTCACTCACAAACTAAATTGCAACAATCAAGACACTAGAGGTAGATGGGTTTTCTACAGCAATTTCATCTTGTCATCAGATATAAGAAGGGCATACACAATAAGGTTGTAGGTATGTTATCCAAACCAATCATAAATGCATCTACTATACTTAAGCATAACTCAATAATGCATGGAAGTTACATTGAACAATATGCAAAAGATATAGATTTTAAAGATGTATATGCAACTTTAAGTCATGGCGAACAAGTAGAAGAATTGGATTATTATGTTAAGGACCAACTCTTGTATCATTTGGGAAAGTTATGCATTCCACAAACTGAAAGAGTTAACATAATCCGAGAAGCACATACTTCTCTTATAGCGGGTCATTTTGGTGTAAGTAAAATAGTTGCATAGTTGCAAAGGTTCTATTATTGGCCAAGAATGCATGAAACAGTTTCTAGATATATTAAAGGGTGTACTATGTGTGCTAAAAGCAAGCCCAGTAATAGAAAATTAGGCTTATACACACCACTTCCAGTTCCTTCTTATCCTTGGGAAAGTGTTTCCATGGACTTTGTTGGGGGATTGCCAAAATCTAGAAAAGGTCATGATTATTTATATGTTATTATGGACAAGTTCAAAAAATGTGTATTTCAATACCTTGTAACAAGCAGATTACAGCTGAACAAATAGCGATGTTGTTCTTTTAGCATGTCTGGGTTCCTTTTGGTTTACCCACATCCATTGTATATGATGGAGATTCTCGATTTGTTGGGAAGTTTTGGTCAAGTCCGTGGGAATTGATGGACACCAGATTGAAGAAGAGCACAGTATTTCATTCACAAACAGATGGCCAAACAGAGGTGGTCAACAGGATAGTGATCTAGTTGCTCAGGGACTATTGCAACAAGCATCCCAAGCTTTGGGATGAACATTTGTGTTATGTGCAACATGCTTACAACCGTGCTAAGCACTCTTCTGCTCAGAGATCTCCTTTTGAGACTTGTTTTGGTTTTACACCAAAGTCTCCCTTGGATTTTATCTTTAGTAAAGACATAGTAGTTGATGGACACAATGATGTGGACAAAGCAACCAAGTTCATTGAACAGATCCAGGAAATTCACCAGGTAGTGCAGGAATAGATGGAAAGAAGCTAAGCCAAGCACAATGCAAGGCATGACAAGCATCGAATTGAGCATAGCTTCCAAGTTGGTGATTAAGTCTGGCTGTACGTCAACAAAGATAGAATGCAAGGTGAAGGTAAGATGCTGAAGCCAATAAGGTATGGGCCTTTCAAGATACTTGATAAAATTGGTGAAAATGATTTTTTCCTTGATTTTCCAGCTTATATGCATATCTATTCAGTCGTTAATGCAGAGAACTTGAGGTTATATGAACCTTCATTGATTGAAGATCCCGAAGAGCAAAGTTAGTTGCCTTCTATTGATGATCTGTTGCCTGAATATCTCAATGAGTTGTAGGAAGATATAGTTCTGGACACGAAGGTGAGAACTACGTGCAGAGGGGATGTTGAGTACCTCAGAATTAGACTCAAAGGTTCAAAACCAAGCAGTGCACGATGGATAGAAATTGTACAAGTGAGGAAGCTGTATCCTCACTTGATCGATGCTTGAAAACCAACTTTTGGTGGTCCAAAAGATTTTTCAGTGGGAAGGCATGATCCAAAATGGATCCTAAGAACCCTCTAAGTCTTCAAAATCAAAAAAAGTATCGCATGAGAAAAACCTTTACAAAAGGTAGATTACACTATCAGGAGAGAACAAACATGCAAAATGGTGAAAACGGAGTTTATCGAAGGCTTGGACAACTTTGCACAGGAGCCGTTGGATTTGGTCGATCAACAGTCCAGATCTGATCGGCATATCACAATTGGCGATGGCAAGTAGAGGCTATTGGAGGCTACCATATGAAAGTTGTGATAGTGATCAGCATGATTAAACGAGGACTATTGATCAAGCACGCAGATCAATGGTCCAGATTCAACCGCACTATCGCATTGCTACTATATATATATATATATATATATATATATATATATATATATATATATATAGGGACTTAACTGCAGCCCGAAGGATCAACGATATGCAATTGCGATATCGCAATATTGCATTAGAGCAATACAAAGGAGCGGGGCTGATACAAACGCAAATTGCGATAGCCGGACCCAACAGGATTATGGATGAAATTTAATAATATTTCAAGTCCGGTAAAAGGGTTTTTTCTATGTATTTCACATTTTCATTAAATAAACAAAAAACAAAAGAAATGCAAATGGAGCGATAAAACGGATGCAAAAGGGATATATATACAGTTTTATCTCATTTGAGTTCTGTAATGAGTGGGATTTTGGGTGGGCCTTATGCAGTAAGTGGTATTGGATAGGCTCCACCCGATGCCATCCACTGGCCAACACGTGGCTTGAGAAAACCGCCTTTTCGGGTGGGTAATCTCTATACACCTAAGCCGCCCAAAATGAATCTCAACCATTGGATCAAGATCACTCAGATCAATGGTGGACATGCGATAGCAATATAAAGGTGGAATTGATGGAGCTATAAGGTAGAATTAATAATATTTCAAGTATGGAAAAAGGCGTTTTGGCTGATTTTTATAGTGTTTTTGTGTATTCCTCTGTGTAAACAGAGAATGACTATTTTGTGGATTTCAAAGGCACTGATGGTCCCTTTGTTGGAAATAATACTGAGAGGGGGGGTGAATCAGTATTATCAAATCAATAAAACTTTTTCATTTCCATACTTAGATACATATACGCTACTTCAGTTAATGGAACCCGCGTGTATACGCAATTGCGTCTAATGCAACTAGCGTATATTGAGAATACTTATGATTCAGTTAATCCATTAAATGTTGATCTTTAGTTAGTGCATCAGAACTTCATTAACCATATGAACAGTAAGCAGGTGCAGTAAAACAAAATAGATCATCACACACAAAAAGCACACATGAACACCATGATATAAGGTGGAAACCCAATGTGGGTGAAAACCACCTACTGCAAGTCATCTCTATCTTCCTTTAATAAGAAACTTCATTTTACAATATTTTTGTACTGATGCAGTCTTACACCAGTACACAGGCTTCTACCCGCAGAAGGCTACAACCTTCTCTCGTTCTCCAAACTCTCCTGGATGGGAGCTACAACCCCCTTAGCTCTTGTACTAGCTTATCCATTTACTAGTACGTAGGTGCCTGCCTACTGAATGCCCCAATCTTCACTTGTTCTCTAGTTGCTACTAGAAGGGAGCTACCGCCCCCTTTGCTCTTGTACTAGCTGATGTACTAGTACGTAAGCGCCGGCCTACAATCTCCTTTCATCCTCCAGGGACCACATTTCATACATTTTCAGACTGGATACTCCTAAAGCACAACACTATAATCTGAAGGACACGTTTCATCAAGTTTTCATACTAGACCCATAAATATCATTGAAGCACAAAACAATCAATACTAGCATCATCAATTTCTGAATCACTGAAACACTGAAACCCTGTTAACAACACAGTCAATAGAACACAGAGCAAAACACTGAACTCTGCAACAATATTCAAAACCAATTGTATCATCAAAATCATGCATCAGAGTGCATACAATACTTGGAAGTGTTGAACCAGCGTGTATACGCAACTTACCAAAGTGAACCAGCGTATATGTCATCAATTACTTACTTATAACTTGATGCACTTCCTGACTTCAAACATATCCAGATTATTACATATACAAGGATAATATGTGTGTTAGCACCCAGATCTATTCCATCAGATCACATAAATATGAGTCATTATGATCCTGTTCCAATATTAGTTCTCATCCATCAATACTGAAGCTAAACACAATCAACCAAACAATATATGCAGAATACTGACACCATTAAACTATCATCAGAACTCATCAACAACCAGAACCACCTGTAACTTCAAACATCATAGCTCAAATGGTATACGCTACTACAGTGAACCAAACCTGTGTACATACGCGCTTACACCAAAGCCAACCTACGTACAACTCTATAAATATTCAATCATGACTTGCAGCAATTTTGAACTTAAGTTATACCCAGTTCAGATCATTACATGCGTCAGTATAGAGATCTAGAATAAACATAATCAATCATATAGAGATAGTTCATTTCAAACCATTTGATCTCGATCTATCCTTAGATCTTGTTCTCCATCAACTGGTGATATCCCTTCTTAGCTCATATCAATCAATGCATCATCAACCCATAACCTGCATACTGGATCTCATACTTCATCAGATATTCAAGACTTTTTCAATTCCCATGCCTAATGCTCTTCTTCTCCTTTTATAGTCTTAGTCCTTGCTCAATAGCATGGTCCAAAACCATAACAAACCAATACCATGGACCCAATACTTGGGATCAACATATCTGACGAGATACTATGGTCCAAAACCATAGGTTCAAATACCAAGGACTAACTATCATGGACCAAAGCCCAATGTACGCGCCTTCTCTTGCATGAAATTGCATGTATACGCTTACGCGTCTTTTCAACAACTAACCCGTGTGTATATGCGGCTCAGTCACGATGAACCTGCGTATATATATTTTCTCTTCATTCTTGTAGATTGATGATCAAATCCTTGCTGCCGACCTGCTGCACTATGATCTGTCATCTGTGTGATTTGCCATCAAGGACAACACTTGTCTCATAATGCCAACACCCTTCTTTTACAAAAAAGGTGGCCACCATACTTGAAGACATTTAATAATGATTGTTTAACGTTTAGAGGGTATTTGAGTGGACAGAGGTCGGAAGCTAGAAAGCCCAGAAGGGGAAACGAACAGATAGCACCGAATGGCTTAAAAGTCACTGAATGATAGAGACAGAGGCAAGCAGTGCTGATACAGAGGGAAGATATAGACAAAGAGTTAGAGAGAGAGTCTTAGTACTCAGAGAGACTTGAAGGATTCATGTAAACTCCTGTTGTTTCGTATCTGTTGTGTTGAGATTCAAATTGAGCTCACTTTTGTAAAACTCTGCTCTTGAAGACGTAATAGAGAGGTCAGCACTGAAGGCTGGACCAAGAGACATAGCCCAAGAGTTTTAGGTGAACTCCTTGATTATTTGTTGTGTTATGTGTGTGTGTCTACTATGTTTCTTTAACTGCTTCACTATTTATATTACTCACAATCTTTTTGATCCGTTGCACTATGTAATATAGGCAAGTCCTACACATGAGTCTGTAATACCTTAATATTAGTCTAAGATCACATTTTCAGATCATTTATATTGTTTTGGGGGTTTCTGTTCTTTGATTCCTGATGATGTACAATTTGAACTATGAGACACTGAATTTAAACTTCCTAAATGTGAACCAAGAGCTTAAAACTAGTCAAAATCTAAGTTGAAAGAGGGAAAAACATAACATCTGTCCTATCTTGTTTTCTAATCCTAATTCATGAATCTAATTCTTAAAACCAAAAGGTAAAGTTGTAAGTCATGTTGAAATAAATACAAGGAATGAGATTAACTGAAGTACTTCTAGTTACTCTAACCTTCAATTTTGAAAGATAATCTCCTTGAGATGGAATACAAGCAATTTCTGTACTTCATGATCTAGAAAAAAACTAAATAGAAACATGCAGAATGTAACTGATTGGTTTCAACCCTTATGTAAAGTTAACATTTAACCATTTAGTTTAGGATGGATATCAGCTTCAAATGGTGATAAAAGACATTCACTAATACAGTGTATTGACAACCTGAACTAGGAATTAAATAAATAAAATAGTGAGTAAACTAATCAACAATGCATCCCGATTACTTTCATTCTTACTCTGTTTAGAAACAAAGTCATTTCCTTTATGAAATGGATTGGAGAAAGAAGACTGCACAATTGAATTCTAACATTATGCTACTGATTAGAACTAAAAGAAATCAAACTACAAGAAATCAACCTAAGTTACAAACACTGCCAAAAGCAAATGATGAAATTAAAACTGAACAAAAAAAACAAATGAAAGGAAAACCTCCTTCAATGTAGGGGTTCTCTGCAACTAACTAGGTTGAGCTGCTAACTTAATTCAAAATTCTCCTTCAAATGATCACTATTCAACACACGGCTTTATATTATAAACATGAATAAAAGTCCAAAATTAAAGAGTTGATAAATCTAAACTTAATACATCAAAAACTTTGAACCCCCTCTGGTTTTGTACAACTAGTATTTAAAAGAAAATATTCATAAATGTCTTTCGAGGAAAATTAGCTACAGGTGGTCTACACATATCACAACCGAACTGCGTAAATTTTTTATCAGCTACAGGTGACTTGAATTCGAACAAGATGGTTGCACATAACCATTAACATGGGTGGCTGATTCGAGCTAATGCTTCAACAGAACTGTTGGATTTATTAATTAACGACGAAAGGGTAGACAAAAAGTCCTATTGCTTCTGGGTTTCATATGTTTGACTCCACCTTTGATTGTGGTCTTGAGCTAGTTTTCTTATCGATTTGGGTTGGGTGACTAGGATAGGATCCATGTCGAGATGATTCCAGAGATGCCCATGTGGCTAGTTTCTTCGTTTGACACCTGTAACCTGCCAAACCATGGAAGTAGCTATGGAACACATAGTTAGTTGCAGAATAGGCTACGTTCTGTAGATAATTTGCAAAAACTTATTCAAATAGAAAAAACATAAAAGTATAACATGTCAATCATTTAGTGTCGTCCTTGAGACAAAATATATCATTTATCAGTGATAGGGATCTATCTTTTTATGGAAAAACAAGTGAAAGAAGTGAGAAAAGTTGTCAAGGAGAGGGTAATTCTGAGGTTCAACATACCCCCACTGCAAAATCATTGCATGTCCCCATGCAATTTTTCCAAAAATGTGAACTCTTCTTGCCTATTGCATCTGCTCATACACCTTTGCTAGTACATCTAACTTTCTTCTCTTTCTCCTCTTTGAAGTGACTGCCATCCTGGGTTTCTTCATGAGAAGTCTGTATTTAAGGTTGATGACTATTCTGTTCAAGTTTCTATTCTTCCTATTCAACTTCCTATTCTTCTTGTGCCATAGCCCTAGGTGTAGTTATTGTATTATCATGAATGGATTTATCCAATTTTCTTTGTTGCTTCAGGGTTTCATTTTCTTTCTTGATATGCCTGTTCAATATCTCTAACTTATAGATTTCCTGTTTGAGAGGGTCATTTAGAGGTTCTTGTGGAGTGATAGGTTGTTCTGGATTGGCTGAGGATTCTAGATCCATTGAGGCACATTTCCTCTCCAGTGACTCTATGTAATCATAAATTTGTTGTTACACTGGGTCTATGCCTGGAGATCCTCTACTGGGGCTCCCTTCAAAATACTGTTTATGAGAGTTTTGAGGACTGTGTGTAAAAGGAACATGATGAGGAGATGGTAATGTGGCTTCTTCTTCTAGATTTATGAACTCTGTTCCCTTTGATGATACCTTCTTTACCATACCTCGGAGTCTAGATCTCCTTCTAAGTTGTAGGGGGCTTATGTTCTCCTCCTTTGTACCATTTTTCTCCTTTCCTATCTTTTCATTTCTCTTGATTGTTTCCTAATCTCTATTAATTTTTCAGAGATTAATTGTTCATCATCTTGTTGTAATGAAGATTCAAGTTTGTTTCCAGTAATTCCACCAGCTTTCTTTTTTATCTTCCCTTTTTGCTTGATCTGCTCCTTGATCTCTGTCAAATTTTCAGAGACTGTCTCTTCATCATTTTTTTGTGTGGAGGACTCAAGTTTGCTTTGAATGGTCAGACTGGTCTTTTTACTCTTACTCCTTGTCACGTTACCCTCTTCAGGTGATTCTGGTGCCTCTTGGAAATAGTTTCTTATCAAGAAGTTTTCCCAAGTATCTCCTATTCTTTTCAAATGAAAATCATCCAATATTTTTACCAAACCATGATGGTACATAGTTGTGTCTATGAATTCTATTTTCTTCTGTACATTTGAAGCCATCCTCCTTAAAATATTTAGAAGGAAGAAAGGGAGGTTGATGTTTCCATTTTCTAGAAAGTTCATCAATAAACGTATATGACAGACATACATGCATCCGAATCTCCCTTCATAGGTAATAAATTTTTGTAATATAAAAAGCATGCTTCTCCATTTATTTTTTAGTGCTGAAATAGGAATTCCTTTTCTAAAGATGGTGGCATCCATACCTGGGTTCCTAAGGATTACCTTCCATGATTCACTGTGAAATTCTTTATTTTTGAACGATCTCTCACCAAGTCTTGGCAGTTTTGTAGCCTCTGCTATGTAACATTCTGTTATTGCAAACTTCATGTCTCTAATTTCTACTTATGTACCATCGAATGATCTGGAAAAATATTTTGTGATCTCTTTGTGATAGCCATCAAATTTTTCAATGAAATTGAGCCATCCAGCCTTCTGCAGCATCTCCTTGAGTTGTGGGTATCCTTCCATATATTTTTTCCCTACGAGCTCTGTCCTGACAATGAGTCCCATGGCCTCTGTTTCGTAGATTTTTCTAACCTTCAGAATTACTCTCCTGATCTATGAAATGGACTGAATACAGGTATGGTGGAAAAGAACTATGGGTTTGCGTGTAATAAGTAGACAGTGAGGGTTTCGAGAGATATGAATACGTTGGTCACATCGTAGTTTTGACCGTTAATAGATGGAGTTATTAGGGATTGTTTAAGTACAAAGTATGGAGAACGTAGAAGAGGTGTGGTATGATGAAATTATTATAGACCATTTGGTATTGAATGTGGAAGATGTGGCAGAAATGTGGTATCATGAAGTGGTAGTCATATCAAATGATGACTTGTTAAGGAGACATATGATCATTCATATATACATGACTTATGTTTGTAACTTCTTGTTTGAAATAAATTTTCCATTTTAACTTTAGACCTTAACCTTTTGCTTGATAATTCTTTTAGTGTTGATCCATAGGTACTTTGAGCATGGTTGATCTCCAAAACTTGATTCTTCAGTTTCCCTGCATTCATGATTTATTTGTGAGCTATACAATTGTGTAAAAGCTGATAAGTAAGTTGTAGCTGCAGAATCAGATTAGCTGCGGAATGGAATCAAATTCAGAATGTGAAATATGGATATGGAATATGAGTGTAAAAATAAAATGGAAATGAGCTATGACAGTGAGATGGAATGAAGTGTAAGATAAAATGGAAAATAGGGTGAAATGGGGTAAAACTATAAAAGGATAAAATGTAAATGAAATATGATAGTGAGATGAAGTGGAACTATAAAAAAAATGAAAACAGAATGAGATGGAATGAGATTATGCATTTTCAGACTGTAAAATACAAATGAATGTAGCTATTTGTCACTACTTATTACAGAAAGGAAATGGAAAATATTGGATGTCAGAAATCTCTAATTTTCACCCTGTATTTTCTGTATAAGTATGCCAATCAATGAATGGTTTTCAACCTCATACAATTTATTATTATTATTATTTTATTATTATTATTATTATTATTATTATATTTATCAATTTCTTCTTTAGAAAATAAAGACTAAGTTAGTGGAGAAGAATAATTCTTCTTCACTAGCTTCATTTCAGATTTATTTTGGAAAATCTTAATGAACTCCTATCTTGAAATTGGTTTCTGATATATCTTCAACTAATGACCATTCACAAGAAGAGGTATTTTGCTTCCATCTATTGTCCTTATCTTTACTACTCCGTTATTAAAGAATTCGTCAATCTCATATGGCCCAAGCCAATGAGTTTGAAACTTTCCTTGAAAATCTTGGAACTTTGAATCGAACAATAGTGCCCAATCTCCTACTTGAAACTTCTTCTCCTTAATATATTTATCATGCCACTTATCCCACTATTGTTGGACTATACTTGTTATTTGAACTGCATCTTGCCTAATTTCATCAAGTTCATTGAGTTTCTCCAATCTATGTTTCCATGCCTCTGATAAATCCAGTCCCAATTGGACTGCCATCTTGAAGGTTTTGATTTGAAACTCTATAGGTAATAGGACTTGTTTCCCATAAACAAGTTCATAGGGTGTATGTCCCGTTGTGTTCCTCCATGTAGTTCTATAGGCCCATAAGGCTTCAGGAAGCCTTTCTGCCCAATCTCTTCTATGTAGATGCATAGTCTTAGTGAGAATTCTTTCAATCACCTTATTTGTAGATTCAACTTGACCATTTCCTTGTGGATGAAAGGGAGTGGATTTCTTATTTTTGATCTTGTAATCTTCCATAAGGCCCTCTGCCATTTTAGATGTAAATTGAGATCCCTGATCTGTCACAATTTCTCTTGGAACACCAAAATGAGTGAAGATGTCCTCAAAAAGAAAATTAACTGCAGATTTTTCATTAGCAAAAGGTAATGCTTTGGCCTCTTCCCATTTAGTGACATAATCAGTGCATACCAATATATACTTCTTTTGCTTAGATGGAGGATTTATTGGTCCAACAAAATCTGAGGCCCATTTTTCAAAAGGTTGAATGAGTACTTGAATTTGTAGTGGCATTTCATTTGAAGGAGCAGGTTTCCCTACCCTCTGGCAGCTGTCACACCTCCTGACATATTATTTGGCATCTTTGAAGATGGATGGCCAATAATATCCTAAAGAAAGGATTTTATAGGCTGTCCTCTTGTCAGCAAAGTGTCCACCACATGGCTCATCATGACATGCCTTAGGAATCTCAATCATTTAATCTTAGCTAACACATCTTCTGATCATAAGATCTAGGCCTGTTTTATACAATTCATTAGTGATCCATGAGTATCTTGCACTTATCTGAATGATTTTTCTTTTCTCTCTAGGAAACAAATGTGAAGGCAATTTCCTTGTGACTAAGTAATTAGCAATATCTGCAAACCAAGGAGTTTGAGTAGTCACTACAAAAAGATATTCATCAGGAAACTTATCTTCAACCAGAGTGTCATCTTTGATATTTTGAATTTTGGACAAGAAATCAGCAACTATGTTTTGTTTTCCAGGTCTATCTAGCACAGTAATATTGAATTCTTGCAAGAGTCAAAGCCATCTTGTAGCTCTGCGATTAGTTTCATATCCTGTTATATAATGTTTGAACTAGTTGATTGCATGAACACCAACTAAAAATTCCTTTTCAATTATAGTATAATTCAACTCAGTGGGAGTCAAATTCTTACTTGTATAGTAGATGGCATAGGGAATCAAATCTTTTTGTCCTAATACAGCTCCCAGAGCTGTATCTGAAGCATCTGTTGAAATGTGAAAAGGTAGTTTCCAATTTGGACCTCTCAAGATGGGTGCTTCTGAAATTTTTGTTTTTAAAGCCTCAAATGCTAACTGGCAATTAGGATTCCAATTGAATTCACAACCCTTGGTGAGTAATTTGAAGAGTGGGGATGCTATTTTAGTGAAATTTTCTATAAATCGTCTATAGTATCCTGTAAATCCTAGAAAACTTTGAACATCCTTTTGGCAATTTGGAATTTGGAGATGACTTCGAGTTTAGATTTATCAACTTTAATCCCATCTCCTGAAATGTGATGCCCTAAAACAATACCTTCTGTAAACATCATAAAACATTTTTCATGGCTTGGTGAAAGGTTTTCTTCCTTACATCTTCTAAGAACTTTTTCCAAATTTTCCAAAGCTTCTTCAAATGTATTCCCATAAACTGTAAAGGCATCCATATATACCTCTACACAATCATGTATTAGATCAGAAAAAATTCCTAGTACTACCCTTTGGAATGTTGCAGGTGCATTACATAACCCAGAAGGAAGTACTCGGTAGGCATAGGTTCCCCATGGACACGTAAATGTGATTTTATCTTGATCTTCAGGTGCCACCTGAATCTGATTATAACCACTAAAACCATCCAAGAATGACAAATACTTCTTACCTGATAATGTATCTAACATTGATCTATGAAGGGCAAAGGAAAATAATCTTCAAGAGTAGATTTATTCAATTCTCGGTAATCAATGCACACCCTCCATTTGCCATTATTTTTAGGCACAATCACTAAAGGGGAAACCCATTGGCTGTCTGAAATTGGGTAAATGAGGTTTACATTCAGCAGTTTTTGTAGTTCTTCTTTCACATTTCCCTAAGATTTGGATTCATCCTTCTTTGAGATTATCTGATAGGTCTACAATTTTCCTCAATGTAGATGTGATGTATACAAGTCTTAGGACTAATTCCTTTCATGTCAGTATATTCCCATGCATATGCAACATAATGTTGTTGTAATGTCTTGATTAGCTTTTCCTGTTGTAATTTCTCCAGGTTATTGTTTATGTTCAATGATCTCCCTGGAAAAATTTCAATTGTAGAGCTACCAAATTCTTCCATAGAATAAGGAGACATCTGCCTAGATGACAAATATTCAATATAGGATTTTTGTTGAAATTGATCATATTCATATTCTGGAGATGATTCAAAATTTTCCATTATATTTAAGGTTTGACTATCTTCACTAATGTCTAAAATAGTAAAGAGAGCCCGAATGTCATTTTCATCAAGAATCCATTCTTTGTCATCTATTTTTGTGATTGTTCTTGCTAGTGGATATAGAGTGAATTTCTTTGTCGAATTCCCATCAGAAATATACATATCACCAAATCTATAGCTAATGAAAGCATCAGCTGTGGCCAACCAAGGTCTTCCTAATATGAGTGGATGTCCTCCTAGATTGTTCATTGGGGTTAAGATCATAAAATCAACAGGATATTCCCAAGAATCTAAGGATACTGAAATATCTTCTAACACTCCATCTGATTTGATTACAGATCTGTTTGCTAATTGTAGTAATGTAGGTGTGTAAAGAAGATTAGGAAGCTTGAGTTGTTCCATGGTTTGTTTACTCATGATGCTTATTGCTACTCCTGAATCAATCAATGTATTTGGAATTTCAACTCCATTGATATGTGTTTTCACAATTGGACTTCCTGGATCTACATATTTTTATATGGAAATTTTCCCATCATTATATCTGTTATTTTTCCTACTAGGTGAATTCTTTTTGTTTCCTTTGTTTTTCTTCCTAGTTTCTTTATGCTAAACTCCTTTATTGTTTTAGCTAGGATTGGAATCTCCTTAATGGCTTGTAACAAAGGGATTTTGATACAAACATTTTTCAATTCATCTAGAAAATCATAATTAGGCAACATGATCTACTTTTCTACTCCTCTATCAACTTGTAATCTTTCAGGAAAAGGAGGTGCAGAAGTAGATACTGGTTTCTCAATGATAGGAGTTGAGTTCACTGGTTCTTTCTATTTTTCATTTTTAGTATTTTGGTTTTGGAGAGATGTTCCCTCAAAACTTTTATTGGGCTATAGAGAATCTTCCTCAGAATTGTCTTGTTCCTGAATAACTACAGAAGGCCTTTCTTTTTCTAATATCCTACCAGATCTTAGTTGAACATCATAGAGATCTAGAGGAGTGACCATAAAAGTTGGAAATTGTTGTCCTTCCACCATGTAAGTATTCTGAGGATTTTTATTGTTGGGGTTTGGTAATGTTTGGGCATGTAATTGATTTGATCTCTACTGAAATGGCAGTAAGAGTTGAGGATTTTGGTTTTGTTGTCGAATTTGTTGTGGAAATGGTAATGAAAGATGAGGGTTCTGATTTTGAAGTTGTGGCTACTGATTTTGTTGTGGAATGTGTGGGGGAGGATAATTTTGATATGATGAAGGATATTGATAATATTGAGAAAATATCCCATAAGGATTTTGTACTCCTTGAGCCCAAGGTTGAGATTGAGATTGAGGTTTAGGCCAAGGTTGAGATTGAGATTGAGGTTGAGGGCAAGGTTGCTACCAAGAATTTCAATTTGGTGGGGGCTGAAGATACATTTGATTGTTAAATCCCTGATTTTGTGGCCCCTTCCAAGGTCTTATAGAGACAAAGCAAAGAGGTTTTGCTGAATTTGGAACTGTTTCTTCTTGAAAAACAACCTTAAGACCTAGAATCGAAGGACAACCCTTGATCTCATGGTTTTCTAAGAAAATCATACAAGTCTCTATAATTTTTGCATCCAAAGGGCATTCTCTTAGAGCATGTTTTTTTCTACATTTTGGACAGAAAATAGCTAAAGCATCAGCCTCGATTTTCTATTTGTTTTGCAACTTAAGGGTGTCTATTTGCTCACTAAGGCTCCCTAAAATATCTGTTTTGAATTCATCAAGCATATTACCAATTTTGGCCTACTCACTAATCCAGTTGCAGATTTATTTACTCTAACAAGAGAAGGATCTCTTGGACCTTTCCCAGTTTTAGATTTCCCTCTTGAGACATGAACACATAATTCTCCTATGTCATTTAATGATAGTTGAGAGATATCTCCCTTCCCCATCATGTTAAGGATATCTATCCACTCATCTCTAATGGCTTTTAATAAAAAAGCTTTTAAGGTATCTTCATCTAGATTTTCCATCTTTTCCCTTTTCAAATTATAGTTGAATCTCTCAATTAAATCCTCTAAATTTTCATCCTCTCTTTGCATCATTTCG
Source organism: Pinus tabuliformis (assembly GCA_031772625.1). Classification (NCBI taxonomy): domain Eukaryota; kingdom Viridiplantae; phylum Streptophyta; class Pinopsida; order Pinales; family Pinaceae; genus Pinus; species Pinus tabuliformis. The sequence continues at coordinate 567,439,894 of CM062819.1, read as the reverse complement.
AATACTTCATCTTTGTGATTGGTAGGCATGCAATAATCCAAATACCTATCCAAAAACACTTTTTTCATGTCATTCCATGTTCGAATGGACTAAGTGAATAATCCCATGAACCACTTCAAAACAACTCCTTTCAGTGTTGAAGGGAACAATTTATGTTTTTGAGAGTCTTCTAAATAATCATAGGTTCTGCACAAGACTTCAAACTCAAATAAAAATGTTTCAGGATCCTCACTTTTTAACCCATGGAAATTTGGGAGGATGGAAGGTGAGATATTTTTCATTGTGGCATTTGTTTCTTCATCCACTATAGGGAATCTGAATGAATTATCTATTCCCTATTTCCTCTACCTCCTCCTCGACCCCCTCCTCCAAACAGTGTGAATTCTACATCCTCTCCTTGTTCTTCCATTATAGTTCTTCAAAGCCAGTATAAGGTTCAACCTGGAAGGTTACTTTCTCTTCCTCTTGTTCTTCTATTAATGGGATATGGGAGAGAGGTTCTACTTATTCTTCCTTACCAGGTATTCCTAATTCTTCAACTAAAATGTGCTCCCCTGTGGAGGTGAAAAAGGCTACTTCTATTGTTGGAGACCCAAAATTTTTCTCCTCTGGGACTGCCTTGGTAGATGAAGTAGGAGATTCTTTTGATTGGATTTCTGACCTTAGAATTTTAGGAGTTCGATGGCCGGGAGTATGAGCTTGAGATGGAGGTGTATCTCTTCTTGTTCTTGGTGGAGTAGGTGGTGTTGTAGGAATTGAACTCCTATCTCTAGCTATAAATCTACCACTAGAGTCTCTTTCTCTATGCATTTCATTTTTATTTTTTTTTAATGTAAGAGATAAGGTTACCTAAATACACTTCCCCAACAATGACACCAAAATGTTTATTCAATTTAGTGTCCTAAATTGCTTTGCATAAATTATTAATCGAGGTTCGTAAGCTGATGAAGTGTAGTGCATTGTATGTGCTTAGTTAACCCTTCTTACTTCGTTGTTTTGTATTTTATATAGTTTTGGGGGTTTTTGTTCTTTGATTCCTAATGATGTACAATTTAACTATGAGAAACTGAATCTAAACTTCCTAAAGGTGAACCAAGAGCTTAAAAGTAGTCAAAATATAAGTTAAAAGAAGGAAAAACAGAGCATATGTCCTATCTTGTCATCTAATCCTAATTCATGAATCTAATTCTTAAAACCAAAAGGTAAAGTTGTAAGTCATGTTGAAATAAATACAGGAGTGAAATTAACTGAAGTACTTCTAGTTACTCTAACCTTCAATTTTGAAGATAACCTCCTTAAGATGGAATACAAGAAGCTTCTGTACTTCATGATCTAGAAAAAAACTAAATAAAACATGCAGAAGGTAACTAATTGGTTTCAACCCTTATGTAAAGTGAATGTTTAACCATTTAGTTTAGGATGGATATTAGCATGAAATGGTGATCAAAAACATTCACTAATACAGTGCATTGACAACCTAAACTAATAAATAAATAACAAAAATAGTGACTAAACTAATCAACAATGCATCCTCATTACTTTCAATCTTACTCTATTTAGAAAAAAAGTTGTTTCCTTTATGAAATGAATTGGAGAAACAAGATTGCACAATTGAATTCTAACATTATGCTACTGATTAGAACTAAAAGAAATCAAACTACAAGAAATAAACCTAAGTTACAAACACTACCAAAAGCAAATGATGAAATTAAAACTGAATAGAGAAAACAAATGAAAGGAAAACCTCCTTTAGTGTAGGGGCCCTTTGCAACTGACTGGGTTGAAGCTGCTAACTTAATTCAAAATTCTCCTTCAAATGATCATCAGTCAACACACGGCTTTGTACTATAAACAGGAACAAAATTCCAAAAATACAGAGCTGATAAATCTAAACTTAATACATCAAAAACTTTGAACCCCATCTGGTTCTGTACAATTGGTATTTAAAAGAAAATATTCATAAATGTCTTTCGAGGAAAATTAGCTACAGGTGGTCTACACGTATGACAACCGAACTGCGTAAATGTTTGATCAGCTATAGGTGACTTGAATTCGAACAAGATGGTTGCACAAAACTATTAACAAAGGTGGCTGATCCGAGTTAATGCTTCAATAGAACTGTTGGATTTATTAACTAACCATGAAAGGGTAGAGAAAGAGTCATATTGCTTCCGGGTTTCACATTTTTGACTCCACCTTTTACTGTGGTATTGAGCTAGATTTTTTATCGATCTGGGCTGGGTGACTAAGATAGGATCCATGTCGAGACGATTCCAGAGATGCCCATGTGGCTGGTTTCTTCGTTTGAAACCTGTAACCTGCCAAACCATGGAAGTAGCTATGAAACACACAGTTAGTTGTAGAATAGGGTGCGTTCTGCAGCTAATTTGTGAAAACTTATTCAAATACAAAAAACATAAAAGTATAACATGTCAATCTTTTAATGCCCTCCTTGAGGCAAAATCTATCATTTATCAGTGATGGGGATCTGTATTTTTATGGAAAAAAAAGGAAATAAGTGAGAAAAATTGTCAAGGATAGGGTAATTCTGAGGTTCAACACTACTTTTCACATTCAAGTGAATCTCCATTTTCCTCAAGAAAAAAAACATCACTGTGTTTTCTTTATGCTTCTCCAATGTCTTCTTAAGAATATCACTTACTCTCATCTTATGCAATGTCTTCTACTTATCATATTCAAATAACCTAATCTCCTCTTTCTTTTGCAATCACACTTGTATTCTTCACAATTTTGCTTTAATTAAAAATAGCTTTTACTAGCTCTGATACCACTCTCACGCAGGCTCAACCCGCAATACCCACAGTATGCATATAGAATGCATAATATTATCTGTCCCAGGAATTACAAAGACTTTCCTAGTCAAACCATCATAAGCTAAGGTTTAAGGCCCCTTCATTTAACTCATGCAGAACACATTTCATTAGACTTTCTATAGTCTAACCCTTCATCAATCTTTCTATCGGGACTTTATAACTCAACCCTTCATCCTTTTCTCGAAACCTTTCAACTCAATAGAATATGCTTTCGGAACTCCCGACTTGCGATATGTGATTGCCTTTCGCCACCGTTGATTTCATTCATTAGATAAACAGCTCTCATAATATCCATCACATCAACATGTTCTTTCATCGCCTCTCATAAGCGACGTCCGACAATACAACCAGACTTCAAATAAATTTAAAGCCACGCCTATAACCTCTTCAATTTCACTCTCCACAAATCCTTTTTGCTTCATCTCCACCATCGATCTTACCTTCAATTTGATGGCTACACTTTTTCCCGATCAACAAACTAACCTGATGCTTTATAACCATTAATCAAGACCTACTTTATTCGACGGTCCATAGTGATATCGGGTGGATCACTTGCACAACATTTAATGCCTTTACGGAGCTGATGAGAGTTATAAACCCTCGATCTATAAAAGTTTCGGTCCTCCCTTTTAGTTAAAGCTCGGTCTCTTTACGGCCTGATATCCATTGGATGATGAGGCCTTTAAATCCTATGATATGCGACCCTTCAACTAGTATGTAGATTATCAACTCACTTAATCCCATAGTTGACTGTGACATGAACATTGACTTTTACGATTGACAATCAGCATTCACTATAGGACTTCAACCATGATCAGGTCTCCTACACATTCTCTACCCCCGCTGTTCTTTACTTGTTTTTATGTCATTTCTTCAATGTCTTCCTGTGGTTTCGACTTTCTTCATGGTTTTTGTCCTTTGCTGTTCTGCCACAACTCTCTCCTTAATTTAACTCCACTCGCGCCTTAATGCTCTTCTACCTTCACTGTAACACTAAAGGCTTCCTCTTGTACTATCGATGTGTATAAAACCGTAACGCAAGCTCTATGGTTCTCTACTTGAACCTCTTGCTAACTAACAATTCTACCCAACACTTATTTCGCTGGAATTATTATCTCTAAGACAACTCTACCCACAATCACAACTATGGAGCTTCCTCAACAACTTCTACCCAACCACAGTTGGAAGTTGTTATGTTACTCTTCTCTATTTTTCACCTATAATTCTGTCTGAACTCCACTTGCATATATATACGATGTAGAATCTCTAATTCACACACAGATTAAAATTAACTTACTCCATACACACACATAACTCAAAATTGATTTGTTTGTATTAATAAACATGTATTTACACAGGAACTCTTTCCTGGGCCTGATCTTTTGTATCAATGGCCTTTTTTCTCCTACCTATAGGCTTAAACTCTGACTGACTCACTCACCAACTACTTCTAACTACTCCTCCAACTACTAACTCTCTACGCTTTTTAGGCTTACATTTATACAGAAGGTTCTATTGAACTAATTCTGGTTCAGATCCTTAATTTGTTGAACTAACACCTGAAAATATTCTAAATCTGCTTTTAACTCCTAATTATCCCTAAGAATCCTCTCTAGCTCCTTGAATCACGAAACCACTTTTTATTCCAAGACTTACAATTGATTTCTAACTCTCTCATCATCATTAATCATCCATGTTCTTCTACATTCGAGAGAATTTACAAATATCCTCACAATATCTAATTAATTCCTATCCTAATAACTCAAAACATTAATGATTACAGACATAAGAATCCAACTTCCTTGGAAACACAAGACCCCCTAAGTCAACTAAAACATAATGAAATTGTTGAGATGAATGCTCATGCATCAAAGTGGGTGGAGTGAGGCTAAACAAATCTACAAGTAACCCTTATATTGTTATATTGATTCTCTGCCCAATAATATCAAAACTAATACGACCAAACAGATCTACAATTAACCCTTACATTTTTGTATTGATGCTCTGCCCAATAATGTTGAACTAATATGATTGCAAGTCCTTACATGAGCGAGAAGGGGTGTTGTTGAACAACTTCCCTCCATTGTTTACCTTTCCATTGGGTGGAAAATTTGAACTTGTACGAAGCTTTCCTATGCAGAAAACTTTGCATGAACAAAGTTTTTCACATCCTTCATACATCCTTCATAGGTGTGAAAAAATTCTACAATACATACACCTATCATAAAATTTATCGATCTTTCTAATTATTATAAATGTCAAAGGAAAAACTACCTGGCTCACATCAAGGATCAATGTGTTTAAGAAATAATAGTTCTTTCTCCCCTCGAATAACATCAATATCGAAACTTGGTCCACGATCTCTATTGGAACAAATTCCCACATCTTACTATGCTCAACTCTATTGTGAGGCTTCACTGACATTGTCATTATATGTGTGATGCCAATGTAAATTACAGAGAGATAGAATATGAGGTTTGTGACAGTGGACAATAGTTTTGGAAAGTGGGGCTCTCTCCAGAAGGGTCAGGTACTGCGAGTAAACACAAACGAGGAGTAGGAAGGAATAGGTTGAATGCTAGGGAAAGTTGTGAGCACTTGCTTGGAACTCCAACCAACTTATGTGACCAGAATAAATCTCATGTTAAACAGGCTTGTACTTATTTTAGCAATACATGAGCAACATAGTCATCAACGGAAAATATACAATGGTTACGTTGTAATACCACAACTTAGTCTAAGTACATACAAGGTTAATGGCTATATCTACTAGCCGTGTGATCAAGAGTATTTATCATGGAGTATTGATATCCTAGTGGGAGCTTCTCTTGAACTAGTCTTACTTATTTCTAGCACATAACCTAGTAATGTTATAACTCTGAATGGATTACTAATAGCTGGGATGGTGGAACAATTATTCCTCATATTATTTGGGAAATTCATACCTTGGCATAATTGAGTGTGTGTTAATTATGCGTCTTGGTTGAACCAGTACATGGATTACTAGCATATTAGTATTACTTGCTATATAATACAAGGGTTACTTAAGCTAATACGAGTAATTACATGACCTAATTAATCATTAGAGTCCAGGATTTACCAGCATGGCATGTGCTGTCACCAGTTATAACCCTGGACTGAGTCACCATTCCTACTCTTTCTAGCCTATCTGTTCCATGTACTCTATGAACCACAAGGGTTCGTGGAAAACATCCCAAAGATCATGTATTGTGAACCATGAAATTATGAGCACATTGCATTGCGTAGTCCTCCGCATCCACATTGCAATTAATGAGGAGGTTCTTGTGTAAAAGTTCATTGTGCAGGACCTCTGCTGAATGGACTTCTGCATAGGCATGGACTTCCGCACTCATATTCATGCAACGTTAAGCAGCTATGCTCATCCCATTTCGATATGTGAAATCTATATGTATGAATTAGAAATCCATACTTAATCACTTAATAATGTTTGTGAATTCGATGGTGAAGGGGTTAAATTTAATAACTTCTTGCCAATTGAAAACGAGAAATCTATAACATGATGCAAGTCGCTCTTTTTGCTTAAATCCACGAAACCTCACAATTGAATGAAACTTTGAGTCTCTACATATCGTCTCAATCATGTATCAAATTGGATCACTTAGATCTAAGAAACTGTAAATAAATCTCAATAGCTCTTTTTATTCATTTTTGCGAACATCAAATTTGATCTCTTAAATCTCCATCAAACTTGTCAATTGTGTGTCAAACTTGCTCACTTATATTGGTGAAATTTTTGATAAATTCTATATAAATTTTCAATCACTTGTGCCAACATCAAATTTGATGAATTAGTTCCAATTAAATATTTCATGTTTGAGCAAGTGGTTGTGATGGAGAACCTAGTTTTTTATTTCCACAGATAAAGTTAACTTTCTATTGGTTCTTCTCAAATATGTGATTTGGACACACCATGCACATGTGGGTGTGAAGAATCTATGACGAAAATTAATAGTGTTAATATTATGTAGGAGTATAGCATGCCCAATGTCAAAGTGGTATCATAGTGTTCCATGGGCTAAAGAGTAGATTCTAAGCCAACGATCAGAGCAATATTTTTCCAAGATGGTATTCATAGTTTGGATGAAATTAATGATTTAAGCATACATTGTGCCGAAGCAAGGTCACAAATAGTATGAACCGAGGATCTTATCAAATATTAAATGGTTACAAACTCAACAATGTAGCAAAAATTTTAAATAACAAGCTGGTAAGTAGCTACTTCAGTTGTGTCACTTTTGGTGGATGTATACTTATAAATTGATGGGTGTTAGTTCATTAATACTTTTAGGAGATTTGGACTGAAGCTATGTATGAAACTTGTATCTAGAAAGAAATCTAGTGGTGGGAAGATAAAAGGATGTGCATGTAAGAATTCATGGATAGAAATGCAATGGTCAAAAGAATGTGATGGTTGCCTGCAATTGATTTGTTGTGCCTTCAAATCCACGTGCATGTAGATGAGGAAAGAGACTGATTGTTTGAATATCCGGAGATGTAAGGCACTTTTCCTTGTGGCCATGGCTCCTAATACTATGGCTTAACCAACAGTCTTATCCTCACCTCTAAGTGCTTTTTGTGTATTCAAACTCAATCATATATCAACTAACTATTGACGAAATAGTACAATTGATCATCATATGTACAGAGACTAGTTTATATAGATTCCCATTCCTGTGTGTGCGGAGCACGCTTTCACACTAAAGTGTGAAGCCTTCCCACTCCCCCCTCCCATTTCTTTAGAAACCCCATCCTACTATTTGATAACACAATCATATATATAATGTACTATCTCGAGATTCTAAACTACAATTTGTTGATCGTCAGTAAAAACCTATAATTCAACTTACCACTAGATTGCTTTCTTGTAATGCTTGTGAAAATGGCAATGTTTTCTAGTTGTAGATCTGGCTTTCTATTGTATTTATTTGTTACTAGGCTATAATGATGATGAGAACCTTGATTTCAAGTTTGTATGGCCCTTATGGGTTGGGCCACACACGTGATACAACGACAATGATAATGGGAACGAAGGCTGTATGGCGGAGAAAATCGAGAAAGATTCCCTCAGTTTGGATTAAGTCTTGGAGTCCGAATAAGATTTATACCAATAAGCTATTACTTCATTATAGGGGCCACCACCTAATATTTTCAATGTGAAACTCAAAATTCATTACGCAGAGGTCCTTATGTTGAGGACCTCAGCACAATGAGCTTCCACACAGTGACAAGATTTAATGGTTCTTAATTTTTATAAATGATGTAAGGCATGATACTTAGAATCTTAGGAAAGTGAGGTATACAATTCTTAGATGGGCATTAGATTTGCTTATTTCCTCCCTTGTCAAAGCTTCTTTTCTCCCTTATTAAAGCTAGTCAATTTTCAGTGGGAAAGGTGTTTACTTTGTTCCAAAAGTAGCACACTTACTGATTTATAGTAGACATAACTCCATCATTCACTTAGTAGCTTGCCTCTCTTGTTTAAGTTATTTACTCCATAGAGGAAGTCCTTTCATATCTGGAGTAATTAAAGGAGGAGGTTAGAAAATTTGGATGGGATTGGAATAAGCATAGGAACATGTGTTGATGTACCAGATTGGCTAATGCTCCCAGGTTGATGTGATGTATTCTACCAGTTGAAGGCTTGACCAATAACACACAAACTAGGGCTATACCTTTCCTCAATTCTAGTTATTAATGTAACACCCTCTTCCCACACTTACCCAAGTTCACCATTCCACCGGTGTAAATATGTGAAGAAGAGTTAATGTGATGTGACTCAGTCTCCTAATTATAGTTAAGGAAGTGGAATCGATGGACTAAAACCATACTAACCTTCCTAAGGAGCTACAGGACCCCCAATAACCAAACAACCACTTGAGGTTCCCAAACCCTGAGTTAACTTTCTTTTTCACTAACCTAAACTTTGTGTTGTTGCCATGATAAGGCAAGCTAGTGAGTGTAACCTTCTAGTCACTCCCATAATCTTGCTTCTGAGCGACTATAGACTAAGTTACTTAGTCTTGTGCTAGTGACCATGTGATATGAGCCACTTTTTTAGGGCTAGGATCCAAACCTCTGCCCAATACTTGATGAAACTCTCAAAATGATAAATGACATAAGGAAAAAGCCTTTAATTCAAAATTTGATCAAGGACTTAGCCTGACCCATCATATCCATGAGTGACATTTTGTCAAACACATCATGAGCATGTAATCTACAGGTCATAATTACACATCTTAACATAGGGGTAGCATACTTATCTGATAATCGACAAGAATTACTAATGTCCTCTATTGGGTCATCCATTCAATAACCATTTTGTTGTAGCCTCTACAACAACCACTCCAAAATTTTCAAACTCTTCTAAATTTTGGAGCCCCTCCACCTTTTCCACAACTACCACCCATCCTTAGAGTCTATTCGGAAGCCGAGAAACCCCAGAAAGGTCTAGAAAAGACTCGCCTCTATTTCATAAGCCAAACCAAGTCACACAAGTCACAAAGTCACACAAGTTCCAAAGGTCACACAAGTCACATAAGTCGTCGGTTGCATAGGTCGCAGGTCACATCGGTCGCAGGTCACATAAGTCGCATAAGTCACAGGTCGCATAGGTCGCAGGTCGCATAGGTCGTAGGTCGCATATGTCGTAGGTTGCATAGGCAGAAGGTCGCATAGGTCACAGATTGCATAGGTCGCAGGCCACATAGGTCGCAAAGGTCGTATAGGTTACACTAGTCGTAAGGTCACATAGTCGCAGGTCGCATAGGTCACAAGTCACATAGGTCGCAAGGTTGCATAGTCACACCTCCAACCACTCAACTATCATGTGACCCCGCGACCCCGCGACCTTTTGAGTTGCAAATTCACAAAGTTGCAAAGTCGCCTTCATTACCATCAGTCCCTCGTGTGACTATGTGACTCCGTGACTCACAAAGGTCGCATAGGTCACATAGGTCACACAAGTCACAGGTCACATAGGTCACAGCTCACATAGGTCGCATAGGTCACAGGTCACATACGTCGCAAAGGTCATAGGTCGCATAGGTCACAGGTTGTATAGGCTATAGATCGCATAGGTCGTAGGTCGCAGAGGTTGCAAGTGGCATAGGTCGCAAAGATCGTACAGGTTGCACAGGTCACAAGGTCACAGGTCGCAGGTCGCAGGTCGCAAGTCACATAGGTCACAGGTCGCATAGGCCACAGGTGGCATAGGTCGCAGGTCGCATAGGTCGCAAAGTCATGTAGTCGCACCTCCAACCGCTCAACTATCATGCAACCTCGTGATCCCACGACCTTCCAAGTCGCAAAGTCACAAAGTTACAAAGTTGCAAAGTCACATTCATTACCATTAGTCCCCCGTGTGACTATGCGACTCCGCGACTCTCAAAGGCCACATAGGTCGCATAGGTCGCACAAGTTGCAAGGTTGCACGAGTCACAAAAGTCACACACTAACCTATATCAGGCCCTGCGACCCATGCGACCCCACATGCGTGATCTAAGACTATAAATATAGGCCTCAACTGGCCATTTACTTAGTACCTTTGCAAACAACACAATGCAACAATGCCCAACATGTACGACAAGGATGAAAAGGAGTGTGAAAGGTGATATAACAATGATAATCTAACCACTCAAGGAAAGAAATAATTGATCCCAAGACATGGAACTTATCAATGCCTAGATTTGTGACCATGAAATTGCAAGAGATGTCAAGGCCACGAATTTTGGCTCATATTAATTGTTGAGCCCTAAAACCACATCTCTTCTACACACTTTCCTAGACTTTTTCCCCCACCAGTGCCTCATAAGCTATCAAAAATCATTACATATTGATTCTGTGAGTTCATTTAAGTTGTTTTATAACTATATTTTTGTGTTTGCTATTTGACTTAGATTTTTCTTTTCAGCTGCAGAATGCAGCCACTTTCCATAGCTAACTTGAGATTCCGCAGCTATCTTTGTTGATCTCTAGGTTACAAGTGTCAGCAAGCAAAACAAGGCATGTGGGCAGTTCAGAAATGATCTAGACATGGACCAGGTACTATTGGTTTAGCCAGATTCGTAGAGGAAAGCCTTGGTCAAACAGTGGTCAAACGAGGAGTTCTATGGCAAACAGGTCTCTGTTTTCAACACGTGAAGGGTCCAAGACCGTTCCTAGATACATGGATCATTTTGACAGCTATAGACTGCCTCCACAATGCAAATCCAATAGCCACCTTTTGGTAGATTGAATGATCATGGCAACCAACATGTTAAGCTCACGGGTGTTGTCTTTTTACGTGTCCTCCACTGAAGGTGTTCCATAGGAAAAACAATTATTTAATTTCCTTTATAAATAACACATTTGCAAATGCATGTAGTTAGTTTTTTTTATGTAGTCTTGCTATTAGTTCATGTACTATGCCGTGACATTGGTCCTACTATTGTAACGAGAGGATCCTTCCTCTGTTTTGCAATATAACAAGACTCTGTTTTATATGGCTGTGTGAGCGTAATTTTGGACTGACAGCGTGTTAACCAAGGCCGTGTAGAGGGCCCCTGTTGGCTAAGGTTTCGTTTCTTTATTTTTGTAAAGTTTTTATATGTTTTTGTCTTATTTCCATTGAAGATATTTCATAGTTTGTTCACCTGTGTATATTTCATATTTTAGTTATGGTGTTAATGTTTCATTCCTGTACATGATTTTCCAAGCATTGTATATTTTTGCTAACACTGATCAGTGTGTTTCAGGATAGGCTAGGCTCGGGCATTTTCATACAACTTTTTCAATAAATAGTGACATGAGATTGGCCTCTCTGATGACTTTTTTTTCTTAGCTTTCAATTTCAGTTATGCTTTGATTTCAGTCTTATTCATTTGCTGTTGATAGTTAGTTTAGATATCAAATTCTTCATGTCATTTAACGTTATCTCCAGAGCCATGGCTTAACCCCGAAAAGCTACTTGGAAAGCTATCAGATTATGAGTGAGGTGATTTGATTTTACTTTCATTTCTACAATTAGATATTAGGTTCTTCATGTTATTGACGTTATCTCCAGAGCCATGGCTTAACCCCAAAAAGCTACTTGGCGAGCTATCGGACTATAAGTGAAGTGACTTGATTTTATTTTCATTTGCAAATAGGTAATTTAGTTATCAATTCCTAATGTTATTGACGTTATCTCCAGAGCCATGGCTTAACCCCAAAAAGCTACTTGGCGAGCTATCGAACTATAAGTGAAGTGAATTGGTTTTACTTTTATTAGTTTGCAGTTTTTGATTTGTTTGAGTGCAATAGCTTAACTTTTATTTCTATATTTAGATGAGCAGCAGAGATAGTGATTTCATGATCAATAGTTTATCATTTGTTTGATTTGAATAGCTGCACATTTACATTCTTGTTCAAGTACTAATTTCATCACTAGTATGTTTTGAGATCCATTGAAGTGTTAAGCTCTAGAAGTCATCATAAAGGACATAATTGCCTTAAAATCTATATCCATACTTGCCTTCTAAAGTATTCTTAAAACTCAGGAATAGGATTTCCATTTGCATTAGGAGACAAAACAAGATAAAACCCCAAAAACAAAATAAAATTGAAAACAATAAAAAGTAAGAAAGAGGTTGTCTTGCACATATAGTGCACTACACTTCATCAGTTTACGACTCCCAGATTGATAATTAATGTAGCAATTTAGGACATACTAAATTGACTAAACATTTTGGCACCATTGCCGGGGAAGTGTAACTAGGTAGCCGATCTCTTACAAAAAAAAGAAGGGAAAAATTGATAACTTCTTGAAGTATGCTCTCCTCTTGCACCTAGTGTGATATGGAAGATCAAAAAAGAGAGTTATTAGTTCAATAATTTCTTGATTGTGCTCTTTTCTTGCACCTAGTGTGCCCTGGAAGATCAGAAAGAGAATTATTAGCCCAACTTAAAAATAATAAATAAATAAATAAAAAGTAAAAAATGACATGCATAGAGCAAGAGGTTCTAGGGGAAGGTTTATAGCTAGGGCCAAAAGTTCGATTTTCACAACTCCAGCTACTTCAAGGCATAGACAAGATACACCTCCATCTTTGACTCATACTCCCAACCTTAGGATTCCTGGAATTCAAGGGGCAGTAGCTAAATTAGGAGATTCTCCCACACTATCTACTAAATATGATCTAGGAGAGGAACCTTTCTTCACTTCTACAGGGGAACATATTGTAATCAAAGAAGTAGAATCACCTGAAGAAGAGGGAAAGGGAGAAACTCTCTCTTGTTCACCATTAATAGAAGAACCAGAATACTCTGAGGAAACTATCATGACAAAGGAAGTAGTAGATGGATTTGGAGGAGGGGGTAGAGGTAGAGGAAGAGGAAATAATGGAGGAGGTAGAGGTAATAATGGGGGGAATAGGGAAGGAGATAACTCATTTGGATTCCCTATAGCCAATGAGGAAACTCATACAACAATGAAAAACATTTCACCATCTATCCTCCCAAACTTTTATGGGTTGCGAAGTGAGGATCCTGAAACATTTCTATTTGAGTTTGAAGTCTTGTGCCGAACCTATGACTATATGGAAGACTCTCAAAAACTCAAACTGTTTCCTTCAACATTGAAACGAGATGCTTTGAAATGGTTCATGGGATTAGTCACTTAATCTATTAGGACTTGGAATGATATGAAACAAACATTTTTGGATAGATACCTGGATTATTGTATGCCCACCAATCATAAGGATGAGGTATTCAAGATGATGCAAAAAGAAGATGAAAACTTGGAGGATTTACTTGAAAGATTTGAATACAACTTAAAGAGAGAAAAAATGAGTAATTTTGACAAGGAAACCTTGAAAGACCTTCTATTGAAAGCCATTAGATATGAATGGATAAATATTTTAAACATGATGGGGAAGGGAGGCATTTCTCAACTTCCACTTCGTGACATAGCAGAACTATGTGTCCATCTCTCAAGGGGAAAATCTAAAACTGGAAAAGGGCCGAGAGATCCTTCTCTTATTAGAGAAAACAAATCTACAACTCGATCGATAAGTAGGGCAGAGATTGGCAATATGCTTGATGAGTTAAAAACTGATATTCTAGGGAGCCTTAGTGAACAACTAGACACCCATAAAATACAAAACAAGTAGAAAGCAGAAGCTGATGCCTTGGCCATATTTTTTCCAAAATGTAGAAAGAAACATTCTCTAAGGGAATTCCCCTTGGATGCAAAAATTGTAGAAACATGTATGATTTGCTCAGAAAGTCATGAGACCAAGGATTGTCCTTCAATTCCTGGGCTCAAAGTTGTCTTTCAGGAAGATCCAAATACAGTAGAGTCCCTTTGTTTTGTTTCAAGAAGACCGTGGCAGGGGGAGAAAAATCAAAGATTTAACAATCCTATGAACTTTCAGCTCCCGCCAAATTGGAATTCTTTGCAACAACCTTGGCCCCAACCTCAAAACCATACCAATCATGGGCACAAGGGATGCAAAATCCTTATGGGAGATTTGCTCAATTTTATCAATATCTTCCATCTTTTCAAAATCAACAAAATCCACAACTTCCAAATCAAAACCCACAACTTTCATTGCCATTTCCACAACAACAATCTTCTCAACAAAATCCAAATTCTCAACTCTTGCTTCCATTTCAACAAAAGACAAATCAACTACCAGCCTAGCCATTGCCAAATCCCAACAAAAAAAATCCTTAGGATGCTTACATGGTAGAATGACAATAATTTCATACCTATATGATTGTTCCTCTTAGTGGTGTTCAACTCAGATCTGGTAGAGTTTTCGAAAAACCTTCTAAGATGTTCAAGAGCACGGTACCTTTGAGGAGGATTCTCTTAAAGTCAATAAAGGTTCTGAGGAAGCATCTCTTCAAAACCTAATCATTCAAAAAGAAAAAGAAAAAGAGTCAACCCCCACAACTCCTATAGTTGAGCAACCCACATCTTCATCCATGCCTCCTTTCCCTGAAAGATTACAAATTGACAAAGGGGTGGAAAAACAAATCTTGTTTCCTAACTATGATTTTCTAGATGAATTAAAGAATGTCTGTATCAAGATTCCCTTGCTACAAGCCATTAGAGAGATTCCTATTCTAGAAAAAACAATAAAGGAGTTGAGTCTCAAAAGACCAGGAAGGAAACCAAGAGATACAAGAAGAATCCACCTGGTAGGAAAAATTGTAGATATCATGATGGGAAAAATTACCATGCAGAAGTATGTGGATCCAGGTAGTCCAATTGTCAAGACACATATAAATGGGATAGAAATTCCAAACACTTTGATTAACTTAGGGGCTGCTATAAACATTATGAGTAGACAGACTATGGAACTGCTTAAACTTCCTAATATTCTTTTTACAACCACCTTACTACAACTTGCAAATAGATCAATAATCAAACTATTGAAAATGCAACAAGATGATGGATCTTAGTGAAAAGAAGTTGCCTTCACTAAGTGGGCCCGCGGGCTATTTTTGGCGCAAAGTCTATTTTTAGACTATGTCTATTTTTAGATATATGGATCATGGTCTATGAGTTGCAGGATGTTGTTTATGGATGATTGGTCATGTTGGGAAAAATAGATGGACTTCTATTTTTGGTTCATAGTGGAGTGATCAGAGTCTATTTTTAGACTGCCAGGCTAAAAATAGAAACAGTAAAATATTATTAGCCCTTAGTAATATTTGGACTATAAACTTTATCTTATCCTCTTGGAGCACTTCAGTTTGAGCTACAGATGTGGCACATGCAACTGTCAGAAGGAAATATGCTTTTCTTA
This sequence comes from Pinus tabuliformis, assembly GCA_031772625.1. Taxonomy (NCBI): domain Eukaryota; kingdom Viridiplantae; phylum Streptophyta; class Pinopsida; order Pinales; family Pinaceae; genus Pinus; species Pinus tabuliformis. Next base: position 567,424,245 of record CM062819.1, on the reverse strand, counting down.
TGTGTTAGTTGAGCTATTGCATGCAGGACTTCAGTTAGAACTCATGTGGTCGAGTTCTGTGGAGTTGGATGTGGAGTTGATGGAGTTGTGTTCAGTTTGACTTTGTTAAACTAGTTGTACTTAGCCTAACTGCAAATAGACTAGTGATGAGCTGTGTGAATTAATTAATTCACTAATTATTTACACATAATGCAACTAAAGAATACATCAATTAACTCAGTGCATGTACAGTTCAGTGGAGACAGGTGTTATAGGTTGAGATTGCTATCAGTTGTGACTATAGTTATGCATGAGATCTTGCACAAGCAATGTGTTGAGTATGCCCATGAGCATTGCACAACATATGCCCAGTAGAATAGCCTATGCTCACATGATTTCCAGTGTGAGTTATTTTCACAAGGTAAATAGGAGTTTGGATCAGCCATTCGTCATTCATTCTCTTGGAGGGTTGTGCAGTGGAGGCAGGCAAACAGTGGAGGAGATTTGAGGCATCAAATCTGAGCTAGTTTGTGTGTAACAGGTGGAGATAGTACTGAGTACTTGCGAGGAGTATTGTACTATGTGTTGTTACATCTTCTCAATCATTATAATATACAGATAGTGTGGGGTTTTCAGTTGTATTCTTTCGCCGAGTTACATACTGTGTTAATGTGTGCATGCAATTGATGTTTCATTGTTTTCGATGCTGCTAAATTGATGATCAACATAGAGGAGATTATGTATTGTGCATGTATTCCACAATAGTGTATAATCGGGATAATCTCTGTGAATAAGTGTTTATTATTCAAAATTTCTACACAAACGAGATGGTGTACTAGAATATATTTCAGTCTCCATAGATTCTTGGGAATATCCAGTAGATTTCATGACTTTGACTCCGAAGAGTAATTTAGGAGGGAATCCACTCATCTTAGGAAGACCTTGGCTAGCCACATCTGATGCTTTCATTAGTTGTAGATCTGGGGATATGTATATCTCTGATGGTAGTTCGACAAAGAAATTCAATTTGTATCCTCCAGCAAAGGTAATTACAGAAGTAGGAGACAACGAATGGGTCGACGATGAAGATATTATACAACCTGTCTTTACCATCTCTGAAATTAGTGAAGATAGTCAAATTTTGAACACGTTAGAAAATTTTGAAACATCTTCAGAATATGACCACACACAATTTCAGTTAGATTCTGATATTGAATATTTATCATCAAGACAAATGTCTCTTTACTCTATGGAAGAGTTTGGTAGCTCTACCATTCAAATTTTTCTAGGAAAAACAGTAAATATCAACAAAAATTTGGAAAAGTCACAACATGAAGAGCTAACCAAAATCTTACAAAAACATTCTACTGCATTTGCATGGGAGTATACTAATATGAAAGGTATTGACCCTAAGACTTTCATCCATCATATCTATATCGAGGAAAATAGTAGACCAATCAGACAACCTCAGAGAAGGATGAATCCAAATCTTAGGGAGATAGTGAAAGAAGAGCTCCAAAAACTACTCAATGTAAATTTCATTTACCCAATTTCATATAGCCGATGGGTTTCTCCTTTGGTTATAGTACCTGAAAAGAATAGTAAATGGAGGGTATGTACTGATTACAGGGAATTGAATAAAGCAACTTTGAAGGATCGCTTTCTTTTGCCCTTTATCGATCAAGTATTAGATACATTAGCAAGCAAAAATTAATTTTCATTTCTGGATGGTTTTAGTGGTTATAATCAAATTCAAGTCGAACCTGAAGATCAAGATAAGACCACATTTACCTGTCCATGGGGAACTTTTGCCTATCAAGTGCTTCCTTTTGGATTATGTAATGCACCAGCAACATTCCAAAGAGTAGTACTAGGAATTTTTTTTGATCTAATCCATGATTGTGTAGAGGTATATATGGATGATTTTACAGTTTATGGTGATTCATTTGAAGAGGCATTAGAAAATTTGGAAAAAGTGCTTATAAGATGTGAAGAAACAAACCTTTCACTAAGCCATGAAAAATTCTTTATGATGTTTACTGAAGGTACTGTCTTAGAACATCATATTTTAGGGGATGGGATTAAAGTTGATCCACAGTATTCAAATTGTCGACGTTTCGAGCCTAGAAGTCATCTCCAAGTTACCTATTCCAAATTGTCAAAAATATGTTAGAAGTTTTCTGGGATTTACTGGATATTATAGAAGATTTATAGAAAACTTCACCAAAATAGCATCTCCACTCTTCAAACTGCTTACAAAAGACTGTGAATTCAAATGGGGTCCTGATTTCCAATCAACATTTGAAACTTTGAAAACCAGAATATCTGAAGCGCCTATCTTGAGAGGACCAAATTGGAAACTTCCTTTCCATATTTCTACAGATGCTTTAGATACAGCTCTAGGGGTTGTATTGGGACAAAAAGATTTAGTTCCTTATGCCATTTACTATACCAGTAAACATTTAACTCCCACTGAGTTGAACTATACTGTGACTGAAAAAGAGTTCTTAGCTGTTTTTCATGTAATCAATAAGTTCAGACATTATATAATAGGCTATGAAACTTTTATTCATACTGATCATTCTGAAATTAGACATCTAATGAACAAACCCATTACTAATGGCAGAGTTACAAGGTGGCTCCTACTTTTACAAGAATTCAATATTATTGTGTTAGATAGACCAAGGAAACAAAAAACAGTAGCTGATTTCTTGTCTAGAATTTAGAATAGTAAAAAAGATTCTACTGTAGAGGACAAGTTTCCTGATGAATATTTATTTGTAGTAACTACTAAGACTCCTTGGTATGCAGATATAGCTAACTATTTGGTTACAAGGAAACTACCTCCACATTTTTTTCCTAGTGAAAGAAGAAAGATTACTCAGGAGAGTTCAAAATATTCATGGATTTCTAATGAATTGTTTAAAACAGGGCCAAATCTTGTGATAAGAAGATGTGTTAGGGAAGATGAGATGCCTGATATTCTCAAAGCATGTCATGATGAACCATGCAGTGGACACTTTGCTAACAGAAAGATAGCCTATAAAATCCTCTCTTTAGGATATTATTGGCCAACCCCTTTCAAGGATGCAAAACAATATGTCAAAAGATGTGACATCTGCCAAAGAGTAGGGAAACGTACCCTCTCAAATGAAATGCCACTACAACCATAGGTACTCATGGAACCCTTTGAAAAATGGGCTTTATACTTCATTGGACCTATTAACCCACCATCTAAACAAAGAAAGTATATATTCGTATGTACTGATTATGTCACTAAATGGGTAGAAGCCAAAACATTATTTTCTGCTACTGAGCATTCAGTTGTTAGTTTTCTTTATGAGGATATTTTTACTTGCTTTGGTGTTCTAAGAGAAATTGTGACAGATCAGGGACATCAGTTCACATCCAAACTGGTAGAGAAGCTGATGGAAGAGTACAAGGTCAAGCACAAAAAATCTACTCCTTACCATCCGCAAGAAAATGGTCAAGTGGAGTCTACAAACAAAGTTATTGAAGGCATCATTACCAAGACTGTTCATCTACACAGAAGAGATTGGGCAAAAAGGCTTCCTGAAGCCTTATGGGCCTACAGAACTACATGGAGGAATACAACAGGACATTCTCCCTATGAACTTGTTTATGGGAAAGAAGTTCTACAACCCATTGAGTTCCAAGTTAGAACCTTCAAGATGGCAGTTTGATTGGGAATGGATCTATCAAAGCCCAAAAGCATAGAATGGAGCAGTTGAATGAACTAGATGAGATCAGACAAGAAGCAATCCTAAGAACTGATCTAGTTCAATATCAAAGAGCTAAGTAGCTTGACAAATACATCAAGGAGAAAAAGTTTCAAGAAGGAGATTGGGCATTGCTATTTGATTCCAAGTTCGAAGATTTCAAAGGTAAATTTTAGACTCATTGGCTCAGGCCATATGAGATTGACAAAGTCTTTAGCAATGGAGTGGTAAGAATCAAAACCATTGATGAATATCAAACTCCTCTTATTGTGAATGGTCATAGATTAAAGATCTATCATAAGCCACTCTCAAAGGAGGAATTTGTCAAAATCTTTCAAGATAATTCTGCAATAAGGCTGGAGAAGAACAATCCTTCTTCTCCACCGGCCTAGTCTTTGTTCTTTTCTATTTTATAAAAAAATAAATAAAAAAATTTGTGTAAGCCTAAAAACCAATCACTGATTGGTAGTCTTATACAGAAAATACAGGGCGAAAATCAGAAACTTCTGACGCCTTATATTTTCCAAAAAAAATCCCTCTCATTTTATTCATAGCTTCATGTCACTTCACTTCATTTTGCTTCACTTCACTTCATTTCATTCCATTTCATCATCACATTCCACCAATAAAAGCCCTTTCATGACCAATTTCCATATATCATTCACTCAGTCATCATTGATTTTCATCCATCTCCATTCAGTCATATGTTCACTGTGTCAGTTTCTACCACTGAATTCTGTTTCCACAGCTAAAAACTGATTCCGCAGCTGATTCTTGATTCTGCAACTAACACTCTATTATTCAACACTAACAGTCATATGTTAGCCAAATAATGATGAGAACCAAATGCAGGTATGACAAAGGAAAATATTTTGAAGATATAAAGCACCTAAAAGCACCAACAGGAAGCAGCCAATCAAAGGTTAGTGGACGGAAGTGGTAAAATTCTAAGGTATGAGAAAGATTCATTTCAAATAGCATTTTAAAACACATTCTTATAGTTATGAAACCACCAGCTCCATTATGCGTAATGATTCACATTGATAGCTTTCATAATCGCTCGATGGCCTTTACATAATTCCACAACGAACTTTGCATTAATTTTTAACGGCCTTATGATCCACCTCTGAATTTAACTCGTGTATAGTTGTACATTGGCATTCCACCTGTTTAACTGGGTAATTATGAGGACGTAATCTATTTTATCATGGCTCTTTCCTGCTGCACAAATCGGCAGTCATTTTGAGAACATGCTAACGCCTATTCCGCAACCTTCTAGTTCAAAGTTTTGCTAGGCTCACTCTATTTCCATACTATCCCATTGAAGTTGCATTTGTTATTTCTGGCCTGTTTACATAAGCCTCCGCTCAGTGAACTCATTTTCACTACCTGTTCTCTGCTCTTCCATTTACAATTACTAGTTTTTCTCCACAATCCCTCTCCATCTCCCGCTAACACAACTATTTCACCGCCATCAATCCATTACTCATATTCCATCACTCATAGACATATTTTAAGGCAGGAGGAAGGAATGGGCCTTCTGCTAAGAGTAGATCCGGACGGGCCTAAATTCATGGAGCGTTATCCATAATTGAAAAGCATATTAAGAAAGGCACGGTGACTGCAGTTCATCCAGAAATTCAGAGGTCACAATAAAGAAGTCACGAGGACATTTGCAAGGTATTTTAATGGCGTGGAATTTGAGGTTGGAGATCTTAAATTTTCAGTCACAGAGGCATCTATTGTAGTAGCAACGAAACTCCCACAAGAGGGGGAACAGTGGTTCAAAAACAAAAACTTTGATGAGAGGGCCTGGAGGATTATCTTACGCAATCCAGGTATGGATATAACCATTTTCAAACGTGGAATCCTTGTCTCTACTCTAGAGGAAAAGTGGACTAGTTTATTATTGATAATCCAGAAGTTTATTACATGTGAAGGACGGTTTGGGTCCATGTACATGTACCACATCTAGTTGCTAATGAATTTTATAGAAAATCAACCCATCAATCTGCCTTACTTTCTGTTGAATAGCCTAAAAAAGATGTCCATAACTGTACAAAAGAATCTGGATGACATAGAACCCCACCTTTACCATCACGACATTGTAAAAATTTTGATTGAAAAAAAGTTGAAGGAAAGGAAGGATACTTGGGAATAGTTTTTGATTAGAAACTTCTTTCAGGATCCACCTAAAACACCCAGGAGTATTTCAACAAAGAAAAGTAGGAGAAGGAAAATGAGTGTGAACATTCAGGATACTCCTACTAACATAGCTAAAGAAACTAATAAGGAAGGGAAGCTGTCTGAAAGTAGGAAGGAAAGAACTGAGGTTAGGAAGCAAGGGAAACTAAAGGGGAAAAGAAATATTGAAGCTATCTATCTAACCCCAGAACCTTCCTCAGAAGAGGATCAAATACTTTCTGAAAGACTAATTTACCTCCAAGAACAATCAGCTGTAGCAAAGAGAAAAGGGAAAGAAAAATAGAGTGTGGAGAAAAGAGACACTAGCTCACAGAATCTAAGGAGGAGCTCTAGACTTAAAGGAAAACTAAAGAAAGTACAAACTAAAGGGGCCCACTTCACTGACTTAGGAGGGGAAGCACCAGAGTAGTCTCCAGCAATCCCTCATGGCCGTAGCCCACAACATACTCCTATTTCTCAACTAGATTTTGAGATCAGTCCTTCTCAGCCAGATTTTGAGATCAATCCTTGTCAGCCAGATTTTGGGGATAGCCCAAGAAAGGATACACCTGAGATAGATCCAACCCAACAAGAAATGTATGATTTTATTGAGTTGTTGGAGAAGACTGCCAGCGATCAAGGAACTTCATCTAACCGACCTAATACAGCCCAGGAAGCTCTAATCCAATCACTAAAACAGGAAGTTTTTGAACTGGAAGTCCTGAATAGACACATCAAAAGAGAAAATGAAACATTGAAATAATAGAGCAGGATGGATAAAATTATTCACAACAACACCATGTTGCATCTTGGGCTATGGTAGAAGAAAAATAGGAAATTGAAGAAAAAGAGCAGGAGGTTGAGCACAGCTCTTATCAACGTCAAATTCAAGTGCCTAATGACAAAGCCTAGGATGACAGTGGTACCAAGAAAGAAGAAAAGAAGGTTGGATGTGTTAGCAAAGGTCTCAGAACACATGAACTGAAGGGAGGATGGTCACAATTTTGGTTGCATGAGGACATGCAACACCTTCACAGTGTGGGTATGTTGAGCCCTGAAACCACATCTCTTCTACACACTTTCCTAGACTTTTTCCCCCACCAGTGCCTCATAAGCTATCAAAGATCATTACATATTGATTCTGAGAGTGCATTTAAGTGGTTTTCTAACTATATTTTTGTGTTTTCTATTTGACTTAGACTTTTCTTATCAGCTGCGGAATGCAGCAACTTTACATAGCTGACTTGAGATTTCGTAGTTGTTTTTGTTGATCTCTAGGTTATAGGTGTCAGCAAGAATAACAAGGCACGTGGGAAATTAAAAAATGATCTGGACATGGACCAGGTCCTATTGGTTTAGCCAGATTCGTAGAGGAAATCCTTGGTCAAAAGGTGGTCAAACGAGGAGTTCTATGGCAAACAAGTCTCTGTTTTCAACACGTGAAGGGTCCGAGACCGTTCCTAGATCCATGGATTCATTTTGACAGCTATAGATTGCCTCCATGACGCAAATCCAATAGTCACCTTTTGGTAGATTGAATGATCATGGAAACCAACACGCTAAGCTCACGGGTGCTGTCTTTTTACGTGTCCTCTACTGAAGGTGTTCCATAGGAAAAATAGTTATGTAATTTCCTTTATAAATAACGCGTTTGCAAACACATGTAGTTAGTTTTTTTCTTATGTAGTCTCGCTGTTAGTTCATGTACTATCCTGTGACATTGGTCCTACTATTGTAATGAGAGGATCCTTCCTCTGTTTTGCAATGTCACAAGACTCTATTTTATATGACTGTGTGAGCGTAATTTCGAACTGACAGAGTGTTAACCGAGGCTGTGCAGAGGACCCCTGCTGGCTAAGGTTTCGTTTCTTTATTTCTGTAAAGTTTTTATATGTTGTTGTCTTATTTCCATTGTAGAGATTTCATATTTTAGTTATGGTGTTAATGTTTCATTCCTGTACATGATTTTCCAAGCATTGTATATTTTTGCTAACATTGATCAGTGTGTTTCAAGGTAGGCTAGGCTCAGGCATTTTCATACAATTTTTGCAATAAATAGTGACATGAGATTGGCCTCTCTGCTGAGTTTTTTTTTCTTAGCTTTCAATTTAGGTTATGCTTTGATTTCAGCCTTATTCATTTGCTGTTGATAGTTAGTTTAGATATAAAATTCTTCATGGCATTTAACGTTATCTCCTGATCCATGGCTTAACCCCAAAAAGATACTTGGCAAGCTATCGGATTATGAGTGAGGTGATTTGATTTTACTTTCATTTCTGCAATTAGATATCAGGTTCTTCATTTTATTGACATTATCTCCAAAGCCATGGCTTAACCCCGAAATGCTACTTGGCGAGCTATCCGACTATAAGTGAAGTGACTTGATTTTATATTCATTTGCAAGTAGCTAATTTAGATATCAATTCCTCATGTTACTGACGTTATCTCCAGAGCCATGGCTTAACCCCGAAAATCTACTTGGTGAGCTATTGGACTATAAGTGAAGTGAATTGGTTTTACTTTTATTAGTTTGCAGTTTTTGATTTATTTGAGTGCAATAGCTTAACTTTTATTTCTGTATTTAGATGAGCAGCAGAGATAGTGATTTCATAATCAGTAGTTTATCATTTGTCTGATTTGAATAGCTGCACATTTACATTCTTGTTCAAGTACTAATTTCATCACTAGTATGTTTTGAGATCCTCTGAAGTGTTAAGCTCTGGAAGTCATCATAAAGGACATAATTGCCTTAAAATATGTATCCATACTTTCCTTCTAAGGTATTCTTAAAACTTAGGAATAGGATTTCCATTCGCATTAGGAGACAAACCAAGGTAAAACCCCCAAGAACAAAATAAAATTGAAAACAATAAAAAGTAAGAAAGAGGTTGTCTTGTACATATAGTGCGCCACACTTCATCAGTTTACGACTCCCTGATTGATAATTAATGTAGCAATTTAGGACATACTAAATTTACTAAACATTAATTGTGATATTTATATCTTATATTTCGTCAAAGTACATTTTTTCTTGATGATTAATTTATGATTTTGAACATGTATAGGATTGAAGTGGTGAAGGAAAGTCCCTTTCATTTATGCAGACACTTGAGCCTATTTGTTGACAAAATGACCCAAAGGATCATTGTTGTGGAAATACATGATCTTGGTCAACAACAGATATTGAAGTCAAGCTAGCTCCAAGGCAAAAGGAAGGTAGAGAGAGATCGCCATCTTCTATAGTAGCATAGAACATGTTTGTGAATATGAAAGGTCATGTGGAATACCAGAAGTCACCAGGTAGATGAAAAGTCATGAGGAAGTTCAAGTGTCGAGGGTAGGCCAAGAGTCACTCTCACCCTATAAATATACCCTCATGCCTCATTTGTAAGAGACTGGGCTTTTGAGAGGGACTCGTTTGGATATATATATACATTACTTAAGATAACTTATGTCCTTCTAATTGATACAAGGAGTATTTGTACATTTCCACTATTGGATTCTTCGGATCTTTTATTTTCTAATTCCATGAGTATTTTCTTCACTTGATGGATCGGATGTTCCTGAAAGCTCTTTTATGTGCGGTTTCCTCATATGATGTCTCATACTCCAAACTTTTTGTTGCTTCGTATGAATGGTGTTTGATTCACTAACTCTATGCTCATGTCGATGAACTATTTCTTTGGTATTGGTATAATCTGCTTGACTACACCTTTGTTTATGCTCATAAATTTTTTATCATTTTGAACTAATTTACAATTACTAAGCATTTTATCTAGGCAAACATGAGTCTTATTTGAAGCCTACTAATAGTAACTTTACATAAGATTTATGTTGTCTATAGTCTGGCTATTCATGGTTTATGTGGCATAAAATATTTACCAATTATTTCCTTGTATTTATTGAGGTACATGCTTTCAATTGAGTTTATATTTCGCCTCCTTCCAAAGAAAGCTCAACAAAACTAAATGGCAGCTGAGCCTATAACTAGAAGGGACCCCTATCAGAAATGATGTAGGCTCTAGTTAGGAACTTACACCAGGGAGGTCCCCCTTGCCGTTGGTAGAGAATTCCATCCCGTCAACAGATTTGTCGCTAGAAGGAGGCCTAGTTGACAAGCTAAGCCCTTGGAGCCTGCAGTTTAGTATCATATCTATTAATGGATCGGACCAAAATCTTGCTCCCAGGGTGTTTATCTGGTTTTTCTATTTTCCAATTTTCCATCCCCTAGGAGCAGCTCCATCACCTGTCTTAGTTAAATTTTGATGGTGAGGATGGAACAACCTTAAACGAGCACCTTTTTTATTTTCTCGAGTTTTGTGAATCTTTTGAGATTGATGATGAAGAGTTTGCTTGTGTATTTCTCTCCCTCAGTCTTGAAGGTCGTTCCAAGCAATGGTGCCACACGTTGCTAGTGGCGTCCATTCATTCGTTCGAGCAACTTGTCAGTAAACTCCAACAAGCATTTGACAAGTACGACTTTCAAGATGTGTTAAAGAGGATACATGAGCTTAGGATGAAACCTAAGGAATCTTTAGAGGGTTTTGCTTTTAGATTTGTGCATCTTTGTTTTGAATTGCCTAAAAGTGATATTGACTGGGTGTATTTGAATATAAATTTTCAGTGATTGGTTTTCATTTCTTTACAACATTTTCAATTAGAAACAAGTCCTGTTCCACATGAGTATCATCATAATTTGCATATTACAAAGTGTCCATATTATTCTCATAGTTTTTTTTGGCCTATCTCTTTGAATATGGAACAACCTCAAACCCTCGTGGAAGAGATTACTGTTTGTGGTATTTCTCATCCTCCTCTTGACTTGTTACATAATAATATTGTGACTGTAAAAGGTTCAAACGATGAACAATGCTTTCTGGGAAATGGATCTGATGGTCTCATCTCTAAATCCATCATACATTCTTTTGGTTTGGAATCTGAAAATCACATATCATCTGTCCTGATCGAGTCCATTCAACATACATCGTACTATATCCCGGGATCTCATTCAACTGTGCATGATGGTGTTGGTCTTGTCTCAAGTAATGTTGACTGTCTTATCAAATCCATGGAGGATATCAGGCCTTTAAATTCGTCTTTCTCTTTGGTGAATGTAAATGGGCAGGATGTGAGTCCGGGTCCGATCGATGTTCCTTCATTTAACCCTATACATCCATCCTACCCTGATTTAGTCTATGGGTCTACTGCACTGGCGGTTCCTTCAGATCATTCATATCCTTATCTCGCTCGCACTGATTGCAATCATGTGCATGGGGGTGAGGTTTCGTAGTCAAGGGATGCAGAGTCTAAATCCCTTATGTCAGATCTTTGCCACTTGCAGCCTTTAACAAGTGAGGAAGAGGGCCCTACATCTCACCCAACTCAAGCTGGGTCTCTCATTGATCCCTTTTTTAGCAATCCTAATTTTTTTGGAAATATATTCACTCACACCTCTGGTGATTTTCCTACTTATCCGGTTGTTGATCCTACAGATCCCCCAGAATTTGATGACCCACCTTTCAAATTTTTAGGACTCATCAGGAATTTGAGGCACTTCAGCTTTCGCTGATGGTTATGTCAAGTTCCCACGTCCACGATGAGACCCCTGAACCTAGTCGAATTAGGGTTTCTACACATCACGCTCCTCACAACAGTTTCTCGTCGGATGCGAGCTCATCTTGGAAGCCCTCTGATTGGAGCAATGTCTCTTTGAGAAAATATTTCCATCACCTTTCAACTAAGGTGCATCAACCTCTTTATCCTAGTTTGTTTGCTAAGGGGAGTGCTCTGGCCATTGTCTCGAAATTTTTTTATTGTCTCCCAGCCAATACAGTTTGTCAACATATGCAATCAAATGATACCTTACAATATCCTAGATGGGAGGGTGCCAATCGCTTGATCTCCCCTTCATTTGATACTCTTGCGGTTGATTCAGTTCATTCTCTGGAATCTAAAGAATCTCATTTTTCAAGCTACCATTCTATCAATGTTCAATCAATGGATCCAGTCCAAAATATTTTCACTAATAGTTGTTCGGTCACAACCAACAATAACCATATGCACTGACATATTAATCTTGCGAAGCTACCAATATTGGATAGCGTGTCATTTGAAGGTTCAAAATTTTGCTAGGACAATGAGGCACTTCAGCGTCTACTAATGGTTATGTCAAGTCCTCACATCCTTGACGAAGTCCATGAACAATTTCAAACTAGGGTTTTTGAAATTGTGGTTTCTATGTTTGAATCCTCAGGGATCTTAGTCACACCTAACAGGAGCCCCTATTTTCAAGGTTATCAAGTTGGTCATCCTCTACATCATGATAGGGTCATTAATTGGATCAATCTGTCAGATGCCTTTACTAGTTGGCAACATCTTGCCTTACTTGCATTGGATTTAGGGTTAGGCATAAACAAATGTATGTTATCGCTGGATGACTATAAATTTCATGCTTGTGGTTCGATTTATCAGGATTGGGTGGTAGTTCAACTTGAAAGGTCTTCTCTGACACATTTCCCTGTAGGTGGACAAGATGTTCTTGCTGTTGTGCATGTTTTACAGGTAAACATGTTATGTTTTGCACAACTCTTTCCACAAATTCTAATTGTTGTCATCTTTGTTTTTGCAGGTTGGGAACTGTTGCGGTGGCTACATTGGAAGTTTGATTTCACATAACCCGACCTATACTTTGGTTAAATTAGGATTTAGGGTTTTATACTAGCTAGGTTTTAGTTTTTCTTATTAGTTGGCTGATTGGAATTTGATTTATGATTGAAATTTTTCATGCTTCATTTTCTTTACTATAGGTAGTTAGTTCCCTGCATGTTTATTTTGCACTCATGTCCTTGGATTTTCTTACTATTACACAGAATCTGTGAAACCTCTGCATATGCATTGCATTGGTATTTTTAATTGCAATTAGCTTATCTCTTCTATACATATCATTACCTTGCATCATAAGCCCTGTATGCTGCATTACATCATACATCTTTTCTTGCTTAACAAACACTTTCCTTGGACCTAACCTGGAAATTCCCTCTATTTCACATACCACTTGATTGAGTCTCCATGAGCCTGAAGCTTTTGAACCTTTGGTACTATGAATATATTTCTCACGCCCTTTTTTTGCACTTGCTCAAACCTTAAACTACATTACTTCAACCTCTTCGCACATGTTGAAACCCTAGGAGAGTTTCCGTAGTCATCAGAAACCCTAGAATTAAAACTTGATCCCTAATGATTGTGTGAAGTTGTGATGGTCACGCCAATGGGTAGCTTCCCGTAGAACCAGCCATCAAAGTTGCATCCTGGATATCTTTCCTACAAGTCTAATTTAGTTACAAGGAATATAAGAACAGATTGCTCGTGGGGAACCCTAATTAGTTTGAATGACCTATACCCTTAACCTAAAACTTGTGCTCACCATGGTCGTGAATATTTCAATGACTTGTTTTGTTTGTTCACTTGTTAACTGGAGATGATATGAGAAAGCTTGACATGAAGGAAAACCTAAATCAAGATATCTTTTAGTTTATGTCAAGCAAGAAACAACCTCTCTTACTTGTAAAATAAGTTGGGATCCCTCATCCGCCCTAGCGCAATGAACACCCAGTAATAAGTGTAAATTTACACATAAAAGAAAATGAAGTTAAATAAAGGGTAAAGGATCGAGAAAGGCTTCCTGCGCAGAGAGGTAATGGAACGACTCTGCTGGGGTACTGTCTAGGCTCACTGGCAGCGGAGCAACATTTGTGATTTCTTGGAGTGACTCCACCGGGGTACTGTCCAGGCCTGCTGGTAGTGGAGCAACACTAGAAACTTATTTTAAAATTCTGAATATAATAAGCCCTCTGCCTCATGCTTTGCATCATCATCGACTATTGGCATGTGTAAACTCCTAATTGGATGTTTTTTAACTAACAAGACTTGGATGAGACACAAAGAAAAGGCATATCTATAAAGGTCAAGGTAACAGGTACCCATAGTAACTATTCAATATTCCCTTGCATCATTATCTAGACTTAGGATATTATAGGGATGTGGGCCGAGATGCTGAATTCTACCAGTGAATCACCAATTGTTGTAGCCTCTGCAACAACCCATCCAAAATTTTCAAACTCTTCTAAATTTTGGAGCTCCTCCATGTTTTCTGTAGCTACCACCCATACTTAGAGTCTAGTCGGAAGATGGGAAACCCCATAAATGTCTACAAAAGACTCACCTCTCTTTCATAAGCCAAACCAAGTCAAACAAGTCGCAAAGTCGCACATGTCCCAAAGGTCACACAAGTCGCATAGGTCGCAGGTCACATATGTCACAGGTCGCATAGGTCACATAGGTCATAGGTCACATATGTCACAGGTCGCATAGGTCACATAGGTCACAAGTTGTATAGGTTTCAGGTCGCATAGGTCGCAGGTCACATAGGTCGCATAGGTCACAGGTCGCATAGGTCGCAGGTTGCATAGGTCGCATGTTGCATAGGTCGCAGGTTACATAGGTCACAGGTTGCATAGGTTGTAAGTCACATATGTCGCAGGCCGCATAGGTCGTAAAGATTGCACAGGTCGCATAGGTTGCAAGGTCGCATAGGTCGCAGGTCGCATAGGTCGTAGGTTACATAGGTCACAGGTTGCATCGGTCGCAGGTCGCATAGGTCACAGGTCGCATAGGTTGCAAGGTCACATAGTAGCACATATAACCGCTCAACTATCATGCAACACCGTGACCCCACAACCTTCCGAGTCGCAAGGTCGCAATGTCGCCTTCATTACCGTGAGTCCTTCATGCAACTATGCGACTTCGTGACTCGTAAAGGTCGCATAGGTCACATACGTCACACAAGTCATAGGTCGCATAGGTTGCAGGTTGCATAGGTCACAGGTTGCATAGGTCGCAAAGGTCACAGGTCACATAGGTCGCAGATGTCATTGGCCACTGATCGCATAGGTCATAGGTCACATAGGTCACAAATATCACACAGGTCGCACAAGTCACAAGGTTGCATAGGTCGCAAGTCGCACATGTCACAGGTTGCATAGGTCGCAGGTTGCATAAGTTGTAGGTCACATAGGTCATAGGTCACCTAGGTCACAAGGCTACGTAGTCGCACCTCCAACCTCTCAACTATCATGCGACCCCGCGATCCTGTGACATTCCAAATCGCAAAGTCGCAACTCCGCAACTCGCAAAGGTCACATAGGTCGCATACGTCACACAAGTCGTAAGGTCGCACAGGTCACAAAGGTCACTCACTAACCTATATCAGGCCCTATGACCCATGCTACCCCACATGCGCAATCTAAGACTATAAATATAGGCCTCAACTGGCCATTTACTTAGTACCTTTGTAAATGTTTAAATACAACATAGATGTCAAGCTATCTCCAAGGCAGAAGGAAGGTAGAGAGATATCGTCATCTTCTGTAGTAGCATAGAACATGTTTGTGAATATGAAAGGTCATGTGGAATACCAAAAGTCACCAGGTAGATGAAAAGTCATGAGGAAGTTCAAGTGTCAAGGGTAGGCCAAGAGTCACTCTCACCCTATAAATATTCCCTCATGCCTCATTTGTAAGAGAGGGGGCTTTTGAGAGGGACTCTTTTGGAGATATATATACGTTACTTAAGATAATTTATGTCCTTCTAATTGGTACAAGGAGTATTTTTACGTTTCCACTATTGGATTCTTCAGATATTTTATGTTCTAATTCCATGAGTATTTTCTTCACTTGATGGATCAGATGTTCCTGAAAGCTCTTTGATGTGTGGTTTCCTCATATGCTGTCTCATACTCCAAATTTTGTGTTGCTT
Organism: Pinus tabuliformis; assembly: GCA_031772625.1. NCBI lineage: Eukaryota > Viridiplantae > Streptophyta > Pinopsida > Pinales > Pinaceae > Pinus > Pinus tabuliformis. The sequence continues at coordinate 567,408,529 of CM062819.1, read as the reverse complement.
CATATGAATGGTATTTGATTCACTAACTCTATGCTCATGCCAGTGAACTATTTCTTTGGTATTGGCATAATCTGTTTGACTGCACCTTTCTTTATGCTCATAAATGTTTGATCATTGTGAACTAATTTACAATTACTAAGCATTTTATATTGGCAAACATGAGTCTTATTTGAAGCTTGCTAATAGTAACTTTACATAAGATTTATGTTCTTTATAGTCTGGCTATTCATGGTTTATGTGGCATAAAATATTTGTCAATTATTTCCTTGTATTTATTGAGGTACATGCTTTCAATTGAGCTTATATTTCGCCTCCTTCCAAAGAAATCTCAACAAAACTGAATGACAGTCGGGCCTACATACTGGAAGGGACCCCTATTAGAAACAGTTCAGGCTCTAGTTGGGAACTTACACCGGGGAGGTCCCCCTTGCTATTGGCGGAGAATTCCAACCTGTTAACACATTCATTTACTAATAAAAATATGTTAAGAGCCATAAGTAAAACATGTCATAGAACCATGCTTACAACCATTAGATAACCAAGCTAATAAAAATTATATAACAACCATAAAAGGCACATAATAACAAGTATAAATAATCATGAATTACAAGAGAAGAGGAGCTCATATTAATATATGCAAATATGACAATGTTAGGGACTTCCATGTACCATCTGATCATAAATTAGGTTGAACCAAATCTCTCTTTCGATCAATTACCCCCACACCATATTCTAAGCATGAATGTGGGATCTCATGGAATAAACCAACCAAAACAAAACCAAGGATTCTAGAGGCCAATCCACCTCAAACGATAACCAATGGTTCCACCTCACGGTCATACATCACTATCCATCACCAGTTCCATCTCTACCCAAGATGTCTAGGGCTCCAAAGAATTTGTTCCAACCTGTATCCTGGACTAGTAACTCAACCCACAATTGTTGTAGGGCTCCAGAGAGTTTGTCCAACCAAGGCTCCAGGACAAGCAACTCAACCCATGAAAGGCTTCAGAGCATTTATCCAACCAAGGCTTCGATGACTAGTAAGTCAACCCAAGCGGTTTCAGGGTTTTTAGAGCGTTTTTATAACTAAGTCTCTAGGAACTAATAACTCAACCCACAACTATAAGTAACATGAACACCAACTAGAAAACAAATGGGAAAACCCACAACACCATGGATATCTAGGAAATGGCAAGGCTTAGGAAAAACCATTGCGAATCCAGGAAATCCTCCATGCCAATGATAAATCATAACCAAAAAACCACATGCATATGCCATGCATGCATAAAATAGCAAGGAAAGCATACATGCAACTCAGTACATGCAAAGAAAATTCAGTGTAGTTGTTGATATTGTTGTCCTCTTACACTGTCTTGCTTTTCCTCTACCTTCTTCCTCCAAATCCAAAGTATGCCAAAATCCTCCAAGAGTGCTCCAAGAAACTCTACGCGTGCAAGAGTATGAGAGAGAGAGAATAGAATGAGATTGTTAAAGACTAAATTGACAAAATATGAACTGACAAAGGCTATGATTTGATCCTCGTAAGCCTTTTTATCATTGAGGCCCATATTTTCTCCATTTTTCTATATTTTTCCTTCAATTTTCCTTAAATACAATTTTGTGACCTTTCACCTTCTTTTTCTCCTATTTTTCATTAATTTCATAAATAAAATCTCAATTAATGTCTTGTTTCATTTTTCCATTTCCTTTTCCAATTTCCATAGCCATTTATTAATCATAAGTGATCCCCATCACTATTATTTTTCCACTTCCTTTGCAATTTCCATAACCATTGATTAATCACTCATGATCCCCATCACTATTATTTTTCCAACATTCAGCTTTGAATACATGTCCCATGACCTTGGACTTATTTTTCCTTTATTAACTTTAATACATGGATTTTTAAACAGGGCTATTAGAGAACCCTCCCCATTGGGGGAACACCATCCTTGGTTTTTAATGACACTTAAAAACAAACTAACATATGTTTCCTATGGAGCTTTATAACATAGCTCGATACAGACATCCACTCAACCAAAAAATAGGGAAGGTTGCATAGACCACATATGATCATCCATCTCCCTTGTAGCTTCATTGGGCTCAAAGTGCTCCCATTGCACCTTAACATGCTCAATTGCTCAATTCTAGAGCATGATCATCTTTTGCTACATACTGAACTAATGTTTTGGCTGGAATTCTCCTTATGGATCTACCTGCAAAACATACCAATCAATAGCGTGGTCAACATACTTCACATATATTTTAAGCAATGACACATGGAAAACATCATGGACTTTCATTGTTGGAGGTAGTACAAGTTGGTAGACTATCCTCTCAAGAATCTTGAAAGGTCCACAATATCGAGGTGGCAACTTGGCACATGATCCAATCATCAAGGAGCTATTATTGGGCTTAATGTGGAAGTACATTTGTTCCCCAACCTAAAACTCCTTATACACCCTGCATTGATCTATATAGCTCTTCTTCTTGTCTTGTGCTACCTCTATATTCTACTTAATAGCTTACATTTCTTGTTCGATCTCTACCAACATGTTTGGTTTTATCAATACCTTGATCATTGGATCACTCCAGTTGATATGAGTATTACAAATCCGCCCATAAAGTGCCTTAAATGAACTCATCTTCAAATATTCCTGATACCCATTGTTAAATGAAAACTCCGCCAGTGGACGATACTCTTCCCACTTTCATTGTTGATGCATGACATACATACTCAAAATGTCCTCCAAATCTTGTTGACGCTCTTTGTCTGTCCATATTCCTATGGATGAAAAGTTGTAATAAAGGACAATTATGTACCCAAACCTACAAATAACTCTTTCCAAAACCTGGAAGTGAACTTGGCATATTTGTCTGACATAATATTCTTCGAAACACTATGCAACCTCACTATGTCTCTGATGAAGACTTGTGCTACTTCAATAGCTGAATTTGTATACTTTACTGGAATGAAGTGAGCTACCTTTTTCAACCTGCCAACCATAACCGTAGTAGAATCATATGATCTAGAGTTCTCAGAAAACCTGTAATTAAGTCCATGGAAATCACCTCCCATTTCCACTCTGGAATCAAAATAGGGCACAGTAATCTTCTTAGATTCTTACACTTTGTCTTTACCCATTGACAATCCAAACATCTTGAGACAAACTCTACCACCACTTTCTTCAAATTTGGCCAATAGTAGAACTTCTTCATAGTTATCAATGCCTTACGAACTCCCAAGTGACCTGAATATGTCATAGCATGAAATTCCTGCAAGATAAGCTTCTTGAGTTTACTATTGTCTGACACATATATTCTATCCCTAAATCTCACCAAATCATCTGCCATGATATGATATTCCACATCCTATTCACCTATACCTTGTTGTTGTAACTTGTGCCTAAGCTACTAGCACCTATTATCCTATTGTCCTTCCTATAAAATCTGATCTAGTAAATTTGTCCTATATGAACTCATAGCTTCTATGTGGTTTTCCTATACTCTCCTACTAAGAGCATCTACAACCCTATTCTATTTACCCTTAATGCATTTTATTTCAAAGTCAAACTCATTGGTCATGGCCAACTGTCTAGTTTTCCTGAATTTTATATTTGGTTGATCAAACAAGTATCTTAGCCCCCTGTGATCACCCATTAGTATGAACCTCCTACCTAGACGACAGTGCCTCCACATCTCCAGTGCATGGATGATTTATACAACCTCCAGATCATGTGTCACATAGCATAACACCTGTCCCTCATGCATCAAGACTCCTCCAAGTCCTCCCTTGGAAGCATTTATGCAAACCACAAACTCGTTATTTAGATCTACAATCTTTAGAACTCGATCATTCGTCAACGATTGCCTCAATTGCTCAAAACTTGTTACACATTCCTTTGTTCATTCATATTTCTTTCCCTTTCTCTACAATGATGTAATAAGATAGGAAATTTTGAGAAGTTCCTGATGAACATCCTATAATAACTGGCTAATCCCATGAACGATCGGACCTCATCCACATTCCTAGGAGTTACCCATTCCATGATAGCTTTATCGTTTCTAGATCCATTACTATTCCTTCCTTGGAGACAACATGTCCCAAGTAATGTATGTTCGAAATGTCAACCACAAAAGTGTTCTATGTGATTAATCCAAAAGATAGTCTAAAAATGTACCTATGTATGAAAGAAACTACATTTACTAAGTTTTCCATACAAATAATGCTCTCTTAGCAGTCTAACACTGATACTAAGTGTTCGAAATTCTATTCCTCATTGTTAGAATATATCAATATATCATCAATGAATACTATCGCAAACTTGTCCAAAAAATGATGCAATAAACTATTCATCAATCACATAAAAGTAGTTGGAGCATTAGTTAGACCAAAATTAACTACAACAAACTCATAATGTCCTTACCTGGGCCTAAAAGAAGTATTGTATATGTCCTCTTCTTTGATGCATACATGATGGTATCCTCATCTCAAATCAATATTCGAGAACATTGTTGCTCCCTTCAACTAATAAAAAAAGTCATCAATCCTCAACATTGGATACCTATTCTTGATGGTTACCTAGTTCAACTTCCTGTAATTGATACCCAACTTGAGAGTACCATCCTTCTTCTTCACAAACAACATTGGTGCACCCCAAGGTGACACACTTATCTTTATCTATCCCTTGTCAAGCATTTCCTTGAACTATAACTTTAGTTCTACTAACTCTAGAGTGCTCATCGTGTCAAGTGCCTTTCATGTTGGTGTTGTCCCTATTACCAATTCAATAGAACATTTCACTTCCCTGTGAGGCAATAACCTTGAAATATATGCTCGAAACACATCCTAAAACTACTGTAAAATTGGATTCCTCTCGAAGACCTCCACATCCTCAACATCCTTACCTTTGTCATTGGAAATATTCACTACAAATAATACACACACTTTCCTATGACTACGCTTTTATGACATAACTTAACCATCCTAACTAAATTTGTCATCTCCTTACCCTGTAAGAATCTTTGTTCTCCATTGTCATCCAAGCATTCAATTTCCTTTTCATAACAATCCACCTTAGTCCTATGAAGATACAACCAATCCATGCCTAACAACATATTGTATGATCCCAATGGTAGCACATTCATATGTGTTGATATAGTGATACCATTCAATCCAAATGCACAAGATCTTACCCAATAATGAACCCTTTTCTTAGTACCTATAGCCGACTGCACTAACCAAGACTCGACATGCACTTATTTATTTAAACCACATTTATCCACCATGTCAAAGTTAACATAACTATAATTAGATTCGGAGTTAATAAAAATAAAAACAAAATTATCATAAATATTACCATCCATATCAATAATAAATGCATGATGATCCACTTGCCTGTTATCAAACAAGACATAAATCCGAGGAATACTCTTCCCAACATTCGTCACTGTATGTGCCTCATGAACATTATAGATTTCTAGTTTTCTACCCTAATGATTTGGAAAATCTCTCATGCGATGATCCTTTCCACAAGTCCAACATTGTAAATGCTTCTTCCCATCAATCTTGTTCTACTCCTTAGACCTAAATCATTGTCCTTTGTCATATGCATTAAACTTCTTATTTGATGCTCCATTCTATTTTTTACCTATGTCCTCTTGCCTTCCTCACTTATACTCCCATTTTCCCTTAGCCTTGTCATTACCTTTCCCATCTTGTTTGGATTTATACCTGCACTTCGATCTCTCACAATAATGCTTCAACTTCCTGATGGCTTCCTTCAACTCATGAAAATCAATCCTATCCTTAAATGCTACCAACAACCTATTGATGAATCTCAAAATCTTAGCTTTCTCCTCATTAAGATAAGACACATACCTCAAGCACTCCCATAATCTTCTAGTATACTCCTCATCGATCATAGATCCCATCTTCAACTCATATAACTCCTTCGCACTATCGTCATAGTATCTCCTAGATAGATACGTCTTCCTGAAATGTCTTTCAAACTCCATCCAAGTAAACTCCTCTTCCTGAATTCCTTTGACATTCTCCACCCAAATGTCTGTTTGACCTTTTATACTGAAGGTAGTTATTCTGTCTTTCATGTCTTATGAATATTCATGGAATCTGAAGAACTTATTCATCCCAAGAAACCAAGCTTAGGCACCTTGTAACTTCTTCATTTCACCATCAAATGTGGGTGGTTTTACAATATTAAAATCTTTATGAAAGTACTATTTCTCACTCCTCATGTATGGATGGTGACGGTGATGACCATATTGTCTCGCTAAACGAGAACTAGGATAGAACCCATGATCACTATCCCTCCGTTCAGGTATATCCAGAAATCTTCCATCTCTAACTATATCCTCTTTATCTAACATGTGTCCTGATCTAGACCTTCTTCCATATGCACCATTTGTCATTTCCTCATGTCCATGGATGATCCTAAGTGGTCCCTATCTCAATAAATATGATAAACTTTGAATAATCACTGCATTGACCTCTACTTATTTCTCCTTTTCCCCAATAATCCTTTCTTGTGACTGAATTATCCTATCATTATCCTCTTTGAAACTTCTTATTTCTGCCTTCAAAATTATCAATGTATTTGATATGTGATGGAAGTACTCATCACCATTATGCCTATTTGATCTATAGGGGGAGTCACATGAATTGTACTCCACCATTTTTCTAGTCATCTTGATCTTCTTCCTAAGAACATACTATGTCACATAAACTAAACATAAACATAATGAAACATACCTTAGTGAAGTTTAGGGGAGGCTATGTCATCTGCAAGATCAATCCAAATTAGCATGAAACATGTATATATACATAACCATATAAATATTCCAACATCATGCGTGACAACACAAACTTCCTACAATGACCTCATGCACGGTAATCATAACCATACAATACATTTATAACAAACATATAGACACTAACATGTATAACGAACACATATATCACTGACATGTATGCATGAAAAACACATCCCAACAAGAACTTCATCAACTTCTACATGACAACAAAAATTTAATAAGGACCATCACCATGCACACATAACAAGCACATATATGGCTGATATGCACGCATGAAAAACATATTATGCCCATCTAGTCAAAGTGTTTAACCTGGGAGGTCTGATACCACTCTGTAACACTCTCCTTCAACACTTACACAAGTTCACCGGTCCACCAGGGCAAATATGTGATGAAGAGTTACTATGATGTGACTCAACTTCCTAAGTACAATTAAAGAAGCGGAATCAACAGACTAAAACCATAAGGACCTTCCTCACGAGATACAGGAACCCCAAGAGCCAAACAACCACTCTAGGTGCCCAAACCTTGAGTTAACTTACATTTTCACTAACCCAAACTTCCAGATGCTCCCATGACAAGGAAATCTAGTAACTATAACCATCCATTTGCTCCCAAAAGCCTGCTTCCCACCGACTGTAGACTAAGTTACTTAGTTTTGTGCCAGCGACCCTAAGATCTAAGCCACTTTTTCAAGGCTAAGATCCAAAACTCTGCCCAAAAATTGATGAAACTGTCAGAAATGATAAATGACACAAGGAAAAATCCTTTAATTCAAAACTTTATCAAGGACTTAATGTCACCCATCCTTACCATGACAGACATTTCATCAAACACATCATGAACATGTAATCTACATGTCATAACTACACATCTGAACATAGGGGTCTAATACTTAACTCAAAATCGACAAGAAGGAATAATTCCCTCTCATAATAGTTGCAAAAATATGTATTAGTTTGTGCAATTAATTACCATTCATTTACTAATAAAAATATGTTAAGAGACACAACTAAAATCCTTCATAAAACCATTCTTACAACTAGTATATAACCAACATAATAACAATGTTAGAACAAAAATCAAAGCCATATAATAAAAGGTATAAATAATTATGAATTACAAGAGAAAAGGATCTCATATCAACATATCAAAATCCAACCAAGTCAGGGACTTCCACATACCACCTGACCATACATTGGGTTGAACCAAATCTCTCTTTCAACCAATTGCCCCTATGCCATATTCCAATCATGAATGTGGGATCTCATGGAATAAGCCAACCAAAACCAAAATAGGGCTTCCAAAGGCCAAACCACCTCAGCCTTCAACCAACAATTCCACCTCACAGTTAGGCATCACTAACCATCACTAGATCAATCTCTACACAGGATGTCTAGGGCTCAAGAGCATTTGTTCCAACATGGCTATAGGACTAGTAACTAAACCCACAAGTGTCACAGAGCTCCATAGCATTTGTCTAATCAAGGCTCTAGGACTAGTAACTCAATTCACCAAGGGCTCTAGAGCGTTTTTCTAACTAAGGCTTCCAAGAATAGTAACTCAACATAAGTTGTTCCAGGGCTTTCAGAGTGTTTTTGAAACCAAGGCTTAAAGAACTAATAACTCAACCCATAGTCATAAGGAAAATGAGGACCAACCAGAAAAATAAATGGGAAAACCCACAACACCATGGATATTCAGGAAATGGCAAGGCTTAGGCAAAACCATTGTCAATCCAAGCAATCCTCCATGCCAATGAAAAATCATAACCAAACAACCACATGCATATGTCATGCATACCAAAACTAGTAAGGAAATCATACATGAAACTTGGTACTTGCAAAGAAAACCCATTGTAGTTTTTACTCCCGTTGTCCTCTTGAGATTTCATCATTTTCTTTTGCCTTCTTTCTCCAAATCACAAGTATGCCGAAATGCTCCAAGAGGTCTCCAAGAAACACCAAGTGTGCAAGAGTATGAGAGAGAGAATAGAATGAAAGTGCCAAAGACTAAACTGACAAAATATGAACTAACAAAAGCTCTGAACTAATCCTCAAAATTCTTATTATCATTCAGGCCTCTATTTTCTCCAGTTTTCTCTAATTTTCCTTCAATTTTCCTCACATGCAATATTGTGACCTTTCACCTTCTTTTTCTCCTATTTTCCATTATTTTCATAAATAACAAGCCAATTAATGCCCCTTTGCCTTTCTCCATTACCTTTGCCAATTTCCGTAGCCATTTATTAATCACAAGTGATCCCCATCACTATGTTTTTTGCCAACATTCAGCTTGGAATACATGTCCCATGAACTTGGTCTTATTTTTCCTTTATTAAATTTATTACATGGATTTTTAACTAGGGTTGTTACAATTAGCATATCACCAGTAGCAATGTAAAAAATTGTTCTATTTTCATCACACAAGAAAAATCATTGCCCAATTAAAATTCGCTTACACATTTTTATCGAAAAATAAAGAAAGGAAATCTAGAATGGCCGCATGAAAAGTTGTGTATGGGTTGTTCATGGTTAAATGATTTTCGTAAAGTTAATTCAAGAAACTTGGCGATGAATTTTGGTTGAATTGTGCAACACCTACCTTTTTGTTTTTATAATTGCTACACAACTAAGAAAGGACCAAGCCCTAGATAAGACCCTCCTAGTATTGGAGGACCTATTTAAACCACAATAAGCCTTTTCCCTTTATGCTCAAATATATTATTTATATGACTTAGAAAAGTCTGAATTACATAAGGTGTTTATCCACATTTATGCATTATTTGTAGGGTTGGCTTAACAACTTGTTCTGGGAAGAAAGTAAGCAACGAAAACCCTTAACATCGATTAAAACAACATCAGATGTGTTCCAATGAAAATGCATGAGCATAATAGTGGAACCTTGTAGGTAGTGGAACCTTCATTGAACCCATGGAACATTGGAATGTATTGTGGCGTTGTTGGTTATGTGATGAGGTGAGGTGGTAGGTCGGTGGGCTTGCTCCATGTTCCTTACTACCATATATACATTTTTAAAACTTTCGATAATTACCACTTTAAATACGAATATGCCCATCCCACATGCTTGTGCAGAGTTTTTCTTATGTGTAGTTTTCAATATATGGAAAGCTCCACACATCAACATTTTTTAATAAGTTAACATTTATTACTTTAAATATAAATACACTCATTCCACATGCTTGTATGAAACTTTAGTTGTGCAACACTTTCACTGTGTAGAAACCTCCACATAAGCAAAGCTCCTCACATCCATATTATTTTTAAACTTTCAACCGTCATCACTTTAAATATGAATACACTTGTTCTGTATGCTTGTGTGGAGCTTTCACTGTGTGGACAGTTGTGCACATTTGTCACTGCCATTTTGATGTTCGATTACTATTGCAATAGAATCCTAACATTTTGGTGCAATCGATCCTTCCAGTCAAATCAGAGATTCCCCATATAATTTTGACTTGATCTCACAATAGTTTTGATATTTTTATCTCTATGTTAAACTTTTTTAAGATCTCAGTCTCTTTGTGCCGCCTTCTATCCTACGGAGTCTAGCAATGCTAATACCACTCAGCCCTCCTCCTAATTTACAAAAGTACTTGCAAGCATGGACTATAATACAAGCATCGCTTCACTCCCTATTGTCCATCACCATCTACCAATATCACTCCCTAAACCCTCATTGTAACAACCGACCACCTCAAGTCCTATTCCTTTTTGGTCTACATATGGCATCCTGCCGGATTCTGAATTGACCCTGTAGGATCATATTCCCATTAAGCCGTCCAATTTAGAGAATTACTTTTAGGCATGGCTCGTGATTTTGAATCTTGGGATTTTGAGAATAGGAATACTTCAAGCATCTAAACCTCCTAAATTTTAGATCATACTCAATGGAGAAAGATGTATGTCCCTCTGTGTGCCCTCTTATCCACCAGTATCTGTCAAACTATCTACCTAACCCCTCATGCCAACAACCCACTTCTGGTAGCATTCTTTCATGCTCATCAGAAATTGTTCCTTCATTTTCTACAACAACCTTGAAACATCCTATTCCCACCCAATCCTCCTTCCAATCCACAAAAATACTTCCAGGTATGTTTTGAATTAACGTCTCTCTATTATTACATTCTAGGATTTGAAGTACATGAATACTCCAAGCGCCTAAGCTTGCTAAAGTCTATATCATTATTAGGGGTATAGTAATTTAATATAAGCCTCGGTGACTATTGAGTTAATATGATTCCTTAGATTCCAACAACCATCAAATCTATAAATCCAACTTTCCCAAGTGTATCCTCTAGTGGTTTTAGTATATCCATAAACACTATGTAATGCAGTGTCACAACCATACATAAAGCTCTGTTGATCTCGTTCTCATATTTTTTTGGACATTATGGATTTGATCGAGGATTCCTAGACTAGAAAAAAAAAAATTCAAACATGTTCATCTAAGAAAGCCTTTACACATCCACCCACCATCTCATGTAAATCCATGATTGAATCCACATCTTCCCCCACATTAGGATTCCCCTTGATTTTCACCTTCACCACTTCTCTTCACTTCCTAGGCCAGAGTAGCATCGAGGGGCACTATGGGTGGCTCAATACCATGCCCTATGAATTCGATGTGCTATGCAAGGTATATATTAGTGTCATTATTTTCTACTTGTCATTGGTTCCCTAGTATACGGTGAGTGGAGTCCAATATTTACAAGCATGGTACGCTGTGTTACCAATTATGACCCTCAACCGAGTCACCATTAATTCTCTCTATATCCTATTTTCGCTAGGTACTCTATGTTACACGTAATAGTAAGCTTATGTAACCTAGCAACTATAAGTTTGGGAGTTTGAATTAGCTATATAACAATACACTATTAATTCCTTATAAGGACCGCCACCTTGTATTTTCAATGTGAATTCTAAAATCATTCTATGAAAGTTTAATGTAAGGAGGTCCTTATGCGGAGGACCTCTCCACAATGACCTTCTGCACAGTGGCAAGATTAACAATTCTTCATTTTTCTAAAGGGAAAATTACAGTACATTAAGCTTATTAGGTGTATAGTAATTTAATATATAGAACAATGTAACTTTCGTAGCACTATAGTCAAAGCATGATTCTTAATATAGCGTACAATATACTATTAGTTCTTATAATTATAAGATTAATATGCACAGTTGGTTCCTATACTTATAAAATTAATATGCATAGTTGGTGTAGAGTTGATTTCACAAAATATTTGGTACACTTGTGTGTAGTTTTCACCATGCATAAAACTCCGCTTTTGTTTTATAACAAATAAATAAAATGACCATATATTATTTTATAACCAATCACACAATGTTATATGAAAATGAACATTGACACATGGACATTGATACCAATGTTTCTTGAAATGGATATTAAGAACTTGAAATGGTGATGTGAAAATGCAATTTCAAGAACCATTAGTTAATAGTTTATATGTTAAGAATTAAGTCAAAATATTATTTCAAAATCATTAACCATTACCATCATCTTTCAACCAATGGAGTGAAAGTTAGGTATGGACATAGATAGGAATGTATTTCACAAGGGATGCTTCCTCCACATGATGTTTAAGACCCACATCAATTAATAACAACTTAAAATGCCAATGACTGATTGAAAGACATTACTAAGTGTGGAGATAGTTGTGCGAAGGTGGTTATGCAGAGGAAGTTGTGCGGATGTATCAATTCCGAGGAAATGTGTATGGAGAGCAAATACTTGTGCGCAAAACTTCATTGTAAGTGAGGAGAGTCAATTAATTAGTGATAAAAGAAAGGACTATATTGCATTGCAACTATTAATCTTGTTTTTTATCATATTCATATCATTACGTTTAATTATACTTTTAAAATTTTTATAATCTTCAAAGCTTTTAAAAAAATAAAAAATAAATTATATATATATATATATAGAGAGAGAGAGAGAGAGAGAGAGAGAGAGAGAGAGAGAGAATACTTTTGACAAAAGAATTTTAGAGTGTAACATATATTATATTTGAAAATTTCTTCCACCGTAACGTTTAAATAAATATGAGAAATACACAATCTCATATATATGGTAAGATATATCATATTTGAAAATTCCTTCTGATCTGAAATGATCATATGTTAAAACTGAAATAGAATTGATTATGCCATTAATGAATAGAATGTTAAGTGAAAGTGTTGAAATCGTGAGAACTACTTGAGAAGAAGACTTTACGACATATGATAAAACATAAGCAAGATGAAAAACAGAAGTGAAAACAACAAAAACATAGTGATACCAGACAACAAGATTATTTATGGACTTTGTCCCCGATGGACTACGTCTTCGGGTCCGCTTTCAAGATGGGCGACCGCTTCATTAGGATTGAAACGAAAGAGGTCAATTACACAGAAATTTGACCAAACTAAATGTGCACGCAGGTGCTTCTAGTCACTTTCATAAGATAGCTCTCTGAACTAGCTTTCCAACGCCTGTCACGGTTCCCAATTTTGACTCTGGGTGCTCCTGTTACACTGAAAACAAAATCAACTATAACCTCATACAAAACCCAAAACCACTATAATGCACTTCAATGAGCAAAAATGCCTTTTTAAAACCCTGCAGATTCATCCTAACCTCTGCTGCCCAGTTTTAGAATGCATGAGCTAACTTCTAGGGTTAAATTAGGTTCTTAGTTGAAGAATTTATGTCACATTGTGACATTAGGCACCTTAGGTGTATTAAATATCCAAAACTTAATTAAAAAAACCCAAATTTGACCATATGATAAGCAAAAACCATTGGCTGTTTTGCTGACCGAGCGGAGGGGAGACAGCGCATGTGAACGTGGCTTCATCCCAGTGGTTTCGGTAACGGCACGACTTATCTCCAGCAGTTCTGGTAACTGCACCTACTACGGTCTACCCTGACAGCTTACCACGTTCACATGACACAGTTGCATACCATTCTCTGCACGGTCTATTCCGATGCTAGTCCCAGACGGTTCCTCTGTTCACTTGCTAGGTACGGTTTCTTCCCGCAATGGTTAATTGCTAGCCTGATACCTGCTACCCATTGCGGCTAGACTCTAATGCCTGTTCACGTGTCTTCTCCGCCACAGTCTCCATACCCACGCGATTAAGGCCCACGGTTATGACTGATATAATATATAACCTGTTCACGTTGTCGCGGTTAGAGACTCCGCCCGATGGTAAAAGACTATTGTTTTTAATTTGTAATATTTTATGTTTATATAAGCTGAGAGTTGATTATAACTTAGATTTTATGGGTTTTATGTTGTTTTATTTCCTAAGTTTGTAATGTAATATGCAATAGGTTTTCAATAGGTTGTTGTAATGGATTATAATTACAATGTTTTCAATTGTAACACCATGGTCCAAATGTTTTGGACTTAGGTTTAATACATTATGTCTTAGGTGTTAGGTTAATGTGTTAGGTCTTAGATCTTTAGACATAGGTTCTAGGGTTTAGGTTTAGGATTCAACATTTAGAATAGGTGTATTATAATGTTGTAAAACTAGAAACCATCACCATGTCAGAAGAACCTGAAGAAGATCATGACAACCATGAAGACCACATCAATCATTGACAACCCCTAAACAACATTGTCGACACTAAACGACATTGGACTGAATGCCGATGACGACTCTGAACTGTGTAACTGATTTGACAAGATCCTCTTGGATCACCTTCGCCATAACCTTTAGATGAAAAACACTTATTTTTTGTTATTTTAACTCATTTTAAGTCCCTCGAGCAATGTTTTGATGATTTAAAGTTTTTCTTAACTTAACTTTGTTGATGATAATACAAATAATATTTTGTAAAATATTTATATTAACTATAAATAATTATTATCAACCCACAATTTCAAACACAAAAATCTAAAAATTATTAATAATTATTTTTCAGATAAATTTTTATTTAAAAAATATTAATTATTTTAAAATATATATTATAATTTAATAAAAATAAAATACAAACTCAATTTTTAATTATTATATAATAAATTTATAAATACAATAATCTAATTTAAAAATGAATTACTTTTCTAACATTTCATCTTATCATTCTTCGTATCAACATTTTCAATTTTTATTTTTACTGTTATCAAATAGTTTCATGCATCTTATATACTATGATCAACACCCTAAATAAATTGGTATATGCAAGTGTAAACAACGCAAAAAAAATTTACTCGACTGTTTCATGGGATTATGAATAAACATGGTTTAACTACCTGATATTTGAGAATTTACTAGTTGATCCTGTCAGACTCGAATAGTAAAATGCCCTCTTTGAACACGCATTTCTATTTAAGCGCTGAAATCCCCTTAGGAGCTTTGGCCATTTAGTACATCTTCAGTGTCAATGAACACGGAATTTACCTTATCAATCCTAACTTCAAAAAAATAAAAAAAATAACCGCTGGAACATCTTATTTGAGTCATAATTTAAGGCAACTCAAACCAATAAAGCATTTGCTTGAAAATCATATAACGTTGAAAAAGTCTTTCACACCATAATTAAAAAGCGCCTCTAGCCCAATCTCCCGGATATCATATAACGTTGAAAAAGTCTTGCACACCATAATTAAAAAACGCATTTCAAAATGAATTAATGCGCGGTGATGATTAAGAGGAGAGACTATTTTTTTTTGGGTATAAAATAGTAGTTTTTTTTCAATATAAAATATTTCTTTTGTTGGAGAAAAAAAAAATTTCTTAATATTAACATAAAAAAAAATAATACATATTTTTGTGTTCAATACTATTTATGTTTGTCATCTCTATCTATATTATTCTAGGTCTTGTTTATCTATGAAACTCTTGTCACATTATAGTGCAATTTACAACAAATGTGTCTACTCACAATCGCTTTATAATTTACCTTATAGCAAAATCCTTGCATTATGTATCAACCATAGCTCCCTCTTCATTGTATAAAAAAACTTACCAAATTCCTTTGAGATACCTTGTTTGGATAATAGGTCAGCAATCGAGTTTTGTTCCCTATAGATATGGTGAAATTGGATGTGCTCAAAGGTACTTATCATATTTCTAATTTTCTTCATCTAATTAGTTAATATGGGAGGATTGAAATTTGTGTGGTCTTTTACCCAATCAATGATGCCTTTTGCATCTCCATATACCTATATCCTCTCTAGTCTAAGCCATTTTGCCGCGATAAGAACTGCCCATAATGCTATGATCTCTGCTTTGTCATTACTACCCTATCTGCCCTCCCACTAGAAATGGAATAATTTACCTGCGTCGATGAAAATTACAACTCTACATCCACATTTCCTCCTATTGCTTGCTCCATCAAAGAATCCCACTTGGAATTCTTGCCATATGTCCTTGTACTTGCATGCTCTATAGTTGTGTTTCTTCATTGTCAAACCAGTTTCATTAAAGAAAGCAACAAACTTAATAATGTCATCCCAAACCACCACTCCTTTTTGTATAAAATAGTTCCTCTTGTCCATATAGAGGCATATAGTTTAATTAATTTGTCCTTCCTTCGGAATTTAATAGGATTTATTACATCATTTGATTGCAGACCTTATTACCGTTGGATAAGATGTCATTGTGTTTTATTTAAAAATGGATTAATTATTTATGATGATTGAGTTATGAGGCAACACTATTATTTTTTCTGTAATATAGTTTGTTTTATCCATATACATTCGGAGCTCGTCTTCATCTATTCTTGTTCATTATTGTGAAATCAACTAGTGAATTTCTTAGTGATTTCTAATGTTGTCTTCCTAGTTAGGTTACAAGAAGACAATATTGTTTATTATCTATAAAACACCCCAAAGATCCCACATTGTGAACCACAAAATTATGAGCCCCTTGCATTGCACCATCCTCCATACTGCATTTCAATTACTGAGGAGGTTCTTGAGCAAAAGTTCATTATGTGTAGGACCTCCACACAATGAAGTTATGCATAAGCACAGACTTCCGCACTAGAATTCATGGCAACATTATGCATCCATGCTCATCTAGTTCCAATATGTGAAATCGATATGTATGAATTAACAATCCATACCTAATAACTTAATAATGGTCGTGAATCTGATGGTGAAGGAGTTAAACTTAATAACTTCCTGCGAATTTGCAACAAAAATTCAAGAACATGGTGTAAGTCACCCATTTTTCTTTAATCCACGTAACCTCACAGTTGAAAGAAACTTGGAGTCTCTACCTATTGTCTCAATCATGCATCAAATTGGATTGCTTAGATCTAATAATTTGTAAATAAAGCTTGATACCTCTTGTTAGTGTTATAATGCTAATCCTCGAGATTAAGGTTGGGTTAGTTTGTGTTAGGGTGATTGGTTATTAGAGTTCAAGAAGACCCGAAAATTGATTTAGTTGTTTACCAAATAAATTGTATATCAATTGATCTCAATCAATGATGTGCAATGTGTACATATTAATACATACATGAAACTGTTGAATCAGTTTTCAGGTCTTCTTAGACACTAATAACCAATCACCCTAACATAAAATAACCCAACATTAATCCAAAGAATTAGCTGTCTAACATCCCCCCTTTAATCTGAAGGGATATATCAAAGTCCAATAATGAGAGATCAAAATGCATAAATGCATCTCAGCCAAGAGCTGAATGTCTCTCAAAGATGGTTTTCAAGGATAACCACAAACCAAAGATGGTGGTTTTTAAGAGAAAACCACAAACGATACCCATGTAAACGATACCCATGCTTGGAACCTTCATAGCAGTTCTTAGATCAATAAAAAACAACATGCCGAAAGCATGCAATCATGCTCATTCTCATAAAGCATAAATAAAAAACCCTGTCTACAACTTTGAATCTAAACTTAGACTCTAGATTATAGCAAGAAATTTTTTATCTTTGTCTCAACCTTGCTTGACAAATCTCCGAACATGTAGTGAACCATAAACTCCATCATTTCCCCCTTGTCTGATATAGGGTGAGAAGATGAAGTATTCTTCATCACTACCAAGTTGGTCAATATTCTTGAACATTTCCTATGGTATGACCTATAAATATTCTTAGCGATTCTAAACCAATCCTAAGAAGCAATACATACAGAATCTAGTTTCTCTCTTGCAGTAGTCTTCTTTCTGGAACATTTGTTTGAAAGGTGAGTGTGCTTTCCACAATGCTCAAATGAGCGAAGATCAAAACATTGATCTTTCAAATGTCCAAATCCATTACACTATTGACATCGATCAATTTGTTATGGAATAACAATATCCAGAAATCCAACAATACAAAATTGTATAGGTTTAGAAAAATCAGGAATATGAAGAGATACATCCAAACCATCTTGGTTATATCCCAAACCAGTTTTGTGTGTGTTATTCATAATCTATTCCCATGGTCCTATAAAGGTTTTGGAAATGACTGGCTTCTCATCAGGACTTTCAGCTGCATCCAATTTTTCTCTTGAAATAGTCTGATCCATCCCTGATTGTATATTAGAATCAGACTCAAACAAAATGTTGTTGTAAACAAACACCTATTTAGAATCACAATTTTTCTTCTGAAGTTCATCTCACAATAAATGCAACTCTATTTTGATAAATTTAATCATCTCTTGAGCATTTTTCAAACATGTTTGGATGTCAGATAATGTGTCCTTACTGATTTGGATATTGTCTTGGACAATTGACAACATTAGATGGCTTAATAACTGTAAAAAATCATTGAATCCGGCCATTTTCTCCAGCTCACTATTTGAAAACACTTACAATAATTTTTGAAAAGATGTATGCCCCCGCTGCGTTAAGATTCAGAATAAGCCACTTTTATTCTCTTCTATGAATAATGGGATAATCTTTAGAAGTTGAATCATTCTCTACGTAATATTTTTTCCTCACAACGAACTACAATTACTCATGGAGAAGAGTCACTTTTCAAAGTCTCCTTAGACCTAGTGCTTCTTGCCTTATGCTTCTTTCCCTGCGATTGGTGCTTTGTAATATACTAAAACAATATTGAAATTGATCCAACTAAAAAAAAATCTTATTATCCTTGCAACAATCATTTTCCTTTAATTCCTATAAATCATTACAGGCTCACATTCAAAACAAAAAATAGCCCAGTGTCCTTTGTGTCACATTTGATTCTCATTCACCTTACTTATAGGATTTTTCCTTATGATCTGCCCGTAGTCTCCAAACACCTCCACAAAATATGTTATTTTGCCTAGTTAAAAAAATTACTTATTAATATATCAACAAAAATTTATGCCTCAAAAACCAGTGTACAGTAGGTTTGATGTGGATGGCCACATCAAGAACACTGAAGTAAATATCAATTCAATTCACATGGAGTTTTGACCATTGTTTATGTTATCACAAAATCCGGTACTAAGGGCTGCTACCTAGCAAGATCATGTGTAACTGTTTCAAACCTAGCTTTAGACTAAGGTTTAGCCTCCTTAGTCAGAGAGGGCTCTCTCACAGATTTTTGATATGCATTAAGGGCAAAAAAGATGGCTAACTCTTTAAACAGTAGATGAAATTTAAGCTGGTTGGGACAACAAAATTAGGCTTCTCCCATTGGACTCATGGAGTCATACACTTCTGCAGTAAACAAGTGGCTACTCAATCATAGAAACCAAGGCATATAATGTCAAAATGCTCAAAACATTTACCAAGAAGAACCTCAACTCAAAAAACACACACAGGAAGTCTGAGCACTAGGTGAATTCAGAGTGATTGCATGTTTAGTGAATTGTAAAACAAGATGAATAAAACCAAAACACATATACTCTGAGCATTTGAGACACAAGATGAATCTTGGGAAGAAAAAGTACTCTTTCTATTACTGTCAAAGTCTTTTTTACATAAGCCAATATGAAAACTCTGTTTTTATATAAATCTCCAACCTTTTTTACATCAGAGTTTTTCCTATATATAGGAAAACAAAACTACAACTACTTGAGACTCCTCCTCCAGCATGAGGGGAGCTCGAAATCCTATCATTAATTGCCTTATCTATATCTAAACAAACTTATTAAATACAAAGGTATTGCGCTGTGAATACATAGAGTCCTAATCACATTGAAATTCAAAGTCTATCTCCTCGTGTGCATGATGCTTTCCTGAGCCTTGACACCTGTACCCTTTCTGTAGTGGCCGAAATAAATTGGAGAGGTATTCACTGAACGAGCTGCCTTGGATTCTAACTGTGCAGATGACTCATTAGTTGGTGAAGATGTGTGCCCTACTTTCACGGTCCCTGCCTTCCATCGGTCTTCATTTCCAAAAGAACATGCTTCAAGCTATTTAATACCTTTAATAACCACGCATAACACCATATGCCTTATGATCTGGATGCTTTGTAAACTGAACAGGTGTCCAACCCAAAATTCCGGTAACCCTACCAGAACCCTAATAATTCGGTCATAAAGTAGCTTTAGGAAGACTTTAGCAAAAAACAAAATATTTCACCTTTTTCTCCAACACTTACACCTGTCACTCTTTGAATGCTTAGATAACCTTGTATGATCTCTTTACTGGCCTCGAGTTCATCCTTTTCAAGATTTGCTGACCTCAGTATCAATTTCATTTTTTCTCATAAAACAGTCATCTACAGCAGTTTCGTAGCGCGCTACGAAACTGCTGTAGATAATCAAAACAGAACATATGAATCTTAAAGCACTGTTGACTTAACTTCATGATTTCTTCAGCTACTTTGTACAGGTGTTAGGGATCCAAAAAGTTTCAAAATGATGGAAACCAAAATTTATCAAAACTTGAAAAGCAAATTTCCCCTTGGATTAATCAGCTAGTTTACCTAGCTTCTCCTTCAAACTGCTAACTTCTTTCTTCAGAGCCTTGATTTCTGCTCTTAGGCTTGTGTTCAGCTGTTTCATGGTTTTTGCCTGCTTCAGAGCTGGCACTGTCCACAAATATGCATCAGACATTGAGTCAGTTTGGCCCATTAGACTTG
The DNA here is from genome assembly GCA_031772625.1 of Pinus tabuliformis. Classification (NCBI taxonomy): domain Eukaryota; kingdom Viridiplantae; phylum Streptophyta; class Pinopsida; order Pinales; family Pinaceae; genus Pinus; species Pinus tabuliformis. Next base: position 567,387,690 of record CM062819.1, on the reverse strand, counting down.
TACTGCCTTTTAGTACAGCCTTTTTATAATTTGCATATCTCACTGCCCTTTCCTTAGAAACATTTTTAATCTGAGGCACTTCTTCTTGTGTTGTTCCTGCCTGTTGCTTGATAGCAATGACATTTCCACCTTGGCTGATGATGACCCTATTACTCTTGTCTTTACTCCTGGCTGCATGAACTGTTCTGGTCAAAACCTCAAGTACATCTGTACTAGGCACTTCTACAGGTGCCTCCTCTTTCTGCGCTTTCTCCACCTCTTTCATTTGTCTTCTTGTGACTGGCCTACGTGGCTTGAAAGCATATTCTTTACTAGGCTCCTCAAATCTCAACCTTTTTGAAGCTCTTGGTTTCTTAGTACTTTCGGGTGAAGATTGAGTGAGGTCAATATGCATTGGCTGCACTGGGTGATCTTGCTCAAACTCTATTGGTTCAATCTGTATTGGCTGATCTTGTTCAAGTTCAATAGCTACAAGTAAGTCACTTAAACTGCCTTTTGACATAGGGCTTTCTTCCACAGTAATTGACTTACCTTTCTCCTTGTTTAGTTGACCTCTGGTTTTTACCCTTGAAATCTTTTCAACTTCACTTGGTCCAGCTTCATCCTTCTTTTTCTGGATCTTCTGCTTTGATGACTGAGGTGTCTCCTTAGATGATGACTTAGGTGTTTCCTTTGCTGATGATTTAGGTGTCTCCTTTGCCACCACAGACTTCTCTGATTTCCTTAACTTGGTTTTAGGCTTCTTTTGGTCTGTCACCTCCTTTCTGAGCTCAGCCAGAGTAGGTTCTTCAATTCTTTCTTCCCTTTCCCTCACAGGCAATGGAGTGAGGCCTGTTTTGCTTTGAAAGCCGGCCATAAAAACAAAAGAATCCCAATCTCTGCCAATCTTTTGCAAACCATCCAACACCAGCAACTTTACTAAACCATGGTGAAACAAGGATGTTTCACAACCATCTTTCTTTAACTGGATTTTATCACACATTTTACTAATGCTTCTGAACAAATAGAAAGGGATATCTATTGAAGCTTTACCTGTGAAATGCAACAAAAGTTTGAAGTGATAGGCATAAACTTTGTTGTACCTTCCCTCGCATGTTAGGTATTTCTGGATACATGTAAGGAGCATAGCATAATGTTCTTTTACGTAACTCCTTGGCACCGCTTTGGTGAGGTCCTCATTTACATACGGTTCCTTCAAAAATTCTCTACAGGGACTCATGTCAAATTTAAAATTTTTGAACCATTCTTGTCCTCCCCTCGGGATTTCAGTGGCAATAGAAATGGCTTCAGGAGACACAGGAAATTCTAACATTGACACCTTTGAATTCAATCCAGTAAAATTCAATGCAAAAGCCTTCGTTACCTCTGCATGTCCTCCCTTCAACTTTTCGCAGAACCTCCAGCAACCGGCATTTCGAAAGGCTCTTGCTACACCTTCATCTCTGAGCGTAACATCAAGCCCCTCTGGCTCTGTTCTCAGGCACCTACCGGATCGATGTTCCCTCTTTTCCATCTTGCTTCAAATATCTTCACACAGGAAACTAATAGCAGCTACAGCTCGAAAACAATCTCGACTTTGGAGTGCAGGCTCGCTTGCAATGATCCCTTTAAATGAGAACTCGGGCTTCTTTGCGTTTTTACTCGTCATTCAGCAGACATGTTCACACATCATGAAAACACATTATGACACAACCATACCTCATAAAATCCCTTAAGATGATATTCATATGCGTGATCCTGGACCTTATGGCGGAATGATGATCTATCATGACCTGGAGAGGACATCAACTGACAAATGTGGACGGGCCTATGACTCACCCCTCCCAGACTTGACATTTCAAGAAAAGGCGCTACAAAAATCCCGAAACCCCGATTTCGTAGCGCGGACAGTTAAGATTTGACAAAACGCGCTACGAAATGGCTGGTAAACAGTACGCTGCGAAAAGGCGGAAACATCATTGCGCAGCTAAATTGACCAAACAGACAGCGCTGCGAAACTGCGCAAAGTACTAATAACGCAATCAAGACAAGACATGCCTTAACTAACAATGATGGAGGGTATCTAACGATTTTTTACATGGACTTACATCAATACCTTTTGAAATTCTAATTTCAAAGTGACACACACACATATAAACCTATTCACTAAACCAAAGATTTTCATATGAAACTTGTGGACAACATTACATACATGAACTATGGTTCTAAGTGATAACAGTGGCTCCACTTGGGATAGTGTGCTCCTGTAGTACACTAAGAACGCGTAGTACCAGTGCCTTTATCCATTTTATTGCACTCACACACGGCTGACAAGCATCCCTTTCAAACTTTGTGGGCCTTCACCTCGGGCTAAAGTCTTCCTGTTCAGCTTGTCAATTATTTTTAACAGAAAACATTCAGAAAATGGTTATATACAATGATCATGGGATACTTGGTAGACTTTTACTGATTGTAATGCTTTAAGAACCTGCCATTAACAGGTCCTCCAGCATATGGCGATCCATCAACCTCTTGCAGAATATAGGTGTTACTTCCATGGTAAGCAGAAATCAAATATGGCCCCTTCCATAAGTTCTCAAATTTGCCATGTTTGCCTTTTTCCTCAATTCTAGCTTCCCACTTCAAAACTTTGTCATTAATCTGAAATGTGACATCTTTAATCTTCTTGTCAAAAGCTCTCTTGACCCGATTCTGATTTTGCTGATGGCCTTCAAACACTTCATTTCTTTTCTCCTGCAGAGCTATTAGCTAATTAATCCTCCTTTGTATGGCATTTGGTTCCTCTTCTAACCCTTGAATTAGCTTCATAACTGGTACCCCAAGAGATGTTGGGAAAATTGCCTCTGCTCCATACACAAGTTCATAAGGAGATGTTCCAATAGACCTTTTTGTGCAAATACGATCAGCCCATAAGGCATACTTCAGCTTTAAGTGCCAAGCCTTTTTGTTCTCTTGCAGCAATTTCTTGATAATCCTTACAAGGCTTTTGTTTGAACTTTCAGCTAATCCATTTCCCTGTGGATAGTAAGCTGTGGAATGACCAAGGGAAATGTGATACTGATGACAAAAGTTTATCATTCTTTTAGACTTAAAAGCCTGAGCATTGTCTGTGATAAGCTTAAGTGGACAACCAAACCTTGACAAGATGTTATTTTCCAAAAAGGATATTATCACTGAGTCATTGGCCTGCCTGGTAGGTACTGCCTCTATCCACTTTGTAAAATAATCAGTGGCTGTGAGTATCCACCGATGCTGCCCTGATGAAGGGGGATGTATCTCACCTATAAAATCTAACCCCCACTGTTGAAAGGGTGCTTCTACATAGATAGGAATCAATGGCATAGGCATGAGCTTTCTCCTTCCTTCAAATACTTGACATTCATGGCATGCTGCTATCTTTTTATAAATGTCTCTGAACATTGTCGGCCAAAAATATCCAGCCCTCAAAACTTTATTTGCAGTGGCCTTCCAATAATGATGGCCTCCACAATCTCCCTTATGAAATTCATCAATAACCTTTTCAGCCTCTTCTTCAATGAGACAATTTAATAAAATCCCTCCAGCATCCTTCCAAAATAAATTCTGCTCATAAACAAAGTATCTAAGGGATTTTAGCTTGGTGAACCGAGCTTTAGACTTGGAAAGATTATCAGGGGCTCTATTGTGCTGTAAAACAAATGCCACATCCCTATACCATTCTGATGTCAAAAAATTTTCATTGATTTGAACCAGCTCTTCTTCTTCTTCGGAAATCTCTGATATTTCTGCATTAAAATTGATGTCACTGCTGTCCAGATTTGAATAAGTTAACAGCTTTGCCAAGCCTTGACCCTTCACCAACTTAGTGGGTCTAATTTCAATGTCATATTCTAACAACTTGGCTATCCATTTTCCTCTTTTTCCATCCGGGTCTGCTTGTGTAAGGATATCTTTAATGACAGCACTTGGTACATATGCAACAATATGAGAATGCAGTACATAAATTCTAAAATCCTTGATTGCCTTCACCAATGCATATGCTTGCTTCTCTAAAATATTGTACTTTAATTCAGCATTAGCCAATGTCTTACTAAAAAAGGAAATGGGCTGTTCAATACCTTGACTCCCTTTCTGCAATAAGACTCCCGCAATTGTATCCTCAGAAGCAAATGTGAAAATTAGAAATTCCTTGGTGAAATCAGGGCTAATAAGAACCGGTGCTTGAGTGAGTGCTTTCTTAATTTCTTCAAATGACTTCCTTGCCTCAGCTGTCCACTTAAAGTCTGCTCCTTTCTTTAGCATTTTTGTGATATGTTTGACCACTTCAGCAAAGTTAGGAATGAACCTTCTAACAAAATTAACTTTACCAAGAAAAGACTGAACCTCTTTCTTGCTCCTTGGCAAATCCAACTTTGAAATAGCACTGACTCTATTAGGATCAATCCTAATTCCTTCTTCAGAAATGATATGTCCAAGCAACTTACCAGATGTCAAAGCAAAGATGCTTTTGGTTGGATTCAAAGAAATGCCAAACCGCCTACACTTTAGCAAAATCCTTTCAAGGTGTTTTAAGTGATCCTCTTCCCTCTTTGAAAAGACTGTGATATCATCAAGATATACCACCACTGATTTATCCCTTTCCTCAGCAAAAGCAATGTCCATAGCCCTCTGGAAAGTCGCCCCTGCATTCATGAGGCCAAAAGGCATCTTTGCATACATAAATGTGCCCCATGGTGTGGTGAAGGCTGTCTTCTCCTGATCATCTGGATGAACAAGGATCTGATTGTACCCTGAGAAGCCATCTAACATTGACATTCTTTGAGAGCCAACAATATTCTGCAAAATAAGATCCATTTTAGGAAGAGGATAATTGTCTTTCAATGAGGCCTTGTTCAAATTCCTGAAGTCTATGCAAATCCTTATCTCTCCATTCTTTTTCCTAACTGGTACCAAGTTAGCAAGCCAATTTGAAAATCTGATAGGAACAATAATCTTTGCATCAAAAAGCTTCTTCACTTCTTTTTCAATTAATGGCATTAGAAGAGGATTAATTCTTCTTAATTTTTGCTTAAAAGGTTTCTCATTTGGCTTAATTGGGATAGTATGCTGTATGATTGAGGAATCATACTGCTTCAAATCAGCATAGCTCCATGCAAAGACATCAATAAACTTCTTCATCAATTCAACATATTTGACTTTCATATCAGCTGATAAAAACTTTGAAATTTTGACTAATTTAGGTACCACTGAGTCACCTAAATTGCAGCTCTCTATTTCTTCTTCATTGGCTTGCAGCCTTGGTGCTTTAAACACATCATTCTGATCAAACAGTTTCTCAAGTGGAATAAGACCTTTGGGAATTAGATTATTTTGCAGCTGCAATACCTCAGGCTTTTCTTTTGTCTCCACTAACATGTTCTGCTGATCAATTTGACTATGTTCAAATTCTCCTTTCAACTCTAGGAAACTTCTTACCTGCTGATCATCTTCAAAGACTTGCCAATTTAAGATATTATCTGGGATGACTGGCCTATGGCGAACCTTCACTTCATAGTTATCAGAAGAATGTTTAGGAATAACAAAAAGACTAGCTGCAACAGCAAGAGAATCTGCCACGGAATTCTGATCTCTGGTTTTTATACTGAAGGTATATGACTGAAACTTTTCCAACAATTCCAACACCAAGTTTCTATAAGCTCTCATCCTTGCATCTTTTGTTTGATAGGCACCTTGAACTTGCTTTATGACTAATTCAGAATCTCCATAAACAGCAATGTTTTTTGCCTTCAACTCTATCAAGGTTTCTAAGCCTAATACCAGAGACTCATACTCCGCCATATTATTGGTACAATCAAAATTAAGTTTATATGACAGAAACTTACTTTCTTCAGTTGGACTCATGATCCAAATCCCAGCTCCTGCACCTTCTTTCCTTGCTGCTCCATCAAAGTACAAAGACCAGCAACCAGAGGCATCTCTTTCATCACTTTGCTGCAACTCTTCACACTGATTTTCTGCCTTTTCTTCCTGTAATTCTTTTCCCACTGATTCATTAAATAGAATAGCTGATCCAAGGCCTGTATCACAAGAATAAATAGGGAAATTCTGTGGTTTGTCCTTGCTGCTCACCATATATGCCATCCTTGTCTCACGATATAACCTTCTTTGCTCTCCAAACACTGGAATAGTAGCATAAGTCAGATCCATTTGCATGGTACCTTTGATCTTTGCTGCCCATGACCTTGAAAGTAATATCCCAAATTTAGGTGGAACATCTGCAACAACAATATCCATGACAGTTGTTTTTGCTGGGATTTGGGTAAGTGCCACAACCACATCTTTTATCAGCCCAATACAGTGAACCCTCTTTGAATCAAAAGAAAACAAGTCCTTGTATGGTCTAGTTACTTCTAATCCTAACCTTTCCATAATGACTTTAGGCATGAGGTTATGGGATGCCCCTGAATCCAACATGGCATTATGAAGAGTCATCTCATGTATATTGATGCTGATATAAAAAGGAGGAAATTCATCATTTTGCTCATCTTCAAGTCTTGGACCTAAACAAATGATAGGATTATCCTCTTGCACATTCAAAATATCAGCCCCTCCTGGTGGAGAATTAAGCATTTCCACAATCTTACTTCTATACTTGTCTACTTTCAAGATTTCATTGAATGGGACTGATATTTTAATTTTAGCAATTTCATTCTCTATATTAAACACTGAAGTAGACCTTTCAATTTCCTTAGGAGGAGCAGGGGTTTGATTATCCTTTTTCTCAAGAGGAGAATCATCTTTTCCATCAGCTTGTTTTGACTTTTCCTTTTTATCTTCCACTGCCTTTGAAACACCCTTCTTAGGCTGAGCCTTGTTTGCTGTAATAGGGACATCTCTGTTCCTGAGGTTGTATTGTTTTTGAATCTCAAATATGGCATGTTGATAACCCTTTAAGAAATCTGAGGGTTCCTCTTCAGCCTTTAGTTGGCTGGACTCATCATGTTCTTCCTTTGTTAGAAAGACCTCTGAATCTTCTTCACCCAGACAATGGATAGATTCTTCAGGCTCCTCAGACTCTTCTTCCTCATCCACCATGTTTTGTTGAAAAGGAGGTCTCACAGGGGGGTCAGCTTGCTGGTTTCTATTTTCCCTTGGTCTTTGCTGATTTTGAGGCCTTCTAAATTGAGGATTCCTGAACCGAGGTTCTTGTTGAGCTTGGGGAGTAGCAGTATTCCCAAGTGCCAATTGATCCATCAATTTCTCCATAGTCTTCATCATGGTCTCAAATTTCTCTTCTTGAGCAGAGGTAGAAGGCCTCTCCTCTTCCTTTATCTTAGCCTTAGCCATCTTGGACTTTTTAGCAGCAAGTATGTTCACCTCCACTTTGATAGCATCATTTTGCATGTCAGCCAGTGTAGCAGACTCTCTTTCTCTGAGTAAAAGAGAGAAATCAGAATCAAAAGACTCAGCATATCTTAACTGTGCCAAAGCTCCAGGAGGTTTCAGATGTGCTGGGATAGAATTATAGATTTTGTTAAACCTCTTAGAAAAGTTTTGAACAGTCTCATCTGGAGCTCTTCTTAAATTATTATATTCAGTGAGGGCCTGAACAGGATTGGTTCTATTTCCCCATTTCCTCAGAAAACTATCTTCAAACTCAACCCAATTATGAATACTACCAACTGTTAAGGCTTTAAACCATTTTCTGACTTCTCCAATGAAAGTCTGAGCAAACAACCTCAGTTTTACATCTTCATCATCCACTTCATACCTATCAATAAAATCATTGAATCTATCTACATGTTCCTCTGCTGTGACATCTTCATCCCCTCCCCATGTTGGAATCCTAGCAGCATATTTATTAGGAAGATCATGTAAAACAGCAGGGAGAGCTAGAGGAGCATACCTAGCAGGTACAGCCATAATGAATGGAGGAACAGTAACAATGGGTATTGTGTGACCAGAAGGACCAGAACTAGTATGAGATGTTGTTTGAGAGCTATTTGGACTTGCAGAGGCTGATGACAAAGTGTGAGTACGAAAAGGACTATTGGGACTTTGTAAACCACTGACAAAAGAACTCCAATTTGGGAGAGGTAAACCAGCTTTTGAATTGAGCAAAACTTCAAAAGGATCAAGCTCCTTGAGTTGTTTCAAATCCTCTTCCTCTAATAACAATTCAGAAGTAACAATTTCCCAAAACTCCTCTTTATCTTTTTGGGACACTAAAGATGAGGTATCAATACCTCTTTTTTGTAAATCCAAAATGATACCAATCAACTCTTCTTCATTTTCAGACCTCAATAAAACTTCTTGAACTTTATCATCAACAATTTTGTCTTCAAGACTTCTAGAAAACTCAGGAAATAAAGACTTTGAAATACTAGAGGTACCTGGTATATCAGAAAACTTTTGTTTACTCCTTGAAATGATATTAGGATTCTCCACAGGACTAGGTGGATTTGGATCAGGATTGCTCCTTGTATACCTTCCTCTCGAAGCCACCTTTACACTTTAAAAATCAATGGAGTCACCAAGGTAGAATGCAGCCTCGAAAAACACTTTGAACTCCTGCTACCTTCAGAAATTCAATCTTCAAACTTCGGGAATAATTAATCATCAGACTCCCGGCAGACGCACCAAAATGTTATCACAAAATCCGGTACTAAGGGCTGCTACCTAGCAAGATCATGTGTAATTGTTTCAAAACTAGCTTTAGACTAAGGTTTAGCCTCCTTAGTCAGAGAGGGCTCTCTCACAGATTTTTGATATGCATTAAGGGCAAAAAAGATGGCTAACTCTTTAAACAGTAGATGAAATTTAAGCTGGTTGGGACAACAAAATTAGGCTTCTCCCATTGGGCTCATGGAGTCATACACTTCTGCAGTAAACAAGTGGCTACTCAATCATAGAAACCAAGGCATATAATGTCAAACTGCTCAAAACATTTACCAAGAAGAACCTCAACTCAAAAAACACACACAGGAAGTCTGAGCACTAGGTGAATTCAGAGTGATTGCATGTTTAGTGAATTGTAAAACAAGATGAATAAAACCAAAACACATATACTCTGAGCATTTGAGACACAAGATGAATCTTGGGAAGAAAAAGTACTATTTCTATTACTGTCAAAGTCTTTTTTACATAAGCCAATATGAAAACTCTGTTTTTATATAAATCTCCAACCTTTTTTACATCAGAGTTTTCCCTATATATAGGAAAACAAAACTACAACTACTTGAGACTCCTCCTCCAGCATGAGGGGAGCTCGAAATCCTATCATTAATTGCCTTATCTATATCTAAACAAACTTATTAAATACAAAGGTATTGCGCTGTGAATACATAGAGTCCTAATCACATTGAAATTCAAAGTCTATCTCCTCGTGTGCATGATGCTTTCCTGAGCCTTGACACCTGTACCCTTTCTGTAGTGGCCGAAATAAATTGGAGAGGTATTCACTGAATGAGCTGCCTTGGATTCTAACTGTGCAGATGACTCATTAGTTGGTGAAGATGTGTGCCCTGTTTTCACGGTCCCTGCCTTCCATCAGTCTTCATTTCCAAAAGAACATGCTTCAAGCTATTTAATACCTTTAATAACCACGCATAACACCATATGCCTTATGATCTGGATGCTTTGTAAACTGAACAGGTGTCCAACCCAAAATTCCGGTAACCCTACCAGAACCCTAATAATTCGGTCATAAAGTAGCTTTAGGAAGACTTTAGCAAAAAACAAAATATTTCACCTTTTTCTCCAACACTTACACCTGTCACTCTTTGAATGCTTAGATAACCTTGTATGATCTCTTTACTGGCCTCGAGTTCATCCTTTTCAAGATTTGCTGACCTCAGTATCAATTTCATTTTTTCTCATAAAACAGTCATCTACAGCAGTTTCGTAGCGCGCTACGAAACTGCTGTAGATAATCAAAACAGAACATATGAATCTTAAAGCACTGTTGACTTAACTTCATGATTTCTTCAGCTACTTTGTACAGGTGTTAGGGATCCAAAAAGTTTCAAAATGATGGAAACCAAAATTTATCAAAACTTGAAAAGCAAATTTCCTCTTGGATTAATCAGCTAGTTTACCTAGCTTCTCCTTCAAACTGCTAACTTCTTTCTTCAGAGCCTTGATTTCTGCTCTTAGGCTTGTGTTCAGCTGTTTCATGGTTTTTTCCTGCTTCAGAGCTGGCACTGTCCACAAATATGCATCAGACATTGAGTCAGTTTGGCCCATTAGACTTGTACTGCCTTTTAGTACAGCCTTTTTATAATTTGCATATCTCACTGCCCTTTCCTTAGAAACATTTTTAATCTGAGGCACTTCTTCTTGTGTTGTTCCTGCCTGTTGCTTGATAGCAATGACATTTCCACCTTGGCTGATGATGACCCTATTACTCTTGTCTTTACTCCTGGCTGCATGAACTGTTCTGGTCAAAACCTCAAGTACATCTGTACTAGGCACTTCTACAGGTGCCTCCTCTTTCTGCGCTTTCTCCACCTCTTTCATTTGTCTTCTTGTGACTGGCCTACGTGGCTTGAAAGCATATTCTTTACTAGGCTCCTCAAATCTCAACCTTTTTGAAGCTCTTGGTTTCTTAGTACTTTCGGGTGAAGATTGAGTGAGGTCAATATGCATTGGCTGCACTGGGTGATCTTGCTCAAACTCTATTGGTTCAATCTGTATTGGCTGATCTTGTTCAAGTTCAATAGCTACAAGTAAGTCACTTAAACTGCCTTTTGACATAGGGCTTTCTTCCACAGTAATTGACTTACCTTTCTCCTTGTTTAGTTGACCTCTGGTTTTTACCCTTGAAATCTTTTCAACTTCACTTGGTCCAGCTTCATCCTTCTTTTTCTGGATCTTCTGCTTTGATGACTGAGGTGTCTCCTTAGATGATGACTTAGGTGTTTCCTTTGCTGATGATTTAAGTGTCTCCTTTGCCACCACAGACTTCTCTGATTTCCTTAACTTGGTTTTAGGCTTCTTTTGGTTTGTCACCTCCTTTCTGAGCTCAGCCAGAATAGGTTCTTCAATTCTTTCTTCCCTTTCCCTCACAGGCAATGGAGTGAGGCCTGTTTTGCTTTGAAAGCCGGCCATAAAAACAAAAGAATCCCAATCTCTGCCAATCTTTTGTAAACCATCCAACACCAGCAACTTTACTAAACCATGGTGAAACAAGGATGTTTCACAACCATCTTTCTTTAACTGGATTTTATCACACATTTTACTAATGCTTCTGAACAAATAGAAAGGGATATCTATTGAAGCTTTACCTGTGAAATGCAACAAAAGTTTGAAGTGATAGGCATAAACTTTGTTGTACCTTCCCTCGCATGTTAGGTATTTCTAGATACATGTAAGGAGCATAGCATAATGTTCTTTTACGTAACTCCTTGGCACCGCTTTGGTGAGGTCCTCATTTACATACGGTTCCTTCAAAAATTCTCTACAGGGACTCATGTCAAATTTAAAATTTTTGAACCATTCTTGTCCTCCCCTCGGGATTTCAGTGGCAATAGAAATGGCTTCAGGAGACACAGGAAATTCTAACATTGACACCTTTGAATTCAATCCAGTAAAATTCAATGCAAAAGCCTTCGTTACCTCTGCATGTCCTCCCTTCAACTTTTCGCAGAACCTCCAGCAACCGGCATTTCGAAAGGCTCTTGCTACACCTTCATCTCTGAGCGTAACATCAAGCCCCTTTGGCTCTGTTCTCAGGCACCTACCGGATCGATGTTCCCTCTTTTCCATCTTGCTTCAAATATCTTCACACAGGAAACTAATAGCAGCTACAGCTCGAAAACAATCTCGACTTTGGAGTGCAGGCTCGCTTGCAATGATCCCTTTAAATGAGAACTCGGGCTTCTTTGCGTTTTTACTCGTCATTCAGCAGACATGTTCACACATCATGAAAACACATTATGACACAACCATACCTCATAAAATCCCTTAAGATGATATTCATATGCGTGATCCTGGACCTTATGGCGGAATGATGATCTATCATGACCTGGAGAGGACATCAACTGACAAACGTGGACGGGCCTATGACTCACCCCTCCCAGACTTGACATTTCAAGAAAAGGCGCTACAAAAATCCCAAAACCCCGATTTCGTAGCGCGGACAGTTAAGATTTGACAAAACGCGCTACGAAATGGCTGGTAAACAGTACGCTGCGAAAAGGCGGAAACATCATTGCGCAGCTAAATTGACCAAACAGACAACGCTGCGAAACTGCGCAAAGTACTAATGACGCAATCAAGACAAGACATGCCTTAACTAACAATGATGGAGGGTATCTAACGATTTTTTACACGGACTTACATCAATACCTTTTGAAATTCTAATTTCAAAGTGACACACACACATATAAACCTATTCACTAAACCAAAGATTTTCATATGAAACTTGTGGACAACATTACATACATGAACTATGGTTCTAAGTGATAACAGTTTATTTAAAAATTGATGGTAGAAAAAAGTCAACTGTCTAGTATTCTCCAACTTTCTTACTAATGTCGGATTGAAAACCAACAAATTTATTTTTATTTTTCTTAGAACTAGTATTGAAAGCATCTTACAAACATTTGATTGAAATATTTATTGCTACTCTATCATTTATAATCAATTGCATTAAAATTTTTCGAAATAGATAACACAACCAATGAAAACTTTGAAGAAATCTCTTTAGTTAGTTCGCTAATATTTAGAAAGAGAACATGATCATGAAGAGAAAGTATCAGAAGGAACCAACCTCCATCACTAGATACTCTATACCCTTTGTAATTGACAAGTTCTTTTAGGACTTCTTCAACTTGTTGGTTGAGATAAGAGACAAATAGAAACCCTAGGTTAAGATTGCATGAGGTCACTAAGTAGAAATCATATTGGCTGAGTTTCCATCAATGCTTAGTTGGACTCTCAACAAATCTAGTGAAATTCAAAAAGTAATGACCCACCTCTCTATTATCCGTGAAAAAGAACTCCAGCCTTTTTTTATATTTAGTGGTTGCACAATATTTGAAGCACCTTCCTCAAAATCACAATGAGATGCAACATTCTATAGTTTGATATGGGATGATGTAGGATTTCTCACGAGTCAAAAGTAGTATAAATGAAGTCGCAAAGGAGGTGTTATGAAATCAACAAGATTTATTTTATTTTCTGTGGACATGAAATGATAATGATACAGTAATGACTTCTAACCAACTATGTCAGAAAAATAGAATAATCCATTTCGACTTTTACGCATTTCCCTTCCAACTCAACTATAGGAAAATATATATACCACTGCAACACAAAGTACAAACATTGAACACTTTTAAATATTTAGACTTGAATGGACAAACCTTACTATGCTTTGTGAATTTTTAAAAAACCGCAGGTAAGTAGAAATTGATGTCAGAATTGCTACAAGCAAGAAGAAAGTTTGTTGTCAAGCTTCATAATGTAATCTAGCACCTTTGCTTTAAGTAGTTTAATTTAGCTTTCCAATAAATTGAACCATGAGCATTGTTCGAATCTGAAACCTTCTACTGCATTCTTCACTCAGTGTGTCCATTGGATTTAACATGGATACCTCAGAATTTGCATGAAGAGGAGGCAAAAGGAAAAAAGTCACGCTCATGTTCACTGAAAAATACAATGGAAGAAGCATGATATATTGAATCGAAAAGACTCAACAATATATATTAATATGTCTTTCATAAGTGCACCAACTAATATACACCAACTCGCAATGTAATGGACATACAACTAAGAAAATATCACCCAAAAAGGCCACAAAACCAGTGGCTAAATCTAATCAACAAAGCAAATCAATCTTTGCTCTGATACCACTGTTAGACAACAATATTGGAAACCAAACTCAAACGTATATTAAATATTTATCTCAAACTTATTTGAGCATGTCATTATTTGTTATCTATTAATTTTTTTTTGAATTTGATTTGTAAAACGAGTTCATTTTTTGTTGAACCTGACACCCATGGCTCAAATTAAAAATGTATTGGAAATCTCAAACAATATCATTAGTTCTAATACTGATGGAAGTGTAAATGTCAACACATAATACTATGCGGAGAATGATTAACTTATAAATATCACCCCATTTTTCATAGAATAAAATTAAAGTGGTTTATTCTGAAGCTTAAATAGTGGGGGTGGACACCTTTTCAAAAACAATTGCAAGCGTTTTCCAATAGTGAACTGGAGAAAATGGCTAGAGTCGATCATTTGTTACAGATTTTAAGAAATCTAATGTTGTTTACTATCGACAACGATGTCCAAATCAACAAGGGCACACTATCTGACATTCGTACATGTTTGAAAAATGCTCAAGAGATGATTGAATTTCTCAAAATAGAGTTGTAGTTACATCAAGATGAGCTTCAGAAGAAAATTTGTGATTTTGAACTGGTGTTTGTTCAGAACAACACTTTGTTAGAGCCTGATTCTAATCTACAACCAGGGATGGATCAAACTATTTCAAGAGAAATTTTTGATGTAGCAAAAATTCGTAATGAGAAGTCTATCATTTCCAAAACCTTTATAAGACCATGGGAAGAGATTATGCATAAAGAAAAACAAAAAAGGTTTGGGATATAACAAAGATGTCCTAGATATACCTTTTCATATTCATGATTTTTTTAAACCTATAAAATTTTGTAGTGTTGGATTTCGCGATGGTGTTTTCCTAGAACAAATTGATCGATGTCAATGGTTTAATAAAGTTGGACATGTGAAAGATCGGTGTCCTGATATTCACCCGTGTGAGTATTGTGGAAAGCACAATCACCATTCAAACATATGTTCTAGAAAGAAGACTATTGCAAGGGAGAAACTATATTTGGGATGGATTGCTTCTTGGGATTGGTATAGAATAGCCAAGAATATTCACACGTCATACCACAGGAAATGTTAGAGAATATTGACCAGCCTTTCAATGATGAAGAGTATGTCATCTTCTCACCCTGTATCTAACAAGGGGGGAAATGATGAAATTCATGGTTTTCTATAGGTTCAAATATTTTTCAAGCGATCTTAAGACAAAGATCAGAATTTTCCTGCTAAAGCCTACAGTCCAAGTTCAAATTCAAAGTTGTAGACAAAGTTTTTTTATTTTTTTATTTTTTCTCTGTGAGAATGAATATGATTGCATTCTTTTGGCATGTTGTTTTTTGTTGATCTGTGAACTGATATGAAGGTTCCAGATGCGAGTATCATTTATGTGGGTATCATTTGTAGTTTTCTCTAAAAACCACAATATTCAGTGTGTAGTCATACTTGAAACCATTTCTGAGAGACATTTAGCTCTTGGCTCAGATGGATTTTTTCATTTTGAGCTCTCATTCTTGGACTTTGATACATCTGTTTATATTAAGGGGGGGGGGGATTTTATACAAAAAATCCTCGGGATTAGGTTTGTGTTATATCCAATATTTATTAGAGTCCAATATGACCCAGAAACTGAATCAATGGTTTCTTGATGTATTTATATGTACACTATGTACATCATTATTTGAGTTCATTCATTAATATACGTTTAAGTTTGGTTTCCAATTATTGTCTAACAACTTTTCATTTTTAAGACAATCTAATTCAATCTATTAAATATCTATCGAACTTGTCAATCATGCATCAAATTTAATCACTTATATCTATGGAATTTTTTATAACTTCTATATATCTTTTTATTCACATGTGCCAACATCAAATTTCATCACTTATACCTATGGAATTTTTTATAACTTCTATATATCTTTTTATTCGCTTGTGCCAACATCAAATTTGATGACTTAAATATAACTAAATATGTAATGTTTAAGCAAGTTGTTATGATAGAGCACCTGTTTTTTTGTTTCCACAGATAAAGCTAATATTCTATTAGTTCTTCCCTAATATGAAATTTGGACACACGATGCGCATGTGAGTGCGGAGAATCTATGATAGAAATTAATTACCAGGAGTGTTAATATTATGAAGGAATATAGCATGTGCCAATGTCAAAGTGGTATCATAGTTTTCCATGGTCCAAAGAGTGGATTCTGAGCTAATGATCACAAACAATATTTTTCCAAGATGGTATTCATAGGTTGGATAAAATGAATTATTTAAGTGTGAATTACATCAAAGAAAGGTCACAACCAGTCTAACTTGAGGATCTTATCAAATATAAAATGGTCGCAAACTCAACAATGGAAAGAAAATTTTAAATAACAAGTTGGTAAGTAACTACTTCAATCTCGTCTCTTCTGGTGGACAAATATTTTTAAATTGATGGTTATTAGTTTGTTAATACTTTTATGATATTTGTACTCCATTTATATATGAAATTCATATCTAAAATGAAATCTAGTGTCATGAAGACAAAAAGACGTGCGTGTAGGAATTCAGAGATAGAAATGGTATGATGAAAAGAATTTAATGGTTGCACGCAATTTTTTTATTCTTTCTTTGAACCCACGTTCATGCAGATGAGGAAAGATATTGATTTTTTGAATATCCATAGACGTAAGGTACTTTTCCTTATGGCCATGGCTCCTAATACTAAGGCTTAACCAATAGTCTTGTCTTCACCTCTAGGTGCTTTTGCGCATTGAAATTCTATGATATAGCAACTAACTATTAACAAAATAGTAGAATTGATCATCATATGTAAAGAAATTAGTTTGTATAGATTCCCACTCTTGTGCATGTGGAGCCTTCCTTCCTACTCTTCCCTCCTCCAATTTCTTTAGAAAAACCCATATTACTATTCAGTAATACAATCACACATATAATTTACTAGTTGGATATTCTAGGCGATAATTTGTTGACCTCCACTAAAAACTTATAATTCAACTAGTTACTAGATTGCTTTCTTGCAATGCTCACGAAAACTGAAATGATTTCTAGCTGTAGACTGGATTGCTATTGGCTTGGATATAATGATGATGATAACATTGACATCTGTTAAGTTATGTTATGTTCTATTGTTATAACAGTTTACTTCTTTTTCTTATTATATTCCACCGATTAGCAATCACATGTACATAAAGTAAAGTGCAGATAGAACATTAAACAATCGATAGAAAACAAGCCAAGACAAGAGACACAAGATGTGGCGGCTAGCCAGGGAAAAACCCCACAATGTGTGAGGAAACCCTTTGATCAAATCTTCTTTTATCTTCAATAATTCAGCAGAGAGAAATAGTACAATAAATCTGATTCATATCAGCAGTAGCAAACCCTAGATCAGCAGCATCAGCGTTAGCGACTTCATTATCAAACTAAGGCAGACCATATCTCACAAACTGACCGTCGGATTGACTTCATTCCACCACCAAAAGTTTCGGCTTCCAGAGCGCAGTTTAGATGAGGAGATCTTCTAGGCCATGCAGGTCAATCTTTACTTCTGCAGTTGCAGCTTCAGTTTCAGCAGTTTCCGGCTTCAAACTAGGGCAGTCGATATCTTGCAAACCGTTCATCGGATTGACTTCATTCCACCACCAAAAGTTGCGGCTTTCAGAGGAGGTTCAGATGAACCTACAGCATAGTTCCAAAGAGGAGATCTTCTAGGCCACGCAAGTCAATCTTTACTTCTGCAGTTGTAGCTTCAATTCAACAGCTTCCGGCTTCACATATGTGAGAGAGAGACCCATTTCAGCGCAGTAGAGAAGAGACTCATTTCTGCGTAGTAGAGAGAGAGAGAGATGTGATGAGATGAGTGAGTCTAAATGAGGAAATGTCCTCTTATATTTATACACAACGTTGGTGGGTGAATAGATGCGACTGTTGGGCTTCTGAGCCTACATGAGTTGTAGGTCGGCTTGATAATAATTCCATAATCAAAATAAATTCATATCTCCATGAATACTTATCGGAATCGGATGATCTTTATATCAATCCTACACCTCTCGATGAGAGGAATCTAATAAAAATATTATTAGCCATGAATAATATGACCCACATGAAGTTTTTCCCTGGTTTCCAATTTTAACACTCCCTCTCAAGCATGGAGAGCTTCATCTGCAATCTGTCTATCGGTCATTACTATTCATCCATCAAATGCACTGCCTTGTACAGCCTGACCCTTGCCCTGCTCTGCTTTATTTTGCCTGTTTTTCTTTGTCTTGTTCTGCCCTGCACTGATCTGTACTGTTTTGTTCTGTTCTGCTATGCTCTTGCATTGTTCTGTTCTACTCTGCTTTTGCCCGAATTATGAAGAAGAAGAAGTGATCGAGGATGTATCATACTGACTCAAAGTCAGTCTCAGAGTATGTACCACTGGTCCCAGACCAGTCTCAACCAACCCGAAGTCAGCATCATAGTGAGTACAAATCCACTGGTGCTAGACCAGTATCATCCTCCACTGACTCAAAGTCAGTCTCAGAGTGCATACCACTGATCCCAAACCAGTCTCAACCGACCCGAAGTCAGCGTCATAGTATGGTACAACTCCTACCACTGGTCCCAGACCAGTATCATTGATCCCAGATCAATGGAGGTCATCCTAGCATAGGGAGTATGGTAGATACAACGATGCATCCATCGGTACTACTATGGTCCCTAACTTCATTTCCCTGCTCATTGATCAGATGAGAGGTACTTCCCATGAGTCCCAGACTGCATGGGTAGGTTGCCTCGATAGAAGAACTAATCAATCCTGTCCTCACAAGAGAACACATCAATCCTGCTATAATTTCCGTGGAGAACACATCAATCTAGGCTGCCATGGAGAACACATCAATCCAGGCCTCACAGGATAACTAATCGTCCTGCTACACAGGAGAGCGAATCATCCTGTTCCACAAGAGAGCGAATCATCTTGTCCCACAAGAAAGCGAATCATCTTGTTCCAGTGTGCACCACCAGGGGAGGGTGAGTCACCCTGTGGTCATATGTTGCTCCAGTAGGAACCACAAGCCCTCAGAGCTCCCAGAGCTCAATGTATGCAACATGCAGGACCCTTGTACAAGGGTTTCTTGCCGACTCCAAGTCGTTTGGGAAAATCACAGATTAGATCTTTCCTCGAGGCTTTGACAAGGTGTATTAACCTGTACATCATCTTAATGTGATGGAGCTTCCTTGCTCATCGACTTACCATATCCCAGATGATGTCTATCTGCTGGAGCAATTGACGAATACGGGATTCCTCAATAATCGAATCCCACCTCTAGTTGTTACAGAGAATCACAGTGGTATCCAATGTAAATCCAAACAGCTCATTGAAGAGCTTTTGCAACCAGACTGCCTCACACGAGGTTATGCTAGCAACAATATATCCTACTTCGGCGGTGCTCAAAGCCACCGACTTCTGCTTCCTGCTCATCCAGGATATCGAAGCAGATCCCAAGGTGAAATAGTACCTGGAAGTGCTCTTACGGTCCACAACACTGCCTGCCCAATTAACATCAGTATATCCAAGTAGTCTCACATCTCCGGCAGTGTATCTTAATCCATGAGAGATTGTATCCTGAAGACATCTCAGAAGATTCCTGGCATCAATCTAGTGAGGCTCAACCAAATATGAGCTCACAACGCTAACTACAAAACATATGTTCGAACGAAAGTTCACCAAGAACATCAATGCGAATGAGTTTTGAAACTCAGAGGCATTTCCCAAGTCTGGTCCAACATCACTACCATATAACTTCTAAAAGTTAAGATCCTCGAGGTAGTCACAGGCTTGCAGTCCATCATACCAAATCTTTCCAATATCTTTACCACATATTTTCCTTGAGATAGGAAAATTTCCCTTGGCTTCTGCCACACTTCAAGTCCTTGGTCCTTCATTTCAAATTTAGAAGCCATCTCCCTCTTACATTTGTGAATGAGATGGTTTGCACTTGTTAGAAAGAGGTCATCCACATACAACACCAGTATGAGAGGCTTGTCATCTTCAACCTTAAAGTAAAGGTTAGGATCAGCTTCACTCCTAGTGAATCCCAGCTTCATCAAGTAGCTATCGATCCTCTCATACCATGCTCGGGGTGCTTGCTTCAGCCCATAGAGAGCCTTCTTCAACCTACATACATGAGATTTTCAATCATAAATCTCAAATCCTTCAGGTTGCTCCACATAGACCTCTTCTTTGATAGAACCATGCAAGAACGCGGTCTTAACATCCATCTGATGTAGGTTCCATCCTTGTGAAGCCACAAGGGCTATGATCAAGCGGATGGTTGTATATCTGGCAACAAGTGCAAATATCATAGTCTATACCTCCCTTCTGGGATAAACCATGAGCAACAAAATGAACCTTATACTTTTCCATACTTCCATTTGTTGTATGCTTTATCTTGTAAAGCCATTTTGAAGTAACAATTGTCTTGTCCAGGGTCTAGGAACTACTTCCCAGACATCATTCTCCATAATAGACTCATATTCTATGGTCATAGCATCCTTCCATAGTTAATGCTTGATGACGTCTGAGAATGATGAAGGTTCATTTTGTATGATCGTGCTCATGATGGTCAGGTATCCCTGATACCTGTTAAGTTTCTTACTTTGATGGAAGGTTCCTCAGGGTGCAGCATGTCCTTCAGCATCATCAAGTATCCCCCTAAGCCATGAAGGCCTCTTCCTAGAAGAGGAAGGCTCATGTGGATGAGGATCAATCGGATTCATGGGTTCTTCTACATCAGGCATTGATTCATCATCCTTTTCTTTCAGTTCCCTGGTGTCGGCTTCTTGAGAGCTACTCAAAGTCAGCAGATTGTCCACCTTGCTGAAAGCCATATCTTTGTCAAAGATGACATCATGACTAATCACGACTTCCCTTTGACCGGTGGTGAACATTTCTTCAGGAGTTGAGGAACCCAATTCTTGATCAGGGCGTTGATTTTTTACATATACGGCGTTGATTGTAGTTTCAGCCCATAGAAACTTTGGAAGTCTTTGATCATGTAGCATGGCCCAGACAGCTTCCATCATCGTGTGGTTCTTCCTTCCCACCACACCGTACTGGTCAGGAGTATGTGGTGTAGTAGTCTCCCTCTTAATGCCAACCTCAAGTATGCCTGAGTAAACCAATTGTAATATATCGGAGGTCTTGCTTTGGCTTGAGGGGAATGGTCCCCTTTTGAGCTTTCCTTTGGCACATCCCGGACATACACCTTCTTTCTCTACTTGGAATTCGGGCATCCCTGTTACCGTCTGTCTTACATCGGGTAGAGCTTTGTAATGAAGGTGGGCAAACCTCCGATGCGAAAGTTTGGACTAAAGAGTTGTGTCACAAGACATGACACCTAGCGGACTTCCATCGACCTGATATAATGAATCAACACTAAACCAAAGAGTAAAGGCATATTTAACATTATTTTTCCATATACATACCTTGCCATTGCTGAAGGTTACCTTGTAGCCTCTGTCTTCCATTGCCAAGATGGACACTAGGTTCCTTTTGAGGTCAGGTGCATTTAATACATCCTAGAATTTCTAGCCTTCTTGAAAGCTTGTCCTCTTCCTTGATTTCCAGCTCTCCTCTTACCTTTGCTGTTGAATTTGTCATTCCTCTGATTGCCATTAGAGGGATTTCGAGTTGCACCACTGCATACTGTACCATGCTTCTCTAATCATGATTATCATCATGCTGCCCATGTCCATCATAATGCTGCTCAAACTAGTGTGCATCATCATCATGCTATCCTATATGTCCATGATCTCATGTTGCCCTTTATGTCCATGATCTCATTCATCATGATGCTCATGATATCATACATAGTGACTTGCTTTATCGCAAATGTAACATCGTCATTTTCTTCTAGCCTTAGGTCCAACCTTTCCTTTTGATTTAGTCTCGGAATTATTTCTTTTCTTTGCATGAGAAGAAAAGGTAGCAGGAGGACCTTTAGGCATGGGCATTTCTAGCACTTCTTCTCTTGTTTCTTCTTGAATGCATCTAGCCATTAATTCCTCGAAACCAGGAATTACATTATAGTTCAAAAGAGTAGTCCTGAACACATACCATTCAAATGGCAATCCTCCAAGAGTTGTGAGTGCCATTTCTCTGTCAGTAATAGTTTCCCCAATAGATAGGAGATCGTTCTTGATCTCCGTGATTCTTAAGAAGTATGCTTGCATACTTTCATCTTTACCCTTCTTGATTTCCCTCAGCTTATTTCTAAGAAACAAAACTTGATTTGCATCATTAACTTTAAATAAACTCACGAGTCTATCATATATTTCCTTGGAGGTGTCCAGTTCAGAGATGTAGGCCACCAAGTGCTTGTCGATAGAGTCCCAGATGATCTTCTATTGTTTTGACTTCTCCATTTTTTCATTTGTTCCAGGCAGCAGCGGATGCATTTGATGGAGGCTCAACAATATTGCCTCTCACATGATCCAACACTCCTTGATTCTCAAGGGTTAGATCGATAGAAATCTTCCATCCATGATAGTCAGCTTTCTCACGGAGCTTGTCTTCGGCAGGAAAGAGTGTTGAGGACCCCATAGTTCTTTTAGGATAGCCTTGCCAATATTCTCTTCAATGATTGCTCTTGCTCTTACTCGGGCTTTGTCTTCACCTCAGCTCTGATACCATGTTAAGTTATGTTATGTTCTATGCTTATAACAGTTTACTTCTTTTTCTTATTATATTCCACCGATTAGCAATCACATGTACATAAAGTAAAGTGCAGATAGAACATTAAACAATCGACAGAAAACAAGCCAAGACAAGAGACACAAGATGTGGCGGCTAGCCAGGGAAAAACCCCACAATGTGTGAGGAAACCCTTTGATCAAATCTTCTTTTATCTTCAATTTAGCAGAGAGAAATAGTACAATAAATATGATTCATATCAGCAGTAGCAAACCCTAGATCAGCAGCATCAGCATTAGCGACTTCATTATCAAACTAGGGCAGACCATATCTCACAAACCGACCGTCGGATTGACTTCATTCCACTACCAAAAGTTTCAGCTTCCAGAGGAGGTTCAGATGAACCTACAGTGCAGTTCAGATGAGGATATCTTCTAGGCCACGCAGGTCAATCTTTACTTCTGCAGTTGCAGCTTCAGTTTCAGCAGTTTCCGGCTTCAAACTAGGGCAGTCGATATCTTGCAAACCGTTCATCGGATTGACTTCATTCCACCACCAAAAGTTGCGGCTTTCAGAGGAGGTTCAGATGAACCTACAACACAGTTCCAAAGAGGAGATCTTCTAGGCCACGCAAGTCAATCTTTACTTCTGCAGTTGCAGCTTCAATTCAACAGCTTCCGGCTTCACATGTGTGAGAGAGAGACCCATTTCAGCGCAGTAGAGAAGAGACTCATTTCTACGTAGTAGAGAGAGAGATGTGATGAGATGAGTGAGTCTAAATGAGGAAAAGTCCTCTTATATTTATACACAACGTTGGTGGGTGAATAGATGCGACTGTTGGGCTTCTGAGCCTACATGAGTTGTAGGTCGGCTTGATAATAATTCCATAATCAAAATAAATTCATATCTCCATGAATACTTATCGGAATCAGATGATCTTTATATAAATCCTACACCTCTCGACGAGAGGAATCTAATAAAAATATTATTAGCCATGAATAAGATGACCCACATGAAGTTTTTCCCTGGTTGCCAATTTTAACAACATCATGTCCACATGGCCCCTATAAAATGGGGCACACACTCAATATAACGGAAATGAAAATGGGAAGAAAGGTCATAAGACAGAGCGAATCAAGGTCGGAAATCTAAATAAGCTTTATATCAACACTATTACTTCATTATAGGGACCACCACCTCATATTTATAATGTGAATTCTAAAATTCATTGTGCAGAGGTTTTTATGTTGATGACCTCTCCATAGTGGCAAGATTTAATGATTCTTCATTTTCCTAAAGGGCACAAGGCAGGACAATTAGAAGCTTAGGTGGGTGAGGTATAAACTTATTAGATGGGCATTAAATCTGATTCTTTGCTCTATTGTCAAAGCTTCTTTCCTCCCTTGTAAAAGTTATTCACTATTTAGTGGGAAAAGTGCCTATTTTGTCACAAAAGTATAACATTTATTGATTTATAGTAGACATAACTCCATCATTCACTTAGTAGCTTGCCTCGCTTGTTTAAGTTACTTCCTCCATATAGGGAATTCCTTTCATAGCTAGAATAATTGAAAGAGGAAGTTTGCAAGGTTGACAAAGATTGGAATGAGAATTGGAACATGTGTCTATGTACCAAATTGGCTAATGCTCCCAGGTTGATGTGATGTATTCCACTAGTTGAGGGATTCAATTTAGAACACAAAAAGCAGGGTTGTACCTTCCCTCATTTCTAGCTTTTAACTTACCAGCAACAAGAATAGATGGTACCCACGCTAGGATTAGTGCTTTATATACATGCATTAGATCAAAAACGATTATGTTTTTATTGAACAAGCACACTCAGTGCCAATTATCATTGTTGCTTACACACTTTTATCCAAAAATAAAGGAAATCTAGAATGGTCGCATGAAAAGGTGTGTATCAGTTGTTCATGATTACATTATTTTAGTAAATTTAATTCAAGAAACTTTTTGATGAATTTTGGTTGAACTGCGTGACACCTCGCTTTTCGTTTTTATAACTGCTACATGGGAAAGAAAGGACCAAGCTTGAGATAAGACCCTCCTCGTACTGGAGGACCTATTTAAAACATAATAAGCCTTGTCCCTTTACGCTTAACTTTATTTCTCACATGAATTAGAAAAGTTTGAATTACGCAAGGTGTTTATCCGCATTTGTGTATTATTTGTATGGTTGGGTTAACAACTTGTTCTCGAAAGAAAGCAAGCGATGAAAACCATTAACATTGGTTAAAACCATAGTTACCAAGTTCAAATTCGAATTTGAATGGTTGACTTAACAACTTGTTCTAGGAAGAAAGCAAGCGATGAAAACCCTTAACATTGGTTAAAACCATAGTAAGTTCAGATTTGAATTCGCTATGATACGATAAAAATTTGATTAAAAAAATAATAGATGTTTTAAATACTGGTGTGTTTATTAATCTTTTTCTTTATTTATTTTGAAATTTCAATAACTTTTATTAACAATGAATAGTATAACAATCTTACAAATAAAATTCATCTAAAAAAATATACCATTCATCTTTCCCCCCAAAACTTATCTTTTTCAAGACTCAGATATAATATCTTTTTAATTTAGAAATTTATTTATGTAATAGATGCAAATTTATAAAATATATAATCAAAACTGGTTTATCTATAATATATTCCTATTATCTATAATCTCTCCATTAATATAAAACAATCGCTAATAAAACAATCAATCACTTTCACACATTATTTCCTTTCCTCTTTTCTAGGTTTCGAGGACTGAAAAAAAAAAAAAAAAACATAATTTTCCTAATTTCACTTTTACCTTATATTTTTTTGACCTCTCATTTTCTTTCTTTCTTTATATTCCATTCTCTATCTATTTTTGTTCAAAAGGAAATGAATAATTTGAGCCATATATTTTCCATTAATATGATCTATTAGATTAACCTACTAACCTTGTCTTAAGAAGGCATGCTATGTCAGTTAATTAACTATCTAGATTAACCCGTTATGCTATGAATCAGATTGAATTTGGGTGAATTATTTGACACTCAAACCAAATTGGCAAATTTATGTATATCTTGCCCCAATAAGAATGAATTTGGTAACTATGGTTAAAAGGACATGGGATGTCATTCAATGAAAATGCACGAGTGTCATAGTGGAACGTTCACTGAACCTGTGGAATGTTTGAATGTATGGTGGTGTCATTGGTTGTGTGGTCAACTGAGATGGAAGATCGATGGGACGGCTCCACATGCCCTAATTTCATATATATATTTTTAAAAATTTAAACAAGTACCACTTTAAATACGAATATGCTCATTACACATGCTTGTGCGAATCTTTCACTATACAGAACGCTCTGCACAAGAAAAACTCCACACATCAATAATTTTTTATTTTTATTTTTAATTTAACCATTATCAATTTAAAGATAAATATGCCTATTCCACGTGCTTTTGTGAAACTTTGCTTTTGAAGCACGTTCACTATGCGAAATATTTCACACAAACAATGCTTCGCACATCCATATTTTTCTAAAACTTTCAACCATTATCACTTTAAATATGAATACACCCATTGCACATGCTTGTGCAGAGCTTTCACTATGCTAAAATGTGTGCACATCTGTCACTTCAATTTCAATGTCCAGTTACTATTGCAATAGAATTCTAACATTTTAGTTCAGTTGATCCTTCCAATCCAATCATGTATTCTCCATATAGTATCAACTTGATATTGCAGCAGTTTTGAGGTTTTCATATCAATATTTAGTTGTTGTGGAATCTTGGTCTCTTTGTGTTACCTTCTATCTTCCGAAGCCTAGCAATGTTAATCCCACCCATCCCTCCTCCCAATTTACAAAATAGTTTCATGCATGGATAATAATTGAGATGTCTCTTCACTCCCTATTTTCCAACACCATCTGCCAATGTCACTCCCCAAACCCTAATGGAAACAACTAACCACTTCTAGTTTTTTTCCTTTTTGACCTATAGATGGAATCCTGATGGATATTGCATTGGCCTCGCAGGATATTAGTCCCATTAAGCCCTTCAATTTTACAGAATTACTTTTAGGCATGGGTGGTGATTTTGAATCCTGTGAACTGGAGCACATGAATACTTCGATCATAACAACCTCCTAAATTCTAGATCACACTCCATCGAGAAAAATGTAGGTCCTCTACATGCCCTCTTATCCAATAGTATTTGTTAGACTCTTTGCCTAACCACTCATGGAAACAACCCACTTCTGGTACCGTTCTTTCACGATCATAAAAAATCTTCCTTCATTTTCTGCAATAACCTTGCAACATCTATTTCCCACCCAATCATCCATCCAATCCACAAAAATAATTCAACGTATTGGTGATGGTTTTAAATCAACATTCATTTATTCTAACATTTTCGGATCTGGAGTACACGAATAGTATAAGCATCTCAACCTGCTAAAGTCTAGATCATTACTAGGTTTATAGTAACTTATGTCGGAGAATCTAATATCACACACGTGTTAGGTTTCACATCTATCCATTCAAGTGTCCTAGTTTAGTTTCAATTTGTCCAGTTTAGTTTTGTCTCACTGTAGTAATTTATTGTTGATGTCTCCAATGTAACCTTATTTAACTAATTTGTAATATTGAGAAGGAAATCTCTCCTCCACACTTCTTTTCATTATTTGTCATGGTATCAAAGCGTAGTCTGCATAAGACTCTTTGAAAAAAACAAAGAAAAGTGCATGAACTTGTATAAGACTCCTTGAGAGAGCAGCAGTGAAAGTAAGGCAGCAACAAGAAGTATCCACTATTAGAAGAAATGTGTTTTTGTGAAGAAGGTGAGGCAGAGAATTTATGAAAGTGAGATGAAAGAGAAAGTTGGAATTTTTTCAAAAATTGTGAGGGGTGTTACTAACGCATCCTACAAGTTCAAGAGATATTGTTATCTATGTTGAAGAAAGTGTAACTAGGTCCAGTCTTCATAATAACATGTAATTATGACTGATGTAAATGATGTAATAAAGAGAACAAAATTATTGTAAACTTTCTTCATGGGTTTCATGAGAAAGTGATTTTAGAATAATAGGATTTGTCATTTAGAGTCTATAATTAATATCATGTATGAATAATGCTTCTTGAGCCTATGTTTAGTGTATACAATTCTATATAAATTTCTAGAAGCCCTCCAAAGACAAGCACAATCCCTCTTCAATAAGTCAGCCTCCAAACAATAACAAAGGAAGTCTTGTCAGCTCACGTATGGAGACACACCTGTTCAACATGACATGTCGGCTCAAGTGTAGAGGTAATCCACTATTTTTATGTGGCTAGGGTCACCACATAAGGCAGGGAATTCAGACAAGCATATATGTGTTTTTCGAATGGTTACCACAGAGATAAAGTCTCACCCTTCTCACACTCTCGGTGATGACATTCTTGGCCTACCAATACAACAATCATAGAAACATCCTCGAATACCACAAAAAACGGCTCAGACTTGTCTCCTTGCAGTCTCGGCATATTTGTGATGAGGATCTTGATGACACCATAGTGACACACTCTTTCTCGGCATACGTTCTAGAGGCAGTTATAATCTCAGCATAGATGTAATCATGGTCTTAGTATAGATACAATCATGATCTTGATGAAGACATAGTTACAAGGTCATGATCTCGTGAATCTAGGTGCAGCTCTCATATGTATGTATGTATATGTATATATATATATATAAGATCATTATAGAGATCTCGTTGTTATAGTGAAGATCTTGGTGAAGGGTAGCAGTGGTGCAACATTAATGATCTCGGTGGCATAGTAGTGATGGCCTCAGTGTTACAGCATTGATGACTTTAGTAGCAGCGATGGTGATATCCACAATGAAAAAGAAGAGGATTGGTGTCTTGGTCTTGGAGTGGCCAAATAGGTCAAGGGTCATGGTCCTGGTATTTGCCAATTTAAATATCTATAAGAATAATTTGTTTGGGTTTTCCTCTAAAATAGTGAAAGGTTTTGGCCATGGCAGAAAGCCAACATCTTGTGTTCTTGTCTCTTTTGTTTTGGTAACTATCTGATGAAGTAAGGAAACACACTCTACTAATAACAAGGGAAGATTGTGCTAATAATAAAAAGTGAAACTACCTCACAAATAGTTATCATCATGAGAATAATTTTATTAACCTATCTTCCCTAGATTCTTCAACAATCATTGGCCACTACACCAATTTTTTTGTAATGTGTGTTCTCTTCACTCAACAGAGCATTAGCTAAGAAAAGAGGCACCAGGAATGAAGTCAACTCCCTGAGAAAGACATAGGAAATTCAATCTTCCCTAAGCTAGGCATTATAATGTAAGGTTTGTTATAGTCGTGTTTCCCTACAAAATATCTAGGCATCACGACAATGGCTCAAATCGAGGGTTTTCACCCTGATCCTCGATCTCTCCATTTAAGTTGTCTCCATACAATAGACTAAGGGGGGTGGACCCTACAGAAATGGAATGAAGGAGGACTAGTTGAGAACCAACCAGACCGAGAGACACAATTGAGTGACCAAATACTTATTCAGATCTAGCAAGACATCAATGATTCGTTTTAGTCAACTGATACCAATCCCTTGTGAAGTCAACTATCTTGTTAGGAAATGTAGGACCAAGTACAGGATGGAAAACTTCTACTAAGGAAAATGTTATTATGATTAAAGGAGATGCAAGATGTGATTAAAAAAGGGATGAGTGAGTAGTCTTGAGGTAAGATCATTTAAGACTCAAGTGCCTATTATTGATAAACTTTATGACAAGATTACTTAATGAAATAAAGAGACAATCTTATACAAGACAAAGTGCCAAATATCTCAAGTGCCAATAAGATACACAAGGTAACCAAGATGACCACAAGATCTATGCTCTTACAAAAAGATCACTAATATGCCAAACAATTATAATAACTACAAGCCAATAATGATATTAATGTCTAGAAAAAGAACTAGAGCATTTATCCAATTTATGCTTTAATGACAATTCTTCAATAAGATTATCAACGCTCCCTTTAGACAATTGCGATTCTTCCAAGATAATGCCAATGAAAACTAGATTCAAACCATTCAACTATTTTCAAGGTACTAAATATTATGAAAATTGAGTAAATCACCTTCGATGCTAGTTAGCTCAAAGAAAATTATAATTGCAATTACCATTCACAAGTTAAGCCATGAGAAATTCTTTAGAAACATAAATATCGACTATTCCCATGTTAAATTCTCTTTAGGGAAGAAATATTATATATGTGATTTTGAAGTAGGAAATCAAAATAAAACAGAGACATAGACTAGAAATCCAAAAACCACTAAAATTTGTTGATGTAATCAATGCAAACAAATGCCCTTACAAACAAAACAAAAGCACTTATTTTCATAGATGATATCAATGATAGTAGTTATGTTTTCAGAGACAATAAGAGAATCAAAAGAGAAAAATATTTATGAAAGCAAAGAAATACTTGTTGTAAACAAATATATCAGTTCTTCGAAAACTTGTGACAGTCACCTTCACAATGACATTAAAGCATGTAATTTTCAGAATTTGTTTTTTATGACAAAAATAAGAAAAACTTTAGGAAAACAACATCAAAATGTTATGACAACAGAAATATGACAATTAAAACAATAAGCTATCAATGTTATCCTTATGTGAAACATTTACCAAAAAATTTCCAAACTTGCCTACATGAATTATCAAAAACTTTTAGCCTGTTATGATGTGATTTCCAGAATTATATCAAATCTGATATACTTATTAAAATCAGGAATTAAAATATGAAATAGGATTAATGATGGATGCCCAACTTAAGAAATTATCTCCTTAATGTATTAAACAACTTAGGAACTGGTTTTAGGCTAACCCACATCAAATTATGCCACTGTTATATTTTAGACTTCAGAAACAAAATTATTTAGAGATAGAAGTCACCCAAAAGTGTAGATCTAGGCCAAATTTTTTATACCCATCAAACATAAGTAATTTATTAATGTATTATAATTTTTTTTTAGTTAGTTTCAAGACACTTAGATTTGCTTTTCAGCACTATTATAACAGTATATGAATGTTGTAGAAAACAGTGAGGAAAAAGAGGGTTTAGAGATCAAACTCTCAGGCCCTAAGCCTTGAAGATCACTTTCCTAAGTTGCCAAAAAAATTTCAATACTTGAAACACAAATATTTAACATTTTTTCTACAAAAAGCACCGATGATTAGCTTTAGAAAATTTAAATATTCAGATAAAAAATGGAGCAAGGGGAATCTAGGGCTAATGAGGGCTAGCACTAGGCCTAATAGGGCTAGCGTTGGGCTAGGAGAAGGTAGATCTGGGCTTAGGAGCCCCAAAACTTGAAACCCTTGTCCTAAACAAATTATTTCGCCTCAAATCTTCAGATTTGTTGCAAAGTTTTCATTGGTTGGCCCTACAAAATGTTTGGAAACTAGATTTTGCCCTCCAAGGCCTAGATCTATCTTAACAGCCAAAACTTTCCTCCAATAATCTCAAATCTGAAGCCTTTAATGAAATGTCTTATTTTTTCTTCCTTGCAAACAAAATTTGAGACTAGATCTTGCCCTCTAGGATCTAGATATTGCTAACATCTAAAGATCTCCTTGGCAGATTTCTCAGATCTATTCTTGCTAAACATATTTGAGCCCAGATCTTGCCCTCCAGGGTCTAGATCTTGCTAAGATCTGAAGATTTCCTTAGATGATTTCTCAGATCTATTCCTGCACAAGTGAAAAGTTAAAAACCAATACCCAATATGTACAAAAATGGAGAAAATCGCAAAATCCCAAGTGTTAAAATTCAAAATTATGTTACAAAATTTCATATCTACACATTTAAATAAGAGATCTATACAAATAATTACAAATCTATAAAAATAATTATAGATATATACAAATAATTTAGAGATATATCAAATATGAGGAGTATTAGTCCAACTCTGCTCCTAGATCTATAGATCTAAGGCTCTTTCTAGCCATATCTATTTATTTAGCATAGTTTTTTGAAGATAAATCATTTTTAACATTTTACGTACTAACCCATTAAATCCATGCAAAATATATTTCGTTAGATAATCTCCGAGTTTTAATTCAGAACTCTTTCCAGGTCTTAAGTTTCAGGAGTCGTCTGGGCCAAACCGAGGACTTCCCCAAATGCCCAAGATCTCTAAATAAAGATGAATTCTACACACTTAAAATAAGAAGTCAAATTAACAAAGGTATAAAATAATGATTAAATCTTCAACAATTGGAGATACCTTCCAATCAAATAAAAAACTTAATGCTATCTTAAAACACAATAATTTAAGCAAGATACATGTTGGTGTCCAAGTATGAATAATGCAATTCACCCAAACAACATTTAATTTTCAACCCATGGTTCTACCATTTGTTTCAAGGCTATCGTGTAGGTTGTAGTTTCCCTACCCAACATTGAACATTAACTATAAATTCATCAATGTGTAACATCAAGCAATATTGTAACAACGCATAAGAGTAACAACAAGTAATAACTGTAACAAAAAATATGAGTAACAACAATAAGGACTCACAACAATGCACTGATAAACATTCACAACAATAATAAACTTACAAAAATAAACCTAACACACATCTAATCCAACAACACCTAGTCAGGAGAGTGGGCCCAACTCCCTGATCAGGGCTATGGCAAGATCAAAGAATCATGATATGCTCAGAAGATCAATTTATCATTAATAAAAGAAATATTACAACTGTGTTGTTACATACTCAAAGATAGAGTATTCTCTTGCAACTTAATACCTATTAACAGTGTTGGCCTTCATAGCCCGCAACTCTACTTTATATAATTTGTCAATGACATAACTCCTAGAATTACAACACTATCTTCCCTTAATTACATTGTGGTTTTCAGAATGAAATAGAATGTTAAAAAATAGTAGTCTGTCAATCGAAGGGTTGATTCACCGTTTCATCCAGTATTCAAGAATAGTGCTCCTGTTTTGATAGCATCGTTCAATGCATCATGGTCTTGGTCATTCGCCCTTTAAATCTACAGAAATAACTGAATTAGCAAGTCACTTAGGTAATAATCCCCTATGCTTCATTGACCAATAATCTATAAATACATGATAAGAGGTATACTTGTGCAATTTAAGATGTCGATTAACCACTATTGGCATGAAATGGATAAAAGAAGAGGGCAAAAAGGGTGAGTAAAAGTATGCAAATCTAGCCACCAACATATCCCCCCAACTAGGCTTACTTTATGTCCTCATGCATTTCATCGCTTGCGCAAGTCTGGGTTCAAGATGCGATCATCAACGTGAAGCTGTGCAAGATCATATTTTGTAGAGATTTCTGTCCCTAAAGGCTTATACCCATCTGTTTGGATGAGTTCTTTCCACCAATCCTCGCTTACCTCGTAAGATGGATTGTACTGATTATTTGGCATCCAGATGATGGGAAATCAAAACCTCAAACCCATCCATCGAACCCCACAAAGTTGGATACATGCAATGTACCGAGGTACCCTATTTAGAGTCTGAGAAAGATTGGGGTCCCCAAAAGGCTCACGTATCCTAACAACTGATGACAAAAGCATCCACCTTTTCTGGCAATTGTCCCGGACCTCCTCCTAACAAGTGAAGATCTGTTTTATGCATATATCAGCACACCATTGCTGAGTTGCCAACATCTATTATTTCCGTCCTTTGATCCCCAAAATGGTTTCGTGTCTGTTATAAACATGCATAGACTAAAAATTCTCCATCCTGATGACAAGTGGCCTATTTGCCTTATTTTCTTCAAACGTATCAAAATAATTTTTACATCTAACCTGTTTGACAATGTAGGAGGTAAATATGGCACTGGGTTAAGCGATTGGTCATTGCCCAAGAAGTAGTCATGTACGTACAGTTCACACATCAAATTCTAATCCAAAACATTGTGGCATCTCATGATGTGTAAAACCTACATTAAATCTTCTATATCATGACTAAGATTCTTGTTGATGCTTCTAAACAAAATAATATATATTTTTCATGGAGGAACAAGGTGTAGCTATGAGCAGGGGGGTGACAAGACATTACCTGCTAAGCCAAGGTAAACATCACTTCCTTGTTGGCCTTTAATAGCTTCACTTGTTCTTCCAGCCTCCCAATTTGCTTCTACTGCTTCTACTTCTTTCGTTTCTCCTTTTCTATCTATTCTATGTAATCAAAGACTATTTTTGCATCTTGCTCGCGATTTTTCCTTTCTTCCTAGTGTTCCTCGAAAGTAATGGAGCCTCGCCAAATGTGAGTTGCTATAGCTTGCCACTTCTGAATCTCTGCAAACATGACACACTCTTGTGCCTCAATCATACACAAAAATGACTCTGTCTATGTAGCTGTTGAAGTCATTGGCCTGTCTTTAGTTTATGTTGCTACTGAAACAGTGTCAGGTCAGGTCTCCACAACGTTATTTTTGTGCTTTCTCAATTTTCTTCATAGGTGTTGCATCCATTTCCTCAATTTCATGATCTCCATTTTCAACTCCATATTTTCTCCAAATTGTGCCTGATATCGTTCCTTAAGAGGGTGTCTCCTTTTCTCACATTGCTTGATAAACTCTTGTTTCACAGCTATTTCTTCCACAAGCCTCATAGCTGGTCTAGGCCTAGTGGGTTAACATTGAAAAAATTGTCAAATGACTCTTGTGTTACTCTGATTTCTTTCGTTTGTTTCTCGACTCGGGAAAAAGTCCTGCCATCTCCTTCTTCAGGTCTCAAGAGATCTACATCTTCCCTCTACACTTCTGGATTCACTACAGGGTCTTGTGCAGTAGTGTGTTTGACACCCTCCTCTTGTAATTTCTCTCCTTCCGGACCATCCCCTTCCACCTATGTAGGAATGGTCCCTAACCCTTGCGGGTTAGTTTTGTCAGTAACATCCTTTGCCATTTGCTTCAGAATAGTTTCTAACACTTGTAGGTTAGTCTCATATGCAACAGTCTCCTCCATCTACTCAGGAGTAGTTTCTAACCCTTGCAGGTTCGTCTGATCAGCAACATCTTCCTCCATCATCTTAGGAACAGTTTCTAGCCCTTTTAGGTTAGTCTTTTCGGTTGCATCTATGTCCATATGCTCAAGAACAATTCCTAGCCATTGTGGGTTAGTCTATTCTTTTGCATCTCCCTCCATCTTCTTAGGAACAATTTCTACAGGAGTAATAGTGACCAAAGCTTCTTCATTTTTTCCTTCGGTCGACACTAGTTCTTGTATGACAGTGCCAACCTCTAACCCCAATTTTTTCAATTCTTTCACTAATTGACATTGGTTTTTGAATAACCGTGTTGATATGGTGCCCTTAGATTTACCAATAAATTTTAGGATCGGAGGAGAAGCTTCTTCTTTCTCCATATGTCTAGAGGAATGGGTTTTCCTTGCCCCTTTCGGAAAATATGTAAGGAAAGGAGAACGAGTAATGATTTCATCAATTTTCATTCTCTCAATGCCTTCTAATGTAGGCCCTCCTTCCTCTTCTTCTGTATCCACCGACTATTCCATGTTCCCCTCTTTCTTTCAAGTTGTCCTTCTGCCCAACAACCAACACTGTCTCTTGTAGAGTGGTGTCGACTACGACCCTTGTTTCCTCCAAAGATTTCACATTCAATTGAACAAGTGGTTTTGGTTCTTGTGTGACAGCACCACCTACATTTTCAATCACATGTTCTCCAACTATTTGAATAGGTGGTGCTAGTTCTTGTGTGTGAGTACCACCTACATTTCTGACCAGGAATTCTTCAATTCCTTGGACAGGTGGTGTTGGTTCTTTTATAATAGCACCACCTACATTCTCAACCAAGAGTTCTTTAATTATTCAGACAGGTGATTCTGGTTCTTGTGTGTCAGCACCACCTATAACAACACCCAAGGGTGGTGATTTTTCTCCTAGACTAGCACTCGATGTTGGTTCTTGTGGAGAAACATCGATTGCACCCTCTTCTACCTCCATTGTATTGATATATATTGGGCCAATAGGAAACACTGGAATAATGTCATCATGGCCTCTTCTTCCATTGCTACATATTCTTCCTCTTCTCCTATAGGTAGCATGCCCACGAGTTCTTCCTCCACCAATTGGGTGAATTGTGGCCAAGCCAGAGATATTCGAGAAAGAGCATGCACCACCAACAATCTCACCAACCCATGATTTGTAAGAACCTCTAATGGTTGTAAAAGATCGCTAGGTAGATTGTGCCATTAAGTGAAGGATACTCCATAGGAAGTATGGCATGTCCAAAGCATGAACCTGCGCATGCCGAAACCGAAGGCATGCAAGAAGTTTTAAGTGATACTTAAACAATGTACAGAAACGACCTTCATAGGTAACATACCTCATTACAAAATACACCATCTCACCCCATGGGTGTGGCAGTGATATACGATCATACCTCCTCCTTTCTGGACCGTTGTCTCCCCAACCTATAAAAACAATTCCAAAAAATTCGAGAGAACCATTTCCGGCCTCTTCACTGTAATCCACTAGTAATTGAAATGACTTCTTTCATGACAAATATATCCAATACATGAACTCTATAATGATTTTCTTCCAATTTTAACAGAAATTATACTGTGATGAATTCATCAAATCCTTGTAGCCTCTGAAAATACACATGCTGTTAGGTCCCTACAATACTAGTGATTACCCCATTACTATTGTAGTTGTATCCCTTATTAATATTGTTGTGCCCCTATTGTCCCCATATTTTTATTACTGTGCCCCATAGAATCCCTTTATTGTTATTTTTGTGCCTTTATATTATTATTGTTAGGTCGGTTGGGTTATATTGTGACTCCTTAGACTCCTATATATAGAAAGGAGGTTTTTTCATTTGAATCAAGAAGGAATCATTCATTTGTGTAATGTAAAGGAGGTTTCCCCTTTGAAGAGACCGAATTCTAAGGCATTGATCTATCTTTTCTATCTTTTTGTGAGCTGGTTTCATAACATTTGGTATCGGAGCTTTGGATTCTAGGGTTTCACTACTCCAAATAGGTGATCGTGGCATTTTCGCCATAACGTTTTTTCTGCAATGTTTCAAAAGAAAAAAAAAACCCATTCGAGATGAAATCACACTGAACCTCGAATCCAAATTTCAGAGATTTTTGCACTATATTTACAGAGATATGATTTGAGGAAGTTGGTCTTTTTGCAGACTCCTGAATTACATTCCAAACAGGTGACCTGGGGAAAATCGTCATAAATTTCTCTCTTAGCATCGGATTGAAATTTCATAAAAAGGTACAAAAAGAGGACAGACTCTAATTTCTTGTATATATTGTTTAGAGCCAAAGGTCAACACATGGACACGTGGCATGTTGTACAAGTTCGATCTACTGAACTAGTCTATAATCAAGCCACTGTGGGAGATTTGGTATAACTCGTCCTTGGAGAATCCAATTTGGATCAGACTAGTGGCATTGGAAAGAGGACACAGAGGGCTACTACAAGTGACAATTTTGTAACTAGATGATCTGATATTACAGAGATACATCAGAGGCAATATCGAGCTCCTACAAAGTGAAAAAAGGCGTGTATATTTTTTTAAATTTTTGCTTAAGCTTGGTCTGAAAAATTATTTTGAAGGAATTCAAAGGGCATGGTAGAGCATTATTATCGGTAATTGATGTCCCGAGGAAAGAAAATGCAAACACCTAGTAAGCAACTTGAAAGCTCTAGCATGACTCATGAAGAAGAGGAAGAAATACTACATGATATATCAAAATTACAAGACCAAGTGCAACAAATGTCACTCTCACAAAAGCTAACAGAATCTAAGATAAATGGCATGGAATCTAAGATAAATGATGTGGAATCTAAGATAAATGGCATGGAATCTAAGCTGAATGGCGTGGAAGCTAAGATGGATGATTTGAAGAAAGATTTGTAGACAGACATGGCAGATTTGAAGACAGACATGGCAGATTTGAAGACAGATTTGACAAATTTTCTACAAGAAATACTTACTAATGGTGAAAGGGTAGTAAAGGAAACTCATGATGTGAACAAAAGAAATGTTAATCATGATTTCATAGACCCTAATGTTGGACTGAAGACCCACCATATTCCAAAAATCAATATGAGGAAGTTTGATGGCAAGGATCCCGCGACATGGATATTACAGATGGAGCAATTTTTCGATCTCAATAATGTGCAAAACACACAAAAGGTACGTATTGCAACTTTATATTTGGAACCAAATCAATTTGTATGGTATCAATGGCTTTGCTCTCGTAAACAAATTATCACTTGGGCAATTTTAACGGAAGAATTAACAGCACATTATGAGGATACAAAAAGCAACACTTTTTTAAGCCAATTGATAAGTCTCAAACAAAAAGGTTCAATAATGGAGCACATTGATGAGTTCCAAAAATTGAACATAAGGGTAAAAAATATTCTAGAGGAGCGTAGGATTGATGTGTTCATAGGGACTTTAAAGGATAATATCAAACATGATGTTCGCCTTTGGGAACCTGATTCATTAGAGAAGGCATTAAGGTTAGTAAGAAAAATGGAAAACAAAAGTATGGCTGTTAGTTCCAGTCTTCGCAGCCTGTCACCAGGGATCAACATGAGATCTTACTATGTCTGGTTTTGTTAGATGTTTTGCACATGATGTTCAGCACAAAACATGTCACAAGTGTGTCCATCAGAAGAAGCTCAGAAAAATATTTCCAACGGTATATCACACTCTCGTAACCGGCTCCCAAATTAGAATATATGATCGAAATGAATGAGTGATTCTTGGTTATGCATGTTTTGAGGTCAGTTGGTGCACACAATGACAAGTTTAGTACAAAATCAGTTTCTGAAATAATGGTAAGGAATTTTTCAAAAGTGAAAGATGTTTTTTTTCACCACATAACAAATAACAAAAACCTCCTTCCGTTTATTCGCAGGTGCTACTATGTGGGAGATATGCAGTGATATTTGGAGCCTACATTAAAACAAAGCAAATTTTTCATATTTTTTACTGTTTTAGTCAGTTTAGTGCGAGGCCATTTTACAACAGATGGAAAGTAATTTTCCAAAACAAAAGGAGGTTTTTGTTAAAAACAATCCATATAACAAAAACCTCTTTCATTTTATTCAAAGGTGTCATGGATTGGGATATGTGACTAGATATTTACAGCTCATTTTCACAGATTTAAATATTTAATGATTTTCGGTTTTAGAGATGATTTCGTGGAACAGATTACAAGCAGCTGGAAACAAATTTCCAAAATATGAGAGAGGTTTTTCTCCAACATGAACGTATCTACAAAACCCTCTTTCATTTTTGTAACAAGTTCTATGGTTTAGGAGATATGAGTTCATCGTCAACACTTATTTTCAGAAATTCGGACCAAGTTTAATGTAACTAATTCTATTTTGAAGAAAATGGTTGAGCTCAATTCCCTTAGTACAAGGATGAGAAAATGTATATATTTTATGAATTTAATAGTGTAGGGGTTGGACTTTGGCAGAAGGTTGGACTCTTGAGAAAGCAAGGAGCTTCATTGTACACTCATTTCAACATTTTGGCTAAGGAATTGAGACCAGGATTTGCAGCACTCTGTGGTATTTGTTTTGGTAAAGTGATTTTCTTTTGTAATTGTGAATTTTATTATGTGTTATGTATTCCATTCTCTATCTTGTTTCTTCTTAACTAAACAAACAAGAGTGTAAGTAGAATCCATTGAAATTGCAATGCTCTACTTGAGGTTTGCTTTAGTTTCTTGATGTTTTCAGCTGTTTGGAGAGGATCCATGAGTTTTCTTGCCCTCTTCAGCTCCTCACCTATCTAATCCTTTCATCTCATTCAATTTTAAGTGCCAAAAAAACTTTCCTACCTTTCCCTATTGAGATCTCTACAAGACTGAGCCTCAATCCTCGCACCCAAAATCTACATTTCCATCTGAGCCAACAAAAACATCATTTCATTCAATCAAACTCTTTCACACATATACCTAGCCTAATATCAGTATTTCTATCAGTCATCTCAAGCCCACATCGATCATAATTTGCTGTGATTCACCCATAGAGAGCCCTCTCCTAACCTGGTAGGGCTAGCTACCAGGTTAAGCGTGGTTTGATGTTGGCCCTAGATCCTACCTTTCTCAGCTTGAGGTAAATCTAGGCACTAACAATGGCAACCAGGAAGCATACCACTCACAACTATAAAGATGGAAGTGTTGTTGCCCCTAGTCTCCCACAACCTATAAGGTTGACACCACAACAATTAGAAGAAAAAAGAGCAAAAGGGCTTTGTTACAGTTGTGATAGAAAAAACACTAAAGGTCATAAGTGTGCTGAGAAGAAATTATTCTACATAGATTGTGAAGAGGAAGAAGAAAAGGAGCAAGAAATTTCAAAAGAAGAGGATATACTCCAGGAACAAAGCCTAAATAAAGAAGAAATGAATCCAACTATATCTTGTAATGCATTGGCAGGAATTACCACTCCTCAAACCATCAAGATAGAAGGACAAATCAAGAAGAAAAAGGTAATAGTGTTGATTGATTCAGGAAGTACCCACAATTTTACTCATTGTAAGGTAGCAAAACAATTGAATTGCTTCCTATATCTAGCACCAAAGTGTCAAGTGATGGTTGCAAATGGAGGAACAATAAATTGCTTTGGAAAGCGCCATAATATCAAGCTATCCATGGGAGAATATGTATTGACTATCCCAATGCTTTCCACTCCAATGGGAGGTGCTGATGTTGTACTAGGAGTCCAATGGCTACAATCCTTGGGTACAATAGCTTTTAATTTTCAAGAACTTTTCATCAAATTTTCTATAGAAGGAAAAGAAGTTGAATTAAGGGGTATTACAGGGAAATCGGGAAAGATAATAAGCTCTAATGGTATGACAAAGATTCTAAAAAAGGAACAAAGATGTGTAATTGCACAATTATGTTCACTAGATGTTTCCACATCGAAATCATCTATTTATCCAGATCTCCAAAAAGTCTTGGACAATCATTCTAAGGTATTTGATACTCCCAAAGGTCTCCCACCTATTCGTGATCATGATCATGCCATTCATATGATTCCAGGAAGTGTTCCTCCAAACATCAAGATGTACAGATATCCCTATCCCCAAAAGAGTGAAATTAAACGTATGGTGGCATAAATGCTAGAGGCTAGTATAATTCAACCTAGTCAAAGTTCTTTCTCTGCTCTAGTAGTATTTGTGCACAAGAAGGATGGATCATGGTGCATGTGTCTGGATTATAGGGAGCTCAACAAGCTCACTATTTAATATAAGTTTCCCATTCCTGTCATTGATGAATTACTGGATGAATTGCATGGATCAATTTACTTCACCAAGTTGGATCTTCATTCAGGATATCATCAAATCAGAATGAAGACTAAAGACATTCCAAAAACAACATTTAGAACTCATGAGGGTCATTACGAATTTTTGGTCATGCCTTTTGGCCTTACCAATGCACCTTCTACATTTCAAGGTTTGATGAATTCCATTTTCAAACCCTTCATTAGAAAATTTGTGTTAGTATTTTTTGATGATATACTAATGTACAGCAAGTCTTGGAAGGATCATGTTGAACATGTTGACATGGTGTTACAACTATTGGAGGAGAAACAATTATATGCAAAAAGATCCAAATGTTTCTTTGGAGTATAAGAGGTGGAATATCTGGGTCATATTGTATCTCATGAAGGAGTTAAGGTAGACCCTAGAAAAATTAAAGCCATTAAGGAATGGAAAATACCCACATCCATAAAGCATCTGCGAGGATTTCTAAGGTTGACAAGGTATTATCACAAGTTTGTTAAGAATTATGGGAGAATAGCAACACCTCTAACAACATTATTGAAGAAAGATGCATTTTCATGGACTCCAGAAGCAACAAAGGCCTTCGAACATCTTGAAGAGGCAATGTGCCAAGCACCGGTCTTAGCTACACCGGACTTCACAAAAACCTTTATTGTGGAATGTGATGCTTTAGGAAATGGAATTGGTATTGTTTTAATGCAAGATGAAAGACCCATTGCTTTTGAAAGTCGTCCAATCAAGGGAAAGTTTTTATAGAAAGCTATTTATGAGAAGGAAATGTTGGCAATACTAAGTGCACTTAAGAAATGGCGACCCTACCTAATGGGAAGACACTTCAAGGTAAAAATGGATCATGATAGCCTTAAATACTTTTTAGAACAAATATTATCCTCTGAAGAGCAACAAAAGTGGGTCACAAAGATGTTGGGTTATGACTTTGAAATCATCTACAAAAAAGGGAAGCAAAATGTGGTGGCAGATGCACTCTCAAGAAAGGATGAAGATGTGGAAGCATTGTTGTGTGCCATTTCTATTATCCAACCAGATTGGATAAATGGAGCAAGGGAGGAATGGAAGAATGATGAAGAAGTGTGGGAAATTATTCGAAAGTTACAACAAGATTCCAGTACATCTGATACATTTAGCTGGAAAAATGATTCACTATGGTACAAAGATCGCTTATACCTCTGTAAGAATTCCCAACTCAAACAAAAGATTCTTATGAAATTGCACACTTCTCCCTTAGGAGGGCACTCAGAATTTTTAAAAACTTACCACAGGGTTAAGAAGGAATTTTTTTGGGATGGCCTTAAATCGGATATTCAAAAGTTTGTGGCAGAATGTTTGGTTTGCCAACAAAATAAAGTTGAAACAATTAAGACCCCGGGTCTATTACAACCTTTATCCATTCCAAGCCAATGTTGGGAGGAGGTTTCAATGGATTTTATCACAGGTTTACCCAACTCTGAGGGAAAGGGTGTCATCATGGTGGTAGTTGACAGACTTACCAAGTATGCACACTTTTGTGCATTATCACATCCATTTAAAGCTAGTACAGTTTCTACTGCATTTATGGAAACAATTCAAAAGCTACATGGAAATCCAAAGATTATTGTAAGTGATAGAGACCCCATTTTCACTGGAAATTTTTGGACAGAATTATTTTCTTATCTCGGTACTCAGTTAGCTCATAGCTCATCTTATCATCCTCAATCTGATAGGCAAACTGAGATAGTAAACAAATGTTTGGAAGGATATCTTCATTGCTTTGTATTTGATAAACAGACACAATGGGTCAAATGGTTGCCTCTGGTTGAATGGTGGTACAACACTTCCTTCCATACAGCAACAAAAATGATCCCATTTATGGCACTTTATGGATATCAACGACCATCCATCACATCATATTTAAGATAAAATTCTAAGGTTCAAGCAATGGAACATCACATCGAGCATCAACAACAAGTCCTCCAACTCTTAAAGGATAACCTCGTGTTGGTGTAGAATAGAATGAAACAACAAGCAAATCAACATCGCAGCAAAAGAAGTTTTGATGTAGGTGATTGGGTATTCCTACGGCTACAACCATATAAACAAATGTCCCTCAAACAAGCTAAGAAGGATAGTAAATTATCACCAAAGTATTATGGTCCGTAAGGTGTTGCAAAAGATTGGTACTATGGCATACAAATTAGAGCTTCCGGCAGCTTCTCGAGTGCACCCAATTTTCCATGTTTCATGTTTAAAGAAGGTTATAGGCGACAAGCTCATAGTTCAAACAATACTACCAGAACTTGATGAGGAAGGAAAAATTATATTGGAACCAGAAGCAGTCACAGAAACAAAAACTTGACAACTACGAAATCGATCAATTTTGAATTATCTCATCAAGTGGAAGAACTTATCCGCTAAAGATTCCACATGGAAGGATGAGAATTTTATATAGACGCATACAAAACTACCCAAGCGTTGAGGACAACACTTTTTTGAAGGAGAGGGGCATGTTAGGTCCCTACAATACTAGTGATTACCCCATTACTATTGTAGTTGTATCCCTTATTAATATTGTTGTGCCCCTATTGTCCCCATATTGTTATTACTGTGCCCCATAGAATCCCTCTATTGTTATTTTTGTGCCTTTGTATTATTATTGTTAGGTCAGTTGGGTTATATTGTGACTCCTTAGACTCCTATATATAGAAAGGAGGTTTTGTCATTTGAATCATGAAGGAATTATTCATTTGTGTAATGTAAAGGAGGTTGCCCCCTTGAAGAGGCTGAATTCTAAGGCATTGATCTATCTTTTCTATCTTTTTGTGAGCTGGTCTCATAACACATGCCACCCTGCATCCAAGAAAACTTGCCAAACATCTTCATTGCATCAAAGCTACTCTATATTCTCTAGTTTGTGTCTCACAACCTATCCAACCATTCTGTAATGGCCTATAACAACACTTTGGAGTAACAATAGTTCATTAGAAAGGAGTGTTGGTAGGTATATTTGCAGTGAGATATTGTAACAAGGATGGAGTTTAGTGAGAGTAAAAATCATAAGAATAACGATGAAAATATGAAAAAATCATGGCAGATAATGGATAATAATGGATGGTAATAATGGTAATTCTTTCACAGCACTGGAAAGGATCGTTCATTAGTACAACATTACTAACTTCAACTCTCGATTCATATGGAC
The DNA here is from genome assembly GCA_031772625.1 of Pinus tabuliformis. Classification (NCBI taxonomy): domain Eukaryota; kingdom Viridiplantae; phylum Streptophyta; class Pinopsida; order Pinales; family Pinaceae; genus Pinus; species Pinus tabuliformis. Next base: position 567,343,622 of record CM062819.1, on the reverse strand, counting down.
ATCATTTGAAATATGTCGGAGAATCGTGCTTAGCACAAAGTTTGATAAAAGTAATAATAAGTCATAATTATAGTACCTCCCCCCAACTAATGGATGAACGTCCGTGGTCATGTCGAGTCATGTCACATGAATTATTAATCAAATCCACAAAGTTGATCAGATATGTACCTAAGAGACTTACCTTGACAGAGTAACAACATCGGGGGAGTAACAACATTAGGATAGTAAAAACACTCGAGGAGTAACAACATCACTTGAAGACTTAGTTGAAATCGTGACGGGGTAACAACACCAGAGTAGTAACAACACTGGAGGAGTAACAACACCGGAATACTTAGAGGAAATCATCAATCGCAATGGAGTAACAAGACTAGTGGAGTAACAACACTAGAGTATTAACAACACTGGAAGAGTAACAACACTAGTTTAGTACTTGGTCAAGATTACCATGATCAGAGTAACACCATTAGAGGGGTAACAACACCAGAAGAGTAACAATGCCAGTGAGGTACCTACAAGAAAATGATTGATAGAGTAGTATCAACATTATTTATTTATTTAGCTTATTATTATATATATATATATATATATATATATATATATATATATATATATATTATATATATATATATATATATATATATATATATATATATAACAACACCAGAAGAGTATAGTGAGGTATATGATTGATAGAGTAGAGAGAGAGAGAGAGAGAGAGATAGATAGATAGATAGATATTATTTAATTCAGGGGTACAGAGGAGGAATTCCCTGCACTAATAACTTCAAAACCAAAGTTATTAGAGAGATATTTGTTAAAGGAGTCTCTTGAAGCTGGAAGGTGATATAATCTAAGGCAATGTCCATTCACGATCAAAGGAGTATGTGCCTCATCAATTGTGATAAGTGTAACAGTCCCATTATCGAACACCATATCAACTTCATATGGTCCCATCTACCCGAAGAAGAGTTTTCCGTTTAAATATTTGAACCTAGAATCATAGTGTAATGCCCAATCCCCTCTTTGAAACACATTTTTCTTAATGAATTTATCATGCCATTTAGTTTGTTGCTGCTGGATTACAGCATTATTATGGACAGGTACCAAATGAATTTCATCCAACTCATTTAGTTGTTCTAGCCAGTGTTTCTAGGCTTATGAAAGATCAATACCTACTTCAAGGGCTATCCTGAGCATCTTAATTTCGAATTCCACTAGAAACAAAGGGGTTTTCCCATAGACAAGATCATATGGTGAAAAGCCTTTCATGTTCCACCATTTTTTTCTATACGTGCACAATGCCTAATGAAGTTTTTCAACCCAATCCAAGCGATGGTTTTCTATAGTCTTCGTAAGAATATTCTCTAGTTCCTTGTTTTTTCTTTTAACTTGACCATTCGCCTGAGGGTGATATGGAGATGGTACCCTATGCTTGATTCCTTATTTATTCATAATTCATGCCATCAGATGTGATGTAAACTTTCCCCCTCCATCTAAGACTATCTCTCTAGTTTCTCCATACCATGTAAGAATTTCTTCAAATAAAAAGTCTAAGACAACTCATTCTGTTGCTTTCACAATAGCCTTGGACTCTACCCACTTTTTTACGTAATCCGTGCAAACCAGAATGTGAACTTTCTATTGTGAAGATAGATTAAATGGCCCAACGAAATCAATAACCCATTTTTCAAAGGTCTCAAGAGCTAGTTGAGGTTGTAATGGAATCTCATCTTCCTGACCAGGCTAACCCATCCGCTGGAAACTATCTCACCCTCTAACATATTTCCTTTCATCACGAAAAATAGAAGGCCAATAACATCCCATTTGCAACACCTTATGACCTGTCCTCTTATCTGCAAAATGTCCCCCACATGAGCCATCATGAGCAGCTCTCAAAACATCATAGATGTCATCTCCACTTATGCAACACAAAATTTGCTGATCAGATCTTGTGTAGAAGATATATCCTTCTATCCATGAATAACGATTAGTGTGATGGATAATGCTTCATTGTTCTCTGTAAGACAAGTTTTGAGGCACCTTTCTTGTAGTAAGAAAGTTAGAAATATCTGCATACCATGGAGTGTGAGTAGAAATTACAAAAAGATGTTAATCTGGAAAACTATCCTCTATATGTGTACCTTCATCACTAGTATCCATCCTATACAAGAAATATGCGACTATGTTATCTTTCCCTAGTTTGTTTGCAATGGTAATATCAAATTCCTGAATTAACAACAACCATCTTGTAAAACGTCCAAGGGTTATTGGTCTGCTCATCAAATAACTGATAATTGTATGATCAGTGTGCACAAAAGTAGGATATCCTATGATGTAATGTCGAAATTTATTAATATTGTAAATAACAGCTAAGAACTCCTTTCCAGTTATTGTGTAATTTAATTTAGCAGGGGTTAAATTCTTACTAACGTAGTAAATTGCATATGGCTTCTTGTCCTCTTACTGCCCCAAAACCGCTCCTACTATTGTTTGAGAAGAATCAATAGAGATGTGGAACTGGATCTTCTATTCAGGACCATGTAATATCGGAGCCTTGAATGAAACACCTATAATATCTAGCATAAATAATAAAGTTGCATACTTGTGTTGGTGTCTTAGGTGTATGAAATTTTAAAATTACCTCTGCCTTTGTAGGATCAACCCAAATTCCTACAACTAAAAGCATGTGCCCCAACAATATCCCTTCCTTCATCATCATATGGAATTTGACTGTACTTAGAAAAACATGTGTCTTCTTGCATCTTTCAAGTACTTTCTCTAATTTTTTCAAATTTTCTATAAAGAAATCCCAGATGGGGTAAATTTTTCCATGTAAATCTTGAGACTGTCATTGACTAGATCAAAGAAAATTCCTAATATTTCCCTTTGAAAGGGAGCAGGTGCATTATAGAGGCCAAATGGAAGGACTCAATAGGCAAAGGTTCCCCAAGGGCATGTGAAGGTAGTTTTGTCCTGATCCTCAAGAGCAATTTTTATATGGTTGTATCCACTAAATCCATCCAGAAAGGAAAAAAACTCCTTCTTGGCTAATGTATCAAGGACTTGGTCAATAAAGGGTAAGGGAAAATGGTCCTTTTGAGTTTCTTTGTTTACTTCCCTGTAATCAATGCATATCCACCACTCTCCATTCCTCTTAGGAACAATGACCAGCTGGGAAACAAATTAGCTGTCTAATATGAGATAAGTAAAACCCACATCTAATAACTTCTACAATTCATCTTTGACAATGGTTTTTCAGGAAAGATTTATTCTTGTTTGTGGCTACTTGATAGGTTGACATTCCTCTTTAACACATATATGATGAGTACATAAACCAACAAGGATTCCTTTCATATCGTTATACTCCCAAGAAAAATCTTCTTTATGCTCCCAAAGGACTTTTAACCGTTGTTCAGATTGGGAGCATGAAAGGTCATGATTCATATTCAATGTTTTACCTGGTTCAATTTTGATAGGAGCACTATTACGAGGCACAATTTCAGGAATATTTTCTATATCTATTTCTAGTTCGATATCTTCCTGAATATTGAATCTCATGACAGTTTCTAACAACTGATGGGTTGAATCAGAAACAGACTTGGGGTTGTTGAGAAAGGTGCTAATGGCATCATGCTCCATCTCATATTTAAAACGTAGAGCCTTACTGATGGTAAGAATGGGTCTAATTTCTTCATCTTCATATTCAGGCTCTTTGGTAGGTAGAGACTTCTAAATCAAGGTAAAAACAGGTTTATTTGATGAACTTGGTTCTGCAAGGGGATAAAGGATAAGATTCTTTGTAACTTCCCCATTGGATATTACCATGTTTCTAAACTGACACCCAATGTAAGCATCTGCGTTGTGAGCCAAGGCCTTCCTAAAATCAAAGGTTTCCCACCAGCCAAGGATTAGCTACGTAAAACTAGAAGGTCAACGAGGTATTGCCATGAGTCTATCAAAATAGTGATATCTTCTAGCTTCCCTACTGGTCTAATGGTAGACCGATCTACCAATTCTAAGATGGTGGGAGTTAGTTTAAGGTTCCACACACCTAAGGTAGCCACCGTTGCAGAGGTTATAACATTAATGATTACCCCCAAATCTACCAATATATTTGGGATATCCACCCCATTAATATGCAGTGTCAGAATTGGATTCCTAGGATTCTCATATTTGATAGGTATAGACTTCCCCAACATTATATCTGATAATTTTCCCATGACATGAATAGTGAGTGGGTCCTTTAGTTTTCTACTGAGTTTCTTAGAACAATATTCTTTAATTATCCTAGCCTAAACTGGTATGTCCTTCATAGCCTGAAGTAACATAATTTTAAAGAATAAATTCTACAATTCTACCAAAAAGTCAAAGTTAGGATAAGCACTCTATTTTCTCAAAGATTGTCATTCAAGATAGGGTGGACCAGTTTGACACCCTCTAGCAGCAATAGTTTTTGAAGGGGTTTGTTTCTTTATAGGAATATGTGTTGGATCTTCCCCTATCTTTCTATGTTCTATTTTATACACTTCATCTTAGGTATGCTCAACAATTATAGGTGAAGTCTGAGTATTAACCACTCGACCAGATCAAAGATTTAATTCATTACATTCCATAGTGGTAATACTATATGCAAGGAGGTTGAGTGTCTCAACCTATTGAGACCCTTTTTTATTTGGATTCGGATTGGGTTGGATAGGAAATTAAGGATGAAGAGGAGGATTACTGGTGGACGTATTAGTAGGAAATTGTAGATGTTGTTGCAACATAGGTTGGGAGAATTATCTCGAAGGAGGAGAAGGAGGTCAACGCTAATTATGGGACAATGACAAATTCAAACCAGATTGAGGATACAAGGGTTCCAGGGCATTGGATACTAGTAAGACTGTAGACAAGAGGGTGAAAAAGGTACAAAATGCTAACCAAAATTCATATTATTAAAATATTGAGATGGGTCTCGAGGCATACCTTGATTCATACTTGACGGCCATGGTTGCCATGGTTCCCTTGATCCCATAAAATAGAGTTGTTCTGATTCATCATTCATCCCCTAAAAGACTGCCTTCAATCTAGGAAGAGACAGGCAAGTGCTCGTGGAATGACTCTATTCACATATAGCACAAGCCTCCATAGAATTTAATGGACATTCCTTCAACAAATGTTTCTTCCTGCAGTGATGGAAAAAAATAGACATGGCCTTCTCAACTTCCATTTGTTTTTGCTTCACTCGCAACATATCTAGCTATGATGATAATGTGTTCAAACTATCTGTTCTTAGGTTTTCTATAATATTCCAAATCTTAGGCTTTGTAACTCCACTGCTGGATGTTTTGAGAGTTCAGATTCCCTACCTCTATTTCTTAGCCCCTCATGAGCACTTGATGCATAATTCACAGATGGTATCAAATTCCTCCTTTGATATATCTTCTTTCTCTACTACATTCAATAGCTCCAGAGATTCCTCCCTTAGTGCCTTGAGAAAAATGATCTTCAATATATTCTTATCCAAGTCACTATGGTCGGATCTTTGCAAGCTATATTGAAAATGTTCCACAAAATCTTCCATATTCTCATTCTTTTTCTGCATAATCTTAAAAATTTCTTCCCTTACATCCCGAGATTTGCAATAGTCTTGATATTTTTTGAGGAAAATCATCTTCATATCTCCCATAGAGAAATGGATTTTCCTCCCAAACACATAAACCATCTCAAATATGTTCCCTTCAAAGTGGCCAGAAATATCTTCAATTTCTGAGCATCATAAATGTAATCATACCCCTCAAAAACAACAATGAATTCAAAGAGGAATGTGTCTAGATCCTGAGGGGTAAAACCATGGAAGTTGGTTAGCGTTGTCAAAGGAATATGCTTCATAGGTGCATCACCTCTAATATCTCCATTTGGGAATTAAATTGAAGAAGTTGCAGGAGCCATGAATATCTGCCAATACTCATGGATGTAAGTTTTTCTACCCAAATCAACCCCATTCCTTTTCAGGGGTCTCCCTCTACCCCTTTTATTTGTGTCTTTGTTCATACAATCAAGAAATAAAAGAGAAACATTCAAAAAAATTAAAATCTCAAGACCTAGAGCTAGATAAGAACTTCCTTCCCCAAGGCGAGATAGTGGCCCCTAAAGAAAACAAAAGAAAGAAAAAAAGAAAATCACAGAAATCAATCTCAAGACCTGAAACAAGGTGAAAAATAAAACTACCCTTCCTGAGACAAGAAAACAATACTCATGAAAGAAAAATAAAACAATCTTAAGCTCCAGACCTAGAGCAAGGTGATAAAAACTTCCTTCCCTAGGATGAGAGAATAATCCTACAAAAACAAGAAAAGAAAGGAACCAAACAACCAAAAGAGCTAATACTTAGGACCTGGGGCAAGGTGTAAGCATCCTTCCCCAAGATGAGAGATCAATCCTATGTTCAATGTTGGTTGTACTTTTGCGGCTTTGATAGCCTCCCCGACAATGATGCAAAAATGTTGTTGTGCAAGTATGAATCATGCAATTCCCCCAAACCACATTTAATTGTCAACCCGGGGTTCTACTGGTTGTTTCAAGGCTATCACAAACTCTATGATTAGGCCACAGTTTTCCTACCCAACAGTGAACATTAACTATAAATACATCAATGTGTAACCGCAAGGAATACTGTAACAACAAGTAAGAGTAACAACAAGTAATAACTGTAACAACCAATACAAGTGATAGCAATAAGGACTCACAAAAACGCATTGACAAACATTCACAACAATAATAAACTTACAAAAATAAACCTAACACACATCAAATCCAACAACACCTGGTGAGGAGAGTGGGCCCAACTCCCTGATCAAGGCTGTGGCACGATCAAAGAATCATGATATGCTCAGAAGATCAATTTATCATTAATAAAAGAGACATTACAACTGTGTTGTTACGACTCAAAGTTATAGTATTCTCTTGCAACTTAACACCTCTTAACATTGTTGGCTTTCACAGCCCGCAACTCTACTTTATACAATTTTTCAATGATACAACTCCTAGAATTACGACACTACTTGCCCTTAACTACATGGTGGTTTTCATAATGAAACGAAATGTTAAAAGATAACAATGTGTCAATCGAAGGGTTGATTCATTATTGCAGTGAGTATTCAAGAATAACACTGCCAGTTTGACAACATCATTCAATGAATCACGGTCTTGGTCCTTCTCCATTTAAATCTACAAGAATAACTGAATTAGCAAGTCAGTTAGGTAACAATGCCCTAGGAATATGCTTCATCGACCAATAATCCATAAAGACATGACGAGATGTATAACTGTGAAATTTAAGATATCAATTAACCACTATTGGCGTGAAATGGATAAAAGAACATGATAAAAAGCGTGAGTAAAAGTATGCAAATCTAGGCACCAATAATACTTGTGCAATAAATTGATCTATAAGAGTTATTAATCAATAGCTTATAAATAAGATCAGCAAAAATTTAAACACATGTTACCATAAGATACCAGAGAGGAACACTGCCATCAAGTAAAACCCTAAAGACTTTGCATTGTATTATTCCATAAAATTTTACAAGAGATTCAGGAGCTAGTACACAATGAAAATATCATATTGATTAGACTGACATCAACCTCTAATTTATAGATAAATTCTCCAACGACTAGTTCACTTGATCCCCGTCAAAGTAATCTCGATTGTTCAAAACAATTTAATTATATTTTAATCTCATTCATCGAAATGATTTATTGTTCAAGGAATTTCAAATTTTTCATTTAATTCCTTTTTAATTAAATCAAAAATAATAATTTTGAGTTAATTACCTTAAAAATTTGACTTTAATGTAACTACCAAGGTCCAAGGGTCCAATATTTCTTAAAATTTTCAATATCCCCTTGGTTGAGGAACTTTAAAATATTATTTTTTTAAGACCTGCGAATTTTGCCTTTGGAGAATTTAAATTTACCTCGGACATAAAACTAATTAAATTTTTGGCTTAGGAATTTTAATTTAATTTGGCTAGAAAGTTTTATTGATTGACTCAAATTTGACTCTAATTAATTAAATTTTTGGCTTAGGATTTTTTTAATTTAGTTTTGTGTTATAGACATATTTGGGCATTGCAACCCCAATCACATATGTCCATAAACCAAGGGCTTAGAAAGCCCTAAAAGTGTTGTTTCATAACCTAAAGGAACAAGGTCAGATGATTACATCATTTCCCAGAAGTTCTCCCTCAAAAACTACTTAGAACTAGTCAATACTGGACCATATAGACTACTCCATGCTAAGGGTGCGATGCATCTCACCTATTACACATGGGGGGTGCAATGCATACTGAAAATCCCTTCTATAGGGTGCGATGAGCGAAAACAGACAAATGGCAGAAGTAGTTTGCTAGGTGGAAACTCAAAGATTCTTCTAGAAACTGCTCATATGACACTTGCCTCTCTGATTTCGCCCAGGGATGAGTAAGAGATCATGAAATCTCCAAGTCAAACCAAGAACTATCAATGGAATGACACTAATCCAAATCCCAGAAGCTGACTCACTCTCCTACAAACATCTATATATGGATCCCTCATCCTAGAGATCCAAAGGATGGAATTTTGTAACTTTCAAGGAAGTGTTGTTGGTTTCTCTTTGAAGACATTGTTGGGTGATCTTACTTTGTATGAGGTGAATAGGGCTTTCATGCTGGGAGGATGATGCTGGATCAAACAGCTTGGTTCTAATCCTCTCTTCTACTACTATCAATAAAGCTATTTGAGTTTTCCTCCATATGCTTGTATATCTCTGAATCTTGTATTTGTATATGCATTTATATGGTTAATGTACATCTAATCCTACATTGTTTATGGTTATAGATCTCTATGATTTGATGGTATTTTGTTGCTTTGACTCTACAGGTGTTCTTTGAAGTGGGACAAGTGAGAAAGGAGTGGCGAAAGCTCTATCAAAGGAGAGAGGAAACAAGCAAGGAGACTAGCGAAAGACTGAGGTTGGTACTCTATACTTCTCTCTCATCTATCTGTTATAAAGGAAAACACAAGTAACTTTTGTTTGTTTGTTTCTAAGATAGCTACCTATCTTAGTGGGACTAGCAGCTCTGAATGGACACTAGTTTTCCCGATAACAAAATGGCGACTCCTCTAGGGAGTGAATAGTTTGTTTGTTTTGTTAATGTTGTTTTCTTTATAAACCACAGACTGAGCCTGAAGTTAAGCCAGCTAGCCTTGGAACTGCTTTTTCTATACAACTGAAAAGTAGATCGACGTTGCTTCAGTCAATCTCCGGGTTGGTTTATGAAATGAACATCTAGCTTCCAAACATCCTAAGTGCCCTGGTGGTAGCTCAAATAACCTCGTTAGATCAGCCCCTATACTTTGTGTTTACTGACAATCATTAGCTCATCCTAAATCTCTTAACTTAGCTGCAAACTGTGAGTGAAAACCAAACTCAGTCTCATCCCTGGACCACCGCACTATCTCACATTGGCAATCTGGATGCATCACACCTCCCATGCGTTGTAGGTGAGATGCATCCCTATTTCCCTATGTTATAGGTGAGATGATTGACTAAGACTGTTTCTGCCTCCAGATTTTGGTTTTTTCTTCATTGTCTTCAGCTTTATTTAGTAGTTTTGCTGTCTATGATCAGTACATCACTATTGAAACCATCTTCCTTTGCATTATTTCAACGTCCATTAGAAGTAATTGTGAATGTTTTTTATGTGTTTTTCATCATTTAAAGTTCTCATTTGCAAATAGTAGCTTAATCAAACTATCATATTTTGATTTGAAAGTGTCGCAAGTGTCATTTTTAGTCAAGAAAAAGAGTGTCGTAAAGCATTCCTCTTTTAGATAGTCAGTTACACTTTTTCCATTGTATTTGATTTGAATTAATAGTATTTTAAGTGCCGAAAGCAATTTTAAGTTCAAAATCACAAAGTGTCATCTTAGCCTTCCTTTCATTTTTTGAAGAGAAAATTGTTAGTACTGTCGCTTTGAAAGAAAATACTTTAGATCTGTACTTAGTTTTCTTTTTGTCATTCTCACATTAAGGAAATTGAAAAACAATACATGCATGTGCATTTGCATTTAGACTACATACTGAAATTGATTTAGGAAAAGTGCATCTAGTGTGTGCTCTCTGCTCTATGTTGAAAGAATTTCATCTCTCTTTCCTTAGTAGCTAGGATTTTCATTGCAAAAAGAAAGTGAACGACTGTTTATCATCTTAGATTGCACATTTAGGAATTGTATATCTACATCACGCAATGAACCTTAAAGGCAAACTTCTTAAGAAAGATAAACTATAAAATAAAACTCAATGAACATAAAAATGCTTTGGAACCTAACACACAACATTTAGAAGTCTAGGCTAGAGACTATTCTGGCGTCGTAAATCCTGGTAACTATCGCTTTCATCGTAGGTTGGGTGATTCCTCTTCTTTGAGACGACAAGTGCCAATACAGACTTGTGCTCCCACATACCATCAAGTATATATTGGGAGACCATAATAGGCTACATCCTTTATCCTTAGGAAGTCGTGTTTGCCGCCCTATCGATCACAGTGCATTGAACACAACATTCAGGAAGATTGACTACCATAATGTAAAAAGTATTTTGCAGTTTTGTGATTGGTTTGGTAATCCCTCTATCTAGATTTCCAGAGTAGTCACTTTCGCTCCTTTTCAGACTCCTTAAAAGAAAAGGTCCATTTGAGCACTTTTCACTTCAGGCTCATTAAAAATTGAAGGCAACTAGAGTCATCTTTAGGTTTTTCTCGACTCTTACCAATTGAAAAAGCAAGTTGTGTCAAAGTGTCATAAAATTTATTTTAATCAGAATAATGTCATTGTTCCCTCGTTGGTCTTAGGTTGAGAAAATGGAGTCTACCAATCAAGAATTTCCCCTTGGGGGAAATCCTAGTCCCTTCTCCTCTTGGGGAGATGTTGGTGCTCCACACATGGCTACATTATCCCTTCCAGTACTCACAATTGGCCTACCAGTATGGCTCTTCTTGACCTTTGTCATTCAAAACACCGCAATTCCTCAACAATCAAATCAACAACCAGATGATCCTGAAGTCTCTCCCCCACCTTCTACTTTGTTTGTTTCTCCCTCTCCTTCTTCCTCTTCACTTGGTGAAACTAGTAACACTAAAAACCAAGTAACTGAGAAGAAGAAGAAATGAAAGGAGAAGAAGAAGAAGAAGCCAATGGCGAAAGGGGGAAACCATGCATCATTTGGTGAAAATCCACACACTGCACAATCCAAACCTAAATCTCCATGTGTCATTTGTAAGGGAGACCACTATCATCAAGATTATCCCTGCATCCCATGGATCCTAAGGGACTGGTCTCCCCGCTTGCACAATCCAGTGTCTTTAACCTCTGACGATCATGTTGAGAGCACACCATCAACTAGTGAAAACAAAGCCGATGGAAAGAAAGGAAGATCTAAATTGCCTTGTAGACTGTGTGAAGGCAATCATGTCCTCCACCATTGTCCTTTCCTAGACGAAGTTAAAAGAGTCTTGGATAACCGTCCTGCTTCACCACGACGACTTCCTCCTGGATGCAAGAAACTCTTGCCGAGTCCATCGCTGGTTGAAAATCCGACTAACACACTGTTGTTGTCTGTCGAAGCACCTATCATTGAGATAAACCCTCTAAGTCCACACTGGACCAAAGTCAACAGGTTGAGACGGCAGTCGACCCAGTCTTGTCTTCAGAAGGTCCACCTTCAGACGATACTGTCACTAAAGAGAATGAGAACGGCACCATTCAAATTCTTTTCGTTAACACAGAATCTAATGAACATGGGGGAAATCTACCCGTTCCTTTACTGCGGGAAGGAAGTTCATCAGAGATTTATCCGCCCATTTATTTGGTCCCTCCTCCAAGCAATCTAGTCGTTTCCTTCAATTGGAATCTACTAGGGAAACCCCGCCTACCATCTAATGTACCATTCCGAATCATAGTACAAGCTTACAGAATGATCATTGTTGGTACTATCATAGATGAAGGGGCTTCTGTGAGTATCCTTTCCTCAACTGCTTGGAAAGTGCTTGGTTTGCCATCGCTTCTGCCTGAGATTCGAAATCAGATAGGCTTCAACAAAGGAACCAGTCGACTGTTGGGGATCCTTCCAAATTTGCCTATAAATTTGAGAAGGAAAACCATTCATCTAAACGTGATGGTAGTCCAAGGGCCTCTAGATTACAATCTACTCCTTGGGTGTGACTACATTTATAGCATGGGAGCTATTGTTTCCTCACTCTTTTGAGTGATGTGTTTTCTGCATGAAGGCAATGTGGTCCACCTAGTTGACCAGCTTTCGTTCCTTGGTTCAAACACAACTATTAGTCAAATTCCATCCCTAACTGGTCTTTTTGCAAAAGGAATGTCCCATCAATACCCATTTTGTCGACTTGATGATCACGAGTGATTCGGTGATTATGACTGAAACCCAGGAGGCATGCGCCCTAGTATACTTCAGTAGGAAAACCCGAGATATAAGGTAGGTTTCCGCATAGGAATATGACTATTCTGACTATCCTGTCCATTTAGGAAAATGGATCAGACCGGAAAAGGATTCCCTCGTCAAAGGTTAGGTGATTAGAACTTGAATCACCTTCGTCAATTTTGATGAACAAAGCTGAGGAAGTGTTTTATCTACTACGTAGGTAGAACAATCTTGCTAATGCAAGAACTTCCATATGGTAACCTGAAAGCTCTATTTCATTATACCTGGGGGCATGCAAACATTTTTTCATGCAAGTGAAAAGTGACCATTTATTTTCTTAGTTTGTAGGCTCTCAACCCTTTAAACTCGTAGGTTGGCCATTCCTAGCTTGCATAAAAAAAGGCTTCGGAGCAAAGTTTCGAATGGGGCAAGCTCCCTAAAAAATGAACCTATCGATGAGACATCCTTATTATATGACTGGCACGAGAAGTTTTACACGAAGTTCAAGCTCGTTAAAAAATAAACCTAGCAATGAGCACATGTTCCCCCAGAGTTCAAGCTCATTAAAAAATGAACCCACCTTTCGTAAATAACCATTGTGATCGCATGACTATCAGCTTTTGAACCTTGGTCGTGTTCTTACCATCACCTCCAATCTTTTTTAGCCGATCATACACCTCCATTTGATTGTTTACCCTTTTGAGGAACAACTGTGATGAGTGATTCTATTAGCCACCTTCTTTACACTGCCATGATTGAAAAGTTCCAAACCATACCTGGAACCAACTTCTATCCGAAAACATCACTCGCTCCTCAAAAAACGAGTCTCCTTTAAGCTCTTTTCATCTGACTCGTAAAATATGAAAAGATTACTGAGCATTTGGCCTCTCTAGCTCATTAAAGTGATTGGAAGTGCCATCCCTCCTCTAGATTTTAATCTTTTTGGACCTGAGGGATCATTACACAAAAATATCGAGTGCTTGTCTTATTCGGCTCGTTAAAACTATCGAAAATTCATCCCTTTCATATTATTTTATACTTTTTCAGACTTAAGGGATTATATTACGAAAAAGGGACCGCTGGAGTTGCCTTTACGTCTCTTTTTAGACTCTCTAAAATTGAAAAGGACCGAGTAATATTTGTCGTTAAACTTGTTAAGACAATAGCGACAAACTTGTCCATGTAGACAAGAGTGAGTTTCACTGTTGCTAGGCTCGTTAAAACATAACGACAGGTTTTCCCGAAGGGAAAAATATAGAACAAGCATATGTTATCCTCCTCAAGATTGACAAAAATAAAGAGGTACTGGCCAGCAATGACTGGGGAAAAAGGGAAGAAAACTTGAATAACTTCATTGGTAGCAGGTTGCTCTTGAACATGACACTTTCACTCCGTCACCATGATTGAGTCGAGTTGGGTTATTCCGTTCACCGGTCATATCACCATTGGTCCGTCGTACCATCCATTTTGGGGTTAACACTACCAATCCATTTCAGTGTCGTTGATACGTTCAAGAGAAGTCGCTCAGAGAATTCACCAACCTAGCTAACGCCTCATCTGCTGGAATACCTTCACTCTCCATTTTTCATGACCGCCACCCTGAACCTTGTATCATCAGATCATCTTCACCTCCACAAAATCATTTGCTCCATTCCGTGTCGTAGATGTGGGATTCATTAAGGCCGTCCTACGACGAGTCACTTCTTGTTGACATCGGCTCATTATCCAAGAAGTTGACTTAGGAACAACCCTTTCAGTACTTTGAAGCTTGTATGCCACAATGGTAAGCTTCTCACTTCTGACGACAGGTTTACATCAATGGCCTTCGATCAAAAGATTTTGCGCGATGTTCGAAATCAACTCAAGTATTCACACCACGTGAATTGTACTATAGTACCTTGAGGGTCATCATCATTATCGGTGATTCCTCTCGTGCTTGTTAACTGCTCACATCATTGGTTGGTAATCAGGCGATGTCTTTCCATGTTTGACATCAGAACATCTTTTCACATGGATCGACTTGTACTTCAAGCGAATATTGAACCAGTTTGAAAACCCCGGATCTAGTTTCATCCATCCGGGATGTGATATATTCAAGAATATGAAAACATCAAATGTACATCACAGCTACATAGATAATCACCCAAACTAAGGGATGATGGCTCTACCAAAATCATTGGTCTACCACACAGACAATTATCTATCTTATGTACATGAAAATGAATTTATAAAGCTGAGCATGGGAATGCCTGCCTCAGCTAGATCATGAAAATATTATGAAGATAATGTATTGTATTTTATCTTATTATAGGTCACCTTCCAGTTCGAAAAACCTCGGATCCTATTATAAAGCATTTCACCCGACATCAGAATATTTACGGCCTCATGCTTTAGGGGGCAACTGTTATAGAGATATTTGGGCACTGCAACCCCAATCACATATGTCCATAAACGAAGGGCTTCTAAACCCCTAAAACTGTTGTTTCATAACCTAAAGGAACAAGGTCAAATGATTACATCATTTCCCAGAAGTTCTCCCTGAAAAACTGCTCAGAACTAGTCAAAACTAGACCATACAAACTACTCCATGTTAAGGATGCGATGCATCTCACCTATTACACATGTCAGTTGTGATTCATATTGAAAATCCCTTCTAGAGGGTGCGATGAGCGAGAGCAAACAAATGGCAGAAGTAGTTTTCTAGGTGGAAACTCAAAGAATCTTCTGGAAACTGCACATATGACACTTGCCTCTTTGAATTCGCCCATGGATGAGTAAGAGATCATGAAATCTCCAAGTGGAACCAAGAACTATTAGTGAAATGACACTAATCGAAATCCCAGAAGCTGACTCACTCTCCTACAAACATCTATATATGGATCCCTCATCGTAGAGATCCAAAGGCTGGAATTTAGTAATGTGCAAGGAGGTATTGTTTGTTTCTCTTTGAAGACATTGTTGGGTGATCTTGCTTTGTATGAGGTGAAGATGGCTTTCATGCTGGGAGGATGATGCTGGATCAGACAGTTTGGTTGTAATCCTGTCTTCTACTACTTCCATCAATAAAGCTATTTGAGTTTTCCTCCATATGCTTGTATATCTCTAAATCTTGTATTTGTATATGCATTTATATGGTTAATGTACATCTGATCGTACATTGTTTATGGTTATAGATCTCTATCCTTTGATGGTATTTTGCTACTTTGACTCTACAGGTGTTCTTTGAAGTGGGACAAGTGAGAAAGGAGTGGCGAAAGATCTATCAAAGGAGAGAGGAAACAAGCAAGGAGACTAGCGAAAGACTGAGGTTGGTACTTTCTGCTTCTCTCTCATCTATCTCTCATAAAGGAAAACACAAGGAACTTTAGTTTGTTTGTTTCTAAGATAGCTACCTATCTTAGTGTGACTAGTAGCTTTGAATGGACACTAGTTTTCCCGATAACATTTTTCCAGAAAATTGAATTAATTGACACATGAAGGGATTAATAATTTTTCCAACCCTCAAATAATTTAGCCATGGTGTCTAAATATGAGGGACCATGCACTAAAATATTTTTTACATGAATATTTTACATTTTAATACATGAAGGAGGAAACCCGTTCATTGTAGACCCTCAACGTTTACCCATTTCTACGACACAAAATATAATCTAGTAGACCAAGTGACTTGTAATAAAATAATTTAGCCAATTAGCTAAAATTATTCCCAAGTCACTTTTACAAGGACTCTATCTAAAACATTAGGACTCACCTAAGATCTTGACGACAAAATCCAAAGTAGCTTTTGGGTGAGGGTGGAGGGAAAAACTCTGTCAATCATTTGTGTCTAGAGGTAGATGAATGAGTGAGACAAAAAAACCTCCTAGAATGGAAATTGTAACCAAAACAATAGGTTTACCTAGGTTGTTACATACAAATGTGGTCATACTAGGATTATTTACATTATACATATGCAAAATGGCTTGACATATTTACAAAATTGCCAACTGATGATGAAATATGAAAGGTGCGAACACTTGAACATGATAGACCCCTTTTTCGATAAAATGGGTGTACTACTATGGGGTTGTTGACATAGAGTGGTCAACGTTTAGTTCTACTTGGGGACACGTTGCTTCATCAAAGAAATGTGAGAATCCAGAATCTGCATCCAAGTAACACACAAGATTCCATAAGTAGTTTCCATCCAAAAATCATCATATAACATTAAACACATGAAAATAGAAGCTCTTTTACCATTAACTGTTCTGCTAACATTAAATGTAAATACAATCTAACGAGCAAATGAAATGTTGAAATAACAAGATGTAGGGTTAGAGATACAATACATAGGATGCCCTATGGCATCAGATGTGTTCAATATAGTGCTTCTTGAGCATTTTCCTATTTTTTTGAAAATCTGTGGGTTATTTGTCAGATGTGCCATGTGATATCTTAATCATTTTAGGACTCTTACTTATCACCGTGTTATGATGTATAATTATATCATATTTATCCGGTCTATTTCTTTTCTTTGTGGTGGGCTATGTTGGTAATCATGTGGAACATTTTGCTTGATCTTGAAAAATTTCAGATGAAAATATTGAAGTATCCAAGATATTCATGATATTCCTCTCTTCATTTTGCATATGTTCTGTCAAGGGTGCCTAACTTCTTTCAATTTCCCTTTTATCCATATCTCCTTCAACTAAACACTTTTCAATGGAAAAAATGTCCTCTTCATAATAGGATGGAGCTTGATTCAGCGAAGATGAAGGCTCATGAGTTGTTGAATGTCCTTTATTATCTTACATGGGTTGGAACTTCTGTATGTGTGATATTTCCATCCTATCCAACTTATTTTTAGAAGAAGTCGTTTGATTTGAATACTTATGCTCTATGGCACTGACTTCCTTGGCATGATTTGATTCCATAGATTTTATTAATTGTACTTGGTTTTCCTCCATGGCTAATAATATGTTCTGAAGAGATCTTTGATTAGATTTGATGCCCTTCATCATCACGTTATGATTAAATTGAATAACACTCATTTCTTTCTCATGATTTTCTTCCATGGTGATCAAATGATTCTCCATGGTGGCTCTTTGATTGTAGCAATTAAATTCCATAATCGTCATTTCCTCAACATGTTTTTCTTCTATAGCCAACAACTTTCTTTGCATAGAACCCATTTCCCTGGCATGATTTGTTGTTAATCTAGCTTCTATGGAACTCATTTCTTTGGCATGATCAACTATTAATTTTTCTTGATTAAGTTCCATATTCTGGATGAGTTGAGACTGGTTAACCTCCATACTCTCAAGTTTTTGCGCTTGATTCGTTTGCATATCCTTAACCATTTGAGTTAACTCCTTGATTAAATTACTTTCAGCTTCTTTAGTCTCCTTTACTTTAGCTTTCACTTTTACCTTTCTCTTATCTCCATATTCATTTTCAAAGGCATCTATGATTGATTGAAGAGAATCAAAAGTGTTATCGAGAAACTCAGTGAACCAATCCAAAGCATCATTAGCTAAGGTGAGAATGAAAAACTGCATATTCACATCTACATATTCAGTGTATGGGCGACACTTGTTTATGCAAAGATTGAAATTATGAATGTGAGTATCGACAGTGATAGCTTTGTTACCTCTAAAAAGGGGCAACTCATTAATGGTCTCAGTGACTGAAGGCTAGAAATCATGTGGAGCTCCCTAAAAGTTCGTAAAATCACAAGGAGAAAACAATTCCATGATGACTTGCTTAAAGGTAAAGGATGGGCCAAATGGATGCTAGAGAGAGAGATCCTTGCTCAATAAAATCAATTTATCCACAAGAATTGAGCTTCTAGGAGAAATTCTTTTAATAAATGAAAGAATTGGAGTCACCACTTAAACATGAATCTAGCTCCAAGATCCAAAAGGAAAAAATTGAAATGTTGTTCAGGGAGAAGCATATGGATATCAAGGAGGGTTTATTCTCTCAGAAATAATAGATGAATAGATGGATTTCCCATCGAAACTAGAAACGAACCGAAATGTCTAGGTTCTAAAGGTACTAATAGAGAAGCTAAAGGGATTAGTGAGAGGAAAATGATAAGGTGATGAAAATATGAAGAGATGAAATGGCACCAAAAAACGTTTTGCCGCTTGATGGGATAGTAAATTATAGAAAATATTAGATGATTAGAAAAATTCCATGAGGACCAAGGACAAAAAAACTCTATCCCTGGAAATGACACCAAAAAATGTTGTTGTTTTTGGCTAAAATCAAAGATAGAAAGATTAAAGATGAAGTGGAAAGATGAATTTCATAAATCCAAGGCCCAAGAAATTGGTCCCCAATGATGGTTCCAAAAAATATCGTCACACAGAATATCTAGGCACCATGACAATGACTCATATCAAGGGTTGTCAACCTGATCTCCAATCTCTCCATTTAAGTTTTCTCCCTGCAGGAGACTAAGCGGGGTGGACCCTACGAAAATTGAATACAGGAGGACTAGTTTAGAACCAACCAGTCTGGGATACACAATTGAGTGACCAAATACTTATTTAGATCTAGCAAGACTTAAATGATTTGATTTAGACAATTGATACGAGTGCCTTGTGGAGTCAACTATCTTGCTAAGAAATTTCGGACCAAGTACAGGATGGACAACTGCTTCTAAGGAAAATGTTATTATAATTGAAAGAGATGCAAGATGCGATTAGAAAAGGGATGAGTGAGTAGCCTTGTGGTAAGATTGTTTAAGACTCAAGTACCTAGTATTGATTTAACTTTATGACAAGAGTACTTAATGAAATAAAGAGATAATCTTATATAAGACAAAGTGCCAACTATCTCAAGTGCCAATAAGGTACATAAGAAAACCAAGATAACCTCAAGATATATGTTATTAAAGAAATATCACTAATACGCCAAAAATTTATAATAACCACATGCCAATAATGATATTAATGTTAAGAAAGAGAACTAGAGAATTTATCCAAGTTATGCTTCAATGACAATTCTTCAATATGATTAGCAATGCTCCCCATAGACAATTATGATTCTTCCAAGATAATTTAAATGAAAATTATATTCAAACCATTCAATTATCTTTAGATTACTGAATATTATGCAAATTGAGTAAATCACGTTCAATTCTACTTAGCTCAAAGATAACTATAAATGCAATTACCATTCACAATTCAAGGCACGAGAAATGCTTTAGAAAGATAAATATCTACTATTCCCAAGCTAACTTCTCTTTAGGGAAGCAAGCTTATATATATGATTTTGAAGTAAGAAATAAAAAGAAAATAGACACTTAGACTTGAAATCCAAAATTCAAAAACTACTAAAATTTGTTGATGTAATTTATGCAAACAACCTCCCTTACAAATGAAACAAAAGCACTTATTTTCATAGATGATATCTATGACAATAGTAACTTTTTCAAAGACAATAAGAGCACAATTGTTTTTTTATTTATAAAAACAATGAAATTCTTACTACAAAAAAATATATCAGTCCTTTGAAAACTTGTGGGAGTGACATTCACAATGATTTTAGAGAACTTAATTTTCAGAAATTGTTTTTTAGGACAATAGTAAGAAAAACTTTACGACAACAACATCTGAATGTTATGACAATAGAAATATGACAATGAAAATAGTAAGCTACCAACACTATGTTTATGCCAAAAATTTTGAAATTTTTCCAAACTTGCCCACATGAATTATCAAAAATATTTAACTTGTTATGATGTGATTTACAGAATTATATCAGATCTGTTATACTTATTACAACCATCAATTAAAATATGAAATAGGCTTAATGATGGATGCCCAAGTCATGAAATTAATTCCTTAATGTCTTATAAATCTTAGGAATTGATTTTAGGCTAACGCACATGAAATTTTGCCACTGTTATATTTCAGACTTTAGAAACAAAATTATTCATAGATAATAGTCACCCAAAAATGTAGATCTAGGCCAAATTTTTTATACCCATCAAACATAAGTTAGTTATTAATGTATTTAGAAATTTTTCCAGTTAATTTCAAATCACTTTTCTGTGTTTTTCACCACTATTAGAAATTTATATGATTGTAAACAATGAGGAAAAAGAGTGTTTGGAGATCAAATCCTTAGGCCCTTGGCCTTGAAGATCACTTGCCCGAGTTGCCAAAAAAATTCAATACTTAAAACACAAATTTTTACCAATTTTTCTGCAAAAAACCCACCAATGATCAGCATAAAAAATTTTAAATATTCAAATCAAAAATGGAGCAAGGGAAATCTAGGGCTAATGAGGGCTAGCACTAGGCCCAATAGGTCTAGTGTTGGACTAGGAGAAAGAAAATTTGGGCTTAGGAGCCCCAAAACTTGAAACGCTTGTTCTGAAAAAAATATTTTGCTTCAGATCTTCAGATTTGTTACAAAATATTCAATGGCTGGCCCTGCAAAAAAATTGGAAACTAGATCTTGCCCTCTAGGGCCTCGATCTATCTTTAAAGCCAAAAATTTCCTCAAATAACCCCAGATCTAAAGCCTTTAATGAAATATCTTATCATTTTTCCCCACAAACAAATGTTTGAGGCTAGATCTTTCCCTCTGGGGCGTGGATCTAGCTCAGATATGAACATCTCCTTTGCTGATTTCTGAGATCTATTCATGCAAACAATATTTGAGCCCAGATCTTACACTCCAAGGTCTAGATCTAGCTCATATTTGAAGATTTCCTTATTTTTTTCTGAGATCTATTACTGCACAAGTGAAAAGAGAAAAACCCAATATCCAATATGTACAAAAATAGAGACAATCCCAAAAACTCAAGTGTTAAAATTCAATATTATGTTACAAAATTTCATATCTACATAAGTAAATAACAGATCTATCATATTGATATATCTATCATATCTAAGGAGTATGAGTCCAACTCCACTGCGAGATCTATAGATCTAAGGCTCTTTCTAGCCAAATCTAGCTATTTAGCACAATTTTTTGAAGGTAAATCATTTTTAAAATTTTAGGGACTAGCCCAGAAATCCCTGCAAAACATATTTCGTTAGATAATATCAGAGTTTTACTCCAGAAGGTTGTCCAAACCTTAAGTTTCAAGAGTTGGCTGGTCCAACTGAGGTTTTCCCCAAATGCCCAAAATCTTTGAATAAAGATGACTTTTGCACACTTAAAATATAAGTAGTCAAATTAATCGAGGTATAAAATAATGATTAAATCTTCAAAGATTGGAGATACCTATCGATCAAATAAAAATCTTAATGCTATCTTAAAACCCAACAATTTAAGGAAGATACACATGCAATAAATTAATCTATAAGAGCTATTAACCAATAAATTATAAATAAGATCTATAAAAAATTAAACACACATTACCATAAGATACCAGAGAGGAACATTTGCATCAAGTAAAACCCCAAAAACTTTGCGTTGTATTATTCCATAAAATCTTACAAGAGCTTCAAGAGCTAGTACAAGATCAAAAGATCAGATGGATTAGACTGACATCGACCTATAATTTATAGATAAATTCTCCAAAGGCTAGTTCGCTTCATCTTCATCAAAGTAATCTCGACCATTGAAAAATATTTAATTATCCTTTAATCTCATCTGTCAAAATTATTTATTTTTTGAGGAATTTTGAATTTTTCATTTAATTCCTTTTTAATTAACTCAAAAATAATAACTTTGAGTTAATTACCTCCAAAAATTGACTTTCACTTAACTATCAAGGTCGAAGGGTCCAAGATTTCTTAAAATTTTCAATATTCCCTTGGCATGGGACCTTTAAAAAATTATTTTTTTAAGACCAACAAATTTTTCCTTTGGAGAATTTAAATTTACCTAGGATTACTTTAATTTATTTTTACCAGAAAATTTAATTAATTGACACATGAGGGGATTAATAATTTTTCCAACCCTCAAATAATTTAGCCATGGTGTCTAAATATTAAGGACCATGCACTAAAATATTTTTTACATGAAGAGTTTACATTTTAATACATGAACGGGGAAAACCCGTTCATTATAGGCCCTCAACATTTACCCATTTTTTCGACACGAGATATAATCTAGTAGACCAAGTGGCGTGTAATAAAATAATTTATCCAATTAGCTAAAATTATTACCAGGTCGCTTTTATAAAGACTCAATCTAAAACACTAGGGCTTACCTAAGATCTTGACAACAAAATACACCCTAGCTTTGGGGTGAGGGTGGAGGGAAAAACTTTGTCAATTATTTATGTCTAGAGACACAGATGAATCAGTGAGACAAAAAAACTCCTAGAATGGAAATCATCATCGAAACAGTAGGTTTACCTAGGCTGTTACATACAGACATGGTCATACAAGGATTATTTACATTATACATATGCATAATGGGTTGACATCTTTACAAAACTGCTGACCGATGATCAAATATGAAAGGTGTGAACACTCAAACACGATAGATCCATTTTGCAAAAAAAAGGGTGTACTGCTATGGGTTCGTTGACACAAAGTGGTCAACAATCCATAAATAAAAAAAAGGGACCCATTCCCGCAGTTTCGTAAATTTGAAGAAAGGTGTGATGAAGGTTGCAGAGCCATCATGTAAGAGGCGAGCATGAGCACAAAGTTTAAAAAATCTGCAATGAATGAGGAGCACCAATGGTTTCAAAAGTCAAAGGTAAATGATGAAAGTGATATAGGTTAGCCTTTTAAATTTTCTTAGATGAACGATTGTAAAGATTTTAAAAAGGGTTTCATATTTGATTGAAAGCTCTTTAAATTCCTTTAAAAAATTTCAAAAGGGACTATTAAAAGGTTTTATAAGAGGCCTTATGATTTGTTTCAAAAATATTTTATTTAAAAATTAAAAGGGTTTTCCTAAGGGTTTGTTATAAAAAAAATTATAGGAGGCCTTATGATTTGTTAAAGGAAAAGGGTTTTTTTAGATAAGGATTAAAAGGCTTTGTAGAAACATTGCCTTTCTGAGAAATCTTTAGAATAATTTCATTGCTTTTGTGAGAGGATGAAGTAAAGTGTTTGATTCCCACTACCCATTTGGATAAAGATTGTATTGAAGGTGAATCCTGTCACTGTGAGCCACAATGACAACCATTGTTGATTGTCAGAGTCAAAAGTTGACATCAGAGAAGTCCTTATTGAAGAAATCAATGTTATGGTGAATCCAACAATTCAATTTGTTGATGTTTAGTTTGATGAAGACCAGTTGACTCATGATGAATGGTTGCAGATGATGCAACAAAAAAATGATATCGACATGATGCTATTTGTGAGAGAAGCCCACTTGTGTCTGAAAACCAAGTGGAATACAACCTATTTACATCACCACATGTTAGTAAAGAAGTTGAAGAGATAAAGACAAATGTAGAGGCAGAGAAGGAAGCGCAATAGGAGAAATCTCTCATTACAAAGAAAATAGAACATAACATGGTTCTGCAAATATTTTTAAACTTACCATTTATTTCCAATGTGTAGGTAAACAGGACGATTATGAGTAAGAGTTAAATTTCCTTCAAGCATGGCTTGCAACACCATGTCTAGATGAGGTCTACATAGAGTTTGTAGCAATGAACCTTGAACACAACCTTGATGATGAAAACATTAATGAGATTTTCAGGTATTAGAGTAATGAAGAGATGAATTTTTGTTATAAACTTATGTTGCAGCAAATTGATGACGAAAATAACACTACAGAAGATGATATGTGGGAAAAGTCCACATACAATTTGATTTTGGAGGAAGTCTTTGACATGTTTAAACAACCTAGAATAATAGAAGAGTTGCATCAGAAAATAAATAAACTAAAGTTTAAAGGACACAACAAAAAGAAAAAGTTGAAACAATTTAGAGACTATAGGATCTGGAAGAAAAGAAAGACAAAGGGAAATCCAAATGACCTCAATTTTTTAAATTGTAAGCCTAGCTGAGACTTAGACCAATAAGTATCTTAATTAAATTTGTATGTAGTTGTAATTAAGGGGGAGTGTTGGAGAATCTAATTCCAACCATGTGCTACGTGCCATATATTTCCATCCAAGTGTGCTAGTTCAATTTTAGTTTGTTTAGTTTAGCTCAGTCTCACTACAATTATTTATTGTTGATGTCTCCAATGTAATATTATTTAACTCATTCGCAATATTGAGAAGAGCAATCTCTACTCTACATTTATTTTCATTCTTTGTCAATTTAATGTAAGCCTCAATGACTATTAAGTTATGATATGCTTCCTTAGATTGCAATGACCATTGAATCTATAATTCTAACTTTCCTATTCTTATCCTCTAGTGGTTTGAGTATATCCATAAACACTATTTAATGCGGCGTCACAACCACATGTAAACATTTGTTGGTCTCATGATCATACTCTTTTGGACATAGTGGGTTTGAGCGAAGGTTCTTAGACTAGAACAAAAATAATTTCTGGCATCCACAAAAACCTTTACACATTCACCCACCACCTCATCTAGATCCAAGAGTGAATCCACATCTGCCCCCACATTAGGATTCCCCTAGATTTTCACCTACACCACTGCTCTTCATTTCCTAGTCTATAGTAGAATCGAGGAGCACTAAGGGTGGGTTAATACCACGACCTATTAAGTGGATGTGGTAAGCAAGTTATATATTAGTTTTTTCTACTCGCCATTGGTTCCCTATTATATGGCCAGTAGAGTCTAGGATTTACAAGAATGGCACATGGTGTTACTAGTTATCACCCTAGACTGCGTCAATATTACTGCTCTTTCTAGATTATTTGTTCCAGGTACTCTATCATACACGTAATATTAAGCTTATGTAACCTAGTAAATCAGAGGTTGGGAGTCTGAATAAGCTTTATACAAGTACATTATTACTTCATTTTAGGGACCACCACCTCGTATTTTCAATGTGAATTCTAAAATTCATTGTGCATAGTGGCAAGATTTAATGATTCTCCATTTTTTTAAAGGGCGAATTATGGTACATTAAGCTTATTAGGTGTATATTAATTTAATATATAGAACATTATCTCTCATAGCATTATAGTCGAAGCATACTTCCTATATATTATATGATATATTATTAGTTCCTATAATTACAAGATTAATATGCATAGTTGGTGTGGTTTTGATTTCATGGAAAAAATTGGTAGACTTGTGTGGAAAGCTCCACAAACATATTTTTATTATAACAAATCAATACAATGACTATATCTTGTTTTATAACCACTCACACAATGTTATATGAAAATTGAAATTGACAGGTCGACATTGATACCAGTGTTTCTTGAAATGGATATTAAAAAATTGAAAGGATGATGCAAAAATGCAATTCCAAGAACCCAATAATTAATGGTTTATGTGCTAAGAATTAAGCCAACTTATTATCTCAAAATCATTAACCATTATCATCATCTTTCAACCACTACAATGACATATTACATATGGACACAGATAGGAACGTATTTCATAAAGAATGCTTCTTCCCCACTACATGTAGGACCCACATATATTAATAACAACCTCGAATGTCAATGACTAACTTAAAGGCATTATTGAGTGCAGAGATAGTTGTGCGAAAGAAGGTGTTCGGAGGTAGCTATTTGGAGAAAGCCTGTGCAGGAAAAAAATGCTTATACAGATAACTTTCGTGGAGATTTTTGCAAAAAGAACCAATTATTAAATGGTAAAACAAGAACTATACTAAATCACAACAAATCTTTTTTTTTATCATATTAATATGATTATGGTTTATTATATTTTTGAAACTTTATAATACTCCTAACATTTGAAACAAAAAAATAAAATATACTCATATTTCAAATAAATAAATTTTAAAAATAAATTACTTTTTATTTATTTTATAGTATAATATATTCGAAAAATCCTTCACCATAACTTCCTATATATATTTATATTATATTTGAAAAATTCCTCCACCATAACCTCTAAATAAATAATCCCATATATATGGTAACATAGATCATATTTGAAAAATCCTTTACCATAACTTCCTATATAGGTTCATTTTTTAAAAAATACTTTACTTTTTATTAATTTAACCCATCAAAGTCACTCCTAATTAGATGATTTAATGTCTTTCTTAATTTAAATGTTTTGATGGATAATACAAACTATATTTTGTAAAATAAATATATGAAAGTATATATGAAAGTATACATACTAATTATCTGGAAGGTAAATTTAGCTCATCGTTTCTGCAAGTAAACTAAAATTCTCTAATTTATGATCTTATTCTATTAACTAATAATTTCAACCACGAAATCTTAAAAACTATTATTGATTATATTTTCATATTTTTCTTATAAATATTTATTTCAAAAATATCAATCATTTTAATATGTTTTAAAAGTATATATATATATATTTACTAAAAATAAAATACAAAGATTTGCAACTATATGTTTAGAACCATATAGTGTTTAGAACCATATAGAATCTTTATTTATTTAGTCTAAATATGTTAAATGAAATATTTAATCAAAATTTAAATAAATATAAAAAAAAAAGCAACATTCATAAACAAAATATTTATTTACTCAAACTATATATTTAATTATTCAAAACTATATATTTATTTATTTATATTTTCTATTTAATTAGCCCAAACATATTTAATTATTTATTGAAATCTTAAATTAAATAAATGAATAAAATATATTTAATTTACTTATTTAAAAAATTAGATAATTATTTATTTAAGTAGTCAATTACAATTATTTATATATTTAATTAAAAGAATTTTTTATTAGTATTTAGTCAAAATCAATTGTTAAAATCTAATGTCAAAAGCTTCTCTCTATTCCCTATTACTATTACTATTTAATCTCTTGTCATGATCACACTAGATAGTTCCAAAGTTGTCGACCAAAAACTTTCTGTGTAATTAGTACCGAAAAATGTCTCAACATTCATAATATAGATCACAAAAACTTAAATTCAAAAATGAAATACAAACTCAACTTTTAATTATTATATAATAAATTTATAAATACACTAATTTAATCTAAAATTGAATTAGTTTTTCTAACGTTTCGTCTCTATGTTTCTTCATATCAACATTTTCATTTTTTATTTTTCATGTTATCAAATAGTCTCATGCATCTTATATGCTATGATCAACACCCTAAATAATTTTTTATATTCAAGTATAGACGACACATGGGATTATGAATAAACATGGTTTAACTACCTGATATTTGAGAATTAAGGAGTTGACCCTGTTAGACTCAAATAGTAAATTGCCCTCCTTGAACACGCATTTCTATTTAAGCGGTGAAATCACCTTCGGAGCTTTGGCGATTTAGGGCATCTCCAGTGTCAATCAACACGGAATTTACCTTATTAATCCTACTTCAAAATAATTAAAAAAATTACCGCTGGAACATCTTATTTCAGTCATAATTTAAGTCAACTCAAACAAAAAAAAGCATTTCCTTGAAAATCATATAATGTTGAAAAAGATTTGCACAACATAATTAAAAAAACACCATACAGATAGTCCAATCTTACGGATATCTCGCAGAGGAACAAGGGATATAGCTTCCCTCCACTTTCTCTGATGCTGAAGCTATACAGTTTAATTAATTTGTAATTTCTTCGCAATTTAATAGTGTTTATTGTCTGTCTTAATTGCAGGACTTATTATGTTCGGGGAAGTTGCTATCGTTATTTAGGTCAAAATTAATTAATGTGCCGTGCGGATTAAGACGGAAGACCTTTTTTTTATGTATAAGATATTCGTTTTTTTCAGTATAAATAAGTTGCTCTGGTCCATATAGAGGCATGTAATTTAATTAATTTGCCATTTCTTCGCAATTTGATAGGATTGATTGCGTTATTTGATTGCAGGCCTTATTATAGATGCCATTGTGCTTTATATTAAAATGAATTAATTATTTATGATATTGAGACGCTACTGTTTTTTAATGTGAAATATAAATGCTTTTGTCCATATACACTTGGAGCTCGTCTTCCAATATTCCCGTTGATAATTGTGAAATCGACTACTGGATTTCTTAATGATTTCTTATATCGTCTTCCTAGTTAGGTTAAAAGGAGACGGTATTGTTTATTATCTATAGAATAGGTGGTGCAGTCAAAGAAGTTAAGGAGCACTTCCTGATATACACCACTCTCAACTATAAAACGACGTACCATCTTTAATTAGTTTTAATACCCCCATTGATTCTAGAATTATTGTCACATCGACTGCATAGTATCTTAATGAATTAATAATATAGTCATTGATTCTACGTGGCTTGGTTTTCAACCATCGGTACTGGTTTCATTATCCATTAATGTGACCTTTCAAACTTGTCCGTAAGGTAGCAACCTATATTGGATAGGATTTATGGCTATGGTCATAGTTATCAAATTCGAATTTGAATTGGATTCTATAAGATAAAAATTTAAATAAATAATTTTTAATTCAAAAATATAGACAATAACTTTTATAACAACGATAGCTTCTGGTAAAAAAAAATTGAATTTATTTTGAATTTTAAATAATTTCTAATAAATTAAATAACATAACAATCTTACAAATACAACTAATAAAAACCACACTCACCATTTCCGGTCAAAACTACTATCCTTTGTAATCTTAAATCTAAAATGCTTTTATAATTTGAAAAAATATCTAAAATCCCAGAAAAACAATCTCCTTGTGAAATTAAGACACTGTTACAAATTAAAAAACTGTTACAATTCAACACTGACATATTCTTCTTTGCCATTTATCTCCACTTTTTATACCCTTGAAAGCAAAAATAAAAATAAATTTGGAAAATTATACACTTTCCAATTCCATTATAATTTTTCATTTTTTCCCCTCATATACTCCTTTCCACCACTATAGTAAATTACCATCCTATCTTAATGCCCTTAACATCCTCTCTTAGTGAACGAACAACCCGTTCCAGTAAACTACCAACCAACCGTAGACTTTGAAACGCCTCATTCATGAATTAACTACTTATCCGAAAAACCTAATCGAATTTCATCAAATAATGCAGTATTCGTATCGAACTGGCGAATTCTCTTAATTTTTTTTCCGGGTTCAGCGGAATTTGGTAACTATGGCTATAGTGGATTCGACGTGTTTAATTTCTATCGAGCATATATAAGATATTCAAATTTGATGTACAAGAACTAATATAATTATTTAAATTAATATTTTGGAAATTTAATTTAATTTAATTATTTAAATTAATATTTTAAAAATTCAATACATAAAATTTATTATTTTGGAAATTCTATACATAAAATTAAAATGATTTTTTTTTTAATAAATCATAATATATGGAAAAGGTCAACGGATTTCAGAAGTTAAAAAAACGAAGCTAACAATAAACTAAAGTCAACTTAAACTGAAGTACATTGCAAAGTATGTAATTATGTATAGTAAAATTAAGTATTACATTGCTCATATAATTGCCTGTTTATGTTTAAACGAACGTAGTCCGTTTTCTATACGGAACAAAGTAATACAATACTTGATTTTAGATACATTGAATGTGTCTTCTCATCGACTTTCTTTCCTGATGTTTGGATGTCTAAATTTTTAATATTTAATAAGTATTTTAATTTGTTTTTAATTTTATAAATATTTTTTGGAATTATAAGAAGTTTTTAATTAATTTTAGGTGGATGTATAAATTTTTAATATTTAATAAGAGTTATGTAGTAGCTAGTACTTGAAGTTTAGTTTGAATATAATTTAATGAAACAAAAAATAACAAAGATAATGATAAAACAACTAACAAATTATTGAATTGTTAAATGTGATGACTAAAAGTTAAGAAATATGATTAATTAATATTATTTATATTAAGATACATATATCTATTTGCGTGTGTTTTCTTTTTATTAATATATAATTGTCTATAATTAAATTTATTAAAATATATTTTTAATATAATAATAAGCCATCTTAAATTGATATTGCTAAAAAATATAATTCATGAAAATAGAAATAATAGAAAAAAAAAAAAATCAAAAAGTTAAATAAAAGGAAAAAAAACTAAAAATAAAAAATTATTGACTAGTAGAAATAGAAGTTACTAAACAACCCATAATAAAAACTCAACCAATCATTTTACAAATAAATAAATTTAAATAATAACAAAAAATGAATTCCTAATATTAAACTATAGATAAACATCATAAATTTTTGGTCAAAAACAAACTAATACCTAATAAAAAAAACTAAATGAGTTATACTATACCACCATAAATATTGCAATTATAATAACTATTCTAATTTGTTTTGAATTTTATAAAAATTTCTTAAAAATCACAAAAAAAGTTTTTAATTTTGTTTTCGATTTTATAAAAATTTGTTCAAGATTACAATAAGTTTTTAATTTTGTTTTGAATTTTATTAAAATTTCTTGAATTACACAAAAAGTTTCTAATTTTTATGTTTAGAGATCTTTTAAGAAACTAAATTTATATATAAAAAAAAAAATTAAACATCAAAATTTGCCACAGAAATTCAAACCAAAAACAAACTCTACTATTTATAACGTTTAGACAACGCCATTACTATCAGCGTTTGTGAATGGAGTGATGTCATGGGTGACGAAGAGGCATTGAAAAACAATCAATGACTCGGAAGACGAAATTGTTCACTTCATCTGGATTCATGTAGTACAGATTAAAAAAAAGGGTCAATTTCTCCATATCCACGTTTGTGGAAAAATATTTTTATTAATTTGCCGGCTACACGATTTAATTGATATATTGAGTGTTCGTGGTAACATCGAATGCAGAAGAAGAGCGAGTCCGTGCAGAAGGTGTCCCAGGTTCGCACTTTCAAGGAGAGCCTTCAGATATGTCCAAGGTATGCTAGTGCTTCTTGTTTCATCCATTTTTTCCTTTTGTGTTCATTAAATCTCAACTATACACACAATTGTGCAGAAAATCGTGGTGAAGGTGGACCTAGGTTGCACAAAATGCAAACGAAGAGCCATGGAGACGATTGCACGAGTTGAAGGCAAAGTCTCATTTTATTTATTATCTGCTGGACACAGGGAAACGGTCTTAAAATCTGAAATAGTTTGTACTATTTTTTACAATATCATGTCCTAAATTTTACTTGGCCTATGTATCCATCGCAGGGGTTGATACTATAGCAGCTGACGATAAAAGTAACCAGATCACTGTAACTGGGGATACAGATCCTGTAATTCTTGTCGATTGTCTAAGAGCGTTTGGACACGCTGACTTGGTGAGCGTGGGGCCTGAAAAAGAGCCGAAGAAGGAACCTGAGGAGAAAAAGGAGCCCCCAAAAGAGGCCGAACCGACTCCGAATCCAATTTATGTCGTTCTTCAACCAAGCCCGTGTGATCCCTACCCCTGCTACACTCATTGGTGCAGCGACGAGAACCCCAACTCCTGCTGCATCACCTGAATTTCTTGTTAAATCGATTGCTTATAAATCAATATTTCTCTTCTCTGAATTAGTACTTGTAGGATCTGCACGTCGACGACCCCTGGCCTTCTATGGATATTTATCACCAAGGTTTGGTCGAAAGGCACACGGTTTAAATTGTGCTCTCAAATTAGGGTTTTTCATTTAAGTTCACAGAAAGAGCCTTGGATGGCAAAAGGCTAAAGCACAAATTTGTGGTCTCCTTGAACTATAGAGGACATTGATTTCAGTCTTTCTGATTTAGTCTCTGTGGGAAGGCATTAGCTGCAATGTATGCATGTAGACTTGTTCAATAATTTTCATTTTTACTTTGAGATTAAAAAAATCGAAACGCTATATAAAATTTCATGTGAAGTGAGGATGACGAATCTCTTATTCACCATTAAAGCCATCTGGAGAAAACTGACATCTGGTGTTTTAATGGATATCTCGACAAAATTATTCAAATAGCGCGGACCATGTAGATCAATATAGATAAGATCATTATCTTTAATATGTTAATTATTCAAATAGCGCAGACCATGTAGATCAATATAGATGAGATCATTACCTTTAATATGCTAATTATTCAAATAGCGCGGACCATGTAGATCAATATAGATAAGATCATTATCTTTAATATGTTAATGGAAATTATTAAATTCTTATAATTATAGTCGATTCAATGTGCCGACTTTTATGGATTCGTTTTTTGTTTTGGGATTTGAACGTTGAATCTTGTTTTCACAGATTTTATAGTACTCCAAATTACTAATTAAACTGCTCTTTGAACACTCTAATTACTAATTAAACTGTCTTTTGAAAGAGATTCCCTACTAAATCTTATTATACATGCACGTAATCAATTTATTTTAAAAGCTAAAAAAGATGATCAGTCCCTGTTAGTTTAGTTTATAAATGATTTCTTCTGATCCGTTTGTAGATTTTCTAAGTATATAATCCATTTTCTGGGAAAAAATTATAATCAATTGGGTTCTCTGGCTATCAGTTTGACTTATATCCAGATTTATTTATGAATAGTTTTTTTTATCAATTTATTTGTGAAATATTAAAGTATTATAATTATAATTGATTTCTGAAATATTAAAATAATATTATTATAATTATAATTATATATGTGTTATATTTATAATTTTATAAATATAATTAAATATATATTTTTTGAATGGTTATTTATTGGTTTATATGTCCACGGGGCTTTAGATTAATAGTGAATGGGTGTGCTGTTAAGGTAATCCTTGCTATAGGTCACTGGTTCAAATCCCCTTGGGTACTTAAGTTAGTCTAATAAATAAAACAAAAAAAAATATTAGTTTATATGTATGGTTTTATTAAGAACAAAAGTCATTTAAAAATAATTTTACATAATAATCAAATTAATGATATAATAAAATAATATTATTATAATTATAATTATAATTGATTTGTGAATATTAAAATAATATTATTATAATTATAATTATATATGTGTTACATTTATATTCTTTTAAATATCATTAAATATATTTTTTTTGAATTGTTATTTATTGGTTTATATGTATGGTTTTAGTAAGAACATAAGTCATTTAAGAATAATTTTACATAATAATCAAATTAATGACATAATTATATTGATTAAAAAATTTGATTATAATTTTTTATAAAATAAATTATATATTTACAAAATAAAATATTTAAGATTGGGATGCGATATTGATCTCGTTTTGGTTCTTTGGACTTAAACACACTCATTCGTGCCAATATGGTAGTTGAGTTGGCTTATGGCAAATCTCTTCTAGATGATCTGTCACTGATACATTCTTCCTCGCACATGGAGCATTTGCATGGTGATGTTCTACCAGATCCATCTGTTGTGCATACAAATGATAGTCGTCGGACAAAATAGGTGGTTTGTGGAAAAAAAAGGGTAGGAACAATGCTAAGGTGGTGAAGTTGGTCTTTGACACAAAACGTCTCAGCTTTGGGCACGATGTCCTATGGGATAGGGTCATTAACCTCAAGAAACACACTCTAGTGGGTGGCTGGGCCCTTGCAGACACGTCAGAGAGGCGTATATATGAGTGGTTAGTGCAGAATGGACACCTATGCTTCGTTATACCCGCAAGATTAGTATTCTCTTAAAGAAATGGTTCAATTTCCATTCTCTTCACCAGGACGACCCAAATTGTATTATGAAAACCCCTTGGGTTAGTGGTCGTAGTTTTTTGTAGTTACATTGTTGGTATCTTGAGTCAAGCCCATTGTTAAATACCTCCGTAATCATTATAGGTGGGTGAAATTACTCGGCCTACCTTTGGAGTTTTGGTCTAGGGGAGTTTTGCAAAGACTAATAATTCAAGTCATTGACAAGGGAGTTGTGTTGCTACTTGTATTCCTTTTTCTTCTGAATTTTCCAATTTTTAATATGGGAATTGTTAGCAGACAAAAGTTGATCTTTCAACTTGGTCCACCTCACCTGACCTTGGTCCCATTTGGTCTCTCAGGTTCCCTCAATCTACCCTCATCTCGGCTCCTCTTCTATCTCTAATTTATGTAGTTTCGTGAGTCATCTCATCTAGGATTCACCTCACCCTTCACAAGCCCACCAAATATGGGGTGTCTAACTTCCTACCCTTCCACTTGAGGAGGAGACAGATCCAGTCTCTGCTTCTCTTCTAGTGGATGTTCAATGTAGTCCCTCCTTACTGGATCCGAAGGGTATTTCGTCCCATCATTTAGCATCAGGTTCTTCCTCGCTTAATAGTTCGGCTGGTAGTGATATTGATTTCTTGTTCAGAGTCTCTTCCATGGTGTTGGCTCCTCTTACCATTCAAAAGACCATCAACCGTGCTACCTCTTAAGCTCCTTCCATCAGTCCCAGATCGACCATGAATATTACTGTTCACAAAAGGGGAGGAAGAGGCAGTCATCATTTTTAGGGTAAATCAGCTTCTAAGTGCTTATCCTTTGGTATGGAGTATAATCTCAAAGATGTCCTTATCATCTCCTCTAAAGAAGCTTAGGCCCTTAGAGCAAATGTGCCTGTTGCTAGAATGACATGATGAAAATTCTCTCTTCAAATCTGAGGGGGCTTGGGGTTGCCTCGAAAAGACTCTACCTATGTCATATTATTGTAGCCAAGAATCCATATATAGTTTTCATTCAAGAGACTATTTCATCTGTTCATAATGTTAAATCATATTTTTCGTCTATCTGTCCCAATTGGAATCTTGGAATCTTGGGACCCTCGTTGGTTAAAAGTATTTAATTTTTTTGCAGGCATATTGTTAACTTCCTTTTTCATGGACTTTTTAGGTCGTCTCCATTTTTTAAATGTTTATTCTCCACACCATGATCGTATGGCCTTTTGAATTCATATGGAATTGTCAAAATTAGATCAATTATATTATCAGGATATTTCAATGTCACCTTATCGAGTGGCAAAGTATGGGGACATGACTCTTCTAATGATCCTTAGGTTAGTTACCTGTATGACATTATTGCTAAAAAAACATCTTGTGGATGCATGTCCTATACCTCTAGTTCTCACTTGGAACCATGGGTATTCAGCTACTACATATATTGGTAAGATTCTTGAAAGGTTTATGCTTCATGAGAATGTTTTGGAGATGGTGTGGTATGTTAGCTCATGGGTTGTAGAGACAAAAATATCTCATCATTTGCAGACCATCCTTCAGTGGAGAGGGGAGATGACCTGGCATAATATCCCCTTCAAATTCAATATAACATGGCTTTACGATGAGGATTTTAACAAATTGGTTTGTGACTCTTGGTGAGCCACAACTTGTTGGGAGGTGTTTTCGAAGATGGACCTGATTTCTATAAATTTAAAGAACATAAAGCATAACGTTCATGCATGGGGAAGATGTAGGACGCAATTCACGAGGGCGTATTTGGACGAAATTGATAATGAGATGAAAATTTTGGGGATGCTCACGGACCCACCTACCCCTTCCCCATCACAAATGGCTCATTTTAAATAATTAGAACGTGAAAAAAGGAATATCTAAAATATTATGGAGGCCACTTAGTGTCTGAAGAGTAGAGACATTTAAATAAAGGAGGGTGACAAAAACACTTGTTTATTTCAAAACTATGCATCACAAAGGAAGAGAAGTAATTCCTGTTGAAAAGTGTGCAACAAGAAATGCTTGTTGAGAATGCAACAAGATGATGGACCTTAGTGGAAAGGAGTCGCCTTCACTAAGTGGGCCCACAGGAAAATTATGGCGCAAGTTCTATTTTTGGATCCCAGCAGGGATGATCACAGCAGGAGTGACCACAGCATGGATGATCACAACAGGAGTGATCACAACAGGAGTGATCATAGTGTGGGTGATCACAGTATGAGTGATCACAGTATGAGTGATCAAAGTCTATTTTTTAGACTGGCTGTCAAAAATAGAAAAGTCAAATATTATTGTCTCATAATAATATTTGGACTATAAACTTGATCTTATTCTCTTGGAGCACTTCAGGATGAGCTACGGATGTGGTACATGCAGATCCCAGAAGGAAATATGTGGTTACCTATGGGATGACTAATATTTGCATGCAAGACTTCAGTTAGAACTCAAGTGAGTTGAGTTTAGTGGACTGGAGGTGCAATTGATGGAGTTGTGTTCAGTTTAACTTTGTTAAACTAGTTGTATTTAGTCTAACTGATCAATAGACTAGAGATGAGTTGGGTGAATTAGTTATTAATTAATTCACAAGTTATTAACTCATAATGCAACTATAGAATACATCAGTTAACTTAGTTGCATGTCAGTGCATGTTCAGTTCAGCAGGAATAGGTGTTAGAGGATTAGATTGCTATCAGCTGTGACTATAGATGCGCATGATGATTTGTACAATCAAAGGGATTGAGTATGCCAATGAATTGGCCAATACCAAGAATTGTAGCCTGTGCTCACGTCCAACACAGTGCGAGTGATTCTTTGCAGGTGAAATACGAGTTTGGTAAACCATTCTCATCAATTCTTGAGCAGGTATTGAGCTGTGGAGGCAGGCAAGCAGTGGGGGAGATTTGGAGATCAAATCTGAGCTGTATTGTGCGTAGCATGTGGAGATAGTACTGAGTACTTGTGAGGAGTATTGTACTATGTATTGTTACATGATTCAATCAATATAATATACAAATAGATGGGGTTTTTAGCGATATGCTTTCCCCGGGGAAATACTGTGTTGATATGTGTCATTGATGCTTCTATGTGCGCCTGTGAATGTTTCTGCTTCTATAAATTGATGATCAACGTAGAGGAGGTTATGTATTATTGATGTTCCACTTATAAGTGTATAATCAGGATAATCTCTGTGAATATGTGTCATATTATTCAAAATCTCTACATGGTATCAGAGTTGCTTGATTTGTAGAAGAGATTTTTACAGGATATCAAGCGAGGATTCATCATCTGATCTACTATTCAGGAAGTGTTTACATTTTATTTCTTCAGGTAGAGTCTGTAATCGGGCCAGGTAGCCTCTAGATTCATCCTTCTTTTGCAAGGTGAGATATCCGGTGAATGCCCATACAGTCGATCTCTGTACAAGAAATATTTTGTTCTCACGAATTTTAGATCGGAAGCAGTTGAGTTTTGAGTTGGTGGAATTCGGATTTAATTCCAAAGCAAGAGATAAACTCAGAAACATTCAGTGTGAGAATGGAGACAGTATGCCCCAGTATCTCACAAAGTTCACCCAATGCCGGGATGAGCTGGAAAGTGTGGGGGTGACTGTTGGATGAGGATGGTGAGTCTAGGACTCCTTGACCTTCCTAAGAGTTGGCATAGCTACCAGGAATCGGTGAATGGAAGGGAGAAACGACCAGGATGGGAGAGAGTTTGGTCGGATCTTGTGCAGGAGGAGATTAGACGGAGCACTAGAGACGGTTCTTCATCCATGTAGGATGAGGAGAACTGTGCCTTAGCGAGTAAGGTGAAGAAGGGGAAGGAGAAGGGTTCTCTTTCCAAATCCAGTTCTTCTAATGATGGGAAGAAGGTTGACAAGGAGAAAGTGAGATGCTTTCATTGTCATGAGTTGGGTCATTATGTTACTAATTTCCCAACGAAGAAGTCCAAGAAGGGATTCGAGGAAGGATCTGAAGGTGAGGCACTTGCTTCAAAATTTGAGTTGGATTTCACACTCTTCGCATGCATGGTTTCATCCATGATGGGAAGTGGTTGGTTTCTTGACAGTGGAGCTTCTTTCCACATGACCGGTGACAAAAGTTTGTTCAGTACTTTGGAGGAGAAAGACCTCCAGATACTCATAGGGATGGGTAATGATGAGAAGTATAGTGTCTCAGGTGTAGGCACGGTTATTTTTTAGAGGGAGCATGGAGCTTGCCTTATCTTGACCGATGTCAAGTATGTACCAGGACTGAAGAGAAACTTGGTGTCGATTGCGATGCTGGAAGACAGAGGCTATGATGTAGTCTTCAGTAAGGGAAAGGTTTTCCTTAGACACATCATCACTAGACAGGTGAAGTAGATTGGTTCACAGGTCAAGAACCTGTATTCTCTTGAGGTTCAAGATGTATGCAAAGCCTTGAGCAGGGAGGCAACTGATGGGGACTTGGTGGTTGAGAGGGAGCGTATGTTACCTCTCAACATGCAGAGCCAGAAGAAGTCTCAGACAATTGTGGAGGAGCCACGATTGGTGCAACAGCTTCAGGAGGTTGTGGAGCAGCCACAACAAGGGAAGCTGAGAGGAGATTGAGTAGAGGCATCTACTCATCCAGAGACCTCCAGTAGGGGGAAACATCGAGCCAGGTGGGCTGAGGGATCGCATGCAGCCATACCTCCAAGTAGGAGGTGGGGTGATGTGGATTGGTCATCCCAAGGAGGAGGGGCAGGATCCTTGAGGTACCCAACCTCTTGGATGAGACCTTGCTATGGGAGCCCCAGATGTGTAGCAGCAGGAACTAACTGATTGGGTAGAGACAGATGCGGATGGAGCGGCAGAGAGAGCGACAGTGCAGGGAATCCCAAGACAGCGCATAGAACCAGACTACAACAATGCGAGAGGCACAAGTGTTTTTCACAGTGCTAGGTGGCACAGAGAGGTGTGCAATGGTGTGAGATGCATGGAGATGTTGCAGTAGCGTAGATGTCAGAGAGGGAGCACTTGTCAGCAGTAGGTAGAGCTTCAGCATCAGAGGGTGTTTCTAGCCCAACAGGGAGGTCAGTTGGGAGGTGCAGTGCGGATGCAATGCTGGGAGATAGAACCAGCAGTAGCACGGATGTAGTCAGAGATCAAAGTGACAGAGGCTAGAGCAGTCAGATACTGAAGAGCACAGAGATGTAGAGTTTTCAGTCGATAGAGGAAATAGTAGTCAGAGACTTTGATGACAGAGCAAGTGGACCGGCCAGATGTGTTGCATGGAGAATATTCTAGAGTTACAGGATCGGGTTTGAGAGGAAGCCTTTCTTGTTGAGAGGGAGTGTTGAAAAGTATGCAACAAGAAATGCTTGTTGAGAATGCAACAAGATGATGGACCTTAGTGGAAAGGAGTCGCCTTCACTAAGTGAGCCCACAAGCAAATTATGGCTCAAGTTCTATTTTTGGATCCCAGCAGGGATGATCACAGCAGGAGTGACCACAACAAGGATGATCACAGCAGGAGTGATCACAGCATGAGTGATCACAATATGGGTGATCACAATATGGGTGATCACAGTATGAGTGATCAAAGTCTAGTTTTTAGACTGGCTGTCAAAAATAGAAAAGTCAAATATTATTGTCTCATAATAATATTTGGACTATAAACTTGATCTTATTCTCTTGGAGCACTTCAGGATGAGCTACGGATGTGGTACATGCAGATCCCAGAAGGAAATACGTGGTTACCTATGGGATGACTAATATTTGCATACAAGACTTCAGTTAGAACTCAAGTGAGTTGAGTTTAGTGGACTGGAGGTGCAGTTGATGGAGTTGTGTTCAGTTTAACTTTGTTAAACTAGTTGTATTTAGTCTAACTGATCAATAGACTAGATATGAGTTGGGTGAATTAGTTATTAATTAGTTCACAAGATATTAACTCATAATGCAACTATAGAATACATCAGTTAACTTAGTTGCATGTCAGTGCATGTTCAGTTCAGGAGGGACATGTGTTAGAGGATCAGATTGCTATCAGTTGTGACTATAGTTGTGCATGATGATTTGCATAATCAAAGGGATTGAGTATGCCAATGAATTGGCCAATACCAATAATTGTAGCCTGTGCTCACATCCAACACAGTGTGTGATTCTTTACAGGTGAAATACGAGCTTGGTAAACCATTCTCATCAATTCTTGAGCAGGTATTGAGCTGTGGAGGCAGGCAAGCAGCGGGGGAGATTTGGAGATCAAATCTGAGTTGTATTGTGTGTAGCATGTGGAGATAGTACTGAGTACTTGTGAGGAGTATTGTACTATGTATTGTTACATGATTCAATCAATATAATATACAGATAGTTTGGGTTTTTAGCGAGATGCTCTCTCCGAGGAAATATTGTGTTGATATGTGTGATTGATGCTTCTATGTGCGCCTGTGAATGTTTCTGCTTCTGAAAATTGATGATCAACGTAGAGGAGGTTATGTATTATGCATGTTCCGCTTATAAGTGTATAATTAGGATAATCTCTGTGAATATGTGTCATATTATTCAAAATTTCTACAATTCCATTTTGGAAATGGAATTGGCATTGGGAGGGAAAGTTTATAACAACTTAGACATCCAAATGGAAGCAATTATTTTCTTTGGATATTTTTTTCGACCTATACAAATGTGGAAATTTCAAATCAACTTTGGGGGTGGGGGCTTACCCCTGTTTGTTCTTGTTAGATCAAAACTATGACTTGGGAAGGCTGGTGATTTTGGATGAGATATACAATGATCTTATATCATTTGCGAAGGAAAAGATTCATGGTCTGGATAGCTGAATGGTAGAGTTCATTATCCATTTATTTGATGTCATTAGCGGGGTTCTCTTGCATATGATTGAGGAGTCACATCTTACAGGTCAGGTTTTAGTGTCGATAAACTCTACCTTAATCTCCCTCATCCTGAAGTTATCACATCCGACATATTCCTTATATTTCAAGTTAATTTCCCTTTGCAACATTCTATATAAAATGATCCCAAAGATATTTTCTTTTAGGATTAAGAATACTTTCTCTATACATATCTCATAGGAGTAGCTTAATTTTCTTTCAAGGAGACATATCAAGGATGTAGTTGCTAGCGCACATGAAAGGATACATACGATTCACAAAAGAAAGAGGGAGGCTTTGGTCATGAAATTGGATCAACACAAGGTATATGGCTGCGTATATTGGTCCTTATCGAGTTTGATTTTGACAAAAATTAGCCTTTCAGAGCATAATGTTACCTGGATCACGGCCTATGTGACATTAGTTAATCTTGTGGCATTAATTAATGGAGCACCATCGAATTTTTTTCAGCCTAGTAGAGGCCTTCGACAAGGTTGCTCCCTATCTCCATATTTATTGATCCTGCTTATGGACGAGCTGAGAAAGATGATAGTTGAGCCATGCATTCTGAGATATTTTAGTGGCATTCAGGTATTTGATAATGTAACTCTCTCTCACCCTTTTTTTGACAATGTTCTCACCTTTCGTCAAGCTTCATTGACATAATGGAACTATTGCATTCTCTTATCTCCAAATATGTTGTTGCCTCTAGCATCCATACAAATGGCAACAAATCTCTTTTCCACTTTTGTTTGGGTGATGAGAAAGTGATCTCTAATATTTCCTCACTTTTTGAAATTGTGGTTTCAGAAATTGTAGATGGAATATCTTATTTGGGTTTCAGATTAAAACTGAATAATTACAAGGTTTTTGACTGGTTCTAGTTGCTTGAAAAATTCCATAAACATTTATCTTCACTCTTATCCAATCTGTTCTCCAACGAATTTCGATTTATTGGATGCATTTATATTAGATTCCCATGTGGATCTTTCGATTCATCAAAGCTATCATGGCTCATTTTCTCTAGTTGGGGGAGAGGGGTAAAAAAAAATTTCATCTTGTTCGACATGATTTCATCACAATTGATAATCAATGTGGTGGTTGGGGTCTCTTGGATCTAAATCTATTCAGATAGGCTTTTTTAAATAAAATCCTTTAGAGAGAAATTTTTGAGAAGGGGATTTGGCAAGCTATAATTTCTAAAACATTTCTAACACATATGCCCATTGAGGAATGCTATAGGAAGGGCGAGGACGGAGCCAAAATGGTGTCGCGGAATTGGTATGGCCCGATAAAGGTTCATAACTGTTTACTTGATAATCTATTTTGGTCATTTGGAAAAAGAGACAAGAATTTGATTGGGATAGATCACATTTAAGGGATGGAACATGTTCACCTTCTTCCTACTTGATCTAATATTAAAAACTTGAAGGTTCCTTGAAAAAATTTGCTAGTTATTTTATGTCTTATTGAAAATGGATACATTTGAAAAAGCACATAAAATTATTGATTTTAGTTAAATTTTGTAGATATAACTAGAGAAAAATAGACCATATGAAACATGACACAAATAATAATTTGATGACAGAGTTCATCCCTCCTGAGCTACGTCTGCGGGTCCATTTTTCAATGTTGGCCCTTTATATTATATTCTCAAAATGTAAATTACATCGACATACAATGCTCAAATCACAAAAATAATGCTTCCATTATGTCAAAAACACACAAAAAATCCTTACGTAGGCTCTTTGTGGTCTAAACAGGGTTGAAAATTGACAAAGATAGGCCTCTTTATCCATTTCTCTGCTATCTGTCCTACAAAATTCACCAAATTGGCAAACGAGATGATGTATTTCTCCTTTGGCATATCTACTAAGTGACAATAGAGCAAATTGTTAAACCATTAGATGGGCATTGTGGCCCTAACTTCCATCTTTGGTTTCAATCACTTGGAGGTTCATATGTCCAAGGGCAGAGGCCACACTCCCACTGGCTCCATCACTCCTACTTGCAATGGCTATTAATATGTTGTGGGCGGGGGCATGAGCAGGGTGTCATGCATCTCGCCCTTCCATTTCA
This sequence comes from Pinus tabuliformis, assembly GCA_031772625.1. Taxonomy (NCBI): domain Eukaryota; kingdom Viridiplantae; phylum Streptophyta; class Pinopsida; order Pinales; family Pinaceae; genus Pinus; species Pinus tabuliformis. Next base: position 567,300,657 of record CM062819.1, on the reverse strand, counting down.
ATAGAAGGCGGTTGTATGAATTCCATTGGAACTGAGGGCTGGGCTAATCACCCATCCCCTTTGCCTTTACCTTACATCATGTCATGGTCATATGGGGTATAATGTGACTAGGACGGAGTTGGTCCAGCGATCCTACTACCTTGCCCCCCACCAATCCGCTAATGGTTATCCTTGAATATTAACCATCACCCATTATAAAACAAGAACTGATGTGCCATGTTGGTAGAGTGATGTGTTGTATTATCATAGGTCATGAGGTTGAGCCCCATTAGGTCGATTCGACCTCAAACAAATTTCGCATAGGACCTCAAGGGCCACATGGCACCCTCACATTAAGCCATGTGGCGCCTCCTAGTTGGTCCACGTAAAAGCCAAACAAACAATAAAATTCTCCCATCCAGGGTTGTACGACCTGCCATGTGTTAGCACAGGATTAGCCCATTTGACCACTGTACCTACCCAGTCTTGCCTACTAACATGAACGCCATGTCACTTGTACATCCTGCCAAGTCAGCAACCCAGTCAACCCTGCATGTTGACTTTTTAACTATTTGCCAAAAACATCATAATGCGATAACTTTGACATACAGTGGCATATTGAGGCGATTCAAGCATTGTTGGAATCAAAAAATGATATCTGTTATTTATCATTGGTTTCGAGAAATTGTGAGCACTTTGATTTGTAAGCATAATTTTGATCCCCTCGATCATTCCTCCCCACTAGAATATTTTGGATAACCAAAAGTATGTTTTTTACTCATAAAGTAGGTGATGGTACAAATCCCTAAATTTCCGAGTCTTAATCCGCCTTGCTTGACCTGGATTGGTACTTTGAGCCCCACTCAAATGATACTCCACATTACCTCTGTATGAAGTCCTGATTCTCTTGTCAAGAATTGTGTCGTCCTCCAGCTCATCTAAATATTCAGGAGAAAAATCTTTAATATATGGAATCTGAACATTCTCTTCATGATCATCAATCATTGGAGGTTCATACAATGTCAAGTTTTCCACATTCACAACAGAATAAATTTTCATGTTAAGTGGCAAATCTAATTAGCAATCATTGTTGCCAATCTTCTCCAAAATTTTGAAAGGACCATATATGATTGGTTTGAGATTTTTACCTTCACCTTGAAGTATTTCCTTACTCATCTATTGATCTAGGTGGATATTGGTGGCCACTCGCCTATTACACTTGGACCCTCACAGTTGCTTCTTTCAATTTTTCAGTTTCTTCAATTGTAGCACAATTTACTATTATTGGCAATTTTTCAGGTCGTGAAATTTTGAAGCCATTTTGAGGCCCTAAAGGATGATTTTTTTGGAAAATAGGAAAGCATGGATTGCAATTTGAATTTTGCAATCAAAACTTATATTCCTCAGATAGATAATTCTAACGAGGTATTGTGTGCAACAAAAAAAGATCATATACCAAAGTTACATCCCCCCGAAGTTGATGTACCAATTTACCCCAATGGGGCCCATATTTTTGGTGCTTCATCTCCTAGTGTTAGGTTTTTGTATTTTTAGGGTTTTCCATTGTTTCTCAGTAATAAATAGGCCTTTGAACCTCATTATAACATAGTTGAGAGTCATGTATCTGGCACATATCTTCTCAGAGATAAGCTACCATCGCCTAAACTAGTTTATTTCCATTTTGTATGTAAGCATATTCTAATTGTTTGATATTAATGAAATGAAGTGTTATTTCTACTGCATCTTTGTATTTGTTGTTATATTTGTATTCTATTGCATTCCTGTTTAATTTCGGATCATATATAACCAAACTTGATCTCCCACTTGGAAGTAATGATCACCTCAACACTTGTCATGCCTTTCTTTGTACTTTTCTTTGCTTTTCTCAAGATGTTCTTGTACTCTTGATACGCTAGCTGAATTTTTTCAATGAAATTATTGGCTTTGTCCACATCACTATGTTCGTCTACTGCATTATCTTTACTAAAGATGAAATCCAAAGGAGACTTTTGAAAATAACCTAAACAAGCTTCAAATGAAGATACTTGAGTAGATTATTTATTTGCACTATTGTAGGTATGTGGGATGTAATGAAAATTCTCATCCCAAATTTTAAGTTGCTTACCACAATATCCATGAAGGAGATGCACTACTGCTCTATTTACCACTTTTGTCTAGCCATCAGCTTGTGGATGAAATGTTGTTCTCTTCTTCAACTTTGTGTCCATGAGTTCCCATAAAATTGACCAAAACTTCCCGAAAAATCGAAAATCTCAACCAAAAATAATAAAAGTCAGTAACCCAAAGTGAACCCATAAATTTTGGAAGAACATGTTTATGTTTTTTCACCTGTAACCGATTTCTTACATGGCATCAATGCACACATTTTGTTGAAATGATCTAGAACAACATATAGATAATCATGACCTTTCTTAGACATTGACAGTCCTCCTACAAAATCCATAGAAATACTTTCCTAAAGGTGAGAGGGAATATGAATTGGAGTGAAAAAAACTAATTTCCTATTGTTAATCTTGGTAGTAGCACACATGGAACATCCCTTTACATATCTTGAAACAATTTCATTCATGCAAGGCCAATAACAATACCTCTGAATTTTTGCAATTGTTTTGCCTACACCAAAGTCATCAACAATAAGAGAAGTGTGGTCTTCCCTTATGACATTAACCCTTTCACCCTATGGAACACATAACTTATCAATATGATACAACAACCTGTTATGAACATGATAATACAACTCTTCAACACGATTTCCTTGAATGAAATTTGCATAAACATCTTTAAATTCGTCATCTTGAGCATATTTTTCAATATAAATTTCATGCATAATTGAGTTATGTTTAAGAATGATAGATGCATTAATAATAGACCTTAATAACATATCAACAATTTTGTTGTATATACCTTTCTTGTACCTGATTACCAAATGAAATTGATGTAGGAATCCCATCCACCTGAAATGTCTAGCTTATTGTAGCTTGGTTTGCAATTATAAATATTGAAAAGGTTGATGGTCATTATGAATAATCATTTCTTTACCAATAAAATAGTGCTTCCATTTATTCATGCTTTTTACCAAAAAATACAAATATTTATCATAAGTTGGATAGTTTATTACTGCATTGGTAAAGGTCTCATAATGATAACAAATAGGCTTACCATGCTGGATCAAAAATACTCCCATCGCATATTCATTTGCATCGGTTCGAATATCAAATGGTCTCTTAAGATCTAGAAGTGCTAGAACACGTGTTGTACTGATTTTTTATTTCAATGTGTCAAAGGCTTTCTGTCGCTTGCCTCCCCACTAAAGATTTGTTTCACACTTATCAAAGCATGTAGTGGTGTTGCAATGAGTGAGAAGTTAGCTATAAATTTTCTCCAATACTTGTTTTCTCCCAAAAATCTCCTAATTTTTGTTACTTGTTGGGTTTAGGCTAATTCATAATGACTTTAACTTTTGACCCAAATAAACCAAAGAGCGTTTCCCAAATTCACACAGACATCTTCAAATAAAATTTCTCTTTCTTCAATATATCTAAAACTTGTTTCACATGCTTAACATTCTCTTCATGAGTATTAATTAAAATCATAATATCATATAAGTAGACGAAGACAAAATCATCACATAATGGTCTCAACACATCACTCATAAATGTCATGAATGTTGGAGGTGCATTGTCAAGCCCAAAACTACATTAGTAACCATTCAAACAAACCTGGCTTTTTCTTAAAAGCAATTTTCCAAATATCATCTTCACCAATCCTTATCTAAAGATAACCGCTTCTCAAATATAACTTAGTAAAACAAACAACATCCTTTAATTGATCTAGAAAATCATCGATGCAAGGAAGAGGATAAAGATTCTTTACTCTGATCTTGTTCAAATCTCTAAAATCTACATGCATGCACCATGTACTATCCATCTTTGGAACCAAGACAATAGGAGATCCACAAGGATATGTGCTAGGATTTATGACCCCTTTGTCAAGCAGCTCTTATATTTTATACTTGATTTTTACACTCTCCAAAATTGACATTTTTTACATGCCAATGTTTGGAAGTGGTGCGTTTTGCTGCAAATGAATCTCATGTTGGATTCCTCTTTTATGAGGAAACCCTTCAAGTTCCTAAAATATCTTGTCAACAGTGTTAACAAATTCAACCAATTCATGCCTAAGTTTAGAATCACATCCTTTGAAACCTTTAGATTCAACAGTATCTTTAGCTTTAATCATCAACAATACAAAATTCTTACTAGCATTTACAAGCCTTTTCATCTGACCGACACTTACCAGAGATAAGTTCATCTTCTTATGATTTTCTCTAACAGTATACTAAACTCCATTGTTAAAAACATGATATTTTTTCTCATGAAAATAGAATATGGCTTTTTGGTCAAGTGGTACAACATCAAGCTCTACTTTATCTAATTTCCAATGATGGCGAATTTGAGTTTACATTTTATTGTCACTTTCAATTTAGCATATTCACATACCCAACCCAAAGGATAAGGTTTAGCATGAGGTATGGTTTCTAAGTTTAGTTTCGTGACAATAACTTCAGAAAACAAATTGACTTCTTATCCACTATCAAACAAGGTATCAACTTTGGTATGTTTTGTAATGAACCTGACATGGAAAAGATCAATTCCTTCTTTATAATTTTGAGACTCAATAGGCTTACTAGGAGAACTAGTACTTGCATTATAAGCTTTACCATTCATTCCCATGGTTGTGATTTTGGTTTCATCACCTTAATCGGATCCTAGATCTTGTTGAGTTGTTGCGACAGTCTTTTGTTTCCCATTGTTATTGAACTTCTTTGGTCTCATTTCTGGATGTAGTTCCTAGTGATCATCTTCATCATGGCCTTATTTTGAATAATGTTTACAGGTAATTTTATCTCCCTCTTTCTTGACTATAACATTCTTTTTTCCTTTTCCTTTAAACTTCCCCTTTCTTTTGTCTCCAGATTTGGATGGTTTCTTACTAGTCCCTTGAGGAACATTCTTTCCTCTAGCTTCTAATTGAGTCGTATGAACATGTAGTTCATCTAGATTGGTGGGATTAAACATAAGTATAGTTTGTAGCAAATAACTATGTAATCCACCTATATATTTAAGGATATTCTCTTGTGAATACGAATCAACACCCAAGCTTAAATATCTTCTTCTAAATTCTTGTGTGTAACTTTGAAAACTCTGACCTTTAGCTTGTCTAAAAGTTTCCCAATTCATAATTGATTTTTGCATGTAAGCTAATGGATAAAATTTCCTTCTTAAGTGAAACTTAAAAATCATTCCAGGAAGAGATAATTTTACCAATTTTCATCAAATCCTCTTGAGTTCTGGGCTCCCATGAGATGAGAGTTGCACTTTCCAATTGAAGAGAAGAAAGTTGAATCTTTGTAACATAATCCTTAATCCTTTGAATCCTACAATTGACTTCAATTTGACAAACCCAATTATCCAACTTTTTAGCATTTAATTCCCCATTGTACATAGGAAATTCAAACTTGACATCAAGCATAAACAAAGGAGACTTAGCATTTCTTTTTGGATATCTCGGAGGAATATGTCTAGTTGTTGAAGGAGGTGAAAAAGGAGATGAGTATGAAGGTGAAGATGGAGGTGAAGGAGGAGGTAGTGAAGGGAATAGAGGCTTTCTTCCATCACCACCATTACCTTTTCGTTGATTTGAACTCTCTCCTTGCAACCTTCTTTTCCTTTCATTATACAACACTTTCACCATCTCAAACATATCATAGAAAGCCTTTCTGAAAGATATGTCTTCCTCAGACATCAGCTCCTGTCATCCTTCATGTACCATGACTGGTGGATTTCTTGGATTTTGTGACCTCCTTGAACCAATTTAAGGATTTGGTTCTTTAAATAGTCCTTCTCCTCTCCTCAGATTATACCTTGTTAACATTCAACAACAATTTAAAATGTCACACCTTCAAAACAACCATGCTTTGATACCAAACTGATATGAAATTAAAAATGTGAAGGTTTCTTGAAAAAGTTTGCAAGATAGTTTATTTATTGTGGGAAATGGATCAATTTTCAAAAGCACATAAGCTTATTGATTTTAGTTAAATTTTGTATATATGACCAAACAAAAATATACCATATGCAACATCACACAAACAACAATTTGATGACAGAGTTCACCCCTTTTGGGCTATATCTCTAGGTCCAGCATGAAATGTTGGCCTTTTATATTATATGCTCAAAATGTACATTACATCGAAATAAAATTCTCAAATAAAAAAAACAATGCTTCCATTGTGTCTAGAACACCCAAAAACCCCTATGTAGGCTCTTCTTGGGCTCAAAAAGGATGAAAATTTACCAAGTTAGGCCTCTTTCTCCATTTCTTTTCTATCTATCCTACAATTAGCCAGACAGGAAAACTAGGCAATGAAATACTCCTTTGAAATATCCGCGAGGAAAAAATTTCAAGTGGGCACAGCAGAAATTTCGTAAAAACTTGAACAAATTTTCGAACTGTTAGTTAGATGTTGTGGCCCCAATTTTTGCCTTCGGTTTCAATCACGTGGAGGTACATATGGATAGTGGTGTGGGCCAGTGTCCACGTGCTCACTCGATCCATCACTCCTAGTTACATTGATTATTAATATGCCCATGGGCAGGGATCCGAGCAGGGTGCCATGCACCCTGCCTCTTAGTTTCAATAATCGACAATTATATGAATTCCATTGGAACCGGGAGTTGGGCTAACTTCCAATCCCCTTTGCCTCCTCCATATGTTGTCTCATGGTCATATGGGTTATAATGCGACCGAGGTTGGGCCAGTAAAGCAAGCCCACCAACTCGCCTCCCCCCCCGGAATCCGCCAACCGTTAACCTTTAACATTAACTGTCGCCCATTATAAAACGAAAACCAACCATATGGTGTTGCAGTAGAGTGATGCATTGTCTTGTAGTAGGTCATGGGGTCAAACCTTGCTGTCTCAATTTGACTGCAAACAAATTTTTCACAGAACTCAATGGCCACGTGGTGTCCTCCCATTCGGCCATGTCGCACCTCCTAGTTAGTCCACCTAAAAAAACAAACAACCAATAAAATTATGCCACCTAGGATTGTACAACCTACCATGTGTGAGCATAGGATTAGCCCATCTAACTACTATACCTACCTAGTTATCCTATTGACATCAACAACACATCACCTGTACAACCTACCCATCCATTAGCCCAGTCAACCCTGCAAGTTGACTTTTAATTGTTTCCCAAAAACTTTAGAATGTGATAACTTCCGCATACAGTGTTAGATTGAAGCAATTCAAGCATCATTAGAATCAAAACAACAATATCTACGATTTGGAATTAGTTTCAATTGATTTTTAGGATTTTGACTTTTGAGCATATTTCTTATCCCTTGGATCACTACTAATTTTTTGAATGCCTTACATTCTAGGGGTTTTGTATTCTTATATCAAGTGATTTATCACACTCTAGATTCCTACTCGTATACAAATTGGTTGAATGCTTCTGAGCTTGGTCTTCATGGTATTAATGTTAGTGCCTAGACCCTCTATGTTGTTTCACTTCAAAGGGTCGGTCTGAATATGAAGCTACAAGGTGATGCTTTCATTTGGAATGCTTATCTGCACGAGGGGAATGTGGTAGTATCAAACACTTATAACCGCATATTATGGGAGATACACTACATGAAATATGGCTCCTACTTCATTAAGGCTTGGAACAAGAATGTCCCATTCAAATCACTTTGTTTAGTTGGTTCACTTGGAAAAATCATCTCCTTACTTAGGACAATTTAGGAAGAAGGGGTTTCCTGGGCCCAAGCTGGTGTTATTTCTGTATGGAGATGACGAAAAACATTCTGCATCTTTTTATTCAATGTACTTTTGTGATTGTTGTGTGGATGCAAATATTATATTATTTTAAAATGCTTCCTTCCTAGAATTTCCATTCTATTGAGGATTGGTTACAGTGGTCATTTAATAGACAAGGACAAATAAAGTTTATTCCTATATTCATCTTTTGCGAAGCTTGGTGGCCGATAAATTCTCTCATCTTATAAGACATAATCATGGATATTAGTGATCCGGTAGATCAAAATAATGCTCATAATTGAAAGTGTGTGATAGATATTGAAACCTATATGATGAATAGATATCAACAGCTTGAATCCAATGCAACTCGTTTCTGTTGGGTCCCTATAATACTAGTGATTACCCCATTACTATTGTAGTTATACCCCTTATTTATATTTTTGTGCCCCTATTACCCCCATGTTGTTATTTCTGTGCCCCATAGAATCCCTCTATTGTTATTTTTGTGGCTTTATATTATTATTGTTAGGTCGGTTGGATTATATTGTGACTCCTTAGACTCCTATATATAGAAAGGAGGTTTTGTCATTTGTATCATCCAAGAATTGTTAATTTATGTAATGTAAAGGAGGTTGCCCCCTTGAAGAGGCTGAATTCTAAGGCATTGATCTATCTTTTCTATCTTTTCTTGAGTTGGTTTCATAACATTTGGTATCAGAGCTTTGGATTCTAGGGTTTCGCTGCTCCAAAAAGTTCATCGTGGCATTTTCGCTATAACTTTTTTTCTGTGATGTTTCAAAAGTCACAAAAAAAACCCATTTGAGAAGAAATCGCGCTGAACCTTGGATCCAAATTTCAGAGCTTTTTGCGTGATATTTGCGGAGATATGATCTGAGGAAGTTGGTCTTTTTGCAGACTCCTGAATTACATTCAAAACAAGTGACCTGGGGAAAATCATCATAACGTTCTCTCTGGGGATCGAATTGAAATTTCATAAGAAGGTACAAAAAGAGGACGGAATTTAGTTTCTTGTATGCATTTTTCAGATCCATAGGTCGAAACAGTGATTCGTGGCACGTTGTACAAGCTCGCTCTACTGAACTAGTCTATAATCAAGTCACTGTGGGAGGTTTCGAATAACTCTTCCTTGGAGAATCCAATTGGGTCAGACTTGTGGCATTGGAAAGAGGACACAGAAGGCTACTACAGGTCGCAATTTCAGAGTTGGAGGAACTAGAATTACAGAGATACATCAGATTCAATATCAAGCTTCTACAAAGTGAAAAAAGGTGTGTAGTTTTTTTATTTATTTTTGTGTAAGCTGGGTTTGAAGGAATTCAAAGGGAATAGTAAAGAATTATTATCAGTAACTGATGCGCCGAGGAAAAAAAATGAAAACACCTAGTAAGGAACCTGAAATCTCTAGCATGACTCATGAAGAAGAGGAAGAAATGCTACATGATATATCAAAATTACAAGAACAAGTGCAACAAATGTCACGCTCACAAAAGCTAACAGAAGCTAAGATAAATGGCATGGAATCTAAGATAAATGGCATGGAATCTAAGATAAATGGAGTGGAATCTAAGATAAAGCGCATGGAAGCTAAGATGGATGATTCGAGGACACATTTGAAGAGATACATGGCCGATTTGAAGACAGACATGGCAGATTTGAAGAGAGATTTGACAAATTTTCTACAAGAAATACTTACTAATGGTGAAAAGGTTGTAAAGGAAACTCAAGATATGAACAAAAGTAATGTTAATCATGATTCCATAGACTCTAATGTTGGATCGAAGACCCACCATATTCCAAAAATCGATATGAGGAAGTTTGATGGCAAGGATCCCGCCACATGGATATTACATATGGAGCAGTTCTTCGATCTCAATAATGTGCAAAACACACAAAAGGTACGTATGGCAACTGTATATTTGGAACCAAATCAGTTTGTATGGTATCAATGGCTTTGCTCTCATAAAAAATTTATCACTTGGGCAATTTTTACGGAAGAATTGATAGCACATTATGAAGATACAAAAAGCAACACTTTTTTTAGCCAATTGATAAGTCTCAAACAAAAGGGTTCAGTAATGGAGCACATTGAGGAGTTCCAAAAATTAAACATAAGGGTAAAAGATATTCCAGAGGAGCATAGGATTGATGTGCTCATAGGGTCTTTAAAGGATAATATCCAACATGATGTTCGCCTTTGGGAACCTGATTCATTAGAGAAGGCATTCAGGTTAGCAAGAAAAATGGAAAGCAAAATTATGGCAACCAGGAAGCATACCACTCACAACTATAAAGATAGAAGTTTTGTTGCCCCTAGTATTCCACAACATATAAGGTTGACACCACAAAAATTGGAAGAAAAAAGAGCAAAAGGGATTTGTTACAGTTGTGATAGCAAATACACTAAAGGTCATAAGTGTGCTGAGAAGAAATTATTCTACATATATTATGAAGAGGAAGAAGAAAAGGAGCAAGAAAGGTCAAAAGAAGAAGATATACTCCAGGAACAAAACCTAGATGAAGAACAAATAAATCCAACCATATCTTGTAATGCATTGGCAGGAATTACCACTCCTCAAACCATCAAGATAGAAGGACAAATCAAGAAGAAAAAGGTAATAGTGTTGATTGATTCAGGAAGCACCCACAATTTTATTCATTGTAGGGCAGCAAAAGAATTGAATTGCTTCCTATATCCAGCACCAGAGTGTCAAGTGATGATTGCAAATGGAGGAACAATAAATTGCTCTGGAAGGTGCCATAATATCAAGCTATCCATGGGAGAATATGTATTGACTAGCCCAATGCTTTCCATTCCAATGGGAGGTGCTGATGTTGTACTAGGAGTCCAATGGCTACAATCCTTGGGTACAATAGCTTTTAATTTTCAAGAACTTTTCATCAAATTTTCAACGGAAGGAAAGGAAGTTGAATTAAGGGGTATTGCAGGGAAACCAGGAAAGATAATCAGCTCTCATGGTATGACAAAGCTTCTAAAAAAGGAGCAAAGAGGTGTAATTGCACAATTATGCTCGCTAGATGTTTCCACATTGGAATCATCTATTTCTCCAGATCTCCAAAAAGTCCTAGACAATCATTCCAAGGTATTTTAGATTCCCAAGGGTCTCCCACCTATGCCTGATCATGATCATGCTATTCATCTGATTCCAAGAAGTGTTCCTCCAAACATCAGGTCGTATAGATATCCCTATGTCCAAAAAAGTGAAATTGAACGTATGGTTGCAGAAATGTTAGAGGCTGGTATAATTCAACCAAGTCAAAGTTCTTTCTCTACTCCAGTAGTATTGGTGCACAAGAAGGATGGATCACAGCGCATGTGTCCGGATTATAGGGAGCTCAACAAGCTCACTATTAAAGATAAGTTTCCCATTCCTGTCATTGATGAATTACAAGATGAATTGCATGGATCAATTTACTTCACCAAGTTGGATCTTCATTCAGGATATCATCAAATCAGAATGAAGATTGAAGACATTCCGAAAAGGGCATTTAGAACTCATGAGGGTCATTATGAATTTTTGGTCATGCCTTTTGGCCTTACCAATGCACCTTCAACATTTCAAGGTTTGATGAATTCAATTTTCAAACCATTCCTTAGAAAATTTGTGTTAGTATTTTTTGATGATATACTAATCTACAACAAGTCTTGGAAGGATCATGTTGAACATGTTGACAAGGTGCTACAACTATTGGAGGAGAAACAATTATATGCAAAAAGATCCAAATGTTTCTTTGGAGTCCAGGAGGTGGAATATTTGGGTCATACTGTATCTCATGAAGGAGTTAAGGTAGACCCTAGCAAAATTAAATCCATTAAGGAATGGAAAATCCCCACATCCATAAAGCATCTGCGAGGATTTCTTGGGTTGACATGGTATTATCGCAAATTTGTTAAGAATTATGGGAGAATAGCAGCACCTCTGACAACATTATTGAAGAAAGATTCATTTTCATGGACTCCAGAAGCAACAAAGGCCTTTGAACATCTTAAAGAGGCAATGTGCCAAGCACCGGTCTTAGCTACGCCGGACTTCACAAAAACCTTTATTGTGGAATGTGATGCTTCAGGAAATGGAATTGGTGATGTTCTAATGCAAGACGAAAGACCCATTGCTTTTGAAAGTCGTCCAATCAAGGGAAAGTTTTTAAGCAAAGCTATTTATGAGAAGGAAATGTTGGCAATACTCCATGCACTTAAGAAATGGTGACCCTACCTAATGGGAAGACACTTCAAGGTAAAAACGGATCATGATAGCCTTAAATACGTTTTAGAACAAAGATTATCCTCTGAAGAGCAAAAAAAGTGGGTCACAAAGATGTTGGGTTATGACTTTGAAATCATCTACAAAAAAGGGAATCAAAATGTGGTGGCAGGTGCACTCTCAAGAAAGGATGAGGATGTGGAAGCATTGTTGTGCGCCATTTCTATTATCCAACCAAATTAGATAAAAGAAGCAAGGGAGGAATGGAAGAATGATGAAGAAGTGTGGGCACTTATTCGAAAGCTACAACAAGATTCCAATACGTCTGATACATTTAGCTGGCAAAATGATTCGTTATGGTACAAGGATCACTTATACCTCTGCAAGAATTCCCAGCTAAAAAAAAAGATTCTTGTGGAATTGCACACTTATCCCTTAGGAGGGCACTCAAGATTTTTAAAAGCTTACCATAGGGTTAAGAAGGAATTTTTTTGGGATGGCCTTAGATCAGATATTAAAAAGTTTGTGGTGGAATGTTTGGTTTGCCAACAAAATAAAGTTGAAACAATTAAGACACCGGGTCTATTACAACCTTTATCCATTCCAGGCCAACGTTGGGAGGAGGTTTCAATGGATTTTATCACAGGTTTACCCAAGTCTGAGGGAAAGAGTGTAATCATGGTGGTAGTTGACAGACTTACCAAGTATGCACACTTTTGTGCATTATCACATCCATTTAAAGCCAGTACAGTTTCTACTACATTTATGGAAACAATTCAAAAGCTACATGGAAACCCAAAGATTATTGTAAGTGACAGAGATCCCATTTTCACTGGAAATTTTTGGACAAAATTATTTTCTTGTCTTGGTACTCAGTTAGCTCGTAGCTCATCTTATCATCCTCAATCTGATGGGAAAACTGAGATAGTAAACAAATGTTTGGAAGGATATCTTCGTTGCTTTGTTTCTTATAAACAGACACAATGGGTCAAATGGTTGCCTCTGGCTGAATGGTGGTATAACACTTCCTTCCATACAGCAACAAAAATGACCCCATTTATGGCACTTTATGGGTATCAACCACCATCCATCACATCATATTTAAGAGAAAATTCTAAGGTTCAGGCTGTGGAACATCACATCGAACATCAACAACAAGTCCTCCAACTCTTAAAGGATAACCTCGTGTTGGCACAAAATAGAATGAAACAACAGACAGATCAACATCGTAGTGAAAGAAGTTTTGATGTAAGTGATTAGGTATTCCTATGGCTACAACCATATAAGCAAATGTCCCTAAAGCAAGCTAAGAAGGATAATAAATTATCACCAAAGTATTATGGTCCGTACAAGGTGTTGCAAAAGATTGGTACTATGGCATACAAATTGAAGCTTCCTGCAGCTTCTCGATTGCACCCAGTTTTCCATGTTTCATGTTTAAAGAAGGTTATAGGCGACAAGCTCCCAGTTCAAACAATATTGCCAGAACTTGACGAGGAAGGAAAAATTATATTGGAACCGGAAGCAGTCATAGAAACAAGAACTCGACAGCTACGAAATCGATCAATTTCAGAGTATCTTATCAAGTGGAAGAACTTATCCGCTGAAGATTCCACATGGGAGGATGAGAATTTTATGCAGAAGTATCCAGAACTATTCAAGCGTTGAGGACAACACTCTTTTGAAGGAGAGGTGCATGTTGGGTCCCTATAATACTAGTGATTACCCCATTACTATTGTAGTTATACCCCTTATTTATATTGTTGTGCCCCTATTACCCCCATGTTGTTATTTCTGTGCCCCATAGAATCCCTCTATTTTTTTTTTGTGGCTTTATATTATTATTGTTAGGTCGGCTGGATTATATTGTGACTCCTTAGACTCCTCTATATAGAAAGGAGGTTTTGTCATTTGTATCATCCAAGAATTGTTCATTTATGTAATATAAAGGAGGTTGCCCCCTAGAAGAGGCTGAATTCTAAGGCGTTGATCTATCTTTTCTATCTTTTCTTGAGCTGGTTTCATAACAGTTTCACTCAAATCTGACATTGGATGCTCCTAGAATCGTGTTCTAGTCGATTTGGGAAACAACTAAAAATTTTGAAAAAAGAGTTTCAGGTACACCCAGTCAGCAAACCGTATGTTGACTGGGCCATGACCTGGCAGGTGACTGTGTTCTTCATCGACCAATGGTTGTTCAACACTTGGTACAATATGATGGGTTTGAATTTGGTTTGCTTTTATTGGTTAATGGTTGTGGTGTGGTGGCCCAATCAGGGAGTGCCACGTGGGCTAGCTAGTAGCTACCACGTGGCCTCCTCATGGCCAAAAAAAAAAATTTGGAGGTCGAAAAACACCCTCGGTGTTCGAAATCAAGACCACGTACCAAGAAAAAAATAACCATACCATCACACCACGCTATGTTACTTGTTATACAATTAATGTGAATTAAATGTGAAGTTTGGTGAATGCTCCATTAGGGGAGGGGTTGGGATAAGCCCTAGCCCCTGGCAACCCCTGAGCCATAGGGCCATGGGTGGGGGACCAAGGTTTAGGGCCTAGACCATCCCTTACAGCCTCTTTGAAGGCCACATCCCTAATCCAAGTCACAGACAAAGCCTGCAACAAAGAACCGAGAGTGGAAAAATGGAGTGGGCGAGCCTCGAGTCGTATGACACTCACGAAACCACAGGGGGGACTTATGAGGGGATAGCCCCAATGGGGTCCAAACCATGGTCATATGCGCACCATAGAGGGGTGCTAAACAACAACCCTGGAATATCGGCCCCCTATGCGGTCACATGGTACCACGTGACCAAGAATTTCGGGATTGGGGGCTTAATGACACCCTTAATGATCCTACAAATTCACCTGCCGAGGGGGGACTGTGCCAGGTTTAGTGCACTTGTTCTGCACTTAGGGCCCTCAAGCCAGGTTAAGGCCGAATTGGAGGATGGTTAGCTGCAAAATTTGGGAAAATGAAGAAGCAAGCATAAATTTCTCAACTTTTGTCCAAATGAGGTGAAAAAATAACCAAAAAAGGGGTTTCTAATAGTGTTAGATCTATTGGAGACATAATTTCTACTATTTTAGCTAAGTAAATCATGTAAGCACACTTTTGAGAATTCTTAATGAAAGAGTCCCTACATTGGAAGCTAGACCAGGAGATGTAACCCAAGAGAGGGGCGAACTCCTTTATCATGCTTGTGATATGTGTTTCAGATATGTTGGTTTTTTCTCTATTCAGCTGTATAATTTGGTTAAAATTTACTTGTGTATGTGTTTAGTAAGTTGATCCTCTACCAAAACACCTATAATTTTCACTTGAAAATTGTTAAAAAAATCTTCAAGTTTACACATTCTAAACATTTTGGTATTAGAGAAATAGGTTATAATGAAGATATCATTTTTTTGCAACTTTTTTCTTCTAATTCTTACAAGGTTGAAGCTCAAAAGAGGAGAAAGAGAACTTGTGAAGCCAAGATCTCAAATTGTTTCAAGGATAACAAACACACTTGAAGATTCAATAGTTATGGCACATGAAGAAGGTCTTGAAGGGACGTTTGAACATGAGAATACTTTCAGAAAATAATTCTTTGAGATGTCAAAGATGTTTAAGGTTTTGTATGAGGAGAGGAATTCCAGGCTGTATGGAGAAAACCCCATGGAGGAAAAGCAGACAAGCCTCCAAAAGGGAATGGACAGAATGGGGACAAACCACCACCTTCGCCTCCATTAGCATCCCCATCATCATCTTCATCTTCATCTTCTACTTCTTCTACCCTTTCAAAAAAACATCCAAATTCCTCAAGCGATGACGGTTAAACTCCTTTTCTTAACATTGATATTAATTTTGAATTGCTGATGTACAATGGATAGGTAAATGCAAAAATATTAGACAATTGGATTCCTCATACTAAAGTATATTGTAGGATACAAAGAATCAAAGATGATGAAACCAAGACTCAGCTTTCTTCTCTTAGATTGGAAGGTGCAACACTAATTTGGTGGGAAGAAAAAATTCAAGAGAACATGAAGAAACATGGTAGGGTTTTATCCTCTTGGAATGATTTTGTTGTTACAATAAGAAGGCAATTTTATCCATTGGCATACATGAAAAAATCTATTATGGATTGGTAGAACTTTAGGCAAACTAAAAGGAAAAATGTGCAATCTTATACCCAATAATTTAGGAAAACAGATTTGATTTTTTGTATAGATTTGTCCTCACAAGATATTTTTATCAAATACATTGGAGGATTTCATAGTTATTTAAGACATACCATTCTCATGTTTAACCCTACAAAACTAGATGAAGTTTGTGTTCAGGCAACTCATTTAGAGGCAAGAGGGAAAATGTTTCTAAAGAAACTAGTGAGAGTCCCTTTGAGTCTAGAGAAAAAGGAAAGGGTAAGTTCAAAGGAAAAGGGAAACTTACATGTAAACATTATTCCTAAGAGGGCCATGATGAAGATCATTGCTAGAAACTTCATCCAAAAATGAGACCCAAAAATTTTAACAACAAGGAGAAGGAGAAGACAGTTGCAACTACACAACATGATTTAAACTCAGATTCTGGAGATGAAACAAGGATCATAGCCATGGGTTTGAAAGGTAAGGACATTGCAAGTACTAGTTCATTAAATTGTCTCAGTGAGACTCAAGATGACAAAACAAGAATAGAGCTTTTCCATATTAGAGTTATTTAAAAACATACCAAGATAGATACATTGTTTGATAGTGGTTCACAAGAAAATATTATCTCAGAAGAAATTCTCAAGAGGTTGAATTTAGAAACCATTCCTAATCCTCAACCATATCCTTTAGGTTGGGTATGTGAGAATGAAAAATTGTAGGTGACAAAGAAATGAATACTTAAATTTTCAATCACTGCAAACTTTCTAGATGAGGTAGAGCTTGATGTAATTATAATTGATATATGTGGTATTATTTTTGGAAGCCCATATCTATATTATAGGAGATATATTTTTCATCACGATGAGAATAACGATGATTTGTTCAAGAATGGGATTGAGTACATTGTTAGAGCACACAACAAAAAGTTGAATTCATCTCTTGTAAATGCAAAAGCAAATTGAGAAAGAGGACATTGGTTGCAAATATTCTTCTTGTGATTTTCATAATGTAATGGCTTTGAAAAGCGATGGTACACGGTGATGGCGATCACATTTGGTCAAGAGTCGAGCCATGTACAAGGCTAGACATGGTAAGCACTGCCATTATGACAGTGTTCAAGGTGAGAAGATTTTGAGATTGTTTAAGTTTCCTTTGACTGGAGACCGAGGAGGGAATGTGTTTATTCCTTCAAAGGAAGTTTGTTGTTCTACATATTTTGGGAAATTCTAGCAAGATGTCATCTATGAAAACAAGACAAGGACTCCAAAATCAGGGAAAATGATGTATTTTCATGAAAATCTAAAAATGAAAAATCCAAGTAAAGTTTAGTGGATTGAGATTGGAAGGGGGAGGGAACCGTACCCTCATATATTTATTCATTTATAAAGAGATTTTGGAGGTCCAAAAGCTTCCAATGTCGAGGAGTGATCTAGTGGATCAAAATAATGCTCAAAATTGAAAGTGTACAAAGCTCAAAACGTATAAGAATAGATAGATCTCAACGGCCTGAATGCAACATAACTCATTTCACTTAAATCCAACATCGTATTCTCCCAGAATCATGTTATGATAGATTTTGGAAACGACTAAAATTTTTGGAAAAGGATTTACAGGTACACCCATTCAGTAGTCCATACGTGATCCAGGTCCAAGTGTGACGAAGGACCCTTCCAAGACCTTTTACTTTTGTGACGTGTTAAATTGCATTTTAAAAGAACATTAATGAATACATCTGCATGCAGAAAAGAAGAGGAACTTAACAATCATTAGCACATGAAAACATAAGCGTTGATAATGGAGTTCGTCCAAGAGGGACTACATCTCCGGATCCTGGTGCCAAGATGGTGTAGGCCGCTGCATTAAGTGTTGTCAATGAAGGTGATGCACACAAGAGATGATGTCGCAATCATACAAGGAAAAATGCCCTCATGCAGGAGTGGCTCTAAGAGATATTCCACAACCGGAATTCTCAATCAAAATATTCCTATCAGTATGACACAAAAACATGCATGAAGAACATCCCACCAACATGGCATAAAAGGGATTTCAATAACAAAACATGCATGATGACAACAAGAGTATCCCAACAACATACAACAAGGGATATCAAAACATAACATGATGAGTTATGACAGCAAGTACATCACATAGAAGATTCCACATCAATTCAAGCAAGGAATCATGACAACATATAATAAAAAGGATCATGCATCACACCAATCAAGGATCTATGCAGCATAATGCATAAAGAAGAAATACCTGAAAAATCATATACCTCACACCACGGGCCATATGAAGAAGTGGATGTTCATATCTTTAGCGAAAACAATCCACGACGAATAATGTTATTCACCTTGTCAATGCGCAGGTAGGGGCCTGTTACTAATCTGGACTTGGAATCTCCTTGCATCGATCGATTTCTGGCTTATCACAATCCGGGCATCTAAAATAGAAGTTTTCAAAAGTGTTGAAGATTGCTTCGATCTCAGAGCATCGATCATACAAGAAGAAGACTTCTCTGGACTCTCGACAATGTAGCTCTCTGGCTATTTTCCTGTGTAGCGCTCTGGCTGTGTTGCTGCAACTCTGCGGCTCTACCTGATCCTCTGGTTTGTGGCTTACCTTCATGCGCTACCTCATTCACACTATGTTGCTCTACGGCTCTCGGCGCTCTTGCTTTCAAGTACTTTGTTTCCATGCTTCTCTAAGTAGGTCGCAGACACTGTCTAGTTTGACCCTCTCATTCTAGGGATGCCTTTCATATCGGTATACTCCCAAGCAAAATCTTCTTTATGATCCCGAAGGAAATTTAACCATTGTTCAGATTAGGAGTGTGAAAGGTTAGGATTCAGTTTCAATGTTTTACCTGGTTCAATTTCGACAGGAACACTATTATGAAGCATAATTTCAGGAATATTTTCTATTTCTGTTTCTAGTTCGATATCTTCCTGAATATTGCATCTCATGACAGTTTCTAACAACTGACGGGTTGAATCAGAAATAGAGTCGGGGTTGCTGAGAAAGGTGCTAATGGAATCATGCTCCATTTCATATTTAAAACATAGAGCCTCACTGATGGTAATGATGGGTCTAATTTCTTCATCTTCATATTCAGGCTCTTTAGCAAGTAGAGACTTCTAAATCAAGGTAAAAACAGGTTTATCTGATGAACTTGGTTCTGCAGGGGGGTAAAGGATAAGGTTCTTTGTAACTTCCCCATTGGATATTACCATGTTTCTAAACTGACACCCAATGTAATCATATGTGTTGCGAGCCAAGGCCTTCCTAAAATAAAAGGTTTCCCACCGGCTAGGGATTAGGTATGTAAAACTAGAAGGTCAAAGGGGTATTGCCATGAGTCTACTGAAATAGTGATATCTTCCAGCTTCCTACCGGTCTAATGGTAGACCGATCTCCCAATTCTAAGATGGTGGGAGTTAGTTTAAGGTTCCGCACACCAAAGGTAATCACCATTACAGAGGTTATAACATTAATAATTACCCCCAAATCTACGAGTATATTTGGGATATCCACTCCATTAATATGCACTGTCGGAATTGGATTCCTAGGATCCCCATATTTCATAGGTATAGATTTCCCCAACATTATATCCGATAATTTTCCCAAGACATGAATAGTGAGTGGGTCCTTTAGTTTTCTACCGGGTTTCTTAGAAAAATATTCCTTAATTGTATTAGCATACACTGGTATGTCCTTCATAGCCTGAAGTAACATAATTTTAAAGAATAAATTCTACAATTCTGCCAAAAAGTCAAGTTCAGGATGAGGACTCTATTTGCTCAAAGATTGTCTTTCAAGATAGGGTGGACCAGTTTGACACCCTCTAGCAGCAATAGTTTGTGAAGGGGTTTGTTTCTTTATAGGAGTATGTGTTGGCTATTCACCTATCTTTCTTTGTTCTATTTTAGAGACTTCATCATAGGTATGCTCAACAATTTTAGGTGAAGTTTGAGTATTGACCACTCGACGAGATCAAATATTTAATTGATTACATTCCATAGTGGCAATACTATATGCAGGGAGGTTGAGTGTCTCAACGTATTGAGCCCCTCTGTTATTTGGATTTGGATTGGGCTGGACAGGAAATTAAGGATGAAGTGGAGGATTACTGGTGGACATATTGCAGGAAACTGTAGATGCTGTTGCAGCATAGGTTGGGAGAATTATCCCGAAGGAGGAGAAGGAGGTGCACGCTAATTATGGGA
Source organism: Pinus tabuliformis (assembly GCA_031772625.1). NCBI lineage: Eukaryota > Viridiplantae > Streptophyta > Pinopsida > Pinales > Pinaceae > Pinus > Pinus tabuliformis. The sequence goes on along the minus strand of CM062819.1, from coordinate 567,280,228 downwards.
CCATGACGAATTCAAACCAGATTGAGGATACAAGGGTTTCCAGGGCATTGGATACTGGTAAGACTGTAGCCAAGAGGGTGAAAAAGGTACAAACTCCTATCCAAAATTAATATTATTAAAACATTGAGGTATACCTTGATTCATACTCGACAGCCATGGTTGCCATGGTTCCCTTGATCCCATAAAATAGAGTTGTTCTGATTCATCATTCGTCCCTTGAAAGACTACCTTCAATCCAGGAAGAGACAAGAAAGTGCTCGTGGAATGACTCTATTCACATATAGCGCAAGCCTCCATAGAGTTTAATGGACATTCCTTCAACGAATGTTTCTTCCTGCATTGATGGAAAAAAAAAGACATGGCCTTCTCAACTTCCATTTGTTTTTGCTTCACTTGCAACACATCTAGCTGCGATGATAATGTTCTCATACTATCTGTTCTCTTGTTTTCTAGAAGATTCCCAATCTCAGCCTTTGTAACTCCACCGCTGGATGTTTTGAGAGTTCGGATTCCCTGCCTCTATCTCGCAACCCCTCATGAGCACTTGATGCATAATTCACAGATGGTATCAAATTCCTCCTTTGATATATCTCATTTCCCTACTACATTCAATAGCTCAAGAGATTCCTCCCTCAGTGCCTTGAGAAAAATGATCTTCAATATATTCTTATCCAAGTCATTGTAGCCAGATCTCTGCAAACTATATTGAAAACGTTCCACAAAATCTTGCATATTCTCATTCTTTTTCTGCATAATCTTAAAAATTTCCTCCTTTACATCCCAAGATTTGCAGTAGTCTTGATATTTTTTGAGGAAAATCATCTCCATATCTTCTCCTATAGAAATGGATTTTCCTCCCAAACCCATAAACCATCTCAAAGATGTGCCCTTCAAATTGGTCGGAAATATCTTCAATTTTTGAGCATCAGAAATGTAATCATATCGCTCACAAACAACAACGAATTCAAAGAGGAATGTGTCTGGATCCTCAAAGGTAAGAGCATGGAAATTGGTTAGTGTTGTCAAAGGAATAGGCTTCATAGGTGCATCACCCCTAATATCTCCAATTTGGAATTAAATTGAAGAAGTTGTAGGAGCCATGAATATCTACCAATACTCACTAGGAATTTCAATATGTTCTAGCTCTACCTGTTTAATAACAAGTGATGTTATTTTTTTAACAACAATCCCTCGATCCAATGGTGCCAAGAATTCCTTCAAATATTCTCCCTCTAAACTTGTAATATCTAATTCCTCAACTCCTCTGCTTGCTACTTCTTCTTCCCTGAATTTCACTTTTGCTCTTGGGGGAGGTTCTGGTTGTGAAACTGGTTTCCCTCCAAGCCTTGTATGAGATCTTATCCTAGGAGCCGCTCATGATGATTCTTTAGACTCAACCCTTGGATGTAAGTTTTTATGCCCAAATCAACCCCATTCCATTTCAAGGGTCTCCCTCTGCCCCTTTTATTGGTGTCTTTGTTCATATAATCATAAATAAAAGAGAAACATTAAAAAAAAAAGATCTGAAGACCTAGAGTTGGATAAGAACTTCCTTCCCCAGGACGAGAGAGTGGCTCCTAAAGAAAACAAAAGAAAGAAAAAAATAAAATCATAGAAATCAAGATCAGGACCTGAAACAAGGAGAAAAATAAATCTACCCTCCCCGGGATGAGAGAACAATACTCATGAAAAAAATAAAACAATATTAAGCTCCAGACCTAGAGCAAGGTGATAAAAACTTCCTTCCCTAGGATGAGAGAATAATCCTACAAAAACAAGAAAAGAAAGGAACCAAACAACCAAACGATCTAATACTCAGGACCTGGAGCAAGGTGTAAGCTTCCTTCCCCAAGACGAGAGATCAATCCTATGGTCAATGTTAGTTGTACTTTCACGCCTTTGATAGCCTCCCCGACAACGACGCCAAAATGTTGGTGTCCAAGTATGAATCATGCAATTCACCCAAACCACATTTAATTGTCAACCCGGGGTTCTACTAGTTGTTTCAAGGCTATCATGCACTGCATGTGTAGGCCATAGTTTTCCTACCTAACAATGAACATTAACTATAAATTCATCAATGTGTAACCGCAACGAATACCGCAACAACAAGTAAGAGTAACAACAAGTAATAACTGTAACAACCAATACGAGTAATAGCAATAAGGACTCACAACAACGCACTGATAAACATTCACAACAATAATAAACTTACAGAATAAGCCTAACACACATCAAATCCAACAACACCTGCTGAGGAGAGTGGACCCAAATCCCTGATCAGGGCTGTGGCGAGATCAAATAATCATGATATGCTCAGAAGATCAATTTATCATTAATAATAGAGATATTACAACTTTGCTGTTATAGACTTAAAGTTAGAGTATTCTCTTGCAACTTAACACCTCTTAACAGTGTTGGCTTTCATAGCTCGAAACTCTATTCTATATAATTTTTCAATGATACAACTCCTAGAATTATGACACCGCCTGCCCTTAATTACATGGTTGTTTTCATAATGAAACAGAATGTTAACAGATAAAAGTGTGTCAATCGAAGGGTTGATTCATCATTGCAGCGAGTATTCAAGAATAAGACTATCAGTTTGATACCATCATTCAATGAGTCATTCTCCATTTAAATCTACGAGAATAACTGAATTAGCAAGTCAGTTAGGTAACAATACCCTACGAATATGCTTTATTGACCAATAATCCATAAATAAATGATGAGACGTATACTTGTGCAATTTAAGATATCGATTAACCACTATTGGCGTGAAATGGATAAAAGAACACGATAAAAAGTGTGAGTAAAAGTATGCAAATCTAGGCACAAACAATACGTGTGCAATAAATTGATCTACAAGAGCTATTAATCAATATCTTATAAATAAGATCAACAAAAAATTAAACACATGTTAGCATAAGATACCAGAGAGGAACACGACCACCAAGTAAAGCCCCAAAGACTTTGCATTGTATTATTCCATAAAATATTACAAGAGCTTCAAGAGCTAGTACACGATCAAATGATCGGATGGATTAGACTAACATCAACCTCTAATTTTAGATAAATTCTCCAACGACTAGTTCTCTTGATCCCCGTCAAAGTAATCTTGACCATTCAAAACAATTTAATTATCTTTTATTCTCGTTCATCAAAATGATTTATTTTTCGAGGAATTTCAAATTTTTCATTTAATTCCTTTTTAATTAAATCAAAAATAATAATTTTGAGTTAATTACCTTAAAAATTTGACTTTAATGTAACTACCAAGGTCCAAGGGTCCAATATTTCTTAAAATTTTCAATATTCCCTTGGCCAAGGAACTTTAAAAATTTATTTTTTTAAGACCTGCGAATTTTTCCTTTGGAGAATTTAAATTTACCTAGGACATAAAACTAATTAAATTTCTAGCTTAGGATTTTTAATTTAATTTGGCTAGAAAGCTTAGTTAATTGACTCAAATTTGACTCTAATTAATTAAATTTTTGGCTTAGGATTTTTTTAATTTAGTTTTGCCAGAAAATTGAATTAATTGACACATGAAGGGATTAATAATTTTTCCAACCCTCAAATAATTTAGCCATGGTGTCTAAATATGAGGGACCATGCACTAAAATATTTTTTACATGAATATTTTACATTTTAATACATGAAGGGGTGAAACTCGTTCGTTGTAGACCCTCAACATTTACCCATTTCTGCAACATAAAATATAATCTAGTAGACCAAGTGACTTGTAATAAAATAATTTACTCAATTAGCTAAAATTATTCCCAAGTCACTTTTACAAAGACTCTATCTAAAACATTAGGACTCGCCTAAGATCTTGAAGACAAAATCCACCGTAGCTTTGGGGTGAGGGTGGAGGGAAAAACTCTGTCGATCATTTGTGTCTAGAGATAGATGAATGAGTGAGACAAAAAACCTCCTAGAATGGAAATTGTCACCAAAACAATAGTTTTACCTAGGTTGTTACATACAAATGTGGTCATACTAGGATTATTTACATTATACATATGCAAAATGTCTTGACATATTTACAAAACTGCCAACTGATGATGAAATATGAAAGGTGCGAACACTTGAACATGATAGATTCCTTTTTCGATAAAAGGGGTGTACTACTATGGGGTCGTTGACATAGAGTGGTCAACGTTTGGTTCTACTTGGGGACACTTTGCTTCAACAAAGAAATGTGAGAATCCAGAATCTGCATCCAAGCAACACACAAGATTACATAAGTAGCGTCCATCCAAAAATCATCATATAACATTAAAGACATGAAAATAGAAGCTCTTCTACCATTAACTATTCTGCTAACATTAAATGTAAATACAATCTAACTAGCAAATGAAATGATGAAATAACAAGATGTAGGGTTAGAGATACAATACATAGAATGCCCTGTGGCATCAAATGTGTTCAATAAAGTGCTTCTTGAGCATTTTCCTACTTTTTAGAAAATTTGTGGGTTGTTTGTCAGATGTGCCATATGATATCTTAATCATTTTAGGACTCTTACTTATCCCGATGTTATGATGTATAAGTATATCAGATTTATCGACCTCTTTCTTTTCTTTGTGTTGGGCTATGTTGTTGATCATGCGGAACATTTTGCTTGATCTTGTATAATTTTCAGATGAAAATATTGAAGTATCCAAGATATTCGTGACATGCCTCTCTTCATTATGCATATGTTCTGTCAAGGGTGCCTGATTTCTTTCAGTTTCCCTTTTATCCATATCGCCTTCAACTAAACACTTTTCAATGGAAAAAAATGTCCTCTTCATAATAGGGTGGAGCTTGATTCAGCGAAGATGGAGGCTCATGAGTTGTTGAATGTCCTTTATTATCTTACGTGGGTTGGAACTTCTGTATATGTGATCCTTCCATCCTATCCAACTTATTCTTAGAAGAATTCATTTGATTTGAATACTTATCCTCTATGGCACTGACTTCCTTGGCATGATTTGATTCCATAGATTTTATTAATTTTACTTTATTTTCCTCCATGGCCAATAATATGTTTTGAAGAGATCTTTGATTAGATTCGATGCCCTTTATCATCACGTTATGATTAAATTGAATAACACTCATTTATTTCTCATGATTTTCTTCCATGGTGATCAAATTATTCTCCATGGTGGCTCTTTTATTGTAGTAATTAAATTCCATAATCGTCATTTCCTCAACATGTTTTTCTTCTATAGCCAACAAATTGCTCTGCATAGAACCCATTTCCCTGGCATGATTTGTTGTTAATATAGCTTCTACGAAACTCATTTCTTTGGCGTGCTCAACTATTAATTTTGCTTGATTAAGTTCCATATTCTTGATGAGTTGAGACTGGTTAACCTCCATACTCTCAAGTTTTTGTGCTTGATTTATTTGCATATCCTTAACCATATGAGTTAACTCCTCGATGAAATTATTTTTAGCTTCTTTAGTCTCCTTTACTTTAGCTATCACTTTTACCTTTCTCTTATCCCCATATTTATTTTCAAAGGCATATATGTTTGATTGAAGAGAATAAAAAGTGTTATCGAGAAACTCAGTGAACCAATCCAAAGCATCATCAGCTAAGGTGAGAATGAAAAACTACATATTCACATCTTCATAGTCGGTATACGGGCAACACTTGTTTATGCAAAGATTGATATTATGAATGTGAGTCTGGACAATAATAGCTTTGTTTCCTCTAAAAGGGGGCACCTCATTAATGGTCTCGCTGACTAAAGGCTAGAAATCATGTGGAGCTCCCTAAAAGTTAGTAAAATCACAAGGAGCAAACAATTCCATGATGAATTGCTTAAAGGGAAAGGAGGGGCCAAATGGATGCTAGAGAGAGATATCCTTGCTCAATAAAATCAATTTATCCACAAGAAGCGAGCTTCTAGGAGAAATTCCTGTAAGAAGTGAAAGAAATGGAGTCACCACTTAAACATGAATCTAGCTCCAAGATTCGAAAGGAAAAAACTGAAATGTTGTTCTAAGAGAAGCAGATGGATATCAAGGAGGGTTTCTTCTCTCAGAAATAATAGATGAATAGGTGGAGTCACCACCCAAACTGGAAACCAACTAAAATATCTAGGTGCTAAAGGTACTGATAGAGAAGATAAAGGGATTAGTGAGAGGAAAACGATAAGGTGATGAAAATATGAAGAGATGAAATGGAACCAGAAAATCTTGTGCCGGATGATGGGATAATAAATTATAGAAAATATTAGATGATTAGAAAAATTCCATGAGGACCAAGGACAAAAAAACTATATCCCTGGAAACGACACCAAAAAATGTTGTTGTTTTTAGCTAAAATGAAAGATAGAAAGATGAACGATGAAGAGGAAAGATGAATTTCGTAAATCCAAGGGCCTATAAATTAGTCCCCAACTATGGTGCCAAAAAATATTATCGCACAAAATATCTAGGCACCATGACAACGACTCAGATCGGGGGTTGTCACCCTGATCTCCAATCTCTCCATTTAAGTTTTCTCCCTTCAGGAGACTAAGGGGGGTGGACCCTACGAAAATGGAATATAGGAGGACTAGTTTAGAACCAACCAGTCTGGGAGACACAATTGAGTGACCAAATACTTATTTAGATCTAGCAAGACTTAAATGATTCGATTTAGAAAATTGATACCAGTGCCTTGTGGAGTCAACAATCTTGCTAAAAAATTTCGTACCAAGTATAAGATGGACAACTGCTTCTGAGGAAAATGTTATTATGATGGAAAGATATGCAAGATGCGATTAGAAAAGGGATGAGTGAGTAGTCTTGAGGTAAGAACGTTTAAGACTCAAGTACCTAGTATTGATTAACTTTATGACAACAGTACTTAATGAAATAAAGAGACAATATTATACAAGACAAAGTGCCAAATATCTCAAGTGCCAATAGCATACAAAAGATAACCAAGATAACCACAAGATATATTTTCTTAAAGAAATATCACTAATATGCCAAAAATTTGTAATAACCACACGCCAATAATGATATTAATTTCAAGAAAGAGAACTAGAGAATTTATCCAAGTTAAGCTTTAATGACAATTCTTCAATATGATTAGCAATGCTCCCCTTAGACAATTAGGATTCTTCCAAGATAATTCCAATGATAATTAAATTCAAACCATTCAATTATCTTCAGATTACTGAGTATTATGCAAATTGAGTAAATCACCTTCAATTCTACTTAGCTCAAAGAGAATTATAAATGCAATTACCATTCACAATTCAAGGCACGAGAAATGCTTTAGAAAGATAAATATCTACTATTCCCAAGTTAAATTCTCTTTAGGGAAGCGAGCTTATATATATGATTTTGAAGTAAGTAATCAAAAGAAAACAGACACTTAGACTCGAAATCCAAAATCCAAAAACTACTAAAATTTGCTGATGTAATTTATGCAAACAACCTCCCTTACAAATGAAACAAAAGCACTTATTTTCATAGATGATATCTATGACAATAGTAACTTTTTCAGAGACAATAAGAGCACAATTGTTTTTTTATTTATAAAAACAAAGAAATGCTTACTGGAAACAAATATATCAGTCCTTTGAAAACTTGTGGGAGTCACCTTCACAATGATTTTAGAGCACTTAATTTTCAGAAATTGTTTTTTAGGACAACAGTAAGAAAAAATTTATGACAACAACATCAAAATATTATGACAACAGAAATATGACAATGAAAATAGTAACCTACCAACGCTATGTTTATGCCAAAAATTTACCGAAAATTTTTCAAACTTGCCCACATGAATTATCAAAAGTATTCAACCTGTTATGATGTAATTTCCATAATTATATCAGATCTGATATACTTATTACAACCATCAATTAAAATATGAAATAGGCATAATGATGGATGCCCAAGTCATGAAATTAATTTTTTAATGTATTATAAAACTTAGGAATCGATTTTAGGCTAACGCACATTAAATTTTGCCACTCTTATATTTCAGACTTTAGAAACAAAATTATTTAGAGATAATAGTCACCCAAAAATGTAGATCTAGGGCAAATTTTTTATACCCATAAACATAAGTTACTTATTAATGTATTTAGCAATTTTTCCAGTTAATTTCAAACCACTTATCTGTGTTTTCACCACTATTAGAAAGGTATATGACTGTTGTGGAAAACAATGAGGAAAAAGAGTGTTTGGAGATCAAATCCTTAGGCCCTAGGGCTTGAAGATCACTTGCCCAAGTTGCCAAAAAAATTCAATACTTAAAACAAAAATTTTTACCAATTTTTTTGCAAAAAACCACCAATGATCAGCGCCAAAAATTTTAAATATTCAGTGCAGAAATGGAGCAAGGGGAATCTAGGCCCAATAGGGCTAGTGTTGGGCTAGGAGAAAGAAAATTTGGGCTTAGGAGCACCAAAACTTGAAACGCTTGTTCTGAAAAAAGATATTTTTCTTCGGATCTTCAGATTTGTTACGAAATATTCAATGGCTGGCCCTGCAAAAAAATTGGAAACTAGATCTTACCCTCTAGCACCTAGATATATCTTAAAAGCCAAAAATTTCCCCAAATAACCTCAGATCTGAAGCCTTTAATGAAATATATTATCGTTTTTCCCCACAAACAAACATTTGAGGCTAGATCTTGCTCTCTTGGGTGTGGATCTTGCTCAGATATGAATATCTCCTTGGCTGATTTCTGAGATCTATTCATGCAAACAATATTTGATCCCAGATCTTGCCCTCCAAGGTCTAGATCTAGCTCATATTTGAAGATTTCCTTGGTTTATTTCTCAGATCTATTACTACACAAGTGAAAAGAGAAAAACCGAATACCCAATATGTACAAAAATAGAGAAAATTCCAAAAAATCAAGTGTTAAAATTCAATATTATGTTACAAAATTTCATATCTACATAAGTAAATAACAAATCTATACAAATAATTTACAGATATATACAAATAATTTACATATCTATTAGATCTGAGGAGTATGAGTCCAACTCCACTCCGAGATCTGTAGATCTAAGGCTCTTTCTAGCCAAATCTAGCTATTTAGCACAATCTTTTGAAGATGAATCATTTTTAAAAATTTAGGTACTAACCCAGAAATCCCTGCAAAATATATTTCATTAGATAATATCAGATTTTTACTCCGGAAGGTTGTCCAGACCTTAAGTTTCGAGAGTCGGCTGGTCCAACCGAGGTTTTCCCCAAATGCCAAAAATCTTTGAATAAAGATGACTTCTGCACACTTAAAATATAAGCAGTCAAATTAATCGAGGTATAAAATAATGATTAAATATTCAAAGACTGGAGATACCTACCAATCAAATAAAAATCTTATTTCTATCTTAAAACCCAACAATTTATGGAAGATACACATGCAATAAATTAATCTATAAGAGCTATTAACCAATAAATTATAAATAAGATCAGCAAAAAATTAAACACACGTTACCATAAGATACCAGAGAGGAACATTTCCATCAAGTAAAACCACAAAGACTTTGCGTTGTATTATTCCATAATATCTTACACGAGCTTCAAGAGCTAGTACACGATCAAAAGATCAAATGGATTAGACTGACACCGACCTCTAATTTATAGATAAATTCTCCAAAGGCTAGTTCGCTTCATCCTCGTCAAAGTAATCTCGACCATTGAAAAAGATCTAATTATCCTTTAATCTCCTCTGTCAAACTTTTTTAATTATTCAGGAATTTCGAATTTTTCATTTAATTCCTTTTTAATTAACTCAAAAATAGTAACTTTGAGTTAATTACATCCAAAAATTGACTTTGACTTAACTATCAAGGTCCAAGGGTCCAAGATTTCTTAAAATTTTCAATATTCCCTTGGCATGGGACCTTTAAAAAAAAAAAATTTAAGACCCACAAATTTTTCCTTTGGAGAATTTAAATTTACCTAGGACATAAAATTAATTAAATTTCTGGCTTAGGATTTTTTTTATTTATTTTTTCCAGAAAATTTAATTAGTTGACATATGAGGGGATTAATAATTTTTCCAACCCTCAAATAATTTAGTCATGGTGTCTAAATATGAAGGACCATGCACTAAAATATTTTTTACATGAAGAGTTTACATTTTAATACATGAATAGGGAAAACCCATTCATTATAGATCCTCAACATTTACCCATTTCTGTGACACAAGATATAATCTAGTAGACCAAGTGACGTGTAATAAATTTTTTATCCAATTAGCTAAAATTATTACCAAGTCACTTTTATAAAGACTCAATCTAAAACACTAGGACTCACCTAAGATCTTGATGACAAAATACACCCTAGCTTTGGGATGAGGGTGGAGGGAAAAACTTTGCCGATCATTTATGTCTAGAGACACGGATGAATGAGTGAGACAAAAAAACTCCTAGAATGGAAATCATCACCGAAACAATAGGTTTACCTAGGCTATTACATACAAACGTGGTCATACTAGGATTATTTACATTATACATATGCATAATGGGTTGACATCTTTACAAAACTGCTGACTCATGATCAAATATGAAAGGTGCGAACACTCGAACACGATAGATCCATTTTGTGAAAAAAGGGGTGTACTGTTATGGGATCGTTGACACAAAGTGGTTAACAATCCGTAAATAAAGATGTTATGAAACCAGCTCAAGAAAAGATAGAAAAGATAGATCAACGCCTTAGAATTTATCCTCTTCGAGGGGGCAACCTCCTTTACATTACATAAATGAACAATTCTTCGATGATACAAATGACAAAACCTCCTTTCTATATATAGGAGTCTAAGGAGTCGCAATATAATCCAGCCGACCTAACAATAATAATATAAAGCCACAAAAATAACAATAGAGGGATTCTATGGGGCACAGAAATAACAATATGGGGGTAATAGGGGCACAACAATATAAATAAGGGGTATAACTACAATAGTAATGGGGTAATCACTAGTATTATAGGGACCCAACATGCCCCTCTCCTTCAAAAAAGTGTTGTCCTCAACGCCTGAGTAGTTCTGGATACTTCTGCATAAAATTCTCATCCTCCCATGTGGAATCTTCAGTGGATAAGTTCTTCCACTTGATAAGATACTCTGAAATTGATCGATTTCGTAGCTGTCGAGTTCTTGTTTCTGTGACTGCTTCCGGTTCCAATATAATTTTTCCTTCCTCGTCAAGTTCTGGCAATATTGTTTGAATTGGGAGCTTGTCACCTATAACCTTCTTTAAACATGAAACATGGAAAACTGGGTGCAATCGAGAAGCTGCAGGAAGCTCCAATTTGTATGCCATAGTACCAATCTTTTGCAACACCTTGTACGGACCATAATACTTTGGTGATAATTTATTATCCTTCTTAGCTTGCTTTAGGGACATTTGCTTATATGGTTGTAGTCATAGGAATACCCAATCACCTACATCAAAAATTCTTTCACTGCGATGTTGATCTGCCTGTTGTTTCATTCTATTTTGTGCCAACATGAGGTTATCCTTTAAGAGTTGGAGGACTTGTTGTTGATGTTCGATGTGATGTTCCACTGCCTGAACCTTAGAATTTTCTCTTAAATATGATGTGATGGATGGTGGTTGATACCCATAAAGTGCCATAAATGGGGTCATTTTTGTTGCTGTATGGAAGGAAGTGTTATACCACCATTCAGCCAGAGGCAACCATTTGACCCATTGTGTCTGTTTATCAGATACAAAGCAACGAAGATATCCTTCCAAACATTTGTTTACTATCTCAGTTTTCCCATTAGATTGAGGATGATAAGATGAGCTATGAGCTAACTGAGTACCAAGACAAGAAAATAATTCTGTCCAAAAATTTCCAGTGAAAATGGGATCTCTGTCACTTACAATAATCTTTGGGTTTCCATGTAGCTTTTGAACTGTTTCCATAAATGCAGTAGAAACTGTACTGGCTTTAAATGGATGTGATAATGCACAAAAGTGTGCATACTTGGTAAGTCTGTCAACTACCACCATGATGACACTCTTTCCCTCAGACTTGGGTAAACCTGTGATAAAATCCATTGAAACCTCCTCCCAACGTTGGCTTGGAATGGATAAAGGTTGTAATAGACCCGGTGTCTTAATTGTTTCAACTTTATTTTGCTGGAAAACCAAACATTCCGCCACAAACTTTTGAATATCTGATTTAAGGCCATCCCAAAAAAATTCCTTCTTAACCCTGTGGTAAGTTTTTAAAAATCCTGAGTGCCCTCCTAAGGGAGAAGTGTGCAATTCCATAAGAATCTTTTGTTTTAGCTGGGAATTCTTACAGAGGTATAAGCGATCTTTGTACCATAACGAATCATTTTGCCAGCTAAATGTATCAGAAGTACTGGAATCTTGTTGTATCTTTCGAATAAGTGCCCACACTTCTTCGTCGTTCTTCCATTCCTCCCTTGCTTCATTTATCCAATCTGGTTGGATAATAGAAATGGCACACAACAATGCTTCCACATCCTCATCCTTTCTTGAGAGTGCATCTGCCACCACATTTTGCTTCCCTTTTTTGTAGATGATTTCAAAGTCATAACCCAACATCTTTGTGACCCACTTTTGTTGCTCTTCAGAGGATAATCTTTGTTCTAAAAAGTATTTAAGGCTATCATGATCCGTTTTTACCTTGAAGTGTCTTCCCATTAGGTAGGGTCGCCATTTCTTAAGTGCATGGAGTATTGCCAACATTTCCTTCTCATAAATAGCTTTGCTTAAAAACTTTCCCTTGATTGGACGACTTTCAAAAGCAATGGGTCTTTCATCTTGCATTAGAACATCACCAATTCCATTTCCTGAAGCATCACATTCCACAATAAAGGTTTTTGTGAAGTCCGGCGTAGCTAAGACCGGTGCTTGGCACATTGCCTCTTTAAGATGTTCAAAGGCCTTTGTTGCTTCTGGAGTCCATGAAAATGAATCTTTCTTCAATAATGTTGTTAGAGGTGCTGCTATTCTCCCATAATTCTTAACAAACTTGCGATAATACCCTGTCAACCCAAGAAATCCTCGCAGATGCTTTATGGATGTGGGGATTTTCCATTCCTTAATGGCTTTAATTTTGCTAGGGTCTACCTTAACTCCTTCATGAGATACAATATGACCCAAATATTCCACCTCCTGGACTCCAAAGAAACATTTGGATCTTTTTGCATATAATTGTTTCTCCTCCAATAGTTGTAGCACCTTGTCAACATGTTCAACATGATCCTTCCAAGACTTGCTGTAGATTAGTATATCATCAAAAAATACTAACACAAATTTTCTAAGGAATGGTTTGAAAATTGAATTCATCAAACCTTGAAATGTTGAAGGTGCATTGGTAAGGCCAAAAGGCATGACCAAAAATTCATAATGACCCTCATGAGTTCTAAATGCCGTTTTCGGAATGTCTTCAATCTTCATTCTGATTTGATGATATCCCGAACGAAGATCCAACTTGGTGAAGTAAATTGATCCATGCAATTCATCCAATAATTCATCAATAACAGGAATGGGGAACTTATCTTTAATAGTGAGCTTGTTGAGCTCCCTATAATCCGGACACATGCGCCATGATCCATCCTTCTTGTGCACCAATACTACTGGAGCTGAGAAAGAACTTTGACTTGGTTGAATTATACCAGCCTCTAGCATTTCTGCAACCATACGTTCAATTTCACTTTTTTGGGCATAGGGATATCTGTACGGCCTGATGTTTGGAGGAACACTTCCTGGAATCAGATGAATAGCATGATCATGATCACGCATAGGTGGGAGACCTTTGGGAGTCTCAAATACCTTGGAATGATTGTCCAGGACATTTTGGAGATCTGGAGAAATAGATGATTCCAATGTGGAAACATCTAGCGAACATAATTGTGCAATTACACCTCTTTGCTCCTTTTTAAGAAGCTTAGTCATGCCATTAGAGCTGATTATCTTTCTTGGTTTCCCTGCAATACCCCTTAATTCAACTTCCTTTCCTTCCGTAGAAAATTTGATGAAAAGTTCTTGAAAATTAAAAGCTATTGTACCCAAGGATTGTAGCCATTGGACTCCTAGTACAACATCAGCACCTCCCATTGGAATGGAAAGCATTGGGCTAGTCAATACATATTCTCCCATGGATAGCTTGATATTATGGCACTTTCCAGAGCAATTTATTGTTCCTCCATTTGCAATCATCACTTGACACTCTGGTGCTGGATATAGGAAGCAATTCAATTCTTTTGCTACCCTACAATGAATAAAATTGTGGGTGCTTCCTGAATCAATCAACACTATTACCTTTTTCTTCTTGATTTGTCCTTCTATCTTGATGGTTTGAGGAGTGGTAATTCCCGCCAATGCATTACAAGATATGGTCGGATTTATTTGTTCTTCATCTAGGCTTTGTTCCTGGAGTATATCTTCTTCTTTTGACCTTTCTTGCTCCTTTTCTTCTTCCTCTTCACAATCTATGTAGAATAATTTCTTCTCAGCACACTTATGACCTTTAGTGTATTTGCTATCACAACTGTAACAAAGCCCTTTTGCTCTTTTTTCTTCCAATTGTTGTGGTGTCAACCTTATAGGTTGTGGAAGACTAGGGGCAACAACACTTCCGTCTTTATAGTTGTGAGTGGTATGCTTCCTGGTTGCCATAATTTTGCTTTCCATTTTTCTTGCTAACCTGAATGCCTTCTCTAATGAATCAGGTTCCCAAAGGCGAACATCATGTTGGATATTATCCTTTAAAGACCCTATGAACACATCAATCCTATGCTCCTCTGGAATATCTTTTACCCTTATGTTCAATTTTTGGAACTCCTCAATGTGCTCCATTACTGAACCCTTTTGTTTGAGACTTATCAATTGGCTAAAAAAAGTGTTGCTTTTTGTATCTTCATAATGTGCTATCAATTCTTCCGTAAAAATTGCCCAAGTGATAAATTGTTTACGAGAGCAAAGCCATTGATACCATACAAACTGATTTGGTTCCAAATATACAGTTGCCATACGTACCTTTTGTGCGTTTTGCACATTATTGAGATCGAAGAATTGCTCCATCTGTAATATCCATGTGGCGGGATCCTTGCCATCAAAATTCCTCATATCAATTTTTGGAATATGGTGATTCTTCGATCCAACATTAGCGTCTATGGAATCATGATTAACATTTCTTTTGTTCTCATCATGAGTTTCCTTTACTACCTTTTCACCATTAGTGACCCTTTCTTGTAGCAACTTCTTCAATTCTTCCATGTCTGTCTTCAAATCTATCTTCAAGTCTGCCATCGAATCCTCCATCTTAGCTTCCATGCCCTTTATCTTAGATTCCACGCCATTTATCTTAGATTCCACGCCACTTATCTTAGCTTCTGTTAGCTTTTGTGAGCGTGACATTTGTTGCACTTGTTCTTGTAATTTTGATATATCATGTAGCATTTCTTCCTCTTCTTCATGAGTCATGCTAGAGCTTTCAGGTTCCTTACTAGGTGTTTGCATTTTCTTTCCTCGGGGCATCAGTTACTGATAATAATGCTTTACTATGCCCTTTGAATTCCGTTAAACCAAGCTTACACAAAAATTAAAAAAAAACTACACACCTTTTTTCACTTTATAGAAGCCTGATATTGAATCTGATGTATCTCTGTAATTTCGGATCATCCAGTTCTGGAATTGCTACCTGTAGTAGCCTTCTATGTCCTCTTTCCAATGCCACAAGTCTGAGCCAAATTGGATTCTCCAAGGAAGAGTTATGTGAAATCTCCCACAATGACTTGCTTTTAGACTGGTTCAGTAGAGCGAACTTGTACGATGTGCCACGAGTCACTATTTCAACCTTTGAATCTGAAACACACACACAGGAAACTACAGTCCGTCCTCTTTCTGTACCTTCTTACGAAATTTCAATCAGATCCCCAGAGAGAAAGTTATGACGATTTTCCCCAGGTCACCTGTTTTGAATGTAATTCAGGAGTCTGCAAAAAGACCAACTTCCTCAGATCATATCTCCGCAAATATCGCGCTAAAAGCTCTGAAATTCGGACCCAAGGTTCAGTGCGATTTCTTCTCAAATGGGTTTTTTTTGCGACTTCTGAAACGTCACAGAAAAACAGTTATAGCGAAAATGCCACGATGACCTGTTTGGAGCAGCGAAACCCTAGAATCCAAAGCTCTGATACCAAATGTTATGAAACCAGCTCAAGAAAAGATAGAAAAGATAGATCAACGCCTTAGAATTTAGCCTCTTCGAGGGGGCAACCTCCTTTACATTACATAAATGAACAATTCTTCGATGATACAAATGACAAAACCTTCTTTCTATATATAAGAGTCTAAGGAGTCGCAATATAATCCAGCCGACCTAACAATAATAAAATAAAGCCACAAAAATAACAATAGAGGGATTCTATGGGGCACAGAAATAACAATATGGGGGTAATAGGGGCACAACAATATAAATAAGGGGTATAACTACAATAGTAATGGGGTAATCACTAGTATTATAGGGACCCAACAAAAGAAAAGGGACCCATTCCCACAGTATCGTAAATTTGAAGAAAGGTGTGATGAAGGTTGCAGAGCCATCATGTAACAGGCGAGCATGAGCACAAAGTTTAAAATTTTTGCAATGAATTAGGAGCACCAATGGTTTCAAAAGTCAAAGGTACATGATGAAAGTGATATGGGTTAGCCTTTTAAATTTTCTTGGATGAATGATTGTACAGATTTTAAAAAGGGTTTCATATTTTATTGAAAGCTCTTTAAATTCCTTTCAAAATTTTCAAAAGGGATTATTAAAAGATTTTATAAGAGGCCTTATGATTTGTTTCAAAAATATTTTTATTTAAAGATTAAAAGGCTTTGTTATAAAAATGTTTTATAATAGACCTTATGATTTTTTAAAAGAAAAGGGTTTTTTAGATAAGGATTAAAATGGTTTGTCAAATGGTTTGTAGAAACATTGCCTTTGTGAGAAATCTTTAGAATTATTTCATTGCTTTTGTGAGAGGATGAAGTAAAGTGTTTGTGTCCCACTACCCATTTGGATAAAGATTGTATTGAAGGCGAATCATGTCACTTTGAGCCACAATGACAACCATTGTTGATTTTCAGAGTCAGAAGTTGACATCAGAGAAGTCCTTATTGAAGAAACCAATGTTATGGTGAATCCAACAATTCAATTTGTTGATGTTCATTTTGATGAAGACTAGTTGACTCATGATGAATGGTTGTAGATGATGCAACAAAAACATGATATCGACATGATGCTATTTGTGAGATAAGCCCACTTGAGTCTGAAAACCAAGTGGAATACAACCTATTTAGATCACCACATGTTAGTAAATAAGTTGAAGAGATAAAGACAATAGTAGAGGCAGAGAAGGAAGCGCAATAGGGGAAATATCTCATTACAAAGAAAATAGAACATAACCAATATGGTTCTGCAAATATTTTTAAACTTACCATTTATTTCCAATGTGTACGTAAACAGGACGATTATGAATAAGAGTTAAATTTCCTTCAATCATGGCTTGCAACACCATGTCTAGATGAGGTCTACGTAGAGTTTGCAGCAATGAACCTTGATCATAACTTTGATGATGAAAACATTAATGAAATTTTTAGGTATTAGAGTAATGAAGAGATGAATTTTTGTTATAAACTTATGTTGCAGCAAATTGATGATGAAAAGCACACTATAGAAGATAAGATGTTGGAGAAGTCCACATACAAGTTGATTTTTGAAGAAGTCTTCGACATGCTTAGACAACCTAGAACAATAGAAGAGTTGCATTAGAAAATAAATAAACTAAAGTTTAAAGGACACAACAAAAATAAAAAGTTGAAACAATTTAGAGGCTATATGATCTGAAAGAATAGAAAGACAAAGGAAAATCCAAATGACCTCAATTTTTTAAATTGTAAGCCTAGCTGAGACTTAGACTAGTAAGTATCTTAATTAAATTTGTATGTAGTTATAATTAAGGGGTAGTGTTGGAGAATCTAATTCCAACCACGTGCTACATGTCACATATTTCCATCCAAGTGTGCCAGTTCAATTTCAGTTTGTCTAGCTTAGTTCAGTCTCGCTATCGTTATTTATTGTTGATGTCTCCAATGTAATCTTATTTAACTGATTCATAATATTGAGAAGAGAAATCTATGCTCTACATTTATTTTCATTCTTTGTCAATTTAGTGTAAGCCTCAATGACTATTGAGCTATGATATGCTTCCTTAGATTGTGATAACCATCGAATCTATAATTCTAACTTTCCTAAGCCTATCCTCTAGTGGTTTGAGTATATCCATAAACACTATTTAATGCGGTGTCACAACCACATGTAAACATTTGTTGGTCTCATTATCATACTTTTTTGGACATAGTGGGTTTGAGTGGAGGTTCCTAGACTAGAACAAAAATAATTTCTAGCATCCACAAAAACCTTTACAAATTCACCCACCATCTCATCTAGATCCAAGAGTGAATCCACATCTGCCCCCAAATTAGGATTCCCCTAGATTTTCACCTACACCACTGTTCTTCATTTCCTAGTCTATAGTAGAATCGAGGAGCACTAAGGGTGGGTGAATACCACGACCTATTAACTGGATGTGGTAAGCAAGGTATATATTAGTTTTTTCTACTCCCCATTGGTTCCCTATTGTATGGCCAGTAGAGTCTAGGATTTAAAAGAATGGCACATGGTGTTACTAGTTATCACCCCAGACTGTGTCAATATTACTGCTCTTTCTAGATTATTTGTTCCAAGTACTCTATCATACATGTAATATTAAGCTTATGTAACCTAGTAAATCAAAGGTTGGGAGTCTGAATAAGCTTCATAATAGTACATTATTACTTCATTTTAGGGACCACCACCTCGTATTTTCAATGTGAATTCTAAAATTCATTGTGCAGAGATTCATTGTGCAGAGGTCCTTGTGCGGAGGACCTCCACATAATGACCTTCTGCACAGTGGCAAGATTTAACGATTCTCCATTTTTCTAAAGGGCGACTTATGGTACATTAAGCTTATTAGGTGTATATTAATTTAATATATATAACATTATCTCTCGTAGCATTATAGTCAAAGCATACTTCCTAATATATTATATGATATATTATTAGTTCCTATGATTACAAGATTAATATGCATAGTTGGTTCCTATAATTATAAGATTAATATGCATAGTTGGTGTGGATTTGATTTCATGGAAAAAATTGGTAGACCTGTGCGGAAAGCTCCGCAAACATATTTTTATTATAACAAATCAATACAATGACTATATCTTGCTTTATAACCACTCACCCAATTGACATATGAAAATTGACATTGACAGGTGGACATTAATACCAATGTTTCTTGAAATGGATATTAAAAAATTGAAAGGGTGATGCAAAAATGCAATTCAAGGAACCCAATAATTAATGGTTTATGTGCTAAGAATTAAGCCAACATATTCAACTGCTACAATGACATATTAGGTATAGAGATAGATAGGAACTTATTTCATAAAGAATGCTTCTTCCCCACTACATGTAGGACCCACATCTCTCAATAACAACCTCGAATGTCAATGACTAACCGAAAGGCATTATTGAGTGCGGATATAGTTGTGCAGAGGAAGGTGTTTGGAGGTAGCTATTTGGAGAAAGCGTGTGCCGAATAAAATGCTTATGCAAAGAGCTTTCGCGAAGCTTTTTGCAAATAGAATCAATTATGAAGTGGTAAAACAAGAACTATACTACATCACAACAATCTTTTTTTTTATCATATTAATATGATTATGTTTTATTCTATTTTTAAAACTTTATAATACTCATAACTTTTGAAACCAAAAACTAGAATATACTCATATTTCAAATAAATAAATTTTAAAAAATAAATTACTTTTTTATGAGAGATTTTTCCGCGTAAATCACATGAAATTCCATTTGTGGATGTGTTTCGAACCCACCAGTGTCCTAACGATGAACCACACTGGTGGGTTCAAATGCATAGACAAATGAAATTTCATGTGGCCGAAAAATCTCTCATAAAAGCCTCAATTCAACAAATTACTTTTTATTTAATACTCATAACTTTTGAAACAAAAAATAAAATATACTCATACCTTAAGTAAATAAATTTTAAAAAATAAATTACTTTTTATTTATTTTACAATATAATATATATTAAAAATTATTCCACCATCACCTTTAAATAAATAATCTAATATGAAAAATTCCTCCACCATAACCTTTAAATAAATAATGCCATATATATGGTAAGATTTATCATATTTGAAAAATTCTTCACCATAACTTCCTATATAGGTTACTTGTTAAAAAAATACTTTATTTTTTATTAATTTAACCCATTTAAGTCACTCCTAATTTGATGATTTAATGTCTTTTTTAATTTAAATGGTTGGATGGATAATACAAACTATATTTTGTAAAATAATTATATGAAGTATAAATAATAATTATCTTGAAGATAAATTTAGCTAATTGTTTCTGAAAGTAAACTAAAATTCTCTAATTTATGATCTTATTCTATTAACTAATAATTTCCACCACGAAACCTTAAAAACTATTATTAATTATGTTTTCATAGTTTTTCTTATAAATATTTATTTAAAAAATATCAATCATTTTAATATGTATTTAAAATTTATTTATTATAACTTACTAAAAATAAAATACAAAGTTTTTCAACTATATGTTTAGAACTATTTATGTAGTTTATCAGGACAAGATGTACAATCATCATAACAATAGATTAAATAATAAATTAGCCTATATATTAAATTATAATATTTTTGTAGTATCTATATTAAATTATAATATTTATATATTTATTCATATAAATATTTATTTATTTAATCAAAAACTATTTATTTATTTATTTAACCTAAATTAAATAAAATTTTTAATCAAATCTATATAAATGTATTTCTTTATTTAGCTAAAAATCATAGTATATGTTTATTTATTTAGTCTAAACATGTTAAGTAAAATATTTAATCAAAATTTAAATAAATATAAAAAGAAAGCAACATTGATAAAACAAAATATTTATTTACTCAAAACTATGTATTTAATTATTCAAAACTATGTATTTATTTATATTTTCTATTTAATTAGTCCAAACATATTTATTTATTTACTGAAATCTTAAATTAAATAAATGAATAAAATATATTTAATTTACTTATTTAAAAAAATTAGATAATTATTTAGTTAAGTAGTCAATTATAATTATTTATATATTTAATTAAAAAACTTTTCTATTAGTATTTAGTCAAAATTAATGGTTAAAATCCAATGGTCAAAAACTTCTTTCTCTTCTCTATTAATATTACTATTTAATCTGTTGTCATGATTACACTAAATAGTTCGAAAGCTGTCGAACAAAAACTTTCTATGTGATAAGTACCTAAAAATGTCTCAACATTCATAAATATCCCAACATTCATGATATAGATCATAGAAACTTAAATTCAAAAATGAAATACAAACTCAACTTTTAATTATTATATAATAAATTTATAAATACACTAATTTAATCTAAAATTGAATTATTTCTCTAACGTTTCGTCTCATCTTTCTTCATATCAACATTTTCAACTTTTATTTTTCCTGTTATCAAATAGTCTCATGCATCTTATATGCTATGATCAACACCCTAAATAATTTTTTATATCCAAGTATAAACGACACATGGGATTATGAATAAACATGGTTTAACTACCTGATATTTGAGAATTGACTAGTTGACCCTGTTAGACTCAAATGGTAAATTGCCCTCTTTGAACACGCATTTCTATTTAAGCGGTGAAATCACCTTCGGAGCTATGGCGATTTAGGGCATCTCCAGTGTCAATACCCACGGAATTTACCTTATTAATCCTAACTTCAAAAAAATTAAGGCTGGAACATCTTATTTGAGTCATTTTTTAAGTCAACTCAAACAAAAAAAAGCATTTCCTTGAAAATCATATAACGTTAAGTCTTGCACAACATAATTAAACAAGAGGAACTGCAAGGCAGCTAGTTCCTGCCTAGGGTTGGACGAAAAATATTACAACTAGACCTAGCAAGACGATTAGGAGTTTCTTAGTAGACTGGGCAGGAGGAATTTATAGCTCATATATATGTTCATGTTGCTTGCTCTATTGCTCTTTTGGAGCTTAGCATTTGTAAAACACAGAGCTTACGCATTTGCCTCCAGTAAGGGCCATATGGAGCAGAGCCGACGTCCGAATAATTATACAACAAGTAATTACCTGCAATTGATGGAGGTCTGCTGGCAAAAAGCAGATCACGAGTCTTCATAAACTCCCTTGCCATATCATGAGAAGAGATGACTAAGACGAGCTTGGAGCCGAAGTAGAGAGAATGAGGGGCCCGAATTTCACGAATTTCTTGCGTTCTTTGTTAGCTTTACGATTTGCCCCTTTGTGTTTTCAACTTAAAATTGTTTGGCTTTATCTGTCCCTGCTGGTACTTTCTGCAAGCCCAAAACTTCAACAGATGTTGCAGCATCGCCTGAATTGGCACAATAGGCTTGTGGATGACCTTTTCCAGTTGTGGTTGTAACGGTTGGTTTTTTAGTGAAATTTATATGCTTCTAAATTGGTTCTAAGGATACACGAGACAGAGAAACAAGCAGTGGCTTGCGAATGAAGAGAAAGATCCCCATGTCTACAACCGAGGCAACACAAAACCATATAATGATCAGTCGCTGAAGCTTGTTGCTGAATATTGTGTTAGTGGTATATGCTTCTGAGCTGAGATTTGTCAGCTTGTGAAGGATTTCGTGGCACTGAACTCTGTAGTTACCCCGTTGACATCTCCAATCAAAGAGAATGATGTGATTAATGCTGAATCTGATCATTCTGCCAATGGTAGTCTAAGCCCCACTGCAAATTTACCATTGTTGAGAGATGTTCCTTGGTTTGAAAGACAGGATCTTGATTAAAAAATTGAATCTTTGTTGTCTCAAATATGATTTCTCAAACCTTAAAGAAAATATTGCAGACAAAGAGTTCAAGCGGAAAACCTTACTGGAGCTTGTTGACTATGTTCAGTATGGAGCAGGCACACTCACAGAAAGAGTTCAGGGGGAGATTGCCAAATGTTTGCTTCAAATCTTTTTCATTCCTTGCCTCCAGCTTGCCATGAAAGTACAGGATTGGACAAATTTGACCGGGAAGAAGAAGATCCCTGTATGGATCCTGCATGGCCACATTTGCAGATAGTGTATGAACTCTTGCTGCGATATATAATTTCTACAGATACAGATCCCAGATTAGCCAAGAGGTATATAGACTGCTTCTTTGTACAACAATTGCTCAACCTATTTGATTCTGAAGACCCTAGAGAGAGAGAGTATGCAAAAATTATATTGCATCACATTTATGGAAAATATATGATGCATCGACCATTTATAGCAATTAACAACATATTCTATCAATTTATTTATGAAACTAAGAGACACAATGGCATTAGTGAGCTGTTGGAAATTCTGGGTAGCATAATAAATGGTTTTGCATCACCTCTAAAAGAGGAACATAAACTCTTTTTAAGCAGAGCTCTTTTGCGTCTGCATAGCCTAAATGCCTTGCTCTCTATCATCAACAACTATCACACTGTATCACTCAGTTTGTGGAAAATGATTTCACATTAGTGGATACTGTTATTAGGGGTCTACTAAGGTATTGGCCTGTCACAAACAGCCAAAAGGAAGTTTTGTTCCTGGGACAACGGGAGGAAGTTCTGGAAATAGCGCAATCTTCTGAATTCCAGTGTTTCATGGTACCTCTGTTTCGGCACATAGGCCGCTGCCTCAATTGCTCACATTTCCAGGTTTGTAATTGAATTTATGTAGGTTGTTTTATTTTTACATATGTACGTGTTATTGCTTGGTATTATGTAACTTATGATTGATATTGTGGATTGATAAGAAACATTGCAAAATTGATATTTCTCATTTTTTAATTGATATTGTGGGTTGATAAGAAATAGTGACAAATTGAGATTTCTCATTTTTAAATGGTTCTTAATGTTATGCCACCGCTCTCTTTTCACTTGACAAAGCCGATTGCAAATATATAAATATAATTGTGATTCCTCCGATTGCAAATGTATAAATAAATTGTTATTTCTAGATTATAATGACATTTAATCTTTTTTTTTTTTTTTTTCCCGTGGAAAAAGTCGTAATTTCTATTAGATCAAAGAAATTACATTCTGTAGATGTCTAAGCATATGCATAATGAGGCTGACTGCCTCTCGGACAGTAGCAAAATAAACTCAGTTTGTTTCAACCATGTACAAGTAGCACAAAAGAAAACCTGTTTTTGCCTCCACGCAGGGAGTTTACTGGTCTCATATAGATATTGTATCATAAAAACAGAGATAAACATGTAAATGTGCTCCACGCAGGGAGACTTTAGTATAAAACTGGAAAATTTACTAAGAACCCCAGGCCTGTAGCAACCTGAAAAAGTGTCTATAATGAAAACTATCAGATGTTTACAGCAGCTGCATCACCGCTGCCTTGTAGAAGAAAAACCCCCGTGGGTCAAAAACCAAATACAAAAAACAATGTGGATAGGATGGGACCGTCTTCATAGCTGTATCTCCCTTTGTGCGTGTAGATCTACAAAAGGCCTGTGATAGTGTCGATGGAAAGTTCCATCCACTTCTTCCTGTATTAACCAGTCTTCTTCTTGCCTTTGCGCTGCCTGCTTGGATAGGAGGTCCGCCCTTGTGTTGCGCTCCCTGTAAATATGATAACAATCAAATTTTTCAAAAGCTGCTATAAGCCTGTGTGTCTCATCCAGAATATGTCTCAAAGAAAAAACAGTGCAGATAGATTTTCTGTTGAGCCAGTTGCAGACAAGTTTTGAGTCTCCAAACAGTTGAAGTTTTGTGCAGCGTTTTCCAAGTGCAAAGTGGATGAGGTGTTTGGCAGTGGAAAGCTCGGCATAATTATTTGTGCCCCTTCCCAGGTATATTTGTAATTTGAAGCAGTGATCTTCCCTAAGGAAGAGGAGGGCTCCTCCCCCACAGCCATCCGCTTGTGCTGAGCCATCAAAATAGGCCCAGGGGTAAGATTTGTCGATGTGTTCCGGGGAAATGGATCGAGGAGGGGCCTGTGGGGGGTCATCAGGGAGGAGTGCGAAGTCTGCGAGGATGTGTGTTCTGATGGATGGCCAGGATGGAATTTTTTGGTCAAAAATTGCTCGATTCCTCGCCGTCCAGATAGCCCAGCACATGAGGAGGGGGATGTTCCTATCTTTGCCCGAGTGATTCTCCAGCCAATTCAGCCAGGCTTCAATGATTGACTGCCCTTGCCATTGTTTGAGGGAGGGGGAATGAGAAGAAAGGAGGGACCATTGTTCAATGACTACAGGGCAGGACAGAAAAAGGTGTTCAGTGTCTTCCTCATTGCACCTACATAAATGGCACCAGAAAGGCCCATGGAAGGATCGTTTTTTCAAATTTGAGCCTGTGGGAATTTTGTTGAAAAGGATGGCCCACATAAGCATACGCGATCTGGGAGCTGCTTTGAGATGCCATATAGCTTTCCACCACTGCTGAGCATTTTCTGGCTGAAATTGTTGCATGAGCTTTTGGTAACCTTCCTTAGGAGTGTATGAACCATTTTTTGCAAGTGCCCAAACTATCTCATCTTCTTCTTCCGTTATCCTGATGTGTGCTTGTGTGAGGGCTTCTGTGTAGATCTCCCATTCATGCCGCCACTGTTCCGGAATGTGGAGATCTAGTGCTGTCTTCCAGGCCTGTTGGAGAAAAGTGGAGTTTTCTAGGTCTGCAATATGTGCTATATGAGAGACACCTTGGTCCATAAGATAAGCCGTTAGCTGTGCTGGAAGTCGATGGGCATTGCCACATCCTATCCAGGGGTCTACACCTATACGGACTGCGTTCCCCTGATGTATTCTCCAAGTTAGACCCTCCCGGATGAGGGGGAGGGAAGTGAGAACCGCTTTCCATATGTTTGAGTGTCTTCCGCTTCCCCTGTGTTCCCTGCGAATCCAGCTGAAGATGCTTTCCGGGGCAATATATTTTTCCACTACTACTGTTTTCCAGAGGCTATGGGATGAGATTAGTTGCCATCCTAGCTTTGCTGCCAGAGCTTTTGCGAAAAAATCCAGTCTTTTTATGCCCCACCCTCCCCATTTCTTGGGCCTTGCTATGGTGTCCCATTTTACCCAGGCAAAGAGGTTCCCCTGTTTGTTCCCCTTCCATAGGAATCTGCAGCATATCTTTTGGAGTCTGGTTAAGATTCCTCTTGGTATCCAAGCCAATGACATCCAGTATACAGGGGTTGCTTCCAGCACAGCTTTTATAAGGGTGAGTCTCCCAGCCCTGGTGAGATATCTGTTATACCACACATTTAATCTCTTCTCCACCTTTGCAATAAGCCATATCCAGTCAGCAATTTTGTATCCCCCGTGTTTCACTCGAAAGCCAAGATATTTCAGCCCTTCCTCCATCGGGTGTAATTGGAAAGGGAACCGGTTTTTTATGTAGATGACCTCATGATGCGAGCAACCAGTTGTTGTGAGGGTGGATTTATGAACATTTATAATCATTCCTGTAGCCTTCTGGAATAGGTCAAAAACAAGTTGTAAGGCTGAGGTGTCGGCCAAACTTCCATTTAAGAAGATGAGCACATCATCCACGAACAGGAGGTGAGTGAGAGAGCAGTTTTTCGTGATTTTTATCCCTTTGATCCTGCCCCTCCTGTGTTCTGACGCTATCAGTCTGCTAAGCCCTTCCATGATGAGGAGGAACAGTAAAGGGGATAGGGGGCATCCCTGCCGAAGACCTCTTTCGGCAGAGAAGAAAGGGGTGGGGGAACCATTAAGAAGGACACTGTACGGCACATCAGAAATACAGCTCATAATCCTCTTGATGAACATATAGGGAAAACCCAGATGGGTGAGAAGCATTCGGATGTAAAGCAGGTTTGCCCTATCGAAAGCTTTTGAGAGATCTACCTTAAGGATCATTCCTTTCAAATGCTTGCTCTGCATAGAGTGGAGAAGTTCTTGTGCAGTACCAATAGCTTCATGGATCTGACGGCGATGGAGGAAAGCAAATTGTTCAGGGGATATATGGGCTGAAAGGATGGGCTTGAGCCTGTTCGCAAGGATTTTGGCCATGATCTTATATAGGCAATTGCAGAGCGAGATTGGCCTAAAATCATTGAAAGAAACTGGCTTATCGGATTTGGGGATGAGGGCGATGAAGGTGGCTTTGATGGCCGAGGGGATTTTTCCTGAGAGGCTGCAATGATTGATCACTTTAAGGAGGTCCTGGCCCAGAAGCTCGAAGAAGGCTAGATAGAATTCGATGGACCAGCCATAAGGTCCCGGGCTTTTGTCTCTTTGGAAACCCCGAATGGTAGCTTCCAGCTCTCCCAATGTAATGTCTTTAGTGAGCTCAGCTGCTTCCTCGTCATCCACAAACCTGGGGAAGAGTTCAGCCACTCTCATGATCTCTAGCAGACTTGCTTCTCTCGGGGCCCTGTATATGTTCCTGAAGTGTGAGGAGGCTAGGAAGGCAAGTTCTCTGGAGGTGTGGACCTGTTGGCCCTGTTCATTTTGCAGCTCCCAGATAGTGTTGATCGCTTTCCGTCCATTTGCAAACCGGTGGAAAAACTTTGTGTTCTCGTCCCCTTCCTTGAGCCAGATGGCTCTGCTTCTTAATCTCCAGCTTGCCTCTCGGTCTCTGAGAACTTGTGTTCTCTGATTGATAAGGCCTTCATACATGGCTTTCTGTTCCGGGGAGATGTAGGTTCCCTCCGAATGGGATTCTAGGTCTGCAATTGCTTGCTCTGCTTGGGAGATCGTTAGGTCATCCTGTTGCCTTTTCTTGTGAGCCCATTCTCTGGATAGCACCTTGATTTCAGAGAGGTTCCTTACAAAGCAAGTAGCTGGGTCTTCTGCCTCGGGGATCGGATGTGATTTCCAGTAGTCTGATATTAGTTTAATATAGGAGGAGTCCCGGAGCCAAGTGGAATTGAACTTGAAAGGGGCCTTGTGTTTCTGTTGCCTTGCTCCAACTTCGAGAAATATAGGTCTGTGATCCGATATCCCTCCACTGCCAACCCATTGCCTGGATCTGGGGTGATTACTATGGAAAGCCTCCTTGATAATAAAGCGGTCCAGCCTCCTGGCTAGGCTTTGTTCACCAGTTCGATTGTTCTTCCATGTGTGCTGTATCTTAGCCGAGGGGATATCGATCCAGTGATGATCCTCAAGCAGCTGCTCGAAGAAATCAGAAAGCGGGTCGATCTGCGCCATATGTCCCCAGGATTCTGAGAAGCCCATAGAGAAGTTCAAATCTCCTCCTATAATTGTATTCTCGGCTAGGAGGAGAGGGGAGCTGAGAAGCTTTCGCCAGAA
The DNA here is from genome assembly GCA_031772625.1 of Pinus tabuliformis. Lineage (NCBI taxonomy): Eukaryota > Viridiplantae > Streptophyta > Pinopsida > Pinales > Pinaceae > Pinus > Pinus tabuliformis. Next base: position 567,251,831 of record CM062819.1, on the reverse strand, counting down.
GAGATCCCTGTTGAGGCAAGGCCCATAGACATTTATGATTCTTAGATCCTCCTCCAGGTCCTTGGAGTATATGTCCGCACCCAAGAAGCCTCCTCCACCCCAGATATTCTTCAGATTGATGGAGCAGTTCTTGAAACCAATGGCTATACCCCAAGAGTGTCCTGAGACATCTATGGCGTGGAAAGACCATCCTGGCATCCAAGAGCCGAGGATGGAGGTGGCGACATTTAATCTTATTAATGACGAATTAAAAAGATAATGGTGAGACTTAATTATTTTAGACTTAAATCCCAGCTTGTATTGCTATTTCTATTAGGAGTTCCTGGAAGTGATAAGAGCACATGTTTATAGTGGGCTTACGACAGCTGCAAGTGGTGGCGCCATCACAGGTGTAAACAACCCGCTTAGCCCGCCAATGTGAGTCTTCCACGATAACGGATTACACATCGTATGCAAGACGTTGAACCGACGGCCTAGCAGGATCACATGAAAGGTACTGAAAATGAAACGTGGCATGCTCATAGAAAACGAAAATGAAACATGTTGCATGAAAATGAAACCTGTCTTCATGTTTCTGAAGAATACGACCATGTGGTAAGAGAAAATAAACACTGTAAAAACACCAGCTTATAAAAATCGCAACCGCAACAACAACGGTTGTTTCAGCTTGTCTGCCCTGACATTTTTGTGTCTGGATTTCCTGCATTACCAGGATTATTTCGTCGTTTTGTTTGTAGCATTCTCTGTATTAAGTCCGATTTATTACACAGATGCTGATGCAAATGTCAGGGATGTTGGGAATAGAAGGCCTGCTTGGCAAAGACGGCTATAGAATTGACGGTGAATGATGTGAACAGCAACGAGAATTTGTTGGACGGGACAAAACTGGTGCTTACTACAGTGGATTCTAGCTGCAATGCCTTCGTCGGAACTGTGGAAGGTTCACAACTGAACTTTAGTATTCTAGTACACACGCTGTTCTCAAATTTTTAGCATATCACATCTCTGGTTCAACAACCGAAGTGCATTGATGAAAATGAGGTATATTATATTGTTGTTTGAATATGTATTTTTTTTTTTTAAAGTCACAAGTTCAGAAGATAGACTTTCGCAGATGTTTACAATCTAGATGATTCTCAAAATTCTAAATCTTTCTATATTCTGACTATCTAGATATTCAATCCATTGTGCCTGGGGTCTATGAATGTCGAATTTGGCCAGGCAGTTCCTCTCGAATCTCATCAGTCTTCAGGTTGTAACGAGCGAGGTGAAGAAAAGGAGAAGATTGTCAAATTTATGGACGATCAGAAGATGCCTTCAAAGAAGAGGAAGCTAAATTACATGCAGTTGGAACAGACTGACAATGGAAGCACTTCGTCTATGGATGAGAACCCTTTCCATCAAGGGGAGTCGCCGAACAAGAGGCTTCAGGTCCAAAGCAAGGGCTTCGGCGAACAGAGGGCAGCCGCGAAAAAGAGGATTGTAGCAGTGCAGACAAGATCCGAGAAATTTGTGGTAATCAGCCAATTTTTTTATGTGGTTTCATGGTGCATTCAAATTAATTAGATTTTAGAAATATTTTGAAATTTAATAAATTAATGGTATGAATTTTTTATTTTGATAAAATTTCATTTGAAACAGAAAACATTCCGGAAATAGATCCTAAGAGGATAAGCTATAAACAGAAAGAATTTTGGAAATGAATCCTAAAATATTTGAGAACCCTATGAGTGATGGGTGTTGGATCTATAACGATAGGGTAACTCTGCCCTTTACAATTTTTATAAACTGGTCCTCTGGCTTTTTTAATATCCTTCGGGCTCTTAGTATGGTGCAAATTTATTCCTTGTTAAGTACAACATTGTGAATCTCCTACCAAGAGACCACATAGGGATAAATTAGTCAGAATAAAGAAAAACAGAACAGGTAAAAGCAAATCCACTTCTAGAATTTATTAATAGCGAAGTGATTTCCAATAACAATGAAATCCTCAAGATAGAACGGTATCACTGGGTAAACGAGAATAGGAGAAAGCATGCCAATTGAGGCATTAAATAAAATATTAGGGAAAAAAAAATCCAATTATGAAACTTCTTCGTGAGTAAAGTCTCATACAACACCAGCTAACATCTATTTTTGGAATCTGAATTTTTTTTAACAATGCCAATCTTCATGATGCAAGAATTCTGAATTTTTTTTAACAATGCCAATCTTCATGATGCAGGAATTCAAGAAACCGACTGTGTCTGCCTTTTACTTTGAGGGAAAAGCAGCAAGAGCAAGTCCAGGAGCAGCAATTGAAGAAACCGACTCTGCCTGCACGCAATCTAAATAATGGCACCAAGTAACTAGTAATGAATCCCACTACTTGTAACCCTTACTTTGTATTGGAATCAGAACATTTTTTAAATTTAAAAAGAAAGAATCATATACCCGATAAAGCCTGTGGAGATTACCTTGATGTCACCGTGAATTTTCATGAAATGACGTCAACCTGACTGATCTGCGCCCTCTGCACAGAAATCCCGCCATAGCCGAGACAGTCTCAGAGATGGCCGACGAGAGGGAAGAGATCCTAAATAGACAACGATCCAGCATGCCCGCAAGCAAGGAGATTGCCAAGACCAGAGTTCCTCATTCAATTGATTCAATTGCCTGAAGCCTGGGCACTTGGAAGCTAGGTTAAACTGGAACTACAGGTGGCGATGGAACCATAGGTGGAAATGCATGGTGTGCAGGTGGAATTTATAAGACAGAGTAATGCATGGTGTGCAGGTGGCAGAGCCAAGTTATATGGCATAGCCAATTACTCAACTAATAAAACGCAACAGATTCAAGTAAACAACATAATATTGTTCAAGTATCCCAAGCTAATGTGCCAAGCATTATCCCAAGCATTAAACGCTTAGGATTAATGCTAGCATTAAACTCCTCTAACACTGAATGGCAAAAACTAATTATTTATAACCTATGTTTTTGCCTCCGACCTTGGGAAGAGACCAAATAACACAGTGAATTATTATGTACGAAAAAACTTTCGATATACTCCCTCAACCGGTGCTAAAAAGCAAATCACAAGCAAGTCAATTAATGTTCACATCATGCTTTCCAATTACTATAGTCCCTGGCCATTGCCAAATGGTAGGGACTAAAAAAAACACCATACAGATAGTCCAATCTCACGGTTATCTCGCATAGGAACATGGAATATAGCTTCCCTCCACTTTCTCTGACGCTGAAGGTATATAGTTTAATTAATTTGTAATTTCTTCGCAATTTAATAGTGTTTATTGTCTTACGTAATCGCAGGACTTATTATGTTCGGGGAAGTTGCTATTGTTATTTAGGTCAAAATCAATTAATGTGAGGTGCTGATTAAGACGGAAGACTTTCTTTTTATGTATAAGATACTCGTTTTTTCAGTATAAATAAGTTGCTCTTGTCAATATAGAGGCATATAATTTAATTAATTTGCCATTTCTTCGCAATTTGATAGGATTTATTGCGTTATTTGATTGCAGGCGTTATTACGCTTAGATAAGATGCCATTGTGCTTTATATTAAAATGAATTAATTATTTATGATATTGAGACGCTACTGGTTTTGTGTAATATACATTTGGAGCTCGTCTTCCAATATTCCCGTTGACTATTGTGAAATCGACTACTGGATTTCTTAATGATTTCTTATATCGTCTTCCTAGTTAGGTTAGAAGGAGACGGTATTATTTATTATCTATAAAATAGGTGGTGCAGTCAAAGAAGTTAAGGAGCACTTCCTGATATACACGACTCTCAAATATAAAACGACGTACCATCTTTAATTAATTCTAATACCCCCATTGATTCTAGAATTATTGTCACATCGACTGCATATTAATTCTAATACCCCCTTTGATTCTAGAATTATGGTCACATCGACTGCATAGTATCTTAATGAATTAATAATATAGTCATTGATTCTACGTGGCTTGGTTTTCAACCATCGGTACTGGTTTTATTATCCATTAATGTGACCTTTCAAACTTGTCCGTAAGTTAGCAACCTACATTTGATAGGATTTATGGCTATCGTCATAGTTACCAAATTCGAATTTGAATTGGGATTTGGATTTGAATGGGATTCTATATGATAAAAATTTAAATAAATAATTTTTAATTCAAAAAAATTAAACAATAACTATTATAACAATAATAGTTTTGGTTTAAAAAAAATAAATTTATTTTGAATTTTAAATAATTTCTAATAAACTAAATAACATAACAATCTTACAAATATAATTAAAAAAAACCACACCCACCATTTCTAGTCAAAACTACTATCTTTAATCTTAAATCTAAAATGTTTTTCTAATTTGAAAACTTATTTATTTAAAATTTTTCCTAAAATATATATATATATATAAAATATCTAAAATCCCAAAAAATCAATCTCCTTATGGAATTAAGACTTTGTTACAAATTAAAAAAACCTTTACAATTCAACACACTGTCACATATTCTTCTTTGCCATTTATCTCCAATTTTTTTATACCCTTAGAAGCAAAAATAAAAATAAATTTGGAAAATTATACACTTTCCAATTCCATTATAACTTTTCATTTTTTCCCCTCATATACCCCCTTTCCACCACTATAGTAAATTACCATCCGATCTTAATGCCATTAACATCCTCTCTTAGTGAACGAACAACCCGTTCCCGTAAACTACCAACCAACCGTAGACTTTGAAATATCTCATTCATGAATTAACTACTTATCCGAAAAACCTAATCGAATTTCATCAAATAATACAGTATTCGTATCGAACTGGCGAATTCACTTATTTTTTTTTCCGGTTCAGCCAAATTTGCTAACTATGGCTATAGTAGATACCACGTCTTTAATTTCTATCGAGCATATATAAGATATTCAAATTTGATGTACAAAGAACTAATATAATTATTTAAATTAATATTTTGGAAATTTAATTTAATTTAATTATTTAAATTAATATTTTAAAAAATTAATACATAAATTTATTATTTTGGAAATTCTATACATAAAATTAAAGTAAAAAAATTTGAATAAATTATAATATATGGAAAAGGTCAACGGATTTCAGAAGTTAAATACAAAGTTAACAATAAACAAAATTCAACTTAAACTGAAGTAATTGCAAAGTATGTAATAATGTATAGTAAAATTAAGTATTACTTTGCTCATATAATTGCCTGTTTATGTTTAAACTATAGTCCGTTTTCTATACGGAACAAAGTAATACTTGATTTTAGATACGTTGAATGGGTCTTCCGATCAACTTTCTTTCCCGATGTTTGGATGTCAAAATTTTTAATATTTAATTAGTATTTTAATTTGTTTTTAATTTTATAAATATTTTTTTCGAGTCACAAGAAGTTTTTAATTAATTTTATGTGGATGTATAAATTTTTAATATTCAATAAAGATTACATAGTAGTCAGAATCTAAAGTTTAGTTTAAATATAATTTAATGAAGCAAAAAATAACAAAGATAAAGATAAAACAACTAATAAATTATTGAATTGTTAAATGTTATTACCAAAAATTAAGAAATATGATTAACTAATATTATTTATATTAAGATACATATATCTATTTATATGTGTTTTATTTTTATTAATATATAATTGTCTATAATCAAATTTGTTAAAATATATTTTTAATATAATAATAAGCCATCTTAAATTGATATTGCTAAAAAATTATAATTCATGAAAATAGAAATAATAGAAAAAAAAAGGAAAAGAATCAAAAAGTTAAATAAAAGGAAATAAAACAAAAAACAAAAAATTATTGACTAATAGAAATGGAAGTTACTAAACAACCCATAATAAAACCTCAACCAATCAATTTACAAATAGATAAATTTAAATAATAACAGATAATAACTAAAAATGAATTCCTAATATTAAACTATAGATAAACATCATAAAATTTCTGGTCAAAAACAAACTAAACCCTAATCAAAAGAAAAAATAAATAAATTATACTATTCCACTATAATGGTTGCAGTTATAATAAATATTCTAATTTGTTTTGAATTTTATAAAAATTTAGATAAAATGTGAACAGAATTGAAAAGAAAGAGATGTAGCTCTCAGGTGTGGCCTGCACCTGGGGACTACACTCACAAAACTTGAGAGATCACTCTCGTCCACTCTATTCACCTATCAATCAAAGATTACATCATTAAATACAATTCTAGGAAATAGGAAGTTGCACCCAAACCCCATAACTATAGGAACTAATCCTAAACTAGGGAGAAAGTTACAACAACGTAACTATTTTCTCCATTAATATCAAAATAATATTAATTATTCTCAACTCCCCCCCTTAATGGAGAAAGGGTTCTCCTGGACTCCTAGCATCTTTCTAAACAATTCAAATTTCACTCGTGCAAGAGGCTTTGTAAAAATATCAGCCACATTGTCACAAGTTTTACAATATTCAACAGCAATTTCTTTTGACTGTATTTTCTCTCTAACAAAATGGAACTGAGTGTCTATATGTTTGGTGTTTTTGTGAAACACTGGATTGTATGCTAATTTGATGGTGCTCTGGTTGTCGCTTTTGATAGAAGTGGATTTCTTCTGTTCTTTTCCTGCATCTTTGAGAAGTCTCCTCAACCAGATCGCTTCACATGTTGCTACACACAATGCTCGATACTCAGCTTCACATGACGACAAAGCTACAGTACTCTGTTTCTTGCTGCTCCATGCTATGACCCCGGAACCTATGTTGAATGCATAACCTGTGATGGACCTCCGATCATCCAAGTTACCTGCCCAGTCTGAGTCTGAAAAACCTGCTAGGGTAACATCAGATACATCAGTGTATAAAATACCAAAATGAACAGTACCACAAAGATACCTCAACACGCTTTTTACTGCTGTCCAGTGACTTTCACGCGGTTTCGACATGAATTGGCTCAACACACTAACTGAGTATGCCAAGTCAGGTCTGGTTGTTGTAAGATATATCAGGCTGCCAACCAGCTATCTGTACATTGTGGCATCTACCTCCTTAGTGCTATCGTCACTGCTCAATTTCAGATTTTGCTGCAAAGGTGTTGCTGCTAATCTACACCGATCCATCCCAAACTTTTCCAACAGATTTCTAGCATACTTCCCTTGGATAAGAAAAGTTTGCCCAGTATCTCTGAATACTTCTAATCCCAGACAATAGTTAAGGCTTCCGAGATTTTTCATCTCAAAGACTTGTGCCATGAGCCTTTTGATTGCTCTGATTAAGTCATATGCATTTCCTATTAGAATCATATCATCCACATATAGAGAAATCAAAATAATCTGCCCCTGATCATTGTACTTGGTATACAAATTTGGGTCATTTAAGCTTCTATGGAAACCATGCTCTATAAAGAAAGAATCAACCTTTTCATACCAAGACCTGGGAGCTTGCTTTAAACCATATAAAGCATTTTTCAACCTACAAACAAGTTGTTTCTGCCCCTGCTTTACAAATCCTTCTGGCTGTACTAAGTAAATTTATTCTTTTAAATCACCATTTAAAAATGCAGATTTAACATCTAGTTGGTGTAATTCCCAATTACATTTAGTAGCTAAAGCAATAAGTAATCTGATTGTATTTAGCTTTGCTACAGGTGCAAAAGTATCATCAAAATCAATACCTTCCTGCTGTGAGTATCCTTTTGCAACCAACCTAGCTTTTAACTTATCTATACTTACATCTGCATTAATTTTGGGTTTAAACAACCATTTACTTCCTATAGGTGTTTTGTTTTTAGGCAGCTCTATTAATTCCCAAGTATTATTTCTAAGAATTGATTCCATCTCCTCATTCATTGCAGCTCTCCATTCCTCAAATTGACTAGCTTCTTTATAATTAGAGGGCTCTATAATGTTCAAAAACTTTGACATCAACGCATAGTTTCTCAACTTCAATGGTAATTGAGTCTTCCTACCTGACCTCCTTGGTAGGGGACTTACCTCAAATTTGTTTTCCTCTGCCATAATTGGGCCTGCTTTTTCACCTTCTTGTTGTTCTTCTTCATTCTCTTCTTTCTGCTCCTGTTCCTGCTCCCTTTCATCCTCGCTGCTTTCCTCCAACAGCAATGGAATGTGCCAATCATCTCCAACATCAGCTTTCCTTTCTTGTACCTGTTCATGAAAGACTACATCTCTACTTGCAAATGTCTTACGAGACTTAGGATTGAACAGTTTGTATGCTTTAAACTCTGTACCATAACCAACAAGGATACATTTTACTACCTTAGGGTCTAGTTTCTTTCTATTAGCTTTGGGTACATGTGCAAATGCCTTTGACCCAAAGATTCTTAAGTGATTTACTGCTGGTTTAAATCCATATAAGGCTTCAAAAGGGGTTTTGAAGCCAAGAAACCTAGTAGGACTTCTATTTTTCAAATATACAGCAGTATTTATCGCTTCTGCCCAAAAAGTATTAGATAGACCTTTACCTTGCAACATGCTCCTTGCGCATTCCACCAAGGTTCTGTTTTTACGCTCTGCCACTCCGTTTTGTTGTGGTGTGTGCGGTACTGTATACTGTTGAACAATCCCATGAGATTTGCAGTATTTCATGAATTCCTTTAATTTGTATTCTCCTCCTTGATCAGATCGGAGAATTTTAATACTTTTTCCAAACTGTTTTTCCACCAGGGTTTTGAAATCTATAAAACATTGGAAAGTCTGACTTTTCTTGTTTAAAAAATAAACCCATGAATACCTAGTGTAGTCATCAGTGAACAACAAAAAATAGTATGCTCCTCCTAGCGACCTTGTTTGCATGGGACCACATACATCAGTGTGCACTAGCTCTAAGATTTTTGTTTTCCTCCTCCTATCATGCACATGGAACTGTTCTCTGTGCATCTTTCCTAAGGCACAACCATCACAGTTTAACTGAATGTTACGAAAGATGGGGAGACCTTCGACCATACCTTTCTTTTGTAACAACATGAGATCCTGCATATTCAGATGACCAAACCTCTGATGCCAGAGTTGTTCAGCTGTCGACTCTCCTGCAACCATGGCTTGCTTTAATATAATTTTTGCATCCAGTCTGTATAGGCTTCCAACTCGCATGCCTGTTGCAACAATTTCATTCCTGCAATCCTTTATCACACAGTGAGTCTTGAAGAATTTGACATGCATATCTTGATCAACCATCATGGATACAGATATCAGGTTTTCTTTATTCCAGGTACATATAAAACATTTGAAAGGTGACTAATCTTTCCATTTGGTAACTTAACTGAAATCACCCCATGACCTTTAATCTGATATCCATTATCATCCCCTTGATATATTTTTGATCCATTTATAATTTTTGCAAGACTATCAAAAAATTCCTTATTACCTGTCATGTGAGAGGATGCTCCGGAATCGACATACCAAATGTCATCTTCATTCGATGCTGAAAGGGCACAGTCGACTGTGAACAGTCAAAATTCATGACTGAAGTCTTCTTCTTCAACAAAATATCCTCTGTGTTTTGGATTTACCTGTCTCCTCCTTGCCTCATCAGCCTGCTTCTTATAATAACAATCTCTCTGTATATGACCCTTCTTTCCACAATAAAAGCATTTCTTTTCAGAATGATTTGCAAGCATACCTTTATGACAGTGATGTTTATGTGTTGTTCGTCCTTTCTGGACTGATTGCTGTGATTGCTTCCCTTTAGATAGTCGTCGTTTTGCTACCAGCGCAAGATCGTCACTTTGGGGGTTCAGATTCAGGTTCTGCCGTCGCTCTTCCTCTTGCTGCAAGATCGCAGTGAGATCATCAAACGTGGGTGTTTTCTCCCTTGCCGAGACTCCAGTGATGAAGGTTTGGAAATCATCACGCATCCCATTCATTGTAATTGCAACAAGATCTTCATCAGCCACCGCCACTCCAATGGCCCCCAATCCGTCTTTAACATCCTTAATTCGCGTGACAAATGTAGTAGCAGACTCCCTTTCGTCCATCCTCATTGAAAATAGCTTGCTTTTCAGAGCCAAAACTCTGTTTGCATTCTGGGTCTCATACAGACTTTTGATTTTCGTCCAAATCTCTGCGGACGTTTTACAATGTCTGATGTGTGCAATGACGTTGTCTTTCACAGACATCTTCAACAGGACTTTGGCCTTGTTTTCTCGTTTTTCCCAGTCTTCCTTCTGTGTGGTTGCAGTCGGCTTCTGCTCATCGCCTGTCACTATAGTCCAAGCATTCACACCTTCGAGCAGGGTCTGGATCTTAAACTTCCAATTCGTGAAGTTAGACCCGTTGAGTTTACCAGATTCGTTAAGGTAAGATTCCATCGTATTACTCATTGTGAATCTACTTAACAACAACAAAAAACAATACCTGTCAGATGGATCTGTCACCTCTGCCACCGATCTACAGTGTCTGGCACTTTCGCTCCAATGAGCAAATTCGGCGTTTTCAACACAGCCGAAACAATGATCTGATCACAATTGATCTGATCAACCTCTCCCGGATTGATCTGCCACTTCGCCGATCCTGCTCTCCCTGCAGATCGCCAAACGAAGTCGAGGTTTCTCGCAGATCTCCTCTGGCGCTTTCCCGATCTGTCTCTCCCAGATGGATCTGCAACTTCGCTGATCTGCACCGTTTGCAAACCGCCAAATGAAGTTCACACTATTCACGGATCCCCTTGGCGCAACCCCGAGCGAAAAATCCGCACCAATTAAAAATCGTTGTAGGTACCTTAATTGGCGCGACTCTCCCGGTAAAATCCCGCGCTAATCGGGTTTTCTGGCGCTTTGGCGCAATTTATCCCTTAAAATCCGTGCTAATCAGGCTTCTGGCGCGACTGTCAGCACAAAATCCGCGGTAATCGGCCTTTCCACTCAGAAAAAAAAATTTCCGAGTCCGAGTCAGGTGTTCTGCAATCCACCTGCTCAATTGAGCACAGAGCTCTCGTGTACACACAACCACAAAGGCACTTCAAGCCACACAGGCTATTCCAGCCACACAGGTGACAAAAAAATCAGGCTCACTCAATCTGAGCTCTGATACCAAGATAAAATGTGAACAGAATTGAAAAGAAAGAGATATAGCTCTCAGGTGTGGCCTGCACTTGGGGACTACACTCACAAAACTTGACAGATCACTCTCGTCCACTCTATTCACCTATCAATCAAAGATTATATCATTAAATACAATTCTAGGAAATAGGAAGTTGCACCCAAACCCCATAACTATAGGAACTAATCCTAAACTAGGGAGAAAGTTACAACAACGTAACTATTTTCTCCATTAATATCAAAATAATATTAATTATTCTCAACTAATTTCTTGAAAATCACAAAAAGTTTTTAATTTTGTTTGAATTTTATGAAAATTTCTTGAAAATTACAACAAGTTTTTAATTTTGTTTTGAATTTTATTAAAATTTCTTGAATTACACAAAAGTTTCTGATTTTTATGTTTAGAGATTTTTTAAGAAACTAAATTTTTATATATTATATATAAAAAAAAAAAATTAAACATCAAAATTTTACCACAGAAATTCAAACCAAAAACAAACTCTACAATTTATAACGTTTAGACAACGTCATTACTATCAGCGTTTGCGAATGGAGTGATGTCATGGGTGACGAAGAGGCATTGAAAAACAATCAACACTCCGAAGACGAAATTGTTCACTTCATCTGGAGTCATGTAGTACAGATTAGAAAAAAGGGTCAATTTCTCCATATCCACGTTTGTGGGAAAATATTTTATTAATTTGCCGGCTACACGATTTAATTGATATATTGAGTGCTGGTGCTAACATCGAATGCAGAAGAAGAGCGAGTCCGTGCAGAAGGTGTCCCAGGTTCGCAGTTTCAAGGAGAGCCTTCAGATATGTCCAAGGTATGCTAGCGCTTCTGGTTGTTCATCCATTTTTTCCTTTTGTGCATTAAATCTCAACTATACACACAATTGTGCAGAAAATCGTGGTGAAGGTGGACCTAGGTTGCACAAAATGCAAACGAAGAGCCATGGAGACGATTGCACGGGTTGAAGGCAAAGTCTCATTTTATTTATTATTTGGTGGACACAGGGAAACGGGTCTTAAAATCTGAAATAATTTGTATTATTTTTTACAATATCATGTCCTAAATTTTACTTGGTCTATGTATCCATCGCAGGGGTTGATTCTATAGCAGCTGAGGATAAAAATAACCAGATCACTGTCAATTGGGGATCCAGATCCTGTTATTCTTGTCCATTGTCTAAGAGCGTTTGGATACGCTGACTTGGTGAGCGTGGGGCCTGCAAAAGAGCCGAAGAAGAAACCCGAGAAGAAAAAGAAGCCCCCAAAAGAGGCCGAACCGACTCCGAATCCAATTTATGTCGTTCTTCAACCAAGCCCGTGTGATTCCTACCCCCGCTACTACTGCTGCGACGAGAACCCCAACTCCTGCTGGATCACCTGAATTTCTTGTTAAATAGTTTGCTTTTAAATCAATATTTCTCTTCTCTGAATTAGTACTTGTAGGATCTGCGCGTCGATGCCCCCTGCCCTTCTATGGATATTTATCACCAAGGTCTGGTCGAAAGGCACACGGTTTAAATAATGCTCTCATATTAGGGTTTGCCATTTAAGTTCAGAGAAAGAGCCTTGGATGGCAAAAGGCTAAGGCACAAATTTGTGGTCTTCTTGAACTACAGAGGACATTGATTTCAGTCTTTCTGATTTAGTCTCTGTGGGAAGGCATTTAGCTGCAGTTTATGCATGTAGACTTGTTCAATAATTTTAATGGTTGCTTTGAAATTAAAAAAATCGAAACGCTATATAAAATTTCATGTAAAGTGAGGATGACGAATCTCTTATTCACCATTAAAGCCATTTGGAGAATTATATGTCAAATTATATGTATAGTTTTACTAAAAACAAAAGTCATTTAAGAATAATTTTACATTTAAGAATAATTTTACATAATAATCAAATTAATGATATAATTTGACATAATTTTAGGATGCATTTTGCTCAATTTTTTTTTTAAAATGCATCAAAATAAAATATTTAAGATTAGGATGCGATATTGATATGGTTCTAGTTCTTTGGACTTAAACACAATCATTCGTGTTAATATGGCAATTGAGTTGGCTTATGGCAAATCTCTTCCAGATGATCCGTCACTAATACATTCTTCCTCGCACATGGAGCATTTGCATGGTCCGGTTTTACCAGATCCATCTGTTGTGCATGCAAATGATAGTGGTCAGACAAAAAAGGTGGTCTGTGGAACGAAAAAGGGCAGGAACAATGCTAACGTGGTGAAGTTGATTTCTAAGACAAAATTGGGATAGGGTGGTTAACCTCAAGAAACATGCTCTAGTGGGTCGCTGGGCCTTTGGAGACATGTTAGAGAGGCATATATATGAGTGGATTAAGGCAAAATGGACACCAATCCTTCGCTATACCCCCAAGATTAGTATTCTCTTAAAGAAATGGTTCAATTTCCATTTTCTTCACCAGGACGATGCAAACCATATTCTAAAAACCCCTTGGGTTAGTGGTCATAGTTTCTTTTAGTTGCACTGGTGGTATCTTGAGTTAAGCCCATTGTTAAAGATCCCCATAATCGTTATAGTTGGGTGAAATTACTCGGCCTGCCTCTGGAGTTCTGGTCTAGGAGAGTTTTTGCAGAGATTAATAATTCAAGTCGTTGACAAGTGAGTGGCGTGGCTACTTGTATTCGTTTTGTTTCTGAATTTTCGAGTTTTTAATATGGGGATTGTTAGCAGAAAAAAGTTGATCTTTCAACTTGGTCCACCTGAGTTGACCTTGGTCCCATTCAGTCTCTTAGGTTTCCTCAATCTATGGGGATTGTTAGCAGACAAAAGTTTATCTTTCAACTTGGTCCACCTCACCTGGCCTTGGTCCCATTCGGTCTCTTAGGTTTCCTCAATCTACCCTTATCTCGGCTACTCCTTCTATCTCTGATTTATGTAGTTCCCTAGGTCGTCTCATCTAGGATTCACCTCACCCTTCACAAGCCCCCCAAATATGGGGTGTCTAACTTCCTACCCTTCCACATGAGGAGGAGACAGATCCAATCTCTGCTTCTCTTCTAGTGGATGTTTAATGTAGTCCTTCCTTAGTGGATCCGAAGGGTATTTCATCCCATCATTTAGCATCAAATTCTTCCTCCCTTCACAATTCTACTGTTAGTGATATTGGTTTCTTGTTCAAAGTCTCTTCCATGGAGTTGGCTCCTCTTACCATTCATCAAGCCATCAATCGTGCTACCTCTTAGGCTCCTTCCATCAGCCCCATATCGACCATGAATATTACTATTCACAAAAGGGGAGGAAGAGGTACTTATCATTTTCAGGGTAAATCAGCTTCTAAGTGCTTATCCTTTGGTATGGAGTATAATGTCAAATATGTCCCTATCATCTCCTCTGAAGAAGCTTGGGCCCTTAGAGCAAATGGAGTATTCTCTCTTCAAATCTTAGGGGCTTGGGGTTTCTGTGAAAAAACTCTCCCAATGTCATCTCATTGTATCCAAGAATCCATATATAGTTTTCATTCAAGAGACTATTTCCTTTGTACATAAAGTTAAACCATATTTTTTGTCTATCTGTCCCAATTGGAATCTTGTGGAAATCGACTCTATTGGCTTATTTGGGGGTTTGGCGGCATGATCGGACCCTCGTTGGTTGAATTTAAAAGTATTTAATTCTTTCGTAGGCATATTGTTAACTTCCTTTTTCATGGACTTGTCAGGTCATCTCCATTTTGTAAATGTTTATGCTCCATACCCTGATCGTATGGCCTTTTGGAATCATATGGAATTGTCAAAATTAGATTAGTTATATTATTAGGATATTTCAATGTGACCTTATCGAGTGGAAAAGTATGGGGACATGGCTCTTGTTCTCATCCTTAGGGAAGTTACCTGTAAGACATTCTTTCTAAAAACCATCTTGTGGATGCATGTCCTACACCTATAGTTCTCACTTGGAACAATGGGCATTCAGGTACTACATATATTGGTAAGAGTCTTGAAAGGTTTATGCTTCATGAGAATGTTTTGGAGATGGTGGGGTATGTTAGGTCATGGGTTGTAGATACAGAAATATCTGATCATTTGTCGACCATCCTTCAGTGGAGAGGGGAGATGACCTTGCATGGTATCAATTTCAAGTTCAATATAACATGGCTTTGGGATGAGGATTTGAACAGATTGGTTTGTGACTCTTGGAAGGCCACAACTTGTTGGGAGGCATCTTCAATGATGGACCTAATTTCTATGAATTTAAGGGAACCTAAAGCATAACATTTTTGCACGGGGAATATGTAGGAAGCAATTCATGAGGGCGGATTTGGACGAAATTGATAATGAGATGACAATTTCGGGGAAGCTCATGGACCCATCTACCCCTTCCCCATCGCAAATGGCGCATTTTCAAGAATTAGAAAGTGAAAAAAGGAATATCTAAAATATTATGGAGGTCACTTGATGTCTCAAGAGTAGAGCCATTTAAATAAAGGAGGGTGACATAAACACTTGTTTATTTCAACACTATGCATCACAAAGGAAGAATAGTAATTCCATTTTGGAAATGGAATTGGCATCGGGAGGGAAAGTTTATAACACCTCAGACATCCAAAACGAAGCAATTATTTTCTTTGAATATTTTTTTTGACCTGTACAAATGTGGATATTTCGGATCACTTTGGGGAGTGGGGGCTTACCCCTATATGTTCTCGTCAGATCAAAATTATGACTTGGGAATGTTGGTGACTTTGGATGAGATATACAATAATCTTAAATCATTTGTGAAGGACGAGATTCTTGGTTTGGCTGGTTGGACGATAGAGTTCTTTATCCATTTTTTTGATGTCGTTCGCGAGGTTCTCATGCATATGATTGGGGACACACAACTTACAGGTCAGGTTTTAGTGTCAATAAACTCTACCTTAATCTCCCTCATCCTAAAGTCATCGCATCCGACACATTTCATATATTTCAGGTTGATTTCCCTTTGCAACATTCTATATAAAATGATCCCAAAGATAGTTTCTTTTATAATTAAGAATACTTTCTCTATACATATGTTGTAGGAGAAGTTTAATTTTCTTTCAATGAGACATATCAAGGATGTGGGTGTTAGTGCACAAGAAAGGATACATATGATTCACATAAGAAAGAGGGAGGCTTTGGTCATGAAATTGGATCTACACAAGGTATACGACTGCGTATATTAGTCCTTCATCAATTTGATTCTGACAAAAATTAGCCTTTCGGTGCATAATGTTGCTTGGATCATGGCCTGTGTGACATCAGTTAATATTGTGGCATTAATTAATGGATCACCATCGATTTTTTTCAGCCTAGTAGAGGCCTTCGACAAGGTTGCTCCCTATCTCCACATTTATTCATCCTGGTTATGGATGAGCTGAGAAAGAAGATAGGTGAGGCATGCATTCTGAGATATTTCAGTGGCATTCAGGTATCTCATAATGTAACTATCTCTCACCCTTTGTTTTACGATGTTCTCACCTTTGGTAAAGCTTCATTGACACAATGGAACTATTTTGATTCTATTATCTCCATATATGTTGCTGCTTTTGGCCTCTATCCAAATGGCCACAAATCTCTTTTCCACTTTTGTTTGGGTGATGAGAAGGTGATCTCCAATATTTCCCCACCTTTTGGCATTGCGGTTTCGGAAATTGCGAATGCAATATCTTATTTTGGTTTCAGATTAAAACCAAATAATTACAGGGTTGTCGACTACTTCTAGTTGCTTGAGAAATTCCACAAACAATTATCTTCACTCTTATCTAATATGTTCTCCAACAGATTTCGATTTATTGAATGCATTTATATGAGACTCGCATGTGGATCATTCGATTTATCAAAGCTAACACGGCTCATTTTCTCTAGTTGGGGGCGAGGGGTAGAAAAAAAAAATTCATCTCGTTTGACTTGATTTCATCACAATTGATAAGCAATGTGGTGGTTGGCGTCTATTGGATCTAAATCTATTTGGATGGGATTTTTTAAATAAAAGCCTTTGGAGAGAAATTTTTGAGAAGGGGATTCGGCAAGCTATCATTTCTGATAAATATCTAAGACATATGCCCATTGAGGAATGGTATAAGAAGGGTGAGGATGGAGCCAAAATGGGGTTGCAGAATTGGTATGGCCCAGTTAAGGTTCATAGGTTTTTACTTGACGATCTATTTTGGTTATTTGGAAAAGGAGACAAGATTTTGATTGGGATAGATCACATTTAAGGGACGGAACATGTTCACCTTCTTCCTACTAGATCTAATATTAAAAACTTGAAGGTTTCTTGAAAAATTTTGCAAGTTATTTTATGTCTTATCGACAATTGATACATTTGAAAAAGCACATAAGCTTATTGATTTCAATTAAGATTTGCAGATATAACTAGAGAAAAATAGACCATATGAAACATCAAACAAATAATAATATGATGACAGAGTTCACTGCTCTCGAGCTATGTCTGCGAGTCCATCTTTCAATGTTGGCCCTTTATATTATATGCTCAAAATGTAGATTACAAAACATACAATGCTCAAATCAAAAAAATAATGTTGTCATTATGTCCAAAACACACAAAAAAGCCTTATGTGGGCTCTTCATGGGCTAAAAAAGGCTGAAAATTGACAAAGTTAGGCCTCTTTCTCCATTTCTCTACCATCTGTCCTACAAATTCACCAAACTAGCAAATGAGATAATGAATTTCTCCTTTGGTGTATCAACTAGGTTACAATTTCACATGGGCTTGGTGGAACTTGAGCTAAAAATTGAGCAAATTTTTGAACCATTAGCTGGGCATTATGGCCCTAACTTCCATCTTTGGTTTCAATCACTTGGAGGTTGATATGGCCAGGGGAAGAGGCCACACTCTCGCTAGCTCCATCACTCCTAGTTTCATTGGCTATTAATATGTCGTGGGCACAAGCAAGGTGTCATGCGCCTCACCCCTACATTTCAATAGAATGCGGTTATATGAATTCCATTGGAACCAGGGGCTAGGTCATATGTGGTATAGTGTGAATAGGGTTGAGCTGGTTGAATGAGCCTGCTAGCCTGCCCCCCCACATTTCGCCAATGGTTATCCTTGAATATTAACTATCACCCATTATAAAACAAGAACCAATGTGCCATGTTGGTAGAGCGATGTGTTGTATTATCGAAGGTCACGGGGTCGAGCCCCGCTAGGTCGGTCGAACCTTAAACAAACTTTGCATTGAACCCAAAGGCCATGTGGTGCCATGTGGTGCCTCCTAGTTGGTCCACCTAAAAGCCAAACAACCAATAAAATTCTGCCAGCCAGGGTTGTACGACCTGCCATGTGTTAGCACGAGATTGACCCATTTGACCACTATACCTACCCAGTCTGCCTACTAACGTTAGCACCATGTCACTTGTACATCTTGCCTAGTGAGCAACCCAGTCAATCCTGCATGTTGACTTTCTAACTATTTTCCAAAAGCTTAAAAAAACGATAACTTTAAGATACAGTGGCAGATTGAGGCAATTCAAGCGTTGTTGGAATAAAAAAAATGATATATTCGATTTATCACAGGTTTTGAGAAATTGTGAGAACTTTGATTTGTAAGAATAATTTTGATCCCCTGGATCATTCCTCCCCACTACAATATTTTGGACAACCAAAAGTATGTTTTTTTTACTCATAAAGTAGGTGAGGGTACTAATCCTTAAATTTCTCATTCTTAATCCACCTTGCTTAACTTGGATTGGTACCTTTGAGCCCCACTCGAATGATACTCCACATTACCTCTGTAAGAAGTCCTTCTTCTCTTGTCAAGAATTGTGTTTTCCTGCAAATCATCTAAATATTCAGTAGAAAAATCTTCAATAGATGGAATTTGAACATTCTCTTCATGATCATCAATCATTGGAGACTCATACAATCTCAGTTTTCCACATTCACAACAGAAAAATTTGCATATTAGATGGCAAATATATCTCTACAAACCAAAAACAAACTCTACAATTTATAACGCTTAGACAACGTCATTACTATGAGCGTTTGTGAATGGAGTGATGTCATGGGTCACGAGGCATTGAAAAACAACCAATGACTCGGAAGACGAAATTGTTCACTTCATCTGGACTCATGTAGTACAGATTAGAAAAAAGGGTCAATTTCTCCATATCCACATCTGGTGTTTTAATGGATATCTCGACAAAATTATTCAAATAGCGTGGACCATGTAGATCAATATAGATGAGATCATTATCTTTAATATGTTAATGGAAATTCTTATAATTAGTCAAATAGCGCGGACCATGTAGATCAATATAAATGAGATCATTACCTTTAATATGTCAATGAAAATTCTTATAATTATAATCGAGTCAATGTGCCGACTTCTATGGATTCGTTTTTTGTTTTCGGATTTGAACGTTGAATCTAGTTTTCACAGCTTTTATATTACTCTAATCGCCAATTAAATTGTTTCTTGAACATTCTAATTACCAATTAAACTGTCTTTCGAATTACCAATTAAACCGTCTTTCGAAAGAGATTCCCTACTAAATATTAAATCTTATTATACATGTATGTAATGAATTGATTTTAAAAGCTAGAAAATATTATCAGTCCCTGTTAGTTTACTTTATAAATGATTTCTTCTGATTCGTTTTCTAAGTATATAATCCATTTTTTGGAAAAAATTATAATCAATGTGGTTCTCTGGCTATCAGTTTAACTTATATCCAGATTTATTTATGAATGGTTTTTTTTATCCATTTATTTGTGAAATATTAAAATAATATTATTATAATTATATATTATATATGTGTTACATTTATATTCTTTTAAATATAATTAAATATATATTTTTTGAATTGTCATTTATTTGTTTATATGTATGGTTTTACTAAAAACAAAAGTCATTTAAGAATAATTTTACATAATAATCAAATTAATGATATAATTTGACATAATTTTAGGATGCATTTTGCTTAAATTTTTTTTTAGGATGCATCAAAATAAAATATTTAAGATTGGGATGCGATATTGATATGGTTCTAGTTCTTTGGACTTAAACACAATCATTCGTGCTAATATGGCAATTGAGTTAGCTTATGGCAAATCTCTTCCAGATGATCTATCACTAATACATTCTTCCTCGCACATGGAGCATTTGCATGGTCATGTTTTACCAGATCCATCTGTTGTGCATGCAAATGATAGTGGTCCGACAAAAAAGGTGGTCTGTGGAAAGAAAAAGGGCAGGAAGAATGCTAACGTGGTGAAGTTGATTTCTAAGACAAAATTGGGATAGGGTGGTTAACCTCAAGAAACATGCTCTAGTGGGTCACTGGGCCTTTGGAGACATGTTAGAGAGGCGTATATATGAGTGGATTAAGGCAGAATGGACACCTATCCTTCACTATACCCCCAACATTAGTATTCTCTTAAAGAAATGGTTCAATTTCCATTTTCTTCACCAAGACGATGCAAACCATATTCTAAAAACCCCTTGGGTTAGCGGTCATAGTTTCTTTTAGTTGCACTGGTGGTATCTTGAGTTAAGCCCATTGTTAAAGACCCCCATAATCGTTATAGTTTGGTGAAATTACTCAGCCTGCCTCTGGAGTTCTGGTCTAGGAGAGTTTTTGCAGAGATTAATAATTCAAGTCGTTGACAAGTGACTGGCGTGGCTACATGTATTCGTTTTGTTTCTGAATTTTCCAGTTTTTAATATGGGGATTGTTAGCAGAAAAAAGTTGATCTTTCAACTTGGTCCACCTCAGTTGACCTTGGTCCCATTCAGTCTCTTAGGTTTCCTCAATCTATGGGGATTGTTAGCAGACAAAAGTTTATCTTTCAACTTGGTCCACCTCACCTGGCCTTTGTCCCATTTGGTCTCTTAGGTTTCCTCAATCTACCCTTATCTCGGCTACTCCTTCTATCTTTGATTTATGTAGTTCCCTGAGTCGTCTCATCTAGGATTCACCTCACCCTTCACAAGCCCCCCAAATATGGGGTGTCTAACTTCCTACCCTTCCATATGATGAGGAGACAGATCCAATCTCTGCTTCTCTTCTAGTGGATGTTTAATGTAGTCCTTCCTTAGTGGATCTGAAGAGTATTTCATCCCATCATTTATCATCAAGTTCTTCCTCCCTTCACAATTCTATTGTTAGTGATATTGATTTCTTGTTCAAAGTCTCTTCCATGGAGTTGGCTCCTCTTACCATTCATCAAGCCATCAATCGTGCTACCTCTTAGGCTCCTTCCATCAGCCCCATATCGACCATGAATATTACTGTTCACAAAAGGGGAGGAAGAGGTACTTATCATTTTCAAGGTAAATCAGCTTCTAAGTGCTTATCCTTTGGTATGGAGTATAATGTTAGATATGTCCCTATCATCTCCTCTGAAGAAGCTTGGGCCCTTAGAGCAAATGGAGTATTCTCTCTTCAAATCTTAGGGGCTTGGGGTTTCCTTGAAAAAACTCTCCCTATGTCATCTCATTGTATCCAAGAATCCATATATAGTTTTCATTCAAGAGACAATTTCCTTTGTACATAAAGTTAAACCATATTTTTTTTCTATCTGTCCCAATTGGAATCTTGTGGAAATCGACTCTATTGGCTTATTTGGGGGTTTGGCGGCATGATCGGACCCTCGTTGGTTGAATTTAAAAGTATTTAATTCTTTCGTAGGCATATTATTAACTTCCTTTTTCATGGACTTGTCAGGTCGTCTCCATTTTGTAAATGTTTATGCTCCATAACCTAATCATATGGCCTTTTGGAATCATATGGAATTGTCAAAATTAGATCAGTTATATTACTAGGATATTTCAATGTGACCTTATCGAGTGGCAAAGTATGGGGACATGGCTCTTGTTCTCATCCTTAGGGAAGTTACCTGTAAGACATTCTTTCTAAAACCCATCTTGTGGATGCATGTCCTACACCTATAGTTCTCACTTGGAACAATGGGCATTCAAGTACTACATATATTGGTAAGAGTCTTGAAAGGTTTATGCTTCATGAGAATTTTTTGGAGATGGTGGGGTATGTTAGGTCATGGGTTGTAGAGACAAAAATATCTGATCATTTGTTGACCATCCTTCAGTGGAGAGGGGAGATGACCTTGCATGGTATCAATTTCAAGTTCAATATAACATGGCTTTGGGATGAGGATTTGAACAAATTTGTTTGTGACTCTTGGCAAGCCACAACTTGTTGGGAGGCGTCTTCGATGATGAACCTGATTTCTATGAATTTAAAGGAACCTAAAGCATAACATTTTTGCACAGGGAAGATGTAGGAAGCAATTCATGAGGGCGGATTTGGACGAAATTGATATGAGATGACAATTTTGGGGAAGCTCATGGACCCATCTACCCCTTCCCCATCGCAAATGGCGCATTTTCAAGAATTAGAAAGTGAAAAAAGGAATATCTAAAATATTATGGAGGTCACTGCATGTCTCAAGAGTAGAGCCATTTAAATAAAGGAGGGTGTCAAAAACACTTGTTTATTTCAACACTATGCATCACAAAGGAAGAACAGTAATTCCATTTTGGAAATGGAATTGGCATCGGGAGGGAAAGTTTATAACACCTTAGACATCCAAAAGGAAGCAATTATTTTCTTCGAATATTTTTTTCGACCTGTACAAATGTGGATATTTCGTATCAACTTTGGGGTGTGGGGGCTTACCCCTGTATGTTCTCGTCAGATCAAATTTATGACTTGGGAATGTTGGTGACTTTGAATGAGATATACAATAATCTTAAATCATTTGCGAAGGACGAGATTCTTGGTCTGGCTGGTTGGACGATAGAGTTCTTTATCCATTTTTTTGATGTCGTTCGCGAGGTTCTCATGCATATGATTAGGGACTCACAACTTACAGGTCAGGTTTTAGTGTCAATAAACTCTACCTTAATCTCCCTCATCCTAAAGTCATCACATCCAACATATTTCATATATTTCAGGTTGATTTCCCTTTGCAACATTCTATATAAAATGATCCCAAATATAGTTTCTTTTAGAATTAAGAATACTTTCTCTATACATATGTTGCAGGAGAAGTTTAATTTTCTTTCAATGAGACATATTAAGGATGTGGGTGTTAGTGCACGAGAAAGGATACATATGATTCACACAAGAAAGAGGGAGGCTTTGGTCACGAAATTGGATCTACACAAGGTATACGACTGTGTATATTACTCCTTCATAAGTTTGATTCTGACAAAAATTAGCCTTTCGGTGCATAATGTTGCTTGGATCATGGCCTGTGTGACATTAGTTAATATTGTGGCATTAATTAATGGATCACCATCGATTTTTTTTCAGCCTAGTAGAGGCCTTCGACAAGGTTGCTCCCTATCTCCATATTTATTCATCCTGGTTATGGATGAGCTGAGAAAGAAGATAGGTGAGGCATGCATTCTGAGATATTTCAGTTGCATTTAGGTATCTCATAATGTAACTATCTCTCACCCTTTGTTTTACGATGTTCTCACCTTTGGTAAAGCTTCATTGACATAATGGAACTATTTTGATTCTATTATCTCCAGTTGCTGCTTTTGGCCTCTATCCAAATGGTCACAAATCTCTTTTCCACTTTTGTTTGGGTGATGAGAAGGTGATCTCCAATATTTCCCCACCTTTTGGGTTTCAGATTAAATCCAAATAATTACAGGGTTGTCGACTAGTTCTAGTTGCTTGAGAAATTCCACAAACAATTATCTTCACTCTTATCTAATATGTTCTCCAACAGATTTTGATTTGTTGAATGCATTTATATGAGATTCCCATGTGGATCATTCAATTTATCAAAGCTATCATGGCTCATTTTCTCTAGTTTGGGGCGAGGGGTTGAAATTTTTTTTTGTCTTGTTTGACTTGATTTCATCACAATTGATAAGCAATGTGGTGGTTGGCGTCTATTGGATCTAAATCTATTTGGATGGGATTTTTTAAATAAAAGCCTTTGGAGAGAAATTTTTGAGAAGGGGATTCGGCAAGCTATCATTTCTGATAAATATCTAAGACATATGCCCATTGAGGAATGGTATAAGAAGGGTGAGGATGGAGCCAAAATGGGGTTGCAAAATTGGTATGGCCTAATTAAGTTCATAGGTTTTTACTTGATAATCTATTTTGGTCATTTGGAAAAGGAGATAAGATTTTGATTGGGTTAGATCACATTTAGGGACGGAACATGTTCACCTTCTTCCTACTAGATCTAATATTAAAAACTTGAAGGTTTCTTGAAAAATTTTGCAAGTTATTTTATGTCTTATCTAATAATAAATTCATTATAAGTATTTTTATTCTTTATGAAAGTATTTTTTTGTTGTATTTGCCTTCTTCAATTTATGCCTTACGACGTTTCCTTTACAACATCTGGTGCAAATGCTAGTTTAATTAATTTGCCATTTCTTCACAATTTGATAAGATTTATTGCGTTATTTGATTGCGGGCCTTATTACGCTTAGATAAAATGCCATTGTGCTTTATATTAAAATGAATTAATTATTTATGATATTGAGACGCTACTGTTTTTTGTGTAATATAGTTGCTTTTGTCCATATACATTTGGAGCTCGTCTTCCAATATTCCCGTTGATTATTGTGAAATCGACTACTGGATTTCTTAATGGTTTCTTATATCGTCTTCCTAGGTAGGTTAGAAGGAGACGGTATTATTTATTATCTATAAAATAGGTGGTGCAGTCAAAGAAGTTAAGGAGCACTTCCTGATATACACCACTCTCAAATATAAAACGACGTACCATCCTTAATTAATTCTAATACCCCCATTGATTCTAGAATTATTGTCACATCGACTGCATAGTATCTTAATGAATTAATAATATAGTCATTGATTCTACGTGGCTTGGTTTTCAACCATCGGTACTGGTTTTATTATCCATTAATGTGACCTTTCAAACTTGTCCGTAAGGTAGCAACTTACATTTATAGGTTTTATGGCTATGGTCATAGTTACCAAATTCGAATTTGAATTAGGATTTGGATTTGAATTGGATTCTATACGATAAAAATTTAAATAAATAATTTTTAATTCAAAAAAATAGACAATAACTCTTATAACAACAATAATTTCTGGTTTAAAAAAATTAAATTTATTTTGAATTTTAAATAACTTCCAATAAACTAAATAACATAACAATCTTACAAATACAATTAAAAAAACCACACCCACCATTTCTGGTCAAAACTACTATCCTTTGTAATCTTAAATCTAAAATGCTTTTCTAATTTAAAAACTTATTTATTTAAAATTTTTCCTAATTAATTAATTAATTAATAAATATATATATATATATATAAATAATATCTAAAATCCCAAAAAATCAATCTCGTTATGGAATTAAGACTTTGTTACAAATTAAAAAACTGTTACAATTCAACACACTGCCACATATTCTTCTTCACAATTTATCTCCACTTTTTATACCCTTAGAAGCAAAAATAAAAATAAATTTGGAAAATTATACACTTTCCAATTCCATTATAACTTTTCATTTTTTCCCCTCATATACCCCTTTCCACCACTATACCTTTCCACCACTATAGTAAATTACCATCCGATCTTAATGCCATTAACATCCTCTCTTAGTGAACGAACACCCGTAGACTTTGAAACATCTCATTGATGAATTAACTACTTATCCGAAAAACCTAATCGAATTTCATCAAATAATACAGTATTCGTATCGAACTGGCGAATTCTCTTTTTTTTTTTTTCCGGATTCAGCCAAATTTGGTAACTATGGCTATAGTAGATACCACGTGTTTAATTTCTATCGAGCATATATAAGATAGTCAAATTTGATGTACAAAGAACAAATATAATTATTTAAATTAATATTTTGGAAATTTAATTTAATTTAATTATTTAAATTAATATTTTAAAAATTTAATACATAAATTTATTACTTTGGAAATTCTATACATAAAATTAAAATAAAAAAAATTGAATAAATCTTAATATATGGAAAAGGTCAACGGATTTCAGAAGTAAAAAAACAAAGTTAACAATAAACTAAATTCAACTTAAACTGAACTACATTGCAAAGTATGTAATTATGTATAGTAAAATTAAGTATTACTTTGCTCATGTAATTATGTATAGTAAAATTAAGTATTATTTTGCTCATATAATTGCCTGTTTATGTTTCAACTAAAGTAGTCCGTTTTCTATACGGAACAAAGTAATACTTGATTTTAGATACGTTGGATGGGTCTTCTGATCAACTTTCTTCTTTCTTTCCTGATGTTTGGATGTCAAAATTTTTAATATTTAAGTAGTATTTTAATTTGTTTTTAATTTTATAAATATTGTTTGGAATCACAAGAAGTTTTTAATTAATTTTATGTGGATGTATTCAATAAGGGTTACGTAGTAGTTAGAATCTAAAGTTTAGTTTAAATATAATTTAATGAAGCAAAAAATAAGAAAGATAAAATAAAACAACTAATAAATTATTGAATTGTTAAATGTCATCACCAGAGATTAAGAAATATGATTGACTAATATTATTTATATTAAGATACATATATCTATTTGCATGCGTTTTACTTTTATTAATATATAATTGTCTATAATCAAATTTGTTAAAATATATTTTTAATATAATAATAAGTCATCTTAAATTGATATTCCTAAAAAAATTATAATTCATGAAAATAGAAATAATAGAAAATAAAGAAAAAAATCAAAAAGTTAAATAAAAGGAAATAAAACTAAAAACAAAAAGTTATTGACTAATAGAAATGGAAGTTACTAAACAACCCATAATAAAACCTCAATCAATCATTTTACAAATAAATAAATTTAAATAATAACAAATAATAACAAAAAATGAATTCCTAATATTAAGCTATAGATAAACATCATAAATTTTTGGTCAAAAACAAACTAATAACTAATCAAAAGAAAAAAGTTATACTATGCCAATTTGTTTTGAATTTTATAAAAATTTGTTGAAAATCATAAAAAGTTTTTAATTTTGTTTGAATTTTATAAAAATTTCTGGAAAATTACAAAAAGTTTTTAATTTTGTTTTGAATTTTATTAAAATTTCTTGAATTACACAAAAATTTCTAATTTTTATGTTTAGAGATTTTTTAAGAAACTAAATTTATATATATATATAAAAAAAAAAATTAAACATCAAAATTTTACCACAAACTCAAACCAAAAACAAACTCTATAATTTATAACGTTTAGACAACGTCATTACTATCAGCGTTTGTGAATGGAGTGATGTCATGGGTGACGAAGAGGCATTGAAAAACAATCAATGAGTCGGAAGACGAAATTGTTCACTTCATCTGGAGTCATGTAGTACAGATTAAAAAAAGGGGGTCAATTTCTCCATATCCACGTTTGTGGAAAAATATTTTTATTAATTTGCCGGCTATATGATTTAATTGATATATTGAGTGCTCGTGGTAACATCGAATGCAGAAGAAGAGCGAGTCCGTCTAGAAGGTGTCCCAGGTTCGCACTTTCAAGGAGAGCCTTCAGATATGTCCAAGGTATGCTAGCGCTTCTGGTTGTTTCATCCATTTTTTCCTTTTGTGCATTAAATCTCAACTATACACACAATTGTGCAGAAAATCGTGGTGAAGGTGGACCTAAATTGCACAAAATGCAAACGAAGAGCCATGGAGACGACTGCACGGGTTGAAGGCAAAGTCTCATTTTATTTATTATTTGCTGGACACAGGGAAACGGGTCTTAAAATCTGAAATAATTTGTATTATTTTTTACAATATCATGTCCTAAACTTTACTTGGTCTATGTATCCATCGCAGGGGTTGATTCTATAGCAGCTGACGATAAAAATAGCCAGATCACTGTAATTGGGGATCCAGATCCTGTTATTCTTGTCCATTGCCTAAGAGCGTTTGGATCCGCTGACTTGGTGACCGTGGGGCCCGCAAAAGAGCCGAAGAAGAAGCCCGATGAGAAAAAGGAGCCCCCAACTTATGTCGTTCTTCAACCAAGGCCGTGTGATTACTGGAGCGACGAGAACCCCAACTCCTGCTGCATCACCTGAATTTCTTGTTAAATAGTTTTCTTTTAAATCAATATTTCTCTTCTCTGAATTAGTACTCGTAGGATCTGCGCGTCGACGCCCCCTGCCCTTCTATGGATATTTATCACCAAGGTTTGGTCCAAAGGCACACGGTTTAAATAATGCTCTCATATTAGGGTTTGCCATTTAAGTTCAGAGAAAGAGCCTTGGATGGCAAAAGGCTAAGGCACAAATTTGTGGTCTCCTTGAACTACAGAGGACATTGATTTCAGTCTGTCTGATCTAGTCTCTGTGGGAAGGCATTTAGCTGCAGTTTATGCATGTAGACTTGTTCAATAATTTTCATGGTTGCTTTGAAATTAAAAAAATCGAAACGGTATATAAAATTTCATGTAAAGTGAGGATGACGAATCTCTTATTCACCATTAAAGCCATCTGGAGAAAACTGACATCTGGTGTTTTAATGGATATCTCGACAAAATTATTCAAATAGCGCGGACAATGTAGATCAATATAGATGAGATCATTATCTTTAATATGTTAATGGAAATTCTTATAATTATTCAAATAGCGCGGACCATGTAGATCAATATAAATGAGATCATTACCTTTAATATTTTAATGGAAATTCTTATAGTTATAATCGAGTACCGACATCTGGTGTTTTAATGGATATCTCGACAAAATTATTCAAATAGCGCGGACCATGTAGATCAATATGGATGTGATCATTATCTTTAATATCTTAATGGAAATTCTTATAATTATTCAAATAGCGCGGACCATGTAGATCAATATAAATGAGATCATTACCTTTAATATGTCAATGGAAATTCTAATAATTATAATCGAGTCAATGTGCCGACTTCCATGGATTCGTTTTTTGTTTTCGGATTTGAACGTTGAATCTAGTTTTCACAGCTTTTATATTACTCTAATCACCAATTAAATTGTTTCTTGAACATTCTAATTACCAATTAAACTGTCTTTCGAATAACCAATTAAACGGTCTTTCGAAAGAGATTCCCTACTAAATATTAAATCTTATTATACATGTATGTAATGAACTGATTTTAAAAGCTAAAAAATATTATCAGTCCCTGTTAGTTTATTTAGTTTATAAATGATTTCTTCTGATTCGTTTTCTAAGTATATAATCCATTTTTTGGGAAAAAATTATAATCAATGTGGTTCTCTGGCTATCATTTTAACTTATTTACAGATTTATTCATGAATAGTTTTTTAATCCATTTATTTGTGAAATATTAAAATAATATTATTATAATTATAATTACAATTATATATTATATATGTGTTACATTTATATTCTTTTAAATATAATTAAATATATATTTTTTGAATTGTTATTTATTTGTTTATATGTATGGTTTTACTAAAAACAAAAGTCATTTAAGAATAATTTTACATAATAATCAAATTAATGATATAATTTTACATAATTTTAGGATGCATTTTGCTCAAATTTTTTTTAGGATGCATCAAAATAAAATATTTAAGATTGGGATAAGATATTGATATGGTTCTAGTTCTTCGGACTTAAACACACTCATTCGTGCTAATATGGCAATTGAGTTGGCTTATGGCAAATCTTTTCCGGATGATCTGTCACTGATACATTCTTCCTCGCACATGGAGCATTTGCATGGTGATGTTTTACCAGATCCATCTATTGTGCATGCAAATGATAGTGGTCGGACAAAAAAGGTGGTCTGTGGAAAGAAAAAGGGCAGGAACAATGCTATCGTGTTGAAGTTGATTTCTAAGACAAAACTGGGATAGGGTGGTTAACCTCAAGAAACATGCTCTAGTGGGTCGCTGGGCCTTTGGAGACATGTCAGAGAGGCACATATATGAGTGGATTAAGGCAGAATGGACACCTATCCTTCACTATACCCCCAAGATTAGTATTCTCTTAAAGAAATGGTTCAATTTCCATTTTCTTCAACAGGATGATGCAAACCATATTCTGAAAACCCCTTGGGTTAGCGGTCATAGTTTCTTTTAGTTGCACTGGTGGTATCTTGAGCTAAGCCTATTGTTAAAGACCCCCATAATCATTATAGTTGGGTGAAATTACTCGACCTGCCTCTGGAGTTCTGGTCTAGGAGAGTTTTTGCAGAGATTAACAATTCAAGTCGTTGACAAGTGAGTGGCGTGGCTACTTGTATTCATTTTGTTTCTAAATTTTCCAGTTTTTAATATGGGGATTGTTAGCAGACAAAAGTTGATCTTTCAACTTGGTCCACCTCACCTGACCTTGGTCCCATTCGGTCTCTTAGGTTTACTCAATCTATGGGGATTGTTAGCAGACAAAAGTTGATCTTTCAACTTGGTCCACCTCACCTGACCTTGGTCCCATTCGGTCTCTTAGGTTTCCTCAATCTACCCTTACCTCGGATACTCCTTCTATCTCTGATTTATGTAGTTCCCTGAGTCGTCTCATCTAGGATTCACCTCACCCTTCACAAGCCACCCAAATATGGGGTGTCTAACTTCATACCCTTCCACCTGACGAGGAGAAAGATCCAATCTCTACTTCTCTTCTAGTGGATGTTTAATGTAGTCCTTCCTTAGTGGATCCGAAGGGTATTTCATCCCATCATTTAGCATCAGCTTCTTCCTCCCTTCACAATTCTACTGTTAGTGATATTGATTTCTTGTTCAAAGTCTCTTC
This sequence comes from Pinus tabuliformis, assembly GCA_031772625.1. NCBI lineage: Eukaryota > Viridiplantae > Streptophyta > Pinopsida > Pinales > Pinaceae > Pinus > Pinus tabuliformis. The sequence goes on along the minus strand of CM062819.1, from coordinate 567,221,066 downwards.
CATGGAGTTGGCTCCTCTTACCATTCATAAGGCCATCAACCATGCTACCTCTTAGGCTCCTTCCATCAGCCCCATATCGACCATGAATATTACTGTTCACAAAAGGGGAGGAAGAGGTACTTATCATTTTCAAGGTAAATCAGCTTCTAAGTGCTTACCCTTTGGTATGGAGTATAATGTCAGATATGTCCCTATCAACTCCTCTAAAGAAGCTTGGGCCCTTAGAGCAAACGGAGTATTCTCTCTTCAAATCATAGGGGGCTTGGGGTTTCCTCGAAAAAACTCTCCCTATGTCATCTCATTGTATCCAAGAATCCATATATAGTTTTCATTCAAGAGACTATTTCCTCTGTACATAAAGTTAAACCATATTTTTTGTCTATCTATCCCAATTGGAATCTTGTGGAAATCGAATCTATTGGCTTATTTGGGGATTTGGCGGCATGATCAGACCCTCGTTGGTTGAATTTAAAAGTATTTAATTCTTTCATAGGAATATTGTTAACTTCCTTTTTCATGGACTTGTCAGGTCGTCTCCATTTTGTAAATGTTTATGCTCCATACCCTGATGGTATGGCCTTTTGGAATCATACGGAATTGTCAAAATTAGATCGGTTATATTATCAGTATATTTCAATGTGACCTTATTGAGCAGAAAAGTATGGGGACATCACTCTTGTTATGATCCTTAGGGAAGTTACCTGTAAGACATTCTTTCTAAAAACCATCTTGTGGATGCATGTCCTACACCTATAGTTCTCAGTTGGAACAATGGGCATTCAGGTACTACATATATTGGTAAGAGTCTTGAAAGGTTTATGCTTCATGAGAATGTTTTGGAGATGGTGGGGTATGTTAGGTGATGGGTTGTAGAGACAGAAATATCTGATCATTTGTCGACCATCCTACAGTGGAGAGGGGAGATGACCTTGCATAGTATCAATTTCAAGTTAAATATAACATGGCTTTGGGATGAGGATTTGAACAAATTGGTTTGTGACTCTTGGCAGGGCACAACTTGTTGGGAGGCATCTTCGATGATGGACCTAATTTATATGAATTTAAGGGAACCTAAAGCATAACATTTTTGCACGGGGAAGATGTAGGACGCAATTCATGAGGGCGGATTTGGACGAAATTGATAATGAGATGACAATTTTGGGGAAGCTCATGGACCCATCTACCCCTTCCCCATCGCAAATGGCTCATTTTCAAGAATTAGAAAGTGGAAAAAGGAATATCTAAAATATTATGGAGGTCACTTGGTGTCTCAAGAGTAGAGCCATTTAAATAAAGGAGGGTGACAAAAACACTTGTTTATTTCAACACTATGCATCACAAAGGAAGAACAGTAATTCCATTTTGGAAATGGAATTGGCATCAGGAGGGAAAGCTTATAACACGTTAGACATCCAAAAGGAAGCGGTTATTTTCTTTGAATATTTTTTTCGACCTGTACAAATGTGGATATTTCGGATCAACTTTGGGGTGTGGGGGCTTACCCCTGTATGTTCTCGTCAGATCAAAATTATGACTTGGGAATGTTGGTGACTTTGGATGAGATATACAATAATCTTAAATCATTTGCGAAGGACAAGATTCTTGGTCTAGCTGGTTGGACGATAGAGTTCTTTATCCATTTTTTTGATGTCATTCACGAGGTTATCTTGCATATGATTGGGGACTCACAACTTACAGGTCAGGTTTTAGTGTCAATAAACTCTACCTTAATCTCCCTCATCCTAAAGTCATCACATTCGACATATTTCATATATTTCAAGTTGATTTCCCTTTGCAACATTATATATAAAATGATCCAAAAGATAGTTTCTTTTAGAATTAAGAATACTTTCTCTATACATATGTTGCAGGAGAAGTTGAATTTTCTTTCAATGAGACATATCAAGGATGTGGGTGCTAGTGCACAAGAAAGGATACATATGATTCACACAAGAAAGAGGGATACTTTGGTCATGAAATTGGATCTACACAAGGTATACCACTGCGTATATTAGTCCTTCATAAGTTTGATTCTGACAAAAATTAGCCTTTTGATGCATAATGCTTCTTGGATCATGACCTGTGTGACATCAGTTAACATTGTGGCATTAATTAATGGAGCACCATCGATTTTTTTTTTCAGCCTAGTAGAGGCCTTCGACAAGGTTGCTCCCTATCTCCATATTTACTCATCCTGGCTATGGATGAGCTGAGAAAGAAGATAGGTGAGGCATGCATTCTGAGATATTTCAGTGGCATTCAGGTATCTCATAATGTAACTATCTCTCACTCTTTGTTTTACGATGTTCTCACCTTTGGTAAAGCTTCATTGACATAATGGAACTATTTTGATTCTATTATCTCCAAATATGTTGCTGCTTTTGGCCTCTATCCAAATGGCCACAAATCTCTTTTCCACTTTTGTTTGGGTGATGAGAAGGTGATCTCCAATATTTCCCCACCTTTCAGCATTGCGGTTTCGGAAATTGAAGTTACAATATCTTATTTGGGTTTTAGATTAAAACCAAATAATTACAAGGTTGTCGACTAGTTCTAGTTGCTTGAGAAATTCCACAAACATTTATCTTCACTCTTATCTAATATGTTCTCCAACAGATTTCGATTTATTGGATGCATTTATATGAGATTCCCATGTGGATCATTCGATTCATCAAAGCTATCATGGCTCATTTTCTCTATTTGGGGGCAAGGGGTAGAAAAAAAAATTCATCTTGTTCGACTTGATTTCATCACAATTGATAAGAAATGTGGTGGTTGGCGTCTATTGGATCTAATTCTATTTGGATGGGATTTTTTAAATAAAATCCTTTGGAGAGAAATTTTTGAGAAGGGTATTCGGCAAGCTATCATTTCTGATAAATATCTAAGACATATGCCCATTGAGGAATGGTATAAGAAGGGTGAGGATGGAGCCAAAATGGGATTGTAGAATTGGTATGGCCCGGTTAAGGTTCATAGGTTTTTACTTGATAATCTATTTTTGTCATTTCAAAAAGGAGACAAGATTTTGATTGGGATAGATCACATTTAAGGGACGGAACATGTTCACCTTCTTCCTACTAGATCTAATAGTAAAAACTTGAAGGTTTCTTGAAAAATTTTGCAAGTTATTTTATGTCTTATCGACAATTGGTACATTTGAAAAAGCACATAAACTGATTGATTTCAATTAAAATTTGCAAATATAACTAGATAAAAATAGACCATATGAAACATCAAACAAATAATAATTTGATGACAGAGTTCACTGCTCCCGAGCTACATCTGCGAGTCCATCTTTCAATGTTGGCCCTTTATATTATATGTTCAAAATGTAAATTACAAATCATACAATGCTCAAATCAAAAAAATAATGTTGCCATTATGTCCAAAACACACAAAAAAGCCTTGTTTGGGCTCTTCATGGGCTAAAAAAGGCTGAAAATTGACAAAGCTAGGCCTCTTTCTCCATTTCTCTACCATCTGTCTTACAAATTCACCAAACTAGCAAATGAGATAATGAATTTCTCCTTTGGTGTATCAGCTAGGTGACAATTTCACATGAGCGTGGTGGAAATTCAGCTAAAAATTAAGCAAATTTTTGAACCATTAATTGGGAATTCTGGCCCTAACTTCCATCTTTGGTTTCAATCACTTGGAGGTTCATATGGCCAGGGGAAGAGACCACACTCTCGCTGGCTCCATCACTCCTAGTTTCATTGGCTATTAATATGCCATGGGCACAAGCAGGGTGTCATGCGCCTCACCCTTGCATTTCAATAGAAGGGGGTTATATGAATTCCATTGGAACTGGGGGCTAGGTCATATGTGGTATAATGTGACTAGGGTTGAGCTGGTTGAATGAGCCCGCTAGCCTGCCCCCCCACAATCCGCCAATAGTTATCCTTGAATATTAACTATCACCCATTATAAAACAAGAACCAATGTGCCATGTTGGTAGAGCGATGTGTTGTATTATCGAAGGTCACGGGGTCGAGCCCTGCTAGGTCGATCGAACCTCAAACAAATTTTGCATTGAACCCAAGGGCCACGTGGCACCCTCCCATTAAGCCATGTGGCGCCTCTTAGTTGGTCCACGTAAAAGCCAAACAACCAATAAAATTTTGTCAGCCAGGGTTGTATGACCTGCCATGTGTTAGCACGAGATTCACCCATTTAACCACTGTACCTGCCCAGTCTACCTACTAAAGTCAGCACCCCATCACTTGTATGTTCTGCCTAGTGAGCAGCCCAGTCAATCCTACATGTTGACTTTTTAACTATTTTCCAAAAGCTTCAAAACACGATAACCTTCAGATACAATGGCAGATTGAGATAATTCAAGCGTTGTTGGAATTAAAAAAATGATATATTCGATTTATCATTGGTTTCAAGAAATTGTGAGAACTTTGATTTGTAACAATAATTTTGATCCCTTGGATCATTCCTCCCCACTACAATATTTTGGACAACCAAAAGTATGCTTTTTTACTCATAAATTAGGTGAGGGTACAAATCCCTAAATTTCCCATTCTTAATCCACCTTGCTTAACTTGGATTGGTACCTTTGAGCCCCACTCGAATGATACTCCACATACTCTACACAGAAAAGGCCAGAAAGCTTTTGTCTTTTCAGCCCTGTTTGATAATCGATGGTAAACCTTTGTTCAGGCCATGATAGGAGGTATTGAGACCAGTCTCTCTGATGGTCCAATACAGTATGATGTGTTCCCAGATTTCTCTGTAGCCCTTGATGATCCAAATATCTTAAACTGTCTAACCCTTGGAATCCAAACCAAAGGTTATGAAAATTTTCATGGAAAATCAAAAAATTTAACAGTATTTTATATTACCTGTGTCCGATTTTATAATACTACTATTCTTGCAGTCTTACATTCTCCTAACAAGGATTCTAGAAAAGTCACCCTTGTACAGTACGACTCTTCTTGTAATCCAGTGGCCCCTATATATATTTCTCGTAAAGATCTTTGTCCCCCAGATGATTGGGTTACCAACTGGGGAAAACCTACCAAAAGAACTGTTGTTGTTGCTCAGTCCATTATCACAGAACATGATGGGAAAGTAATCACAAGATTTCCCAGAGAAAGCACAATACAGCGTGGTGGATCCTCATCCACAGTAACCACAGTTCCATTAACAGTTAGCCAATTACATCCTGCCCAAGCCCAAGCTCCTCTGCAGTTTGTAATTGACCAAGCAGTGTATGATTCTATCAGAAGATTATTTTCATAGCCAGGCCCTTCTCAGCCATTCAGCTCAGTCTGTGACCATCCACACTGCTCTAAGACATTTTGCCAGTTTTCTTCAGAACCACCTACACTACATGGTGAGTCTTCAGATCGTCACAGAATCAATATGATCAGATTCGCTCCTCCTTCTGACTTTGCTGAAGAAAGCTACAAAAAAGTTGTTTTCTTTAACCCACAGGAAGAACTACTTGTACATACAGTTTCTGGTTCTTCTACTTATGGTTTAGGTTATGTTGATTTTTCTCCTATTCCTGCATATAGGAAGAATCCCATTGACAAAATTCCAAATCATGTGGAAATCCCTTCTGATTAAGAGATAATTGCCTTTTTAAATTTTTTTAAAGGAATCAGTCCATATGATCCAGAAGATCAATGGAAAAAGAAAATGTTCAATTGGGATATGTTCACACATGAAAAAGAACATTTGTACCTTGAAGAAGTAAGACTTCTTCCAAAAGATGATCGTCCTGCCTTCAACAGACAGAGTGTTGAGAAATGGAAAGAATGGATGAAGGCAAAAAACCAATGGATATAATTCTATGAATGGTATTACCCTTCTGCAAACATAATAGAACAGTCCTTGATTAAGCAATTCAGAAACCAGGCAAAACAAAAAGGAATCAAGGAGCCAGAAAAATTTGTGGAAGAGAAGATGAAAGAAAATCCAGTAGTAATTCCTCCACCTCTAAAGGCTCATGTTTTCCAACCAAAAATTCAGAGTATGATGAATAAGCCAAATATTCCCAGATCTCTGATTGCTGTCCAAATAGAAGGTGAGAAATTACTAAGAAAAATTTGTTCCCAACTCCATGTAAATATGATGCGGACTGGAACTCCAAATAAACACAAGTGGGAACTCCTTGATGGAAATATATTGGAAACAGATACAGAATTTCCCCCTTGGAAGAATTTTGTTCTAAGAACTCAAGATGGAAAATTGTATAAATTAATTCCATCTCATTCAGATGAATCAACTTTAGCAGCAAGAGATTCAGTCGCTGCTACCAACTGGACTAATCTAGCTTTGTCCAGTCTTGAAAAGTTTGTCAGATTTAAATTTGATAAAGTAGAAACTGCTAATTCAGAGATGAAACTTATGCTTGAAAGAATCTTGCAGAAACAAGATTATAACACAGTCTGTTTGAATAGTAGTGTAACTACTTTAGCAGAAAATGATAAGACTCTTGCACAGAGTCTTGATAAGCTATCTTTACAGACAGAAAAAAAGATCCATGAAGCTGCCTCTGCTCATGGAAAAGAAATTGTCAAAATCAACACTGCACTGGATATTGTTAAGAAACAAGTTTGGGAGGTATCTCAAGGAGTAGAATCTCTGAAAAAGAAGCCTCGGGTAGAAGCCTACAAATCTGCAACTTTATTTTCAGAACCCAAGACTTCTGTTCCTTACTCCATCACCCCTTCTGTGGAAAGTCTTATCAAAACTCCCAGTTCCATAAACTTTCCACCCCCTAATTCTACTCACCCCTATTCTTTGTTTGCCAATCCCAGTTTCTTCAGTCCTAGCCAAATAGTTTCAAAATCTAAAGAACCTGAAGAAACCATCAAAGATTCCTTTGAATTCATATTTGGTTCATCTTCTAGAGGTGAAGAAGAAAAGGAAGATTTTGGTACAAGTATCCATAAGATTGATGTTGAGCCAGAAATTGAAGACCTTGAGGCTTGTATCAATAATTTCTCTATATCAGACAAAGAGCAGTCTGGTAATGATGAAGACCAGGTAAATGCTACCTCTTCCAGATCCCGATGGGAAACTACCTGGAATCCTGCTCCTGATCACAGAGACCTTATGAAATCTGAATACCATAAGGACTGGTCTGCAAATGCTACCTACTCATGGAATATAGACAACTGCACTGAAGCCGAAATCATTTCTGTTATGCATTCCATGCTTGTTTGTTACAGGACTTATCTTGCAGATGATATAGGTCCTATTAATGCCACATGGAGAATTATTGGAGGTTTTGAGGGTACCTTAGATTCTTAGCTGAAAGCAGAGACCCTTAAAGACCCAGGACTTTTTCCTACATGGGAACAAGTTGTTTTTCTTAATGAAGACGGATCTACACACATAGATCCCGTTACCCATGTGCCTTTCAATAACATGATAGGAAAACTCCTCTATGGCATTACAGTCAATTTCATTGGTTTTCCTTAAATAACCAATGACATCACTACTATAACTTTGCTTGCCATGAAGTTGCATAATATGCAACATTTTGAAGAATATTTTAATGAATTCCTTCACAGGTTACATACTTTGATTCTAGATCTTATCCTTGAGCCAAAATGGAAGGAAATCTTTGTAGCATCACTTCTCCAGTGGGTCTCTTCTGCCATTGTGAATAAATTACCAGGGAAAGTTGGTGATTACAAATTCGGCATAATCAGGCAAGCTGTTAAGGCTATTATTGTTGAATTGTGCTCACAGATGAAGATTGCTAGAGCAGCTACTAATCCTAAGAAGCCGCATGGCTATCAGCAGCTCTGTAAGAAATGGCATCTTGGCAAGGCTGGCAATTCTGAGGGGCATAGAAGAAAGAAAAAGCATTTCAGAAAAAAGAATTCCCTGTTCTCCCAAGAAAAACCAAAGAGAAAACATACTAAAACAAAGCCATATAAGCATACGAAGATGTTTTCTAAAGACAAAGAAATTATTTGCTACAACTGTAACCAGAAAGGCCACACAGCTCCCAATTGTCCAGAAAAGAAGAAAGATAAATCAAAGAAGAAAATGCAGTATAGAAACAAAAAAGGAAAAATAAATTTCTTTGATTTACCCAGTAGCTGTGATGAACTTATATCTTCCGATTCAGAATCAGAATATGATTTGAATTTTGTTGACTCTGAAGATACTTCTGAAGATGAATTTTGCAGGGATCCTCATTGTACAGAATGTAGAGATTGTGATTGTAGTGACCCTGACGTCTGTAAATGCAATGCAGTCAGAATGATGAAATCTGACTATGATGAGACCAGTAGAAACATTTTTGCACAAATGATGAATGCTACTGATCCTCAAATAAAAAACATGTACAAATCTCTCTTAATGGAGCATTTGAAGCAAGTCCCCTCTGAATCAAAAAAGACTCCTAATAAAGGGTATGTGCCCCCGGCTACCCTATTCTCAGTCGAAGCTTTAACTCGGCAATTCAAAAATGAAGATTTTGGCGACAATTTGCCACAGACATTGCCTAGTGTTCATCAGGCAATTAAAGATCTGAGAAAGACAATAAAAGAAAACATGAGATTGTGCATAGAAAAACATAATGAATTACAAGTAAGATTGATGAATGCTCAGACAACATCTGCCTCAACATCTCAGGGACCTGAGCTATCTGGAAAAACAGGGAACTGGACTTATCACCTAAAACCTAAAGAAGAAGAAGAAGAGGAGAAAGACAGAACAGATTTTGGATGCAACACCCTAAATCGTGATGTTATGTATTGTGTCAAAATGAAAGTTAAGATCGGAGGACAATTTGAATATTGGAAGGTATTGTTGGATACTCGATCCAGGTTAAATATTGTCAGCAACACAGTGGTCAGCATGCATCTGCGAAGACCAACTGCTTGTCCCAGAGTTATCACTGCAAGTGGTGAGATTGCCACTAAACATGAAGCAGAAGTAGATGTTTTCCTGACTAATGAAGTAGGAGTACATCTAGTCTGTCCAGTAGTTCCAGGTATAGACTGTGCCATGTATCTCGAAACTCCTTTTTTCTATAATTTCAAAAAACATGGAGCTAAGCTTGATGAGAATAGCCAAAGGTACGGATATTTCTTCAGTATAGGAAATAAAGAAATCTTTTTTCCATTTATAAACTCCAATTTGCCTAATAGAATAAAGAGAACTGAAAGATTGGAGAATCTTTTAGCAAAAATGGAAGTGAAGAAAGAAATATTGAAGACAGAAGAACATTTGGACAATGGAAAATATGCCACAGAAATAGCAGATCTCACTGTTAGATTTAAAGAATGTTGTTCAGATGACTTTAATGCCTTTTGGCATATCAAGAAATAGGAGGTAGAACTACCTCTTAAAATGGATTTTAGCGGAAATCTAAGGAGATCTAAAGTTGTGGCAATGAATGAACATCAGATGAAGATGTGTAAAGAGGAGATCAAGGATCTCCTAAAGAAAGGACTCATCAGAAAGAGCAAGAGCCCAATAGCATGTTTTGCATTCTATGTCAATAAGCATGTAGAGATTGCCAGAGGTAAGCCAAGGTTGGTTGTTAACTACAAGCCTTTAAATAGTGTACTGGATTATGATGCTTACCCTCTGCCTAAGCCATCCTCCATACTTGCCCAAATATCAAAATCAAAAATATTTTCCAAATTTGATTTAAAATCTGGTTTTTGGCAAGTAGGAATTAAAGAAGAAGATAAATGGAAAACAACATTCTCTGTGCCTGAAGGACATTATGAATGGAACATCATGCCATTCGGTCTGATCAACGCTCCTTCAGCCTTCCAGAGAATAATGGATGAAAGTTTTGAAGGAATGGATGAATTCCTGAAAAAGTACATTGATGATTTATTAATTCATTCTGATAATATTGCTCACCACATTAAAAATTTGAAAATATTCTTGCGAAGGGTCAAAGAAATGGGTATAGTATTATCGGAATCCAAGATGAAATTATTCAGGCCAATGATAGACTTTTTGGGTTACAACATACAGTATGGATCTTATACTGTAATCCAAAGAAGTTTAAATTTTGTAGATCACTTCCCTGATGAAATCAAAGATAAAACTCAGTTGCAGAGATTTTTGGGAAGTCTGAATTATATCTCTAAGTTTCTGAAGCATTGTGCACAGGAAAGAAAGTTATTAAATAAAAGGCTTCAGAAAGATCCAATTCCATGGAATAATGACTGCACCCAAGCAGTCATAGCAATAAAAGAAAAATTCAAGAGCATACAACCACTCTCCCCTATCAGAAAAGAATGGGAGAAGATCATAATGACAGACGCCAGCCACGAAGGATGGGGAGCAGTTTTGTGCCAAAAGAACTCTAGCAGCAAAATGAGATTGAAGTATGCCAGTATGCATCTAGTCTTTGGGCTAAGAACCAATTAAATTGGTCCAGTCTGAAGAAGGAACTTAGAGCAGTTTGTTTGGGAATAGCAAAATTCAGAGATTTTTTTATTTACAAAAAATATATTGTCAGAACAGACTGCCAAGCACTAAAGTATGCCATTCACAAGTGCGACTTTGAAGACGCCGCCATGGTAAGATGGATTATGCAGCTCAGCCAGTATGATTTTGATGTTGAATTTGTAAAAGGAGATAAAAATAGCTTTGCTGACATGTTGAGCAGAGAATTTTTATCTGAACATTCAATATTACAATGCAATTATCTTAGGAGAAGAGAGGGCACTATTGAAATTGAAACCTCCTCAGGATGGATTTCATATGATCTGAGCAAAAGCCTTCTAGATCATGATGATAATTGGATTCCCATCAAAGAAATCAAGTACATAATATTTTTTTTTTTATTTTGAGGAAAAACCTGTGAACCGTTTTGAAACCAACGTTTTGGACTAGCTTAGTGAGTCCATCATCAGGGCAATGAGATTTGTTTTTGAGAAGAGAGAGCATGAGAATTATGGAGCTTATTAATAGTTATTTGAAAAGCATTGTTGTTGTCTTCATTAGTAGTCGGCATAGGTTTTGAATACCTATTGACAGATCCACATCAAGATCAAATGAATGATGAAGCTTTGGAAGCCCTTGATTACCTTAGACAAATTGGAAGCATTGCTTATAGGCTTGAGAGAGATAATGAAGATGATAGTAGAATCACCAGCTGTCACATAACATTCAGAAGATTCAACAATCATGTAAACAGAGAAAATTATGATCTAGAATGACAGCAGGAAGCTTTCTATACAGCAATGAATTTGCAAAATTTTTCAACTAACATGTTTTATTCCTTGCAGTTTTCATTTTTGTTTGAAGGGTTCCAATTGAGGACATGGAAGAAGACGATCCACTTCCTGAATGGTTTATGGAATGGTGGAAAAAGTTTGGGCTATCACCGCTTATCTTAAAACCATACTCATTCACAATGTTGAGGATTCCAAATTTCAGTCCTTCAAGCATGCTCGTGACCCAAGTATTATACAGAACAATTGAAGATCTGGTAAATCTAAGTGATGAAGATTTTCTAAATGGAGTCCATAGATGCGGTCATGTCCGATGGTTCGTGATGAATCATTACAAGGCCAAAAAGATTATTCCAAGTACCAATTATGAAGAGTTCCATCGACAAATTGATCCAGATCTAAACCCATTCATGAACCTAAATTATTTAGACCTACCTGACCCACATGACAGTGCAACCTGGGAAACTGAGAAAGAAGTATGGGTACAATACTATTCAAATTACATGATAGAAAGATGGAACTTTCAACACTACACCTATCCACAAGTGGATTATTATACTATGTACTAAGTGTTGTCTTTCCAACCGACGTTGGTGTTGGACGAGCTTTCGGGGATTCCCTCGTTCTGGCAATATCCCCAGTGTAATCTTTGTACAGCTTTTGAGATTTGCATATCTCTTCTTTTGAGTCATTCACATGGTTTCATCCCTGTTAGTTTAGTTCATAAATGATTTCTTCTGATTCGTTTTCTAAGTATATAATCCATTTTTTGGGAAAAAATTATAATCAATGTGGTTCTCTGGCTATCAGTTTAACTTATATCTAGATTTATTTATGAATAGTTTTTTAAACCATTTATTTGTGAAATATTAAAATAATATTATTATAATTATATATTATATATGTGTTACATTTATATTTTTTTAAATATAATTAAATATATATTTTTTGAATTGTTATTTATTTGTTTATATGTATGGTTTTACTAAAAACAAAAGTCATTTAAGAATAATTTTACATAATAATCAAATTAATGATATAATTTTACATAATTTTAGATTGCATTTTGCTCAATTTTTTTAGGATGCATCAAAATAAAATATTTAAGATTGGGATGCGATATTGATATGGTTCTAGTTCTTCGGACTTAAACACACTCATTCGTGCTAATATGGCAATTGAGTTGGCTTATGGCAAATCTCTTTCGGATGATCTGTAACTAATACATTCTTCTTGGCACATGGAGCATTTGCATGGTGATGTTCTACTGGATCCATCTATTGTGCATGCAAATGATAGTGGTCGGACAAGAAAGGTGGTCTGTGGAAAGAAAAGGGGCAGGGACAATGCTAACGTGGTGAAGTTGGTTTCTAAGACAAAATTGGGATAGGGTGGTTAACCTCAAGAAACACGCTCCAGAGGGTCGCTGGACCTTTGGAGACATGTCAGAGAGGTGTATATATGAGTGGATTAAGGCAGAATGGACACCTATCCTTCGCTATACCCCTAAGATTAGTATTCTCTTAAAGAAATGGTTCAATTTCCATTTTCTTCACCAGGACGATGCAAACCATATTCTAAAAACCCGTTGGGTTAGCGGTTGTAGTTTTTTTAGTTGCACTGGTGGTATCTTGAGTTAAACCCATTGTTAAAGACCCTCATAATCGTTATATTTGGGTGAAATTACCCAACCTGCCTCTAGAGTTCTGGTCTAGGAGAGTTTTTGCAAAGATTAATAATTCAAGTCGTTGACAAGGAAGTGGCATGGCTACTTGTATTCATTTTGCTTATGAATTTTCCAATTTTTAAAATGGGGATTGTTAGCAGACAAAAGTTGATCTTTCAACTTGGTCCACCGCACCTGACCTTGGTCCCATTCAGTCTCTTAGGTTTCCTTAATCTATGGGGATTGTTAGCAGACAAAAGTTGATCTTTCAACTTGGTCCACCTCACTTGACCTTGGTCAAATTCGGTCTCTTAGGTTTCCTCAATCTACCCTTATCTCGACTACTCCTTCTATCTCTAATTTATGTAGTTCCCTGAGTCGTCTCATCTAGGATTCGCCTCACCCTTCACAAGCCCCCCAAATATGGGGTGTCTAACTTCCCACCCTTCCACCTGAGGAGGAGACAGATCCAATCTTTGCTTCTCTTCTAGTGGATGTTTAATGTAGTCCTTCCTTAGTGGATCCGAAGGGTATTTCATCCCATCAGTTAGTATCAGGTTCTTCCTCCCTTCACAATTCTACTGTTAGTGATATTGATATCTTGTTCAAAGTCTCTTCCATGGAGTTGGCTCCTCTTACCATTCATCAGGCCATCAACCGTGCTACCTCTTAGGCTCCTTCCATCAACCCCATATTGACCATGAATATTACTGTTCACAAAAGGGGAGGAAGAGGTACTTATCATTTTCAGGGTAAATCAGCTTCTAAGTGCTTATCCTTTGGTATGGAGTATAATGTCAGATATTTCCCTATCATCTCCTCTCAAGAAGCTTGGGCCCTTAGAGCAAATGGAGTATTCTCTCTTCAAATCTTAGGGTGCTTGGGGTTTCCTCGAAAAAACTCTCCCTATGTCATCTCATTATATCCAAGAATCCATATATAGTTTTCATTCAAGAGACTATTTCCTCTGTACATAAAGTTAAACCATATTTTTTGTCTATCTGTCCCAATTGGAATCTTGTGGAAATCGACTCTATTGGCTTATTTGGGGGTTTGGCGGCATGATCGGACCCTTGTTGGTTGAATTTAAAAGTATTTAATTCTTTCGTAGGCATATTGTTAACTTCCTTTTTCATGGTCTTGTCAGGTCATCTCCATTTTGTAAATGTTTATGCTCCATACCCTGATCGTATGGCCTTTTGGAATCATATGGAATTGTCAAAATTAGATCAGTTATATTATCAGGATATTTCAATGTGACCTTATCGAGTGGCAAAGTATGGGGACATGGCTCTTGTCCTGATCCTTAGGGAAGTTTCCTGTAAGACATTCTTGCTAAAAACCATCTTGTGGATGCATGTCCTACACCTATAGTTCTCACTTGGAACAATGGGCATTCAGGTACTACATATATTGGTAAGAGTCTTGAAAGGTTTATGCTTCATGAGAATGTTTTGGAGATGGTGGGGTATGTTAGGTCATGGGTTGTAGAGATAGAAATATCTGATCATTTTTCGAACATCCTTCAGTGGAGAGGGGAGATGACCTTCCATAGTATCAATTTCAAGTTCAATATAACATGGCTTTGGGATGAGAATTTGAACAAACTGGTTTGTGACTCTTGGCGGGCCACAACTTGTTGGGAGGCGTCTTCGATGATGGACCTGATTTCTATGAATTTAAGGGAACCTAAAGCATAATATTTTTGCACAGGGAAGATGTAGGACGCAATTCATGAGGGCAGATTTGGACGAAATTGATAATGAGATGACAATTTTGGGGAAGCTCATGGACCCATCTACCCCTTCCCCATCGCAAATGGCTCATTTACAAGAATTAGAAAGTGAAAAAAGGAATATCTAAAATATTATGGAGGTCACTTGGTGTCTCAAGAGTAGAGCCATTTAAATAAAGTAGGGTGACAGAAACACTTGTTTATTTCAACACTATGCATCACAAAGGAAGAACAGTAATTCCATTTTGGAAATGGAATTGGCATCGCGAGGGAAAGTTTATAACACCTTAGACATCCAAAAGGAAGAAATTATTTTCTTTGAATATTTTTTTCGACCTGTACAAATGTGGATATTTCGGATCAACTTCGGGGTGTGGGGGTTTACCCCTGTATGTTCTCATGAGATCAAAATTATGACTTGGGAATGTTGGTGACTTTGGATGAGATATACAATAATCTAAAATCATTTGTGAAGGACGAGATTCTTGGTTTGGCTGGTTGGACGATAGAGTTCTTTATCCATTTTTTTGATGTCGTTCGCGAGGTTCTCTTGCATATGATTGGGGACTCACAACTTACAGGTCAGGTTTTAGTGTCAATAAACTCTACCTTAATCTCCCTCTTCCTAAAGTCATCACATCCGACATATTTCATATATTTCAGGTTGATTTCCCTTTGCGACATTCTATATAAATTTATCCCAAATATAGTTTCTTTTAGAACTAAGAATACTTTCTCTATACATATGTTGCAGGAGAAGTTTAATTTTCTTTCAATGAGACATATCAAGGATGTGGGTGCTAGTGCACAAGAAAGGATACATATGATTCACACAAGAAGGAGGGAGGCTTTGGTCATGAAATTGGATCTACACAAGGTATACGACTGCATATATTAGTCCTTCATAAGTTTGATTCTAACAAAAATTAGCCTTTCGGTGCATAATGTTGCATGGATCATGGCCTATGTGACATCAGTTAATATTGTGGCATTAATTAATGGAGTACCATCGATTTTTTTTCAGCCTAGTAGAGGCCTTCGACAAGGTTGCTCCCTATCTCCATATTTATTCATCCTGGTTATGGATGAGCTGAGAAAGAAGATAGGTGAGGCATGCATTCTGAGATATTTCAGTGGCATTCAGGTATCTCATAATGTAACTATCTCTCACCCTTTGTTTTACGATGTTCTCACCTTTGGTAAAGCTTCATTGACATAATGGAACTATTTTGATTCTATTATCTCCAAATATGTCGCTGCTTTTGGCCTCTATCCAAATGGACAAAAATCTCTTTTCCACTTTTGTTTGGGTGATGAGAAGGTGATCTCCAATATTTCCCCACCTTTTAGCATTGCGGTTTCGGAAATTGCAAATGCAATATCTTATTTGGGTTTCAGATTAAAACCAAATAATTACAGGGTTGTCGACTAGTTCTAGTTGCTTGAGAAATTCCACAAACATTTATCTTCACTCTTATCTAATATTTTCTCCAATAGATTTCGATTTATTAGATGCATTTATATGAGATTCCCATGTGGATCATTCGATTCATCAAAGCTATCATGGCTCATTTTCTCTAGTTGGGGGCGAGGGGTAGAAGAAAAATTTCATCTTATTCGACTTGATTTCATCACAATTGATAAGCAATGTGGTGGTTGGCATTTATTGGATCTAAATCTATTTGGATGGGATTTTTTAAATAAAAGCCTTTGGAGAGAAATTTTTGAGAAGGGGATTCGGCAAGCTATCATTTTTGATAAATATCTAAGACATATGCCCATTGAGGAATGGTATAAGAAGGGTGAGGATGGAGCCAAAATGGGGTTGCAGAATTGGTATGGCCCGATTAAGGTTCATAGGTTTTTACTTTATAGTCTATTTTGGTCATTTGGAAAAGGAGACAAGATTTTGATTGGGATAGATCACATTTAAGGGATGGAACATGTTCACCTTCTTCCTACTAGATCTAATATTAAAAACTTGAAGGTTTCTTGAAAAATTTTGCAAGTTATTTTATGTCTTATCGACAATTGATACATTTGAAAAAGCACATAAACTTATTGGTTTCAGTTAAAATTTGTAGATATAACTAGATAAAAATAGACCATATGAAACATCAAACAAATAATAATTTGATGACAGAGTTCACCGCTCCCGAGCTATGTCTACGAGTCCATCTTTCAATGTTGGCCCTTTATATTATATGCTCAAAATGTAAATTACATAACATACAATGCTCAAATCAAAAAAATAATGTTGTCATTATGTCCAAAACACACAAAAAAGCCTTATGTGGGTTCTTCATGGGCTAAAAAAGGCTGAAAATTGACAAAGTTAGGCCTCTTTCTCCATTTCTCTGCCATCTGTCCTACAAATTCACCAAACTAGCAAATGAGATAATGAATTTCTCCTTTGGTGTATCAGCTAGGTGACAATTTGACATGGGCGTGGTGGAAATTTAGCTAAAAATTGAGCAAATTTTTGAACCATTAGTTGGGCATTATGGCCCTAACTTCCATCTTTAGTTTCAATCGCTTGGAGGTTCATATGGCCAGGGGAAGAGGCCACACTCCCGTTGGCTCCATCACTCCTAGTTTCATTGGCTATTAATATGCCGTGGGCACAAGCAGGGTGTCATGCGCCTCACCCCTACATTTCAATAGAAGGCGGTTATATGAATTCCATTGGAACCAGGGGCTAGGTCATATGTGGTATAATGTGACTAGGGTTGAACTGGTTGAATGAGCCCGCTAGCCTACCCCCCCACAATCCACCAATGGTTATCCTTGAATATTAATTATCACCCATTATAAAACAAGAACCAATGTGCCATGTTGGTAGAACGATGTGTTGTATTATCGAAGGTCACGGGGTCGAGCTCCGCTAGGTCGGTCGAACCTCAAACAAATTTCACATTGAACCCAAGGGCCATGTGGCGCCCTCCCATTGAGCCATGTGGCACCTCCTAGTTGGTCCACCTAAAAGCCAAACAACCAATAAAATTTTGCCAGCCAGGGTTGTACAACCTGCCATGTGTTAGCACGAGATTGACCCATTTGACCACTGTACCTGCCCAGTCTACCTACTAACTTCAGCACCACATCAGTTGCACGTCCTGCCTAGTGAGCAGCCCAGTGAATCCTGCATGTTGACTTTTTAACTATTTTCCAAAAGCTTCAAAACGCAATAACTTTCAGATATAGTGGCAGATTGAGGCAATTCAAGTGTTGTTGGAATGAAAAAAATGATATATTAGATTTATCACTGGTTTCGAGAAATTGTGAGAGCTTTGATTTGTAAGAATAATTTTGATCCCGTGGATCATTCCTCCCCACTACAATATTTTGGACAACCAAAAGTATGTTTTTTACTCATAAAGTAGGTGAGGGTACAAATCCCTAAATTTCCCATTCTTAATCCACCTTGCTTAACTTGGATTGGTCCCTTTGGGCCCCACTCGAATGATACTCCACATTACCTCTATAAGAAGTCCTCCTTCTCTTGTCAAGAATTGTGTTTTCCTGCAAATCATCTTAATATTCAGGAGAAAAATATTCAATACATGAAATCTGAACATTCTCTTCATGATCATCAATCATTGGAGGCTCATACAATCTCAGTTTTCCACATTCACAACAGAAGAAATTTGCATGTTAGGTGGCCAATATAACTCTCCAAACCAAAAACAAACTCTAGAATTTATAACGTTTAGACAACGTCACTACTATCAGCGTTTGTGAATGGAGTGATGTCATGGGTGACGAAGAGGCATTGAAAAACAATCAATGACTCGGAAGACGAAATTGTTCACTTCATGTGGACTCATGTAGTACAGATTAAAAGAAGGGTCAATTTCTCCATATCCACGTTTGTGGAAAAATATTTTTTTTAATTTGCTTTTAAATCAATATTTCTCCTCTGAATTAGTACTGGTAGGATCTGCGCGTCGACGCACCCTGCCCTTCTATGCATATTTATCACCAAGGTTTGGTCGAAAGGCACACGGTTTAAATAATGCTCTCATATTAGGGTTTGTCATTTAAGTTCAGAGAAAGTGCCTTGGATGGCAAAAGGCTAAGGCACAAATTTGTGGTCTCCTTGAACAAAGAGGACATTGATTTCAGTCTTTCTGATTTAGTCTCTGTGGGAAGGCATTTAGCTGCAGTTTATGCATGTAGAGTTGTTCAATAATTTTCATGGTTGCTTTGAAATTAAAAAAATCGAAACGCTATATAAGATTTCATGTAAAGTGAGGATGACGAATCTCATATTCACCATTAAAGCCATCTTGAGAAAACGGACATCTGGTGTTTTAATGGATATCCGACAAAATTATTCAAATAGCGCGGACCATGTAGATCAATATAGATGAGATCATTACCTTTAATATGTTAATGGAAATTCTTATAATTATTCAAATAGCGCGGACCACGTAGATCAATATAAATGAGATCATTACCTTTAATATGTGAATGGAAATTCTTATAATTATAATCGAGTCAATGTGCCGACTTCTATGGATTCATTTTTTGTTTTCGGATTTGAACGTTGAATCTAGTTTTCACAGCTTTTATTTTAGTCTAATTACCAATTAAACTGTCTTTCGAATTACCAATTAAACCGTCTTTCGAAAGAGATTCCCTACTAAATATTAAATCTTATTATACATGCATGTAATGAATTGATTTTAAAAGCTAAAAAATATTATCAGTCCCTGTTAGTTTAGTTTATAAATGATTTCTTCTGATTCGTTTTCTAAGTATGTAATCCATTTTTTGGGAAAAAATTATAATCAATGTGGTTCTCTGGCTATCAGTTTAACTTATATCCAGATTTATTTATAAATAGTTTTTTTATCCATTTATTTGTGAAATATTAAAATAATGTAATTATCATTATCATTATATATTATATATGTGTTAGATTTAAATTCTTTTAAATATAATTAAATATATATTTTTTGAATTGTTATTTATTTGTTTATATGTATGGTTTTACTAAAAACAAAAGTCATTTAAGAATAATTTTACATAATAATCAAATTAATGATATAATTTTACATAATTTTAGGATGCATTTTGCTCAATTTTTTTTAGGATGCATCAAAATAAAATATATAAGATTGGGATGCAATATTGATATGGTTCTAGTTCTTTGGACTTAAACACACTCATTCGTGCTAATATGGCAGTTGAGTTGGGTTATGGTAAATCTCTTCTGGATGATCTGTCACTAATACATTCTTCTTGGCACATGGAGCATTTGCATGGTGATGTTCGACCGGATCCATCTGTTGTGCATGCAAATGATAGTGGTCAGAAAAAAAGGGTGGTCTGTGGAAAGAAAAGGGGCAGGGGCAATGCTAACGTGGTGAAGTTGGTTTCTAAGACAAAACTGGGATAGGGTGGTTAACCTCAAGAAACACGCTCTAGTGGGTCACTAGGCCTTTGGAGACATGTCAGAGAGGCGTATATATGAGTGGATTAAGGCAGAATGGACACCTATCCTTCGTTATACCCCAAAGATTAGTATTCTCTTAAAGAAATGGTTCAATTTCCATTTTCTTCACCAGGACGATGCAAACCATATTCTAAAAATCCCTTGGGTTAGCAGTCATAGTTTTTTTTAGTTGCACTGGTGGTATCTTGAGTTAAGCCCATTGTTAAAGACCCTCATAATCATTATAGTTGGGTGAAATTACCCAGCCTGCCTCTGGAGTTCTGGTCTAGGAGAGTTTTTGTAGAGATTAATAATTCAAGTCGTTGACAAGGAAGTGGCGTGGCTACTTGTATTCATTTTTCTTCTAAATTTTCCAATTTTTAATATGGGGATTGTTAGCAGACAAAAGTTGATCTTTCAACTTGGTCCACCTCACGTGACCTTGGTCCCATTCGGTCTCTTAGGTTTCCTCAATCTATGGGGATTGTTAGCAGACAAAAGTTGATCTTTCAACTTGGTCCACTTCACTTGACCTTGGTCCCATTTGGTCTCTTAGGTTTCCTCAATCTACCCTTATCTTGGTTACTCCTTCTATCTCTGATTTATGTAGTTCCATGAGTCGTCTCATCTAGGATTTACCTCACCCTTCACAAGCCCCCCAAATATTGGGTGTCTAACTTCCTACCCTTCCACCTGAGGAGGAGACAGATCCAATCTTTGCTTCTCTTCTAGTGGATGTTTAATGTAGCCCTTCCTTAGTGGATCCGAAGGGTATTTCATCCCATCATTTAGCATCAGGTATCTCATGCATTTTAAGATATTTCAGCGGTATTCAGGTATCTCATAATGTAACTATCTCTCACCCTTTTTTTTACGATGTTCTCACCTTTGGTCAAGCTTCATTGACATAATGGAACTATTTTGATTCTATTATCTCCAAATATGTTGCTACTTCTAGCCTCTATCCAAATGGCCACAAATCTCTTTTCCACTTTTGTTTGGGTGATGAGAAGGCGATATCCAATATTTCCTCACCTTTTGGCATTGCGGTTTCGGCAATTGCAAATGCAATATCTTATTTGGGTTTCAGATTAAAATCAAATAATTACAAGGTTGTCGACTAGTTTTAGTTTCTTGAAAAATTCCACAAACATTTATCTTCACTCTTATCTAATATGCTCTCCAACAGATTTCGATTTATTGGATGCATCTATATGAGATTCCCATGTCGATAATTCAATTCATCAAAGCTATCATGGCTCATTTTCTCTAGTTGGGGGTGGGGGGTAGAAAAAATTTTCATCTTCTTCGACTTGATTTCATCACAATTGATAAACAATGTGGTGGTTGGCGTATGTTGGATCTAAATATATTTGGATGGGATTTTTTAAATAAAAGCCTTTGGAGAGAAATTTTTGAGAAGGGGATTCAGTAAGCTATCATTTCTGGAAAAATATCTAAGACATATGCCCATTGAGGAATGGTATAAGAAGGGTGAGGATGGAGCCAAAATAGGGTCGCAGAATTGGTATGGCCCAGTTAAGGTTCATAGGTTTTTACTTGATAATCTATTTTGGTCATTTGGAAAAGGAGACAAGATTTTGATTGGGATAGATCACATTTAAGGGACGGAACATGTTCACCTTCTTCCTACTAGATCTAATATTAAAAACTTGAAGGTTTCTTGAAAAATTTTGTAAGTTATTTTATGTCTTAGCGACAATTGATACATTTGAAAAAGCACAGAAACTTATTGATTTCAGTTAAAATTTGTAGATATAACTAGAGAAAAATAGACCATATGAAATATCAAACAAATAATAATTTGATGACAGAGTTCACCGCTCCCGAGCTATGTCTGCGAGTCCATCTTTCATTGTTGGCCCTTTACATCATATGCTCAAAATGTAAATTACATAAATGTGCAATGCTCAAATCAAAGAAATAATGTTGCCATTATGTCCAAAACACACAAAAAAGCCTTATGTAGGCTCTTCATGGGCTAAAAGAGGCTGAAAATTAACAAAGTTAGGCCCCTTTCTCCATTTCTCTACCATCTTTCCTACAAATTCACCAAACTGGCAAACAAGATGATGAATTTCTCCTTTGGTGTATTAGCTAGGTGACAATTTCACATGGGCGTGGTGGAAATTTAGCTAAAAATTGAGTAAATTTTTGAACCATTAGTTGGGCATTTTGGCTCTAACTTCCATATTTGGTTTCAATCACTTGGAGGTTCATATGGCCAGGGGAAGAGGCCACACTCCCACTAGCTCCATAACTCCTAGTTTCATTGGTTATTAATATGTCGTGGGCACAATCAGGGTGCCATTCGCCTCACCCTTGCGTTTCAATAAAATGCGGTTATATGAATTCCATTGGAACCGGGGGCTAGGCTAATCACTCGTCCCCTCCACCTTTACCATACATTGTGTCATGGTCATATGGGGTATAATGTGACTAGGGTTGAGCTAGTTGAGTGAGCCCGCTAGCTTGCACCCCCCCAATCCACCAATGGTTATCCTTGAATATTAACTGTCACCCATTATAAAATAAGAACCAATGTGCCATGTTGGTAGAGTGATGTGTTGTACTATCGAAGGTCACAAGGTCGAGCCCCACTAGGTCAGTCGAACCTCAAACAAATTTCGCATTGAACCCAAGGGCCACGTGGCTCACCCCCATTGAGCCATGTGGTGCCTCCTAGTTGGTCCACCTAAAAGCCAAACAACCAATAAAATTCTGCTAGCCAGGGTTGTACGACCTGCCATGTGTTAGCATGAGATTGACCCATTTGACCACTGTACCTACCCAGTCTGCCTACTAACGTCAGCGCCACGTCACTTGTACGTCCTGCTTAGTGAGCAGCCTAGTCAACCCTACATGTTGACTTTTTAACTATTTTCCAAAAGCTTCAGAACTTGATAACTTTCAGATACAGTGGCAGATTGAGGCGATTCAAGCATTGTTGGAATTTAAAAAATGATATATTCGATTTATCACTGGTTTCGATAAATTGTGAGAACTTTGATTTGTAAGAATAATTTTGATCCCCTGGATCATTCCCCCCCACTACAATATTTTGGACAACCAAAAGTATGTTTTTTTACTCATAAAGTAGGTGAGGGTACAAATCTCTAAATTTCCCATTCTTAATCCACCTTGCTTAACTTGGATTGGTACCTTTGAGCCCCACTTGAATGATACTCCACATTACCTCTGTATGAAGTCCTTCTTCTCTTGTCAAGAATTGTGTCTTCCTGCAAATCATCTAAATATTCAGGAGAAAAATCTTCAATAGATGGAATCTGAACATTCTCTTCATGATCATCAATCATTGGAGGCTCATACAATCTCAAGTTTTCCACATTCACAACAGAAGAAATTTTCATGTTAGGTGGCAAATATAATCAGAAAGCATTGTTACCAATCTTCTCCAAATTTTTGAAAGGACCATATATGATTGGCTTGAGCTTTTTACCTTCACCTTGAAGTATTTCATTACTCATATATTGATCTAGGTGGATATTGGTGGCCATAGGCCTATTCCACTTGGACCCTCACAATTTTTTCGTTCAGTTTTTCAATTTCCCTAATTATAGCACAATTTACAATTTTTGGCAGTTTTTTGAGTTGTAAACTTTCAGAGCCAATTTGAGGCCCTAAAAGACATTTTTTTGGAAAACGGGAAATAATGGATCTTAAATTGATTTTTTCAATCAAAATTTATATTCCTCGGATAGATCTCTCTAACTAGTATCATGTGCATCAAACAAAGATCGTATGCCAAAGTTATGTCCCTGGGAAGTTGATGTACCAATTTACCCCAACGGGGCCCATAGTTTTGGTGCTTCATCTCCTAGGGTAAGGTTTTTGGATTTCTAGGGTTTTCCAATGTTTCTCAGTAATAAATAGGCCTTCGAGCCTCATTATAACATAGTTCAGAGGCATGTAGATGCTAGATCTCTTCTCAGAGATAAGCTACCATCATTGAGCTAGTTTATTTCCATTTTGTATGTAAGCATATTCCAATTCTTTGATATTAATGAAATTAAGTGTTATTTCTGTTGCATCTCTGTATTTATTGTTATATTTTTATTCTATTGCATTCTTATTTAAGTTCAGATCATATATAACCAAACTTGATCTCCCACTCGGAAGTAATGATCACCTTGATGCTTGTCATGCCTTTTTTTATAATTTTCTTTGCTTTTCTCAAGATGTTCTTGTACTCTTGATGTGCTAGCTAAATTTGTTCAATGAAATTCTTGGATTTGTCCACATCAGTATGTTCGTCTACTGCATTATCTTTACCAAAGATGAAATCCAAAGGATACTTTGGAAAATATACTAAACAAGCTTCAAATGGGGATACTTGTGTATATTAGTTATTTGCAGGATTGTAGGCATGTTGGATGTAATGCAAATTCTCATCCCAAATTTTAGGGTGCTTACCACAATATCCATGAAGGAGATGCACTATAGGTCTGCTTACCACTTGTGTCTAGTCATCGGTTTGTGGATGAAATGTTGTGCTCTTCTTCAACTTTGTTTCCATGAGTTCCCATAAAATTGACCAAAACTTTCCAAAAAATCAGGAATCTCGATCAGAAATAATAAAAGTGGGTAACCCAATGTGAACCCATACATTTTGGAAGAACATGTTTGTGATTTTTTAACCTATAACCTATATCTTACATGGCATCAACACACACATTTTGCTGAAATGATCCAAAACAATGTATAGATAATCGTGACCTTTCGTAGACATTGGCAGTCCTCCTACAAAATCCATAGAAATACTTTGCTAAGGATGAGAGGGAATAAGAATTGGAGTGTACAAACACAATTTCCTATTGCTATTCTTGGTAGTATCAAACATGGAACATCCCATTACATATCTTGAAATAATTTCATTCATGCGAGGCCAATAACAGTACCTCTGAATTTTTTCAGCTATTTTTCCTACACCAAAGTGACCAACAATAAGAGAAGTGTGGTCTTCCCTTATCACATTGACTCTTTCACCCTGTGGAACAGATAACTTGTCAAGATGATGCAACAACTTGTTATGAACATGATAATCCAACTCTTCAACATGATTTCCTTGAATGAAATTTGCATAAACATCTTTAAAATCATCAATTTGAATGAGCTCGTTCGCAGGTTTCAAAGAAAAAATCAGATCTTACTTTTCTGAAACGTTGTAGGGATGCATCTGTGATTCCAATTTTCGCCCATCCTAACGGCTAACTCTGGAACAGATGCATCCTTATTATTTAAACATTCTGACTGACTAATTTTTTCACCTTTCTCCTGATGATGAACCACATTAGATGGTTCAAAACGTCGACCAAAAAACTCATGATGTGATTAATCCAAAAGAATTTATCAAAATCGGTATGGATCACAAAATTCTAAAGTCAAGCATTATAAGCCTACACAAAAGGGAAATGGTTGAGAAAGTTCATCAATTTGAATGAGCTCATTTGTGGGTTTCAAAGAAAAAATCAGATCTTACTTTTCTGAAACACTGTAGGGATGCATCTGCGATTCCAGTTTTCACCCATCCTAACGGCTAACTCTAGAACAGATGCATCCTTACTATTTAAACATTCTGACTGACTGAATTTTTCACCTTTGTCCTGATGATGAACCACATTAGATGGTTCGAAACGTCAACCAAAAAACTCATGATGTGATTAATCTGAAAGAATTTATCAAAATCAGTATGGATCACAAAAGTCTAAAATCAAGCATTATAACCCTACACGGAAGGGAAATGGCTAAGAAAGTTCATCAATTTGAATGAGCTCATTTGCAGGTTTCAAAGAAAAAATTAGATCTTACTTTTCTAAAACATTGTAGGGATGCATCTGTGATTCCAGTTTTCACCCATCCTAATGGCTAACTCTGAAACAGATGCATCCTTTCTATTTAAACATTTTGACTGACTGATTTTTTCACCTTTGTCCTGATGATGAACCACATTAGATGGTTCAAAACGTCGACCAAAAAACTCATGATGTGATTAATCCGAAAGAATTTATCAAAATTAGTGTATATCACAAAAGTATAAAATCAAGCATTATAACCCTACACGGAGGGAAATGGCTAAGAAAGTTCATCAAATTGAACAAGCTCGTTTGTAGGTTTCAAAGAAAAAATCAGATCTTACTTTTCAAAAATGTTGTGATTCCAGTTTTCGCCCATCCTAACGGCTAACTCTGGAATAAATTCATCCTTGCTATTTAAACATTCAGACTAACTGATTTTTTCACCTTTGTCATGATGATGAACCACATTAGATGGTTTGAAACGTCGACCAAAAGGCTCATGATGTAATTAATCCAAAGAATTTATCAAAATCTTGAAAATCGTCATCTTGAGCATATTTTTCAGTATAAATTTCATGCATAATTGAGTTATGTTTAAGAATGACATATGCATTATTTATAGGCCTTAATAACATATAATTAACTTTTTGTATATACCTTTCTTGTACCTGATTACAAAATGAAATTGATGTAGGAATCCCATCCACCTAAAATGTCTAGCTTTTTGTAGCTTGGTTTGCGATTATAAATATTGGAAACATTGATGGTCATTATGAATAATCGTTTCTTTACCAATCAAATATTGTTTCCATTTATTCATGCTTTGTACCAAAACATACAACTATTTATCATAAGTTGGATAGTTAATTACTGCATTGGTAAAGGTTTCATAATGATAACAAATAGGCTTACCATGCTCGATAAAAAATGCTCCCATGGCATATTCACTTGCATCAGTTTGAATCTCAAATGGTTTCTTAAGATCTGGAAGTGCTAGAATGTGTGTTGTACTGATTTTTTATTTCAATGTGTCAAAGGCTTTATGTTGTTTTCCTCCCCACTGAAACATTTGTTTCACACTTATCAAAGCATGTAGTGTTGTTGCAATGAGTGAGAAGTTATCTATAAATTTTCTCCAATATTTGTTTGCTCCCAAACATCTCCCAACTTCTGTTACATTTTTGGGTTTAGGCTAATTCATAATGACTTCAACTTTTGAGGGATCAATCTTCAATTCACCCTCTCCCACAATATGACCCAAATAAATCAAAGAGGTTTTCCAAAATTCACATAGACATCTTCAAATACAATTTCTCTCTCTTCAAATCATCTAAAACTTGTTTCACATGTTTCGCATGCTCTTCATGAGTCTTACTTAAAATCATAATAATATATAAGTAGACTAAGACAAAATCATCAAAGAACGGTCTCAACACATCATTCATAAATGTCATAAATGTTGGAGGCGCATTGTAAAGCCCAAACTACATTACTAACCATTCAACCAAACCTTGTTTTTTCTTAAAAGTAGTTTTCCAAATATCATCTTCACCAATCCTTATCTAATGATAACCACTTCTCAAATCTAACTTAGTAACAAACAACATCCTTTAATTGATCTAGAAAATCATCAATGCAAGGAAGAGGATAGAGATCCTTTACTTTGATCTTGTTCAAATCTATAAAATCCACATACATGCACCATGTACCATCCTTCTTTGGAACCAAGACAATAGGGGATCCATGAGGAGATGTGCTAGGCTTGATGACCCCTTTTTGAAGCAGCGCTTGTATTTTATACTTGATTTCTGCACTCTCAAAAATTGACATTTTGTACATGCCATGTTTGGAAGTAGTGCATCTTGCTGCAAATGAATCTCATGTTGGATTCTTCTTTTATGAGGGAACCCTTCAGGTTCTTGAAATATCTTGTCATAAGTGTTAACAAATTCAACCAATTCATGCCTGATTTTAGAATCACATCCTTTTAAAGCTTCAAATTCAATAGTATCTTTAGCTTTAATCATCAACAATACAAAATTCTTACTAACATTTACAAGCCTTTCCATATGGCTGGCACTTACCAAAGATAAGTTCATCTTCTTACAATTTTATCTAACAATATACTAAACTCCATCATTAAAAAGATGATATTTGTTCTCATGACGATAGAATATGGCTTTTCGGTCAAGTGGTACAACATCAAGCTCTACTTCATCTATGAAATTTCCCATGATGGTGAATTTGAGTTTACATTTTATTTGTCACTTTCAATTTAGCTTCTTCACATACCCAACCCAAAGGGTAAGGTTTTGTATCAGGTCTAGTTTCTAAGTTTAGTTTCTTGACAATAGCTTTAGAAATCAAATTGACTTCAGATTCACTATCAAACAAGGTATCAACTTTGGTATGTTTCGTAATGAACTTGATATGGAGAAGACCAATTCTTTCATAATCATTTTGAAACTCAATAAGCTCACTAGAAGAACTAGTACTTGCATTATAATCTTTACCATTCATTCCTATGGGTGTGGTTTCGGTTTCATCACCTTAATCATATCCTAGATCTTGTTGAGTTGTTGCGACAATATTTTGTTTCCCCTTGTTATTGAACTTCTTTGGTCTCACTTCTGGATGTAGTTTCCAATGATCATCTTCATCATGGAATTCTTTTGAATAATGTTTGTAGGTAATTTTCTCTCCCTCTCTCTTGACTACAACATTCTTTTTTCCTTCACCTTTAAACTTCCCCTTTCCTTTGTCTCTAGATCTAGATGGTTTCTTTCTAGTGTCTTGAGTAACATTATTTCCTCTAGCTTCTAAATGAGTTGTCTAAACACATAGTTCATCTATATTGGTGGGATTAAACATAAGTATAGTATGTATCAAATAGCTATGTAATCCATTACTAATGGTGCTTGACCCGTGAACATGTCATGGGATCTCCCCAGTAAGAAGTCCCAACTAGACCTTAGGCCGTTTGGTGTAGGAATCCTAGCAGTGTGTCGTATGGTATTGCCTTGATCACAGTTTCACACAGAGGCAAGTAAGATGTCCTTGTTGGTGGCAAGGGTGTGACATATGCAGAAAGTCAAGGAAGGTTCATGAGCAGTTCTAACACACAGAGGGTGAGGTGGGTGTGTCCGTTGGAAAACTGTGAAAGAACAAAGTTAAGAAGGGAACACACAAGCTAAGGTGCATCAGAAACTGGAAGGCAAGTGAGCTAGCAATCCAAAGTGATGGTTAAACCAACAACACATTTCAGTAAGATTCATACATACATATACAAAAAATAGCTACACATGCATGCATAAGAAAATAGATACATATATCATTTAGACTAAATAATATAGCTGAAATATAATATAACATATGCATGAAACATGTTGGCTCTATTATATTAAGAAGTGTAAGTTCCATTCATACAATACAAACATGACCAACCACTAGTTTTGACAGTGGGACGTTACAGTCACTTTCGCCTGCTCCTCCAAAGAGATATACTAGCTCTACACAATGGAGAAGCCAAGGCTCGTTATAATACTATCCAAGCTATACACAGTGGAGAAGTCAAGGCTCATTATAATACTGTCCAATGAGTTATGAGAAAATATGTATATCAAAGGGTGGGGTGGCCCTTAACATTCCCCTTTGTGGCTGTTCATCTAACCTCATGACTTTTCATCTACTCTATGACTGTTACATCCAACTATCGACACTTGAAACTCCACTTGACAAGATGTTATGTACAATATGCACATGTACCCATGTGAGACAAAATAGGCTTGAGCAATCCATGCAAGACATCACTATGACTCGGACAACTATGGGAAAATTGTCTCTTCGACATCCTCACAGTGGTCGATAGTAGCGAACTGATGCCATGTTTGGTAGTTCACCATAGTGTATGTGTACTCTGTGGTGACATATTTCTGGAAACAAACTCTTACCTCCATTACATCTAGGTACACTGCTCAACTTCCTCTCTCCAACTCATTTGATAACATGCGCGTCATTGTCTTGAGTGTAGCTGGACCAGCGACATACTGATGCATGGTGTATGCACTGATCACCAAGTCTGGGCTAGTGGCTATGCACGTCAACTTGTCAAAGTATGAGTCAAGCTCTAGTTGGACCTGTTCCTTTGTCTTTACCTGGGTGAGTGTCCCAATAGATGGGATCGCATGTGCGTGCACAACAACATCCATACTCTTGAATACCCGTGCATAGGAGGCTTGCAAACTAGGGATGAGCTATGGGAGATCTTCATAGTTTCAGATCTGACTCTGGATGCGTGCCTTCAGCTCGACTGCTCTGAGATTCATCATCTTAGACAAGTGTAATGAGGCTCCCTTGTATCTCATTTTCCATGTTTGCATGTAACCAATAGTAGCATGCACGTTTGACAAGATACGTGCTCTCCTAGCGCATCGCTGCTGCCAATCGTTGAGATGGACAACTCCCTTATGCATGGTGCCAAACTTGGAATACAACACCCGCATGATTGACTCAAGGGACAATACTTCATCTAGTATTTCCTTCTTCAACTCTACTCAGGCGAATGTTGTAACTAGTTCCCCTCCCTGCTTGGTCATCTGTAACTCCTCAACCAGTCGCTCGTTCTCTATTCTCAGGAAGCGAACACTCAAGCTAGTGGCTTTAGCATATGCACTGGTAGCATCATTCAATGTTTCTAGATGTTTGCGCATGTCAGACACGATCACTCATTCCTCAAACTACACAGAAGATGTGTTGTCATCTGGAGTAGAGTCTGCGAGATTGCACAACTCTATGTTGTGACTCGTCGAATGAGATGTTCTGCATCTATCCTTCCGAATTTTCTCCAAGGATCTTAGTGTCTCCTTGGTCGCTTGGGAATTTCTCCACTTCTGGATGCGGTGAAGCTGGTAAGTTGACCTCTTGGTGGTAAGGCATGAGGTCGATGTCTTGCTCTAACTCATGTTGCTCCATATCCATATCCATCTACTCAAGTGCTTGTTGAATCTATTGAGCAAAGTCATGCTCCTGCGACTGCACACCCTGTCTGCTTGGTGTCAGCTGTTTGAATGAGTTGACTACATGTACAGGCGTAGCTTCATATTTTTGTACGTGTTACACCCCCTGATGTACCTATTTCTTCTATGCTTCCTTCTCCTATCTACGTAGCTCCTATTCCTTCCAAAGTTGCTCCTTCAACTCATGCAACTTCTTCTTTGTTTCCTCCATTCTCCATTTTTCTCTCTTCCTTTCCACATTCCTCTTGTTGCACTATTGCCTATATTTCCAAAGCTGCTTTCTGCACAAGTGGGTATGCTCGAAACTTGCATCTGTGTTCCTCCTCTGCACTATTGACAATCTTCCTCTTTCCTTTGCCATGCACTAGTATGTTTACCTCTACTGTTGTTGCTGGTGGTGCTCTCCTGGATGCTACTTCGTTAACCATTCCACAACGATGCCGACTAGTTCATTGGGCTTGGAGAAGCCGTAACAATATCTCCATGGGTCCTCCTCCACCCAATGACATACCCCGTGGATCCACTGAAACTATAATCTAGCGCAGTGATCTTTTACAAAACAATGCAAGTTATATGGATTGTAGCTTCGGGTGTTGAAAGGATATTTCTTGATTTCCTCTACTTCAACATCCACATGCTTGAAATTTCATATCTCAGACAACCTGATCCGCAATGGAATTGTGGGCTAAGGTGCTTTCTTCTTCCGATGTAGCCTAGGTGAGAGTCTTGCCGAGATGTGGTATGATACTTCCTGCATGACGAGCTTGTCCAAGGTAAACTTCAGTAAAACATGTGGAGGCTTCTCCATGGTGTACATATGTATGAAGGTGTCGGAAACTGAGGCATACCAATCCTCTATGTCGATCAGTGCCTCCATTGCTGCCTTCGACATGCGAGGTGGATCCTTCTCAAATATCATCTTGTACACTGGGGTGACAAAATGATCTGACAGTTGTATGATAACTCCTATGAAGCTACATTTGGACAACATTTTATAATAAGTGTTCATAGAGGTCTCCACTGATGTCCATGCCCACTTCAAGCCCAAGAACTGCTCACGGACACGTATTGCATCTGAGATATAAGCAGACTTGTATATTTCTACTTGTTGACCTTTGGGTGGCTGTCGAGCTCTTATTACCTGTTCCTTCAGCCTGTGAGCCAACATGTCAGACCAGTTGCATGCTTTTCCTTCAATGGCCAGTTGGTCCAACAGGATCACCCAACTCTGTGAGAAGGTTTCTGTGCTCTCTTGGCCATACAAGCAGCATGCAAAGATGACCAAGTATTGATATGCTTTCCACAGTATCTTTTTCTTGTAAACTTGGTTGGATATCATCCTGAATTTGGTCGGCTCCTTCAGCTAGTGCTTCAAGATATCCTTAGAGTTGGCATTGTTGATAGTTATGCTAAAGGGTGTCTCCATGGTGATCACTGGCTTCGACATATGGTACATCTATTCATAATTCTGTGCCCTAAAGGCAGAAATCTTCATCCCGCTAACACTTCTCAATGTCATCGTCTCAGGATTAGTGTGCGAGACAATCCAATGTATCATGTCTATGCATGGGAACACAGGATACATGCATGAAATCTGGTACAAGCAGACTTTTGAATGTTCACATAGACTTGGCAGTCTTCGAGGTCTTCCCCAAATGTGCCTGCAAATGCATCATTGACCTCTTTCCATTTCAGCTTGATGTCCTTGTCTACAATCAGCTTGGTGTCTTCTTAGATTGACAAACTTGTAGACACTCGCTCAACTGCTACTCCAGATGCGCTTCTGTCAGTTTCCTTTGATCTTTCTCTCTTAGATGTCATTGATCCTAAACTACTGAGAGGCAGATGAACACATACTAGATCTGGAGACATGGCAACATACATGGCAAGAAATATATCATCTAAAACCAAAGAAAACTTCAGGAACAACATGCAACGTACCTGGGGATTGACTAGCAAGGATTGCACAATCTTTATTGGGAGGCCAGGAGGCTGGCTGCTGGAACTATGCAAAAGGAAATTCAGACTACTTGGAGGCTTGGTTGACTGCTGGAATTGCATAATGCGCAATTCAGACTGGCCTAGGTGTTGAGATTGCGTAATGCGCAATTTTAGCTTGCAAGGGTTACAGGCCCAGTGACTGCATTGCACAATTTTTTGGGCCAACATTCATTGTCCCTCAGAATTGTGCAAAGCAAGACTAGAGGACAATCACTGGGAATAAATGCTCATTTCCTGGGAGGATGGCAAAGCCTTCCCTCTCAAGATTGCACAATGTTGTCTTGGTGAGGCAGAGTCCGGGCCAAGGTTACGCAGACCCGATGACGCACAACTAAAATCAAATGTGGATGTCAATGCATGATGATAGTGAGTGTAAGAAAGAGTGAATGACCATGCATGAAAACAGTGAATGCAAGATTCAAAAAATGGAACAACATGCATGTGTGTGAAGCGAGTCGCCGAATCGATGACCATTTGTGCCAAACAATGTCATGCATGTGACATTAGTTAGATGCTAACAAAAACTGAAAAAAATGCTAGTACAATCTAATATGCATGCAAATGACAACAAGCATTCACATAAATCAAGCAGAAATCACTCACGTAACCTAAAACACAAAAAGCGACAAAAATGATGCAAAATACAAGTTAAGCGGACTTACTCAGAAATAGCTGAGATGGATGTGTCGAAGACTCGTGGATGTGTTGTGGGATGTCGGAGCTCCAAGATCAATGTGAAGAACTGAGCTCTGAAGTGTCGAATGAATAATTTTGAGGCTCATGATGCGTATGCCACAAATCTAGCAAAAAACAACACTTGGAGGGATGTTTCTAAAACAGTCTTTGCATGTAACCTGCAATGGCTAAAAATAGATCCCTAAAATCTAGGGTTTCTTTTTGCATGTTTTTTTTCTATTTTGGGAACAAGAAGCCCATCCATGAAAGTCAAGTTTTCTCGGTCCCGAGGGGAACCTGTCGACCTGAAGGCACATGCAATAGCCTACCTGACTGAGGGTAACTTTTGCATAGTTTATGGGAGGAATACGGGCTGGCTGCCTAGAGGGATTGCACAATTTCTAAGAGAAGCAACTGACTGCTGCCCATAATTGCACAATTTTTGGGCTAAGTAGTCCTGTTGGGCTAGATTGCGCAGTTTTTACTGCGAAGGTTGACTTACAGGATTGCGTAGTTTCTGAGCCGAGCAGGCTGCCTGTCAGGATTGCGCAATTTCTAGAGGGAAGACTGGTTCCCCTCAAGGATTGCGCAATTTCTTGAGGGAGCTGCTCAGACTATAATAGGGATGTAGCGTTTGAGGGGAATGCGACAAGCCATCATGTACAGGTTTTCATGCTGCTTGAAAACCACTGAAGCTCATGTACTTGATAGTCCAAGACATGCTACTGAGGATAGTTGGTAGGGAGGCTCCAAAATGAAGCTAAGGAAAAATTTTGTAGGGTGGTTGTAGCTGCTACAACATCCACCTATGTATTTAAGGAGAGTGTCTTGTGAAGATGAATCAACACCCAAGCTTAAATCTCTTCTTCTAAATTCTTGTGCGTAACTTTGAACACCCTAACCTTTAGATTGTCTAAAAATTTTCTAATCCATAATTGAATTTTGCATGTAAGCTAATGGATAAAATTTCCTTCTTAGTGCAATTACAAAAGCATTCCAAGAAGAGAAAAGTTTACCACTTTTCATCAAATCTTCTTGAGATTTTGGCCTCCCACCAAATGAGAGATGCACTTTCCAATTGAAGAGAAGAAAGTCAGATATTTGTAACATAATCCTTAATCCTTTGAATCCTACAATTGACTTCAATTTGAAAAACCCAATTATCCAAATTTTTATCATTTACTTCCCCATTGTACATAGGAAATTGAAACCTGACATCAAGAATAATCAAAGGAGACTTAGCATGTCGTTTTGGATATCTCAGAGGAGTATGTCTAGGTGTTGAAGGAGGTGAAGAAGGAGACGAGGATGAAGGTGAAGATGGAGGTGAAGGAGGAGGTGGTGGAGGGAATAGAGGCTTTCTCCCATTACCACTATTACCTTTTTGTTGATTTAAACTCTCTCCTTGCAACCTTGTTTTCCTTTCATTATACAACACTTTCACCATCTCAAACATATCATAGAAAGCCTTTTTGAAAGATCTCTCATCCACAAACATCAACTCCTGTCATCCTTCATATGCCATTACTAGTGGATTTCTTGGAATTTGTGACCTCCTTGAACCAATTTGAGGATTTGGTTCTTCAAACACTCATCCTCTCCTCAACTTATACCTTGTTAACATTCAAAAACACTTAAAAAAATAGTCACACCTTCGAAACAACCATGCTCTGATACCAAACTAATATGAAATTAAAACTTGAAGGTTTCTTGAAAAAAATTTCAAACTATATTATGTATTGTCGGAAATGGATCAATTTTCAAAAGCACACAAGCTTATTGATTTTAGTTAAATTTTGTAGATATGACCAAACAAAAATAGACCATATGCAACATCACACAAACAAAAATTTGATGATGGAGTTCACCCCTTTTGGGATACATCTCCAAGTCCATATTGAAATGTTGGCCCTTTATATTATATGCTCAAAGTATAAACTACATCAGTGTACAATGCTCAAATCACAAAATAATGCTTCCATTGTTTCCAGAACACCCAAGCACCCCTCTGTAGGCTCTTCTTGGGCTCAAAAAGGCTGAAAATTTACCAAGTTAGGCCTTTTTCTCCATTCCTTTGCTATGTGTCCTACAATTAACCAAACAGGAAAACCAAGCAATGAATTACTCCTTTGGCATATGCGCTAAGAAAAAAATTTACGTGGGCACAACGGAAATTCCATGAAAAATTGAACAAATTGTCGAACTATTAGCTGGATGGCGTGGCCCCAAATTTTGCCTTCGGTTTCGATTACATGGAGGTTAATATAGATAGTGGTGCAGGCCAGATTCCACTTTCTCATTGGATCCATCACTCCTAGTTACATTGGTTATTAATATGCCCATGGGTGGGGACCCGAGCAGGGTGCCATGCACCCCACCCCTCAGTTTCAATAACCAAAAATTATATGAATTCCATTGGAACCGGGACTTGGGATAACCGCACACCCCCTTCACCTCCTCTATATGTTGCATCATGCTCATATGGGTTATAATGCGAACGGGGTTGGGCCAGTCGGGCAAGCCCACCAACCCACCTCCCCCCCAATCCGCCAACGATTAACCTTTAACATTAACTACCACCCATTATAAAACAAAAACCAATCATGTGGTGTGGTAGTAGAGTGATGCATTGTGTTGTCGTAGGTCATGGGTTCAAACCTCATTGGATCGGTTTGACCCCAAACAAATTTTGCACAGAAGTCAAGGGCCACATGGTTCCCTCCCATTGGGCCATGTCACTCCTCTTGGTTAGTCCACCTAAAAAACCAAACAACCAATAAAATTCTCCCACCTAGGGTTGTACGACCTACCACGTGTGAGCACAGGATTAGCCCATATAACCATTGTACCTACCCAATTATCCTATTGACATCAATAACACATCACTTATATAGCCTACCCAGCCAGTAGCCTAGTCAACCCTGCAAATTGACTTTTAACTGTTTTCCAAAAACTTTAGAATGTGCTCACTTTCACATACTGTGTTTGATTGAAGTAGTTCAAGCATCATTGGAATCAAAATAGCAATATCTACAATTTGGCATTGATTTCAATTGATTTTTAGGATCTTGACTTTTGAGCATATTTTTTATCCCTTGGATCACTACTAATTTTTTGAATGCCTTACATTCTAGGGGTTTTTTCTTCCTATATCAAGTGATCTATCACACTCTAGATTCCTCCTTGTATACAAATTGGGTGAATTCTTATGAGATTGGTATTCATGGCATTAATGCTAGTGTCTGGACCCGCTATGTTGTTGCACTTCAAATGGTCGGTCTGAATAGGAAGCTACAAGGTGATTCTTTGATTTGGAATGGTTATCTGCACGAGGGGAATGTGGTAGTATCAAACACTTACAACTACATATTGGGGGAGATACACTACATGAAAGATGACTCCTACTTCATTAAGGCTTGAAATAAGAATGTCCCATTGAAATCACTTTGTTCAGTCGATTGACTTGGAAAAATAATCTCCTTACCTAGGATAATTTAGTTAGAAGAGGTTCCCTGGGCCCAAGTTGGTGTTATTTTTGTAAGGAGATGATGAAAATAATTCTACATCTTTTTATTCAATGTCCTTTTGTGATTGATATGTGGATGCAAATCTTATATTATTATAAAATTCTTCCATCCTATAATTTTCATTCTATTGAGGATTGGTTATAGTGGTCATTTAGTAGACAAGGAAAAATAAATTTTATTCCTATATTCATTTTTTGGGAAGTTTAGTGGCCGATAAATTCTCTCATCCTATCAGACAGAATCATGGATATTAGTGATCCGGTAGATGAAAATAATTCTCATAATTGAAAATGTGCAATCGATATCAAAACCTATATGATTGAATAGGTCTCAATGACTTCAATCCGATGCAACTCATTTCACTCAAATCCGACATTGGATACTCCTAGAATCACATTCTGGTCGATTTGGGAAACAACTAAAATTTTTGAAAAAAGAGTTGCAGGTACACCCAGTCAGCAGTCCGTATGTTGACTTTGCCATAACCTAGCAGGTGACTTGGTTCTTCATTGACCAATGGTTGGCTGACACTTGACACAATGTGATTGGTTTGAATTTGGTTTTCTTTTATTGGTTAATGGTTGTGTTGTGGTGGCCCAATGAGGGAGTTCCACGTGGGCCAACTGGTAGCTACCACGTGGCCTCCTCGTGACTGAAAAAAATTGTTTGGAGGTCAAAAAACACCCCCGAGGTTCGACACCAAGACCATGTACCAAGCAACAAATAACCATACCATCACACCATGCTATGTCACTTGTTAGACAATTAATGTGAATTACTTGTGAAGTTTGGTGATTGCACCATTAGGGGAGGGGTTGGGCTATGACCTAGACCCTGGCCACCCCTGTGTCATAGGACCATGAGAGGGGGTCCAAAGGTTATGGCCTAGCCTAGCCCTCACATCCTTTTCCAAGCCCACAACCCCAAGCCAATTTGAAGACAAACACTGCAACAAAGAACCGGGAGTGGAAAAAACGAGGGGGTGAGCCCTAGGTCATATGACCCTGATGGAACCACGGGGGGACTTAAGAGGGGCTAGCCCCAAGAGGGGCCAAACCATGGTAATATGTGCACCGTAGAACCAAGGGTGCACTAGAGTGGGGTTCTAGACAACAGGCCTAGAATATTGGCCTGCTATGCGGTCGCATGGCACCATGTGACCAGGAATTTCAGGACTGGGGGCTTAGTGACACCCTTAACAATCCTACAAATTCACCCTGCAAAGGGGAATTATGCCAGGTTTAGTTCACAGGTTCTGCACTTGGGGCCCTCAAGCTAGGTTAAGGCCAAATTAGAGGATGGTTAGCTGCAAAATTTGGGAAAATGAAGAAACAAGCGGTGTAGAAATTCTACAAATTCTCTACAAATCTCACTCTGAGACCATATATATAATGTGACAGTAAATTAACCTGATAATGCAATATACCAAAGAAAAATATTATAACCTACTACTACTATCAATTTACGAAAGCTAAAAGATTGAGCAAGATTGAGCTGAACACATATAACCAGAAGAAGAAGAATCAATGCACAATACACATGAAAATACTTTGGGGAAATCCTCAGCTAAAAACCTGACTATCTGTATTATCATATAAGGTGGAAATACATCAGAATTATACAAAGCCTTAGCTGTCACAGCTAGCCATCTCTCAATACAATCCTCATGGATGCTCATAGGCAAACCTAGCTTCTCAAAAGCCTTCTCGTCTGCCCTCCAAGCTCCTATTTCCTTGCACTGTTCCTCTGGGATGATCTTCTCCAACCAAGTGGAGAACTGATCTCACACACTAATCTCACACCCTGTATGAACTGTGCAATCCTCAAGCAACCTTAGCTTGACTGCATGCATGAATTTCCTTCATAGGAAACCACATGAAACTGATAGTACATTGTCCTTTTCCTTAATCTCAACTAGGTCTTTCTCATAATAGACATGAATGAGTTTCTGATGAGGGAATCTTCAGTTATTTGGAGTACACTGGTTGAGTGCATGCATCCATCAACTGACTGATAACTCACAATTAGTTCCTCAAACAGTTTGGAACTAATCTAACTAGACTTAACTCAGTAAACTAAGCTAACTAATTACAACTCAAATATAACTCAATCTTATATCCTTAATTTAAGGCTCATCTCCTTAATTTAAGGGATAACTCTTGCATGAATTTAGAAAGACTTCTAACTTAAATTTCTCCAACTAATTAATCCATAATGAATTAATTAATTATTTCCAAGAAGTTGGTGAACTAAATTCGATTTTAATTCACAATTTTAATTCAAGGAAAAATTAAAATTGGAATTTCTGGATTCTATTTTTATCATTTCTTGTTGCTATTTTCAACACTCCCTCTCAACAACAAAGGAATTCGACTTGATCCCGATCGTGAACCTTTGGAATGTTATGCATGCAACACTTCTCTCTAGTTTTGTTGCTCCAGCAACTTCAGAAACAAAAAAACATCCAAACTAAATCAGTATGATGCATCTGTCATCAAAGTCTCTGACTGTTATTGCCTTTGTCAACTGAAAACTTTGCGCTTCTGCTGACTCTGCCTTTCTACACTTTTGTCAATCCTTCTCTGTGCTCTTTAGTATCTGACTGCTCTAGCCTTTGTCACTTTCATCTCTGACTGCATCAATCCCACTGATTCCTCCTACTACTATGTACTTTGGACTCTCATCGCAAGGTACGATCCATGAGATAAAACCTCTCAATGGACCCTACCCAATTTCAGCCTTCTTGGGATTATCACTTCACATCGCCTGGAGGTATGGCTGCATGTGGTCGCTCTGCCCACTTGGATCGAAATTCCCCCATAATGGAGGTATCTACATTAGTGGATCTCTTCACTCAGTCTCCTCTCTGCCTCTCCAATTGTGGCTCCTCCACAATTGTCTGAGACTTCTTCTAGGACTACATTTTGAGAGGTAATTTACTCTCCCTCTCAACCATCAAGTCTGTAACATTTTCCTTGCTCCTCAAGGCTTTTCATGCATCTTGAACCTCAAGAGCATGCAGGTTCTTAACTCGTGAACCGATCTGTTTCACCTGTCTCGTGATGATGTGTCTAAGGAACGCCTTTCCTTTACTGAAGGCAACATCATAGCCTTCATCTTTCAACATCGCGACTGATACCAAGTTCTTCTTCAGTCTAGGCACATACTTCACATCTGTCAAGGTGATAGGAGGTCCATGCTCCCTCTCAAAAGAAATCGTGCCCACTCCTGAAACACTATACTTTCCGTAGTCACGCATATCTATGCACATCTTGGGGTCTTTCTCCTCTAAGGCAGTGAATAAACTTTTATCACCGGTCATGTGGAATGAGGCTCCACTGTCAAGATACTAGACACAACCCATCATCGATGACACCATGCATGCGATGAGGGTAAAGTTCATTTAGAACTGAGAGGCTAATGCGTCACCTTTGGATCCTTCCGAGGATCCCTTCTTGGACTTCTTCGATGGGAAATTAGTCACATAATGTCCCATCTCAATTGAGGTATGAAATGAATTCGATTTGCACCTGAAACCCTGAACTTCAAACTTCGAATTCTCTTCTCAGTATATTGTTCACAGCTTCAATAAACTAGGCTTTGATACCATGTAGAAATTATGCAAATTCTCTACAAATCTCGCTCTGAGACCATATAGAAAATATGACTGTAGATTAACCTGATAATACAATATACCAAAGCAGAATACTATAACCTACTTCTATTATCAATTTGTGGAAGCTAAAAGATTGAGCAAGATCGAGCTGAACACATATAACCAGAAGAAGAAGAATCAATGCACAATACACATGAAAATACTTTGGGGAAAGCCGCAGCTAAAAACCCCACTATCTGTATTATCATACAAGGTGGAAATACATCAGAATTATACAAAGCCTTAGCTCTCACAGCTATCCAACTCTCAATACAATCCTCATGGATGCTCACAAGAAAACTTGGCTTCTCACAAGCCTTCTCCTTTTCCCTCAGAGCTCTTATTTCCTTGCGTTGTTCCTATGGGATGATTTTCTCCAACCAAGTGGAAAACTGATCTCACACACTGATCTCACACCCTATATTAACTGCACAATCCTCATGGAACCTTACCTTGAAAGCATGCATGAGTTTCCTTTATAAGAAACCACATGCAACTGATAGTACACTTTCCTTGTCTTTAATCTCAACTGGGTCTTTCTTAGAATAGACATGCATGAATTTATGATGAGGGAATCTTCAGTTATCTACAGTACACTGGTTGAGTGCATGCATGCATCAACTGACTGATAACTCACAATTAGTTCATCAAACAGTTTGAAACTAATTTAACTGGACTTAACTCAGTAAACTGAGCTAACTAATTAGAACTCAAATATAACTCAATCTTATCTCCTTAATTTAAGGCTCATCTCCTTAATTTAAGGAATAACTCTTGCATGACTTCAGAAAGACTTCTAACTTGAATTTCTCCAACTAATTAATCCATAATGAAGTAATTAATTATTTCCAAGCAGCTGGTGAGACTAAATTAGATTTTAATTCACAATTTTAATTCACGGACAAATTAAAATTCGAATTTCTGGATTCTATTTTTATCATTTCTTGTTACTATTTTCAACAAGCATAACTTTCTTAGTTTTTCGCCAAATGAGGTGCAAAAAGAACCAAAATAGGGGTTTTTAATAGTGTTGGATCTATTGGAGACATAATGTCTACTATTTGAGCATAGTAAAGCATGTAAACACACATTTTATCATTTTTAATGAAAGAGGCCCTGCATTGGAAGTTGGACCAGGAGATGTAGCCCAAGAGAGGGGTGAACTCCTTTATCATGCTTGTGATATGTGTTTCAGTTGGTTTTGTTTCTATTTAGCTATAAAATCTGGTTAAAATTTACTTGTGTATGTGTTTAGTAAATTGATCCTCTGCCCACAACACCTATAATTTTCACTTACAAATTGTTAAAAAATATTCAAGTTTACACATTCTGATCATTTTGGTATCAGAGAAATAGGTTATAGTGAAGATTTGATTTGTTTGCAAGTTTTTTTCTGATTCTTACAAGGTTGAAGCTCAAAAGAGGTGAAGGATAAGTTGTGGAGCCAATATCTCAAATTATTTCAAGGAGAACCAACACACCTCAAGCTTCAATAGTTATGGCACATGAAGATGGTCTTGAAGGGATGTTTGAAGATGAGAAGAATTTTAGAAAATAATTCTTTGAGATGTCATATATGGTTAAGGTTTTGTATGAGAAGAGGACTTCTAGATTGTGTGGTGAGAGCCCAAAACCTCATGGAGGAAAAGGAGACAAGCCTCCAAAAGGGAATGGACGGAATGGTGGCAAACCACCACCTTCACCTCCATCAGCATCCTCATCTTCATCTTTATCTTCATCTTCTACTTCTTCTACCCTTTCAAAAACACATCCAAATTCCCCAAGGGGTCACGGTAAAACTCCTTTGCTTAAGCTTGATATTAAGTTTGAATTGTCTATGTACAATGGAGAGGTATATGTAGAAATATTAGACAATTGAATTCGTCAGATTGAAGTATATTGTAGGATACAAAGAATCAAAGATGATGAAACCAAGATTCAACTTGCTTCTCTTAGATTGGAAGGTGCAACACTAATTTGGTGGGAAGCCAAAACTTAAGAGGACATGAAGAAACATAGTAAGGTTTTGTCCTCTTGGAATGATTTTTTTTGTTGCAATAAGAAGCCAATTTTATCCATTGGCATGCATGCAGAAAGATATTATGGATTGGCAAAACTTTAGGCGAGTTAAAGCGAAAAATGTGCAATCTTATACTCAATAATTTAGGAAAATAGCTTTGATTTTTGGTATATGTTTTTCCTCAAAAGATACTTTTCTCAAATACATTGGAGGATTGCATAGTTATTTAAGACGTACCATTCTCATGTTTAACCCTACAAAAATAGATGAAGTTTGTGTTCAGGCAACTCATTTAGAGGCTAGAGGGAAAAATGTTTCTGAAGAAACTAGTGAGAGTCCCTTTGAGTCTAGAGCAAAAGGAAAGGGTAAGTTCAAAGGAAATGGGAATCTTACATGTAAACACCGTTCCAAAGAGGGCCGTGATGAAGACCATTGCTAGAAACTTCATCCAGAAATGAGACCCAAAAAGTTTAAGAACAAGGAGAAGGAGAAGACAACTACAAGTACACAACATGATTTAGGCTTAGATTCTGGAGAGGAAACAAAGATCATAGCTATAGGTTTGAAAGGTAAGTACATTGCAAGTACTAGTTCATCAAATTGTCTCAATGAAACTCAAGATGAAAAAAGAAGAATAGAGATTTTCCATATTAGAGTTATTTCAAAACATACCAAGATAGATACACTATTTGATAGTGGTTCATAAGAAAATATTATCTGAGAAGACATTGTCAAGAGGTTGAATTTAGAAACCATTCCTCATCCCAAACCATATCCTTTAGGTTGGGTATGTGAGAATGCAAAATTGCAGGTGACAAAGAAATGCATACTTAGATTTGCAATCACTGCAAACTTTCTAGATGAGGTAGAGCTTGATGTAATTCCAATTGATATATGTGGTATTATTTTGGCAAGCCCATATCTATATGATAGGAGAGCTATTTTTCATCTTGATGAGAACAAATATAAATTGTTCAAGAATATGATTGAGTACACTATTAGAGAACACAACAAGAAGTTGAATGCATCTCTTGTAAATGAAAAAGCGAAACGAAAAAGAGGACGTTGGTTCCAAATATTCTTCTTGTGGGTTTCATAATGTGTTGGCTTTGAAAAGGGATGGTACACGGTGATGGTGATCACATTTGGTCAAGAGTCGATCCAAGTACAAGGCTAGACATGGTAAGCATCGCCATGATGACAATGTTCAAGGTGAGAAGATTTTGAGATTGTTTAAGTTTCCTTTGACTAGAGACAGAGGAGGGAATGTGTTTATTCCTTCAAAGGCAGTTTTTTTTTCTT
Organism: Pinus tabuliformis; assembly: GCA_031772625.1. NCBI lineage: Eukaryota > Viridiplantae > Streptophyta > Pinopsida > Pinales > Pinaceae > Pinus > Pinus tabuliformis. Next base: position 567,177,010 of record CM062819.1, on the reverse strand, counting down.
CATATTTTTGGAAATTGCAGCAAGATGTCATCTAGGACGACAAGACAAGGACTCCAAAATCAGGGAAAATGATGTATTTTCATGAAAATCTCAAAATGACAAATTCAAGTAAAGTTTAGTGGAATGAGACTGGAAGGGGGAGGGAAATGTACCCTCATATATTTTTTGATTGATAAAGAAATTTTGGAGGTCCAAAATCTTCCAATGTGGAGGAGTGATCTAGTGGATCAAAATAAAGCTCAAAATTCAAAGTGTGTAGAGCTTGAAACATATAGGATTAGGTAGATCTCGATGACCTGAATGCAATGCAACTCATTTCACTTAAATCTGACATCGTATGCTCCTAGAATCATGTTCTGATTGATTTGGGAAACAACTAATTTTTTTGAAAAAAGAGTTACAGGTACACCCAGTGAGCAGTCCATACGCTGACTGGGATCAAAATAAAGCTCAAAATTCAAAGTGTGTAGAGCTTGAAACATATAGGATTAGGTATATCTCGATGACCTGAATGAAATGCAACTCATTTCACTTAAATCCGACATCATATGCTCCTAGAATCACGTTCTGATTGATTTGGGAAACAACTAATTTTTTTGAAAAAAGAGTTACAGGTACACCCAGTGAGCAGTCCATACGTTGACTGGGCTATGACTTGGTAGGTGATTACGTTCTTCATTGAAAAATGGTTGGTTAAAACTTGGCACAATGTGATTGGTTTGAATTTGGTCTGTTTATGTTGCTTAATGGTTGTGTTGTGGTCGCCCAATGAGGGAGTGCCACGTGGGCCAGCCAGTGGTTGCCATGTGGCCTCCTCATCGCTGACCAAAATTCGTTTAGAGGCCAAACAACACCCTCAATGTTCGAAACCAAGACCTGGTACCAAGCAACCAAGAACCATATCATTGTGCCATGCTATGTCACTTGTTATGCACTTAATGTGAATTATATTTGAAGTTTGGTGAATGAACCATTGTGGGAGGGGTTGGGCTAAGCCCTAGCCCCTTGCCACCCCTACGCCACAGGATCACAGGTGGGGGGCCAAGGGATAAGGCCTAGCCCAGATGTCAGGACCTTTTCTATGGCCACAACCCCAATCCAATTCACAGACGAAGCCCACAAAAAGGAACTAGGAGAAAAAAAATTGAGGGCACCAGCCTCGGGTCATATGACCCTCATGGAACCATGAATAGACTTAAGAGGGGCCAAATGCAAGAGGGTTTGAACCATGGTCATATGCACACCATATAACCAAGGGCACACAAAAGCCGGGTGCTAGACAATAACTGTCAAATATCAGCCCCACTATGTGGTCGCATGGCGCTACGTGATCAAGAATTTCGGGACTGGGGGCTTACTGGCGCCCTTAATGGTCCTAAAAATTCAGCTACCAAGCAGGAATTGTGTCAGGTTTAGTGCGTCGGTTCCACATTTTTGGCATGTAAACCAAGTTGAAGTCGAATTGCAGGATTGTTAGGTGCATAATTTGTGAAAATGAAGAAACAAGTGTAACCTTCTAAGGTTTTTGCCAAATGAGGTGCAGAAACAACCGAAATAGGGGTTTATGACAGTGATGGATCCATTGGAGACATAATTTCTTCTACTTGATCTGAGTAAAGCATGAAAACATACTTTTTATCATTTTTAATGAAAGAGGCCCTACATTGGAAGCTGGACTAGGAGATGTAGCCCAAGAGAGGGGTGAACTCCTTTATCATGCTTGTGATATGTGTTTAAGATATTTTGGTTTTATCTCTGTTTCGCTGTAAAATTTCGTTAAAATTTACTTGTGTATGTGTTCAGTAAACTAATCCTCTATGCAAAACACATATAACTTTCACTTGCAAATTGTTAAAAAATCTTCAAGTTTGCACATTTAGATTAATTACGAGGATTATTTCAAAGGTTTTGTTTGGATGGAATCTTCTCAGTATAATAATATTGATAATGTAGCCAAGAATCCTGAGGAATTATTTTAATCTTTAGTTCCTAGTGAGCTTCATTGATGGGGCATCACAGGCAGATAAATATGTGTGGGGAAACCTTGTGTTTCTATCCATAGACACAAATCCATTTTCTCTAGTTTCTTGGAGAGAGTTCAAATACTCGTGTTGAGATGCTAGCTCTTTAGGGTTTTCTATACATGGCTAGGTTGCATGAGATGGATTGGCTTTCAACCTATGGGGAATCAAATACTATCATTGTTGGCATCAATGGATCCTCTAATTTCTCACCTCCCTCCTTAATAAACTAGATTGGGCACATAAGGAAGTCGATTCATCATGTTTCTACTATTTCCTTCACAAACATCTACCGGGAACATAATTTTGCTGCTAATTATTTTTCAAAGGAAGGCCTGGGGGCTCCCTGTAGGTCTTTCCACTATAAGCTTATATCTAATGCAAAGATTGTGAATCAGGGTGTGCGCACCATATTTTAATCTTTGCATTGGAGTTTCCAACCTGGTGTCATACATTTTATTTTTTGGCTTACATGTTGTGTGTACATTTCATATTTAAGCTTAATTTTGATATGTATACACAGCATACATACATACATACATACATACATACATACATACATACATACATACATACATACATACATACATACATATATATATATATATATATATATATATATATATATATGTTTGGATGGTTTATGACTCGCCTTGCTAGTACAGTTACTATTTTGATGCACTTCTCCTATTCTGGTTTTGTTTATATGAGCTCTTTATGCAGTCCATAGTGGAACATACTTGACATATGTACTGGATATATTTTTAATATAAACCAACATTTTTTCTTCTTGATTTTTTTTTAACTTTATTAATTTTATTTGTTATTTACACTAAAAGTTATTCTATTGTTGTAGTGGTGTAAATGTTTGTAAGAAATTACATGTAGGCTCAATTAAAAATTAATAAAAGGTTAAAAGTAATGTAGGGCTTGGTATGGGAGAAATGTCGTATCTATAAATGAGTGTAAACATTCAAATATTGGTTCAATTAACAAAAAAAATAAAATTAAAGTAATAAAATATTAAAATTCAATTCATTATTTTGTAATCTTTTTTATTAATATAAATACAAACAAAGTAAAAGAAAATCATAATATACACATCACATTAAAATATATAACATACAAATAGTAGTTATAAATTAATATCTATTTTACCATATAAATTGAAATAATAATATTTTAATACTATTTAAATTTAATCAATAAACACACAAAAACGTAATACTTACAATACAACAAGATTCTTAACCATGGATATTTAACCCACTTTATTATGGACATTATTATAATTACTTTTAAGGTATAACTAAACTCTTTATCCCCACTACTACTATTGGATATTAAATCAAGGTTTTAATAAAATTACAAATAAGGTTACTTTTATATGTAAAAATGTGAAATATATATAATATAAATAATATTATTAAAAATCATCATAAATCCATCTTAACTAAGAATTTACGAAATTATTTGTAAAATATATCACTCAAACACAAATTTACATCTTTAAAGATTTGATTTTTATAATACCTATAAACCCAAAATTAATATATATATTTTCAATTAACTTAAATTAATTACTTTTATTTTTAATTTAAAAATGAGTATCTATTAATTTATTTTATATTTCACCTATGTATAAATATAATTTTTTTTTTTTTGCGTAAGCAAGAGTGGGTCCTTCTATTCAATTAACTGGAAAGGTTACATAATGTACAAAAAAGACAAAGGAGGTGTGGCCCACCAATAAGATAGGCCAACCAAAGCCTTTGTTACCGCGACAGCATCTCAAACCACAGGCCGAGGGCCCACAAAACATTACAAACAGACCTCCAAAGACCAAGCGATCTTCCTCCGAAGATCTAATGGTCTAGAATCATTTTGGGTGGCTAACTTGCACACCCCTTAACCTCAAACTCTGACCCAATGAGCCCAATTAACCGTGTTTAACAAGAATTTCAGATCCGTTGGGGAGATAACCTTTGAGCACTTTACCTGCTCAAAATCCAACTTATGTGCGCAATCACGATGAGGCCGTGTGACTAGCACAGAACTTAACCGCTTATTCGGACCTAATGCTGGATTAATATCCCGCCTAAATAATTTTGGGTCCGGTCTCCTTGTTAGATTTCTTGTTGTTATCCACACAAAATGCATGGGATTGCTACGTTTTCATCGACCTACTTCCCTTTTAACTGAAACCATGTTCCAATGAATCAGTGTCCATACACTAAGTTTAATGTAATTAGGAACCATAAGTGTATTCTTGGCCCACCTAATTCGGTTTGTATTTTCCTGCCTGAGAACCATTCTTTTATAAAGTTCCATGAGCAATTTCTAGCCCGAAGGCCAAATACAGACTTTAGAGGGGTACTTGACCTCCTACTCGCACTTTTCCTATACTGCTTCCCCCTGTGGACCAAAATTCCTATGTCTCCCTCAGTCTTCATCCCCCTTATTATTCATGCTTTGATGGAGCTCTCTATCTAAGGTCAGCTATCTAGAACATTCATCCCTCAAACGTCCTTGAGGAGTCCCTTCCCAGTCATATCTTATATTGCTTTTGGAACAAATCACACCTTCATTTGCTAAAATATCCGCTAATTTGTTGGTTGTTCTGTGCACATGGATAAAACATAGGGTTCTCATGTTTTGTAGGTGGGATTGAATATGTTGATAGACTTGCAGTAACCTCCAATGTCTCGACACATTGTCTGGTGCTGATCCATTGTCAATTTTCTTGATCGAATTAATTATCAATTCGGAATCAGCTTCAATTATGATGTTATGTAAATTTGAGTCCCTCAAGATTTCTATGCAATGTTCCATGGCCATGAGCTCTGCCATGTTTTTGGTGGCCTTCCCCAAATGATAGTGAAAGATGGTTTTTATGAAACCCCTTTCATCTCTTATTACTCCTCCATGCCCAGCCATACCAGGGTTTCCTTTTGAGGCTCCATCTATATTGCATTTCATAAAACCCTGAGGTGGAGGTTACAGGAATTCCTCATCAGCTGATATATGACTTACTTTCTTGTTTGTACCCTGGGGGGAAAACCCCTGTAGTCCCAAATTTAGAAGTATCTGCTCCTCCTAATCTTGAGGTTGGTTATCAGGGAGGTTTATTAAAAGGGTACCTATAGTCTCTTTGAGCTGTCTTATGATCTGAGTCATGATGCTCTGTGGTGACCCAATCCTGTTCTTGAATATTCTATTGTTGCGTTCTCTCCAGACATCCCAGATTATGAAGCCTCGAACCAAAGCCCATGCTTTGTTGATTATTTCATTTGTAGAGAAAATTTTCCTCCAATTCTTCAAAGTACTGGTGATGCTACCAATGTCCTTGTCTGATTGTCTAAAGATTGAAGCCACCCAGTTCCATAAGGTGGAGGTGAATGGGCATAGGCTGAGAATGTGTTCCATAGTTTCTTCCTTTGATTCACATAGCTGGCATCTGGAAGGACCAGCTACCCCTCTTTTCCTAAGGTTATCCCAAGTCAGAATTTTTTTATGCTGCACTAACCACATGAACAGTTTAATTTTCATCCAGTTTTGGTTCTGCCATAGATTCTTCCATATGTTATCAGGGTTTGGGAGGTCGAACCCCAGGGATTTCGCTTGGCATCTTTGAGGTTAAACTTTCCTTCGTTGTTTTTACACCATATTAGTTGATTTAAAGATGTTGATATCAGAATCTTTCTCTAATCCAAGATGACTATATGAGCTTCTGCCTGGGCTTTCAATGGGCAGTCATCACTATAAACTAGGTTCTTCGATTTTCTCCATTTTCCATCACTTCTTTCTTGATCCCAAAAGTCATTTACTTTGAGTAACCCTTTGTCATGAATTTCATTTTTGAGATTGACAAATTATTCTTTTAACAGTTTAGGTTCCTATTGCCAATTATCCTCCCAAAACCAAGCTAGGTTTCCATCTCTGATCTCCCAGAAACTGTGTTTTTGAACTATGGCCCCATTCTCCCAAGCTTTGTTCCAAATGTGGGAGCCTTTGATGAGTCCAGACATCCTAATGTAATCCCTTTCTTGCCAATTGCTTGCATATTTCTATTTCCATACTTTGGCCCAAGGGGAAATCGATTCTTTTAGCCATCTCCACCAGAGTTTTGACCCCAAGACTTTGTTTAGGGTTTCAGGGTCATCAAGTCCCAAACCTCCATGTATCTTTGGATTGCATATTTTATCCCAAGCTACCAAAGCCCATTTCCTTTTCTCTTCCCCTTTGCCCCAAACAAAATCCCTTTGGATATTTTTTATGTGTTGCATTACTCCTTTAGGAGCTGGAAGGACCGGGAGCATGAAGATGGGGACAGTTTGTAGGATAGCTTTTGTAAGCACTAGCTGTCCTGCTATATTCAAAGACCTGTTAGTCCATTTCCAGACTTTGTCTTGTAGTTTATTAGTGGCCGGTTCCCAAACTGCCTTGCTTAGAAGTTTGTCTATTAGAGGTACTCCCAAATATTTGGAGGGTAGCATTTCTCTTGGGAAGCCTACAATTCTGGTGAGGTTTCTCTGAATAGCAATATCAGTATTAAAAAAGAAAATCTTTGATTTGCTTAAGCTTACCTCTGTCCCCGTAGCCAAAGCAAAGTTGTTTAGGATTTGTTTGAAGGCTTGAGCTTCCTTGACCATGGGTGTGCCCTGCAGCATGGTGTTGTCCACAAACTGTTGATGGGTTAAGGCATCCCTATTTAAAGTGTGTTTGAGACCCTGGATTTTTTCCTCTCCTTTGGCATATTTAATCGCATTGCCTAGCCCTTCCATCATGAGAATAAAGAGGAAGGGTGAGATCAGATCTCCTTGTCTGAGTCCTCTTAAGGGCTTAAAGGTCTTTTATGGTGAGCCATTTAGCAAGATTGAAAAGCTTGGGGTGGTTACAAGGGCCATTACCCATCTTATCTAGTGATGGTCAAAGCCAAATGCTTTCAGTACTTCGTTGATGTAAGCCTAACTTAGCTTATCATAAGCCTTTTCTAAGTCAAGCTGAATGATCATACCTACCTGATTATTACTCTTATGTGAGTGAACCACCTCATGAGCTTGAATGATGTTATTAAGAATTTTCCTGCCTTCCACATATCCAGTTTGCTCCTCAGAAACGAGAGCTGAGAGTAGGGGCTTAATTCTATTCACAATTACTTTTGAAATAATTGTATACACCACGTTGCATAACGCTATGGGTCTAAATCTGTCTGGTGTGATAGCCTTCTCCTGCTTTGGAATCAAGGCTACGAAAGAGGTGTTGAGCACCTTCAGAACAGTTTTGTTTTTCCTTGAGTCCTCCACCACATCAAGGATATCTTGCTTGACTATTTCCTAGCATGCTTTGAAGAATTCAACGTTGAAAACATCTGGACCTAGAGCTTTCCCATTTTTCATTTCTTTGATGACTTCACTGATTTCCTCTTCATTCATTGGCCTGTTAAGATTATAATTTTCTTCTCTTGTCACTAGCTTAGGAATGTGCTTTGTGAAGTCCTTGATAAATTGAGATCTGTCTATGAGAGGCTCCTTGGCTATGCCTTGGAAATGCTGAACTATAATAGTTTCTATTTCTTGGTGTGTAGTGCGCTGATTTCTGTGAGTATCTTTGATTTTTGAAATCTTGTTTTGCCACCTATGATCCATGGTATATTTATGAAAAGACCTTGTATTTTTTCTCCTTCTTTTAACCATTGTACCCTCAATTTCTATTTCCAAACAATCTCCTCTTGCTGAACATAATCAACTTGTTCCTTTCTCTCCTCAGTGAAGCCCTCTATAATGAGGGTTTGGTTAATTTCTTATAGTTTCTGTTTTGCTACTTTTTTGGCTTCGAATATATTGCCAAATTCATTATTATTCCAATCTTTAAGCCTTTGTTTGACGCGTTTCAATCTCTGATGTAGAAGGAACATTTTAGTACCCTGAACTTGCGTATCTTCTGTCCACCATCTTTCAATATTGCTAATGAAGTTAAGATGGGTAAGCCAAATGTTTTCAAACCTGAAAGGTCTGTTTCTTGGAGTTCCTATAAAGGACACTTCAAGTTGAATAGGCTAGTTGTCCAAGCCTCCAAAAGGAAGTATCATTGCTACCAAGTTATGGCCTGTGAGGATGAGGTCCTCTGAGATAATGAATCTAGCAAGTTTAGAGGCCACCTGAGATGCTCCTCCCCTCTTATTATTCCATGTAAAGATGCCATTACTTGTCTTTGTATCTACAAGCTTCATGTTGTTTATGAAATTCTGAAATGATATAGAATCTTTGCCTAGTGATCTAGTTCCCCCTTTTTTTCGATAGAGACCTGATCATATTGAAGTCCCCTCCCAGAATCCAGGGGATACCCGGATGTCTTCCTCTTAACTCCTCCAATGAGGTTAGAAGTCTGAGTTTATCTTCTGGCTTTTGTGGACCATAAACATTTGTGAGCAAATAAACTTCCTTGTCCCCCAAAGGCTGGATGACCATTGATAAATAGTTCATGGATGCTTCAGCATCTAGGATACCAATTTTCTGAGGGTTCCAAAGTGTGAGAATCCCTCCTGCTACTTTTTCTACTTTAACTTCTAGATATTCATATTTGATAAGCCATTTGTTATGTATCTCTCTTATTTTTTCTACTGAACATTTTGTTTCCTGGATGAAAATCATATATGGTTTTTCTTCTTTCATTCTATTGCTAAGATTTCTTTGTTTCCTTTTACTTCCTAGACCCCTAATATTCCATGTTGTGAACTTCATTAAGAAAGATTTTTAAATGAGTAACTAGTTAGGTATTTCATCTTACCCGAATCGATCATGAGTTTTCCACACTCTAGCAGAAGCCCATTCTGTTTTTTCCTACCTCTTTTCCTGCCTGGGTTCCTAGGTGCTAGTCCTGATGTTGCCTTCATTGTTTTCACCCCTTTGTTGTCCTGAATATCATGGTTTCTTTTGACTCCCAAACCTTTTGCCTGAGTTCTCCATAGGAATAGCTTTTGCACTCTATTATACTCCTCTTGAGGTATCGAATCCATTCCTTTTGTAGTTCCCTGCTCCAGGAACTTTTCCAGATCTAGATTCTCCCTATAAAGGATATCTTGCAGTTCATGATCCTCTGTTCCCACCTCGCTTGGGGTCATATGTTGGTCCCTATCAAGTTCCATAGTGTTCGACAGATCCTCCTTTTGTTGGTTGTTTTCAGGTATATCCTCCATGCTCTCTTCTTTTTCGTTCTCTACAAGGATGTCCTCCAGTGTCTGGTTCACTTTATCGTGGTCCTCTTTTTCTTCTAATACCTTGAACCTATTCTAACTAAACTGCTTTTCCTCGTTGATTTTCTTTTGGTACTTTCTCCCTCCTTTACCTTTGCTCCCCACTTTGTTAAAGCTTTCAGTTTCTTTCCCTGAGGTTGCTTTAGTTCTGCTTTCCATTTTGTTTAAAGGACAGTCTCTGAATAGATGCCCGTGTTCATGGCATTTGCGGCATCTGAAAGGAACATGCTAGTAATCCACCACTTGCACCCATTCTTCATCAAAAACTTCTAGAATTATTTCATCTGGTAGAGCTCCAGAGAGGTCCATCTCTATGCATATACGGGCAAAGGAGGTATACTTTCCTCACTTTGTGGCCTCTAATATTTTTACAAAATGCCCTAGTTTATTTCCTATAGCTTTTAGTGATTCTGGCTACCAATAATCCAGAGGTAGGGAATAGAGCCTTACCCAAACCGGGACCGAATCGAATGTCTCACGCTCCGAGACAAAATTCATCACCCAAGGCCACATATAGAAGCCAACAGTAGCATAGAAGTACAACCCTCCTTCAAACACCTTGTCTTTATCCTCTATGTTTGTAAAAACTATAGTGAAGAAACCCTTGGATCCAAGGTGCAGATCTATATCCCCCTTAGGTTTCCAATGAGTTTTTATCCATGCATGTAAAGCCTTCTCTGTTGGCCATAACCCCATGAATTTACAAATGACTGCATAAGTCACCATGTGTTCCCTATGCGCCTGTAGTGTTGGATCACTTAACACCACTCGGGGTGTGATGGTTGCCTTAGGCTTACATGGTCCAATCCGATTTCTGGTGTCAGCATTCTGATTTTCTCCTTCTATTCGCTTCTCTTGTCTGACTTCTTCCTACGTATCTTCCTGCCCTTGTGAGCTTCTGTTTTCTTGTTTCCCTCCTCCTAAAACCCCGATTTTAGCCCCCAGTGGTTTCTTGAATCGATTAGAGACTGCCTGACTATAGGAGGGAGTGGAACTCCCCCCCTCTCGCCTCTCCATGATTCCCAACACTGAACTTCTATTGCAAACCCTAGCTCTGTGTGTTTTCTACCAGTGCCTCGAAACGTTCAAGCTTATGTTCAATCTAGAAATGTATAAATATAATTTTAATTATTAATTATTATTAATATATTTCTATTATAGCAGAATTTTACATCAATATCATTCATGCATATAACTTCTGTTCATTTATAAATTTATTGGTTCTCTTTTATATTTTATAAAAGTTATTATATGTATAAATTTATTAGCTTTCTTTTGTATTTTATAAAAGTTTATTATTATATGTATATGTTAAGTTTCTCTATTTCCTATATAGATTTTATTTTTTTTAATTGTATGGATATTTTATTAAAATGTAAAATTATCGTTTTTTTTATACATGTGAAAAATACGTTTTCCTAAAGTTTAAAATTGGTAATTTTTAATTTTCTACTTTTGGAGGTAGATATTTACACATTTACAATTAGATGTTGAGATTTTCTGTTTTGCATAAGATAGGCAAAATCTCAGAAGATGACAACAATAGGAATCAGTTCCTAGATTAGCTCCAGTTTGTTGAAAGGATTTATGAGGGTGTGAGAGTTTGTGAGAATTTAATTTTGTAATCTCCTGTTTGATTAATAAGATTGCCGATGCCTATGTTTGGTGGACGTAGCCCAGATTGGTTGGGTGAACCACGTTAATTGTTGTGTCTCCTGTGCTTGATTTTATTTGCTGAGTATATGTTTAATTTTCTATGCATCTTAGCTCTAACAATTGGTATCAGAGCTTTGTTGGAGGTGGAGCACAGTTGATTGCTGGTGGTGCATTGGATCAAGTAGCGTGCTGGAGCGCAGGTGTTGCTGGAGCGTTGGTGCGCACTGCTGTTGATGCGTTGGGCGTGGACCAACTATTGATGCATGATTGAGTCTGCGTGGATATTATAAACCTGCGTGGAGTTCCGGAGTGCTAGTGCGTTGAGTCCCGGAGTGCTGAGCTGATTGGACCTGCGTTGAGTTGAGGTGGTATTCAATCGATTGCTGTGTGGATTCCAAGGTTTGCATTTCACTGTAATCAGCAATGGTGTAGTTTCTGTGATGTATTATTTTTTGAATTCACTGGCTCATTAAGCGGTACCAGATCTATTTTTTTAATCCTTGACAAATCTGTTGGAGTACACCAATTTGAAGCGCTTGTGGACGTTGTGAACATTGTTTTGATTTAAGCGGATTTGAATACACAACTTCCAAGTTTGAGGAATTAATCACAATGAACCATCAATTTTTTAAAAATTGGAGAGCAGAATATATGCTATGAGAAAACTCTAAGCACTTCATAAATGATCGTCATTCGATTATCACAGCAAAACATTGCTGCCCGTACGCCTCTCACGAGTGGAATTCAATGATCTTTTTGATAATGAAGTTGTGTTTCTTTAATCAATGAAATCCCAGATCGCGAGGCTTCTTTTCCCACAACAGCCTCGGCTTCTTGCCTGCAATAGAGTGTTTGCCCAGAGAATTTAGTCCTGTACAACATCAATTTGTTGAGATACGTCCATCTTAGCCTCCATTTAAACGCCTGGGTTCTTTCTATTTGAGCTTCAAATTAAATTGGGTTGATTCAGATCAGAGATTTTTCATCTTATTCCTGTTTTTGGTGGCTAGAAATCTTTTTAAAATTTCAGATCAGTTTGTTTTAATCAATCACACGGATGGAACAAATAACGTTAATATGCGATATCTATGTTTTGGCAAGTGTATTTGTTCAAATTTAATTGAAGTGTTAGGCAAGATGTTGGGGGCAATTTTTTTGTTAATTGCTGGTATTTAAACATTGGTTTTTTTGGAGATTATTGTGTTTTTTGTTGATACAAAATGGCGAAAACTCAAAGTGCCCAGTTTGAAATTGAGAATTTTAATGGCAAGAATAATTTCGAGATCTGGAAGGTGAAAATGTACGATTTGCTTGTCCAACATGGTGTGGCAAAGGCGTTGTTGGGCAAATCCAAACAGCCTTACAACATCACAGATAATGAGTGGGCCGAGATGGATGAAAGAGCGATAAGTGCTATTCGACTGTGTCTAGCTGTTGATGTCCTGTTTAATATCGTGTCGGAGACAACAGCTGCTGGTTTGTGGATGAAACTGGAGAAACTGTACTTGACCAAATCCTTAACCAATAGGATTCTCCTGAAGCGACAGTTGTACAGTCTGCAAATGAAGGAAGGTACATCGATTGCTGATCATTTAAATGCTTTTAATACTCTTCTTGTGCAATTAAAAAGTATAGAGGTAACTATTCAATCCGAGGATAAAGCTATTACTTTATTGTGCTCGTTGCCCGAATCATGGGATCATTTTGTTACTTCTATAAGTCTTAGTTCATCAGAAACTATTGAGTTTGATGATGTAGTTGCATCCTTATTATCGGAAGAAACAAGGAGAAGGTCGCATTCTGAAACCTCTACATCAGAAGCTATGATGGTTAGAGGTCATTCAAAAGAAAGACACTCCAGGAGGCCGAGCGACTCACGTTCAAAGTCGAAAGGGAAGAAGAGTAAGCTAAAGTGTTGGTTTTGTGGCAAATCAGGGCATTTAAAGAAGGACTGCTGGAAGCGACAGCAGCAAACTTCAAAAGCAGATTCTTCGACAGAGAAGAAGGAGGCAAATGCGACAGATACAGGTTCGACATCTGGTTCAGGTATGAGTGATGAAGTATTATCAGTTAATGTGTCAAATCATGGTCAACATTGGTTGTTAGATTCCGGTGCATCAAACCACATGTGTATCCATAAAGAATGGTTTAAGGAATATAAATCAATTAATGATGGAGTTGTGTACATGGGTAATGATGTAACATGTAATATTGTGGGGATTGGGAGCATACAACTACAAATGTTTGATGGGACAACTAGAATATTAACTGATGTGAGGCATGTACCAGATTTAAGGAAAAATTTGATTTCATTAGGAGCACTTGATTCAAATGGATATAAAACTGTAATTCAAGGTGGAGTAATGAAAATTTACAAAGGTATTTTACTAGTTATGAAAGCTAAGAAGGTAGGAAATCTATTTCAGTTAGAAGGAAGTACAGGGTCAGATTATGTGTCTACGGTGTCTGAACATGACAGTAGTTCCATTCACTTATGGCATCAAAGATTGGGGCATATGAGTGAAAGAGGGTTAAAAATTTTGGCTGATCGCAAGTTACTTCCAAATCTAAAGTCTGGAAAGTTAGATTTCTGTAAGCATTGTCTGTTTGGAAAACAAAGTAAGCAAAAATTTAAAATAGGCAAACATACTAGTAAAGGCATACTTGATTATATCCATTCAGATGTTTGGGGACCAGCCCCTACAACTTCATATGGTGGTTCGTCTTATTTTGTATCATTCATTGATGACTTTTCTAGGAAAGTGTGGGTCTACATGTTGAAAAGGAAGTCTGATGTTCTTTCAGTTTTCAAGCAGTTTAGAGCATTGGTAGAAAACAGCACTGGTAGAACAATAAAATGTTTAAGAACTAACAATGGTGGTGAGTTTACTTCCAAGGAGTTTGACAGCTATTGCAAGGATGCAGGGATCGAGAGACATAAGACCACGGTTTATACTCCTCAGCAGAATGGAGTTGCTGAACGCATGAACAGGACTCTTCTAGAGAGAGCAAGGAGTATGCTGAGTAACGCCGGGTTGCAAAAGGAGTTGTGGACGGAAGCAGTGGCAACAACTTGTTATGTGATAAACCGATCTCCATCAATGGCGATAGGCTGCAAGATTCCACAAGAGGTATGGAAAGGACACCCTTGTGACTATTCTAAACTCAGAGTGTTTGGTTGTGATGCATATGCTCTAGTGCCTAAACATCAGCGAACTAAATTAGATCCAAAGTCGAAAAGGTATATCTTTGTTGGGTATGGTGTTGGAACAAAGGGATATAGATTGTGGGATCCTACTACCCGCAAAATCATCATCAACAGAGATGTAAAGTTTAATGAATCCTCTCTTGTACAGTTAGATGTAGATAGTAGATTGAAACAGGATGATGTATCTGACTTTCAGCACATTCAGTTTGATAGCATTTCTAATGATAGTCATGATGACCATAGTTCAGATACTAGTCATGAACAAGTTTCAGAATCAGAACATGAACAGGGTTCAGGTATAGATCATGAACAGGTCTCAGATACTGATCATCAAGATGTTCCTACAGATGGTAGTCAGCCAATCGAGGAAGTGCCAAAAACATCCTTAAGGAGGTCGACAAGAATCAAATGGCCACCGAGAAGGTATGATGATTATGTCACTTCTGTTGCTTTTACTGCTAATGACGATGAACCTCTGTGCTATCAGGAAGCAATAGAAGGTTCGAATAGTGACAAGTGGAAAGCAGCTCCATGAAGGACGAAATGATGGCCTTGGGTAAGAACGACACATGGGATCTGGTTGAGCTTCCGAAAGACAGGAAAACTGTATGGTGTAAATGGGTTTTCAAGCTGAAACGAGGTGTGAATGATACGGAAGACAGGTACAAAGCAAGGCTGGTTGCAAAAGGGTTTTCTCAGAAAGCCGACATTGACTTTCATGAGATTTTTTCACCAGTTGTTAAAATAGTTTCAATTAGAATTGTGTTAGCATTAGTGGCTTTGCTTGATTTAGAGTTGCAGCAATTAGATGTTAAGACTGCATTTCTACATGGAGACTTAGATGAGGAAATTTATATGGAACAACTGGAAGGGTTTGTTCATCATCGCAATGAGAAATTTGTCTGCAGGCTCAAAAAGTCATTATATGGCCTGAAGCAGTCGCCTCGGCAGTGGTATAAGAAGTTTGATTCTTTCATGTTGAGTCAGAAATATGTTAGAAGTGAATATGATCATTGTGTTTATTTTAAGCAATTGAAAAATGGCATATTCATTATCTTAGTATTGTATGTTGACGATATGCTTTTAGCAAGCAAAAGCATAGAAGAAATCAACAGGTTGAAGGCTCAGATGGCAAGGACATTTGATATGAAAGATCTAGGAGCAGCAAGACAGATTTTGGGCATGGAAATTTTCAGAGACAGGAGCAATGGTAAGCTATGGCTATCACAACAAAAGTATATTGAGAAAATACTTTTGAGGTTTGGTATGAATAACGTGAAGCCTGTGTCAGTCCCTCTCGCTTCCCATTTCAAGCTTTCTTCGAGTTTATGTCCTAATTCAGATGAAGAAAAGGAATTTATGTCTTGAATTCCATATGCTAATGTAGTAGGGTGTTTAATGTATGTGATGGTGTGTACACGACCAGATATTTCACATGCAGTTGGGGTTGTCAGCAGGTATATGGCAAATCCGGGTAAAGAGCACTGGTCAGCAGTGAAATGGGTGCTTCGGTATTTGAGAGGCACAAGTAGTTATTGTATCACTTACAATAAGAGTAGTGAATTTGTTTGCGGATATGTTGATTCCGATTTTGCAGGTGATTTGGATAAGAGAAGATCAACTTCAGGGTATGTCTTTACTCTTGCAGGTGGAGCTATAAGCTGGATGTCAAAGCTATAGAACATTGTTGCTTTATCCACTACTGAAGCAGAATACATTGCTGCTTCTCATGCTTGCAAAGAAGCGGTTTGGTTGAAAGGTTTGTTTGGTGAATTTGGTAGGTTGCAGGACAGCATCAAGTTATTTTGTGACAGTCAAAGTGCAATACATTTGGCTAAGAATCCGGCCTATCATAGTAAATCAAAGCATATACCGATCAAGTACCATTTTGTAAGACAGGTTATCACTGAAAGGGGAGTCTCTCTTGAAAAGGTGCATACAAAGGAGAATTGTGCAGACATGTTCACGAAACCAGTTTTGTTAGAGAAGCTACGCTGGTGTTTGGCTTCTCTTGGCTTGCAGAAAAGATAAAATAATAATAACAGGGCATCAGGCTAATTGTTGTCAAGGTGGAGATTGTTGAGATTTTCTGTTTTGCATAAGATAGGCAAAATCTCAGAAGATGACAACAATAGGAATCAGTTCCTAGATTAGCTCCAGTTTGTTGAGAGGATTTATGAGGGTGTGAGAGTTTGTGAGAATTTAATTTTGTAATCTCCTGTTTGATTAATAAGATTGCCGATGCCTATGTTTGGTGGACGTAGCCCAGATTGGTTGGGTGAACCACGTTAATTGCTGTGTCTCCTGTGCTTGATTTTATTTGCTGAGTATATGTTTAATTTTCTGTGCATCTTAGCTCTAACATTAGATTTGTTTAAAACTTGATATTAACACTTTGCACGTCTGACTTTACATTTTTAGAAATGAATATTGAAACATTTGAAATATTATTGTGCACTTTACAAGTGCCAATTTGACATTCAATTTTTATTCGCATTTAATTTATTTATTTTTTATAAGTGTATAATTATTTTAAATATTTAAATCATATTCAAGATGTTTAATTTCTCTGTCTCTTTACTTAGGAAACCTGACAAGGACATTGCAAAATATATAAAAGAGTATAGATTCCAAAATAGAAAAATTAAATTGAAAATATGAAGATTTATCCATAGAATTAATGACAGGAATACTGGCCCATAGTTGAGGAAACGAGCAATGAAATTTGGTGAAAAAATGGTGCTAAGAGTAAAAGTGTGAGATAAATATGTAAAGAAACTAAGAATATCAACAAATTTGGGTTCGGGACACCCCAAGATAACAACTATAATAATATAGAAATGAAATAACGAAATGAAATATTGTAATATTAGGAAATGAAACATTGTAATATTAGGAGAACATGTTTCTTAGGAGGACAAGGAAGTATCTAGGTTGATTGGTTTCTCTTCGGTGGTGGAATTAGAGAATTGGATGTTGACCCCATTTCCAATTCGGCCAATCGACTTTCAATATTCAGTATAATATTTTTGATTTTTGAGCTCATTCAACTTATCTATGAGATTGACGTGAGTTTCGCATTGTTCTACAAGAACCTTGCCAAGTTTGAACATGACATTTGAGGAGTAAACATAGTTCATAAGTTACACACA
The DNA here is from genome assembly GCA_031772625.1 of Pinus tabuliformis. NCBI lineage: Eukaryota > Viridiplantae > Streptophyta > Pinopsida > Pinales > Pinaceae > Pinus > Pinus tabuliformis. The sequence goes on along the minus strand of CM062819.1, from coordinate 567,159,718 downwards.
ATTTTTTTTTTCTATTACATACTAAATCACATAATTACGTCAAGTATATATAGTGATAAGATCTAACAATTTCTAAACTAAGAAGTTGTTTATTGAGAAAATAACCCCTAAACAAACAAAAACTACTTGTTTATTAATGTAAGTGTTATTTCCAAGTCCCCTCTTAATGCTTACAATATTACATGAATTACAAATTACATATAAATGACATGATTCGGACTGGTTTTCACCCGCACTCACATCCACTCTGCAATATTCTAGACATCGTTCTTTCTTTACCACCACTCGAGCTACCTCATGACCTTTATTTAAAACATAACTTCCTCTGACCATTAATGGCGAATTTTGCAGAATTGACACTTTTTGACCTCCAGAAAGACAATCTCGACACTGAACCACTCTATGGACTAACTACCATTTATCAAAATGCAGTGAACTACAATTTTGGTAGTTATATAGGTGAGTAGTCTGGGTACTAAGTGTATCTGGTAGTCAATTATACAATTGACCTTTCTAACACATAACAATCTCATAAAAATAACATTCTCTTGAAGCCAGAAGCATAACAAGACCCATCAACATATAACAAACTCACAAAATTAAATAAGCGATATTTTCTCTTGGCACTGAATAACATCAAAAACCACTAATTTAATTATATTGTTTCTGCATCTCTTAAAATATATATATATATATATACAAATAACTCATACATACCTAACTGATAATTATTTTAAAAAAGTTTGAGGAGATTTGTATTGAACTCATAATTGTTGTAACATGCTATGCTTAGACCAAATTCCATAGACCTCTTTGCCCTTATCATTGATGGTAGTCTTGGATCTCTATAATTCCGTTTCATTTGCTAGAGTTGTGAATTCTAACAAAAATAACTTTATATTGAGTTCGAAATCTCAATATATTTTTAAACTGCAAGACACTTCATCATCCACCCACTTTTTGAAAAGAGACACTTCTGCAAGGCAATTGTTGAAATTTCAGTTTTAACAACCATGTTGATTGATCACGATAAAAATGACGAGAAGACAATTAGATTTGTTGAACCGTTCGAAGAACACAAATGCTAATGGTTAATGGCGACGGTGGTTTTAATTTGGTCATTGCCCCATTTTCTTCCCTGAGTTTGCTTCCCACTTTTTTGGGTGTGCAAGATCCCAGAGAGAGAATTAGGAAAATTTTCTGATCAGCATTAAAAACAATGGACAGATCCGACATCGATCATACGGCCTTGACAACCGCCCCATCATTAGGCACAAAGTCATGGATAGACTGAGCAGAGGCACCCAAAAAGGGCAACCCTTGAGCCTCCACCAACCTTCCTCGTGTGTATTCTTATGAAGCCCTATCTTCACAACGTACAGAACGAGCAACACAACTACGTTAAAGTTGCTATAAAGAATTAGCAGTGTCACTCGCTTGATGACCATAGGGTGCAAAAAGACATTTAGGGGAATGTGCAGAGTCACGAAAATGGTCAAGAAACCCATCATGGGCTTCGTAGTCATCCAAACTATTCAAAATCGGTCTTGTCAAGTCTAAGACAGAAAGAAGGCCGATTTCTTCTGGAAATTGTCTCGTGAGATTCGCTAAAGTAAAATCATTGAAGTTATTCAGGAAGCAGTGGAAAAATATGCCAACCAAACCTGAACTGCAAGGATTGTGGCCTTAAATCAACAGTCACTTGTCGCTTCCAACAACGCGAGGGCATTGGAATGTCAATGAAAGAATTAATGCAACACAAATATTCCTCCTCTTCCAGTGTGCTTCATTACATGCATAATAGCTTGCATGCCTTTTGTATGAATTAGTTGAAGGTGGGAGCTAAATAGGGACGACCTTCTAACACAAGTCACTTGTCGCTTCCAAGAACGCGAGGGCATTGGAATGTCAATGAAAGAATTAATGCAACACAAATATTCCTCGTCTTCCAGTGTGCTTCATTACATGCATAATAGCTTGCATGCCTTTTGGATGAATTAGTTGAACGTGGGAGCTAAATAGGGACGACCTTCTAACACAAGACAGACACTGCTAACTTTGTTGCCACTTCAGTACTCTTACGAATGTAATGACATAGTGAGAAAAGCACAAAAATCTCACTCTACTGCAAACTTATGTACAAAGTATAATAACCCTCACGTATCTCTCATTTTCCTCGCCTTCACATAAGAGAATCACGTCAGAAGAGGCTCTGACACCAAATAATAAATTTAAGGAGTAAACAGTATGCACATATTACACACAATTTAATAATAAATTTAAGGAGTAAACAGTATGCACATATTACACACAATTTAATTTGTCTGTTACATACTAAATCACACAATTACTTCAACTATATATGGTGTTTATGAGATCCAACAATTTCTAAAGTAAGAAATTGTTTGCTGAGAAAATGTCTCAACAACCCAACCACTCAACAAATCAAATCTACCTGTTTACTAATTTAAGTGTTATTTCCAAGTAAAATATCAACAATTTTGGGATAGAGACACCCCAATATAATAACTATAATAATCTAGAAATAAAACATTATAATACGAAGACAAATCTTTCCTTGGGAGGACTAGGAAGTACTTAGGTTGATAGGTTGCTCCTCAACCTTGCATGGTGGTGGAATTGAGGAATTGGATGGCGAACCCATTTCCTATTTGACCAATCGACCTTCAACATACAACATAATATTTTTGAGCTCATCCAACCTATCCATGAGTTTGACCTAAGTTTGTGTCATTCTATAAGAACCTTTTCAAGTTTTAACATGACATGCTAGTAGAGGTCCACTATATGATGGTAGTGATTTTTCCATCAAAGAGAATTATCTATATCAAGTACCCATGGAGTGACTCCCATCATAAAATCTAAGTCTAGGACCTCGTACCTCTCCTAGTAGATTTCCTCTTCAACAAGGTAAATTTCTTCTTGAATGTTTGGTGGAGTGTGTTCGTGGTAACCACGATCTGAAGAATTGGCCAAAAACAAGGTCCTAAGTTCACCCACTATTCTGTGGCTCACCGCCTCTTCTGTAATACCTCCTCCTCTGTGATAACGTGCATATTGATGCCTCATAGAAACATAAGGCAATAAGATACAACTAATTCTCAATTGGTACAGAGCTGAGAGATGGATGATGCTTTGATAGAAGGTGGCTAGATATCTTTCCAAGAGGGAAACACATCTATAGAAGATTGAATGAGCCCTTCAACTTTTATAAAATCCACCAAATATGGAGGCAAAGCTATCACATAGTGATTAGAACCCCATGCCTAAGACACAAATTTCTTACTGAAGGACATGACTATTATTGGGATCAACATAAGGGAACATCAATGGAGAAAAAGCAAAGCAAGAAGTCTAACAAGGAGGAACAAAGTCGTGAAGGGTATGGACATTATAGACATCATTGCAATTATAAATGCTCGACCCCCTATGCCACCTTCCTCGGTAGCCGTGGCATAATAAATTATGCCTCATATGGTGGCATGCATTAGGAAGCGCTAGAAGTAGGCCCTATCCTATGATCCCATGTTCCCATTATGATCGCATTAACACCCCCATTAGGGTACTTTTAAATATTGTTAAATTTCATTATAAGACAAATAGGTTTGTTTTTTAAATGGTTAAATGGAGGCTTTTGTGAGAGGAATTATTAAAACATATGTCTTCTAGATCCATCACATAAATGAAGTTATTGTCGATGTGTTTCAAATCAACCAATGTGGTTCATCATTAGGATGATTAAATTAGATGACGAACTACATTGGTTCATTCAAAATGTGTCGGCAATCAATTCATTTATGTGATAAATTTGAAAGAGAGATGTTTTGATATCATGTCATTAACATTATTTAAGTGTATAAATCATGAATGCAATTAGTAAGTATCATTCACATTAACACAATCATATTATGACTATTTTTTTTCTAAATCATCAACAATCTCTATTTTGTACATCATAATCACCTTTAAAAATGTGTAAAACATTATCCAAAAATTTGATATTTACATATTTATTCTCAACGGCCATGAAACACTTTCTCAAGATCACTTTCCCCTTAAGAAGTCACTCCACAAGTTCCTAATATGACAGTTTGATTGAATTCCATATGAGAGGAGCTTTTATGAAAAACCTGGACGTGAAAGTGAATTTATTATATTAGTGGAACTACCTTAAGTTTTCTAGCTTTGTAGAGTATACTCACTAATGTCATTTCAAGGTTCTACACTATTGATATTCTATAATAAAAAAATCTTATTGATTTTATTACTGTTTTATTTTATTACTATGGTTAACTCAAAGTTTTAAAGTGCAATTGCAATGGTGTTTAAAGGCTAGGTACCAATAGAAAAATACAATCCATATAAAGTATGGAACTCAAAAGTATAATCCATATAAAATATGGATTTTTTTTTAATTTAACGAACAAAAACTCTTTTTCTTTTTCAACCGAATACTTGAGTTTAAACACACTGACTCTGCATTCCAATTAACATTGTTTCATGTCCACTGGTTATACAAATCTGCAATGTACATGAACATACTCGACGAGCATTCTAATAATCAACATTTGCGAAGTTGGTAACATGAGTGATGTCATGGGTGATGAAGAGATATTGAAAATACAATCTTTGTGAAAAGGAATCGCGTTTTCCATTTATGTTTTAAAGTTTCTGAAGATCTATTAAGGATTTATCAAGTTTGATAGGGATTAAATCCGGAGGAACTAGTATTCTCGTACTTCATAATGAATTTGGTCAGATATTTAAATAAGTTTTATAATGACAAATATTATATAATTACTAAAAGCTATGCAATAAGATGGACTAATTTGTAAATTATTTTTAATAATATATAATTATTTTTAACATAACATTATATTACATTATTTAAACTTATCAAGGGTTAAAAAAACTAAAAAAACCTAATTTTTATTAAAAATTCAAAATTAGAAAAACAAATAATTTTGTATTTTATAATATATTCAGTCAAATATATAAAATTTAAATAAATTTCATAGTAACAAATATTATAAATCATTACCAAAAGCTATACAATAAGATCAACTCACTTATAAACCACCATTAATAAACCCAATTCAAACTTACATATAATTATTTTCAACATAACATTCTATTACATTACATAAAGTCAAGGGTCAGGGAACTATTTTTTTAATATAAATGTGATATATTGAGTCAATATGATAACATGGAATGAGAACATTCAGATATGTCCAAGTTCCAATGTATGCTGGAGGTTATTGTTCTCTCATCCATTTTTTCCACGCGTTATCAACACAGGCTGACTGGCCTTGCTGAGTTTCTTCCTTGTGTTTATTCACCCATACATGAACCCATACATGAACCTACTCGGGTATTTCACACTCTGATGGCCTTTCTCTGCGGCTTCCTTCGCCTTTTACGGCCCTGGTGTCCCTTCTACCCTTTGGCGAACCTCTGGCGAACTTTTGGTTTGAATAACACAAATACTGCCTCAACAAACTTTTTGAACAATTTCAGAGTTTAAGTACTCAAAATATGCGGAAAAATATCGCTCTTTTATTGATTAGAAAATTTCAGATTACAAAAAGTTGTAATACAGACTCTACTGCTCTTTCCTAAGATAGACTGTGATGGCATTTTCCAGTGTTTGCTTCTTAATAAACAAGATAGCTTTCTGGAGGCTACCTGGCCAATTCACAGACTCAGTCTCTGAACAAGATATATCAATACCTATAGATCTAGCCACTTTAGGTTCTTATTAGTGCCGAGCACACTGATACACAGGCTTCTCAGATCCAACTAAAAGATACTGATTTCAATTTCATGATGCAAGCAGATCAGGCTATCAACCCGCAGATGCAGAGCAGGAAAATAAATCAGACTCCTCTGACTCTAAAAACAACACCCAAGACACTAAGAATCTAAACTCCGATGCCTCATGAATTAGTCTTACTCTCTTATTTATAGCAAATGAGAGGGGACAAACATCCCTGTAGGACACGTGACAAGGAAATGGAATCATTTCTTTCGGGTAACACCGAGGTGACATCCGCACAAGGATTCCAAGTTTGGAAAAGACATATGGGGCCAAACTTTAAACAAAACACAATGGATGCTTTTTTGTATAGAAAGCCCATGTGAAACTGAAAAGACTACACAAAAGAGACTTTTTACTAGAAAGCCCTCGAGAAAACCAGTCATAATATACCCGTGACTAGGTATTACATACAGTGTGGATACTTTTAGATGGAGTCCACGAGAACCATTTCATGATGGATCTTCAAGAATAGTAATATTGGGAAATCGATATTTTTTATATAATTGTTCATCCCATGCTTTAGTATAAATTCATCTGACTATCATGGGTTTGTTTAATACAATCTGATGTTTAATCTTAGTGATGACCAACCATTCATAATGACGAGTCATATACTGGTGTAGAATTTGACTTTCCATGAGTTGGAGTTCACTAAAAGTTTTGCACGGAGTATGAAAACACTCAAGAATATTATTTTCTACACACCAGTCACAATGCAGCTGATAATATGACTCATAATAAATGGGATCAATGGTTGTTTTGTTGACGCCACAATCATTGCACGAGTCTTGTAGCTATTCACACTGTTGATTTTGTTGCATGATCCAAGTTGAACCAAACTTTAGTTTTGTATAATGGGTTTCATTTTTCCATCTACATTTAATAGATCCCACAAGAGCTTTTTGTATCCTACAAAATTGTAAATAGTGTTAGGAAAAATAAGATTTGGATCTCCTCCTGGCCACTGGGAAATTTTTTTTCAATGTGTCCATGCAGGATTTCTGGTTCTATTTATACAAAAATATTTGTGATAGACTCTATGTCTGTCACCTCCTTCAGACCATATCATGGTGATATCATGAAATTCATTTCTTAGTGTTTCTTCTGCTTGAAAAGCTACTGTCATACTTTTGGAATATATAATATCATGAATCCATCTACTTCCTTTTGAATACACCTTTCTTTCGGGAACTAGATGTAGAATATCTATGTGATTTTGCAGATTGGCATCCAGAACTTTAGTGTTTCTAAGTTGCCAGGGCGGTTTCCATTGGTCACAGTACTGCTGCCAACTCTTATCTTCAGGAATAGATCTAAGGATTTCTTTTGCTGATTAGGGTCCCATTCTATAACAATTACCATTATATGCTCAGGTTGTTGTATATGCTCTCTGCTAAGAAAATCTGGTAGACAATTTTCAGACCCTTTAATGTGTTCTACATCAAAATCGAAGTTTGCAAATAAGGCTTCCCATCTGGCGAACTTTGCTTCACCAGGATTTTTGATATCTTTTGTTAAAACTTTCTTTAAAGCAAAGGCATCATATCTTAATAAGAATTTTTTATTGACCAAATGGATTTCAAATTTGTCAATAGAATTCCAGGCAGCTTTTACCTCCCTTTCAATGACAGAATAATTTCTTTCTGCAGGGTTCCATGTTCCAGAGGCAAATTGGATTATTTATTCTTCATCATCCTTCCTTTTCTTGAGTACTCCTCCCCAACCCAAATTGTTGTCATCTGATTCAACAATTTTAGGAGAATTGTCATTAGCAACATAGAGAATTGGAAGAGATTTTACCTTAGCCTTTATATTTTTTACAGCATTTGTATGAGCACTATTCCAAGATGGAGGATTCTTTCTCAACCTCTGGTTCAAAAGACTTCTATCTTTTGCACAATCCTGATAAAAATTGCTGACATAATTTAGGCATCCCAGAAATCTTTGAAGTTGAGTTTTATCTATGATAACATCAAGAAATTTTTCTTCAAACTCGAGGGCATGTTTTTGGAGAGATATTTGGCCATTCTGGATTGTGTGACCAAGGAATTTGATAGAAGTTTGAAATAGCTCAATCTTCTTCTTACTCAAAACAAGACCATTTCTCTTGACCACTTGTAGAAAGATTTGTACAGGTTTGAAGTGGTCATGAACATTCTTAGAAAATATAAGAATTTCATCTATATACACCATTAACCAATCAAAATAAGGCTTAAAAATTGAGTCCATTACTTTCTAAAACTTTGAAGGAGCATGTTTCAGACCAAATGGCATAACATTCCATTCATAATGTCCTCTGGGAATGCTGAAAGTAGTTTTGAATTTATCTTTTTCTGCAATAGCTACTTGCGAGAATCCTGATTTGAGATCAAACTTTGAAAATATTTTTGCTCTAGCGATTTTGGTTAGCAACTCACCCTTGTGAGGTATTGGATAGGTATTATCAGATAAAATAGAGTTTAGAGGTTTGCAATTTATGACCAATCTTGGGATACCTCTAATCTGTTCAGATCTTTTATTCACATAGAATCCATAACAGTTCCATGGACTATCAGATTCTCTTATTAGTTTTTTATCCAATAGTTGTTTGATCTCTTTTTCGCAGAGATCTTTGTATTCCTTGCTAATAGGTATCGCTCTTCTTTTGCAAGGCTTACCTACATATCCTGATTTGTATGGCATATTAACACTATGTTGATTTCTGTGCCAGAAAGCATTGGGTTCCTCAGAACAACATTCTTCTTCAATTCTTCTTTTTAACTCAGAAACTTTATTACTGACAATGGGAGATTTTAATTGTTCTCCTATTTGGATAGTGGATTTCAAATCCTTTAATTCAGTCAACTTCATTTCAGCTTTGTCTAATTCTTTCATAACCTGAACCATTGTAGATACTCTCGGATTTGAAATATATGGCATTTCAATCCATTTTTGACTTCCATCAGAAGTGGGTACAGTAATGAAATATCCAGCTCTATTTCATTTTAGTCTAACTGAACGATGTGGTTCCACAGCTGCAAGAAAGACATTTCCTAATATACAATCAACAGGAATGTCTACTACTGCAAATTTTAGCTTTATGCAATGTTGGTCAAAACATATGGCAGCTTTGGGTACTTCATATCTAAGAGTTTTATCTCCCAACCCTACTACTTTTCTAGTAGCTGCAACCAAAAATTTGGCTGGAATTACCTTTGTATTGAAAATATTGATATTTTCACCTGAATCAATTAAAGCTGTTAGAGAAAACATTTATCCTTTAATACGGACATTTATGAGGACATGATGTTGCTGGTATTCAATTGCTAGTATCCTCATTTCCCTGAAACCTGCTGTAGGATCTCTTTTTCCTTCAATTATTTCAACTTGAGACTCAATAGATTTAGGTGCAGAATGTAGAGTGTATGCATTTGTGCATGCAAAAATATTCTTTGTCAAAGGCTGCTTGCCTTTTTCTAACTGAGCTATTTGTTGTTTAAGAGTAGAGATTTATGTTTTAAGATTATGGATTTCTCTACTTACCTCCCCCAAAGTGAGTGGGCGAACTTTAGATGGCAATTTGTCACACTGGAAGGCTTTATTGTTTCACTCATAGGAGGCATCTACAAAGAGAGACTTTTTGGTAGATCCTTTTTTGGAGTTGGAGGAATGAAATTTATTTTAAAAAGTTTCCAAGAGCTTGTCTTTCATTTCTCCTTCTTCCATGGCACGAATTTGCGACAGAATTTTTAGTTCTTCTTCATCAGCTATCTGAGCCATTAGTATTTTTTCTTTTTGATGATTTTGTTCTTCAGAAGTGTCACTGGAGTAATCAAAATCAGTAGAATAGCTGCAATTACAATCATCTAAATCAGAATAGAAACATTGCTGCATATGAGTATTTAGTTCTTCTATTGATGAATCAGAAGAACAAGAATTGTAAGAATCAGAGGATGATTATTCAAGTTGTTGTTGTTGAATCTGTTCATGAATCACAACATTTGTGATTCCTAGACCCGCATCTCATGCATAACATTTGGGTCTTTGTTTTAATAGCTTTATTTTGTTTATTCCGAGGCATGGATTTCTTACCTCTATTTTTTCTGAATCCTTCACCAACTGGGCACCTGTTTGAAGTGTGACCTATTTTCCCACATAACCAATAGGTTAGTTTATTCCATCTATCCTACTTGTGAGACTGGAGATGGATGTCAGATGGCTTGTAGTAATGTGTTTTAGGGATATATTTGTAGTATCCCTTTCTGTGTCCAGAGGTGGCCCTTCTTTTCTTATTGGTTGGCTTATTTCTAAATTGTTTGTTAGCTTTCTTTACCTTTCTTTTGTCTTTCCTTCTTTCGAAAAGCGGATCTTCAATATTTAGGCCGTGTTTGTTGCAGATTAACTTACTGTTAGGCAATCTGGAAAGCTTTTCTAAATATTTGTTTACTTTAGAACTTGTGCACAAACCAGCCAATGTTTTGGTAATAATGGAATATATTTCTCCCTAGCTATATGATTCAAAGGGAAATTGGAAAGCCTCTTGTAGACGTAATGAGTCTACAAAGCTAGATGGTAGAGCTGCTAGATATACCTGTTTCCAGAGAAGACTTTTGGAATCTTTTACCTCATAGATGTGTTGCATCCAATCTTTATGGAAGTCTTCAAACTGAGATAATTTATTGCACTTCAGGTTCATCAGAATCATTTTTTGCTTATTTGCTATTTCTTTCTCAGAACCACACCAGTGGTCTTGAATCATAGAGGTGAGAGCTCCAATCATATTGCTCTGATGCGTCCCATTATCATTATGAATTATGTCTCCTCTTTCATCTTTTAAAAGTTCACTTTCCATTTTCACCATTAAAGCTGGAGATGTTTCAGTTTCCCACCATCTTAAGAGAGTACTAGTAAAACATTGGATAAGAGTTTTACAAGCTTCAATTTCATTTTTTCCTCTTAGGCACATAAGCTTGTATTCTGTAAACATTATATCAATCATTTGTCTTATCTGACCTGTACTTAGATTTTCAATATTCCATTCTTGATGAGAGTCTGGAAAGAAAGTATGATTCTCTGAAAGTTTTCCTCTTCCACTAAGATCAGGTGCAGAATATCTGGTAAACTGGCTTTCTAAAGGCTCATAGATGGGGAAGATTTGAGATTCTGAATCTTTTTCAGGATCTTTTAATAAAGAGGCAATGGAAATTTTTTCTGAAGACTCTTCCTGAGACAGTTTGACATCTTCTCTGTGCAATAAATAGGGAAATATGTCTACTGGTTTGACAGGATTTTGAATGTGTATATTTCTTTTACGCAAGAATGAAGGAGGAACAGGCTTGTAAGCTTTGGATATACTCATGTTTGCAAATTTCTTAAACAAGTCTATTATGAGTCCTTTAGTAGAACTTATTTCTTTTATAACTTTTTCTTCTACTTCATCATGTTTTTTTAAGGATTCTCTTGCATAGCCTTTCAGAACAGAGGAAGAAAACTAAATATCATTCAAACAATTATTTACACTATTGACTGAAACCTGTAAACTGTCATATTGTTCCTTCACAATAGATGATTTAACAGAATTTATTTCCAATCTTTTAAGGGCAGTATTACTCTAGTTCAATTGTTCACTGGCTTTTTGGATCCTGCCATCAATACCTAAAGCATTGTCATCCTTTAAGACTAAAGAAATAGCTTTTGCTGAGTTTTGGGTTTCTCCAAGGATGATTCCTTTGTAAGGAGGAAATGTAGATGATGTTTCAATCTTACTACCATCTAAAGCGGACCAAGAGTGCTAAGTTGAAGAAGATGCAGTGTCAGTCATCAAAACATTCTTAGAATGTTTCTTATTTTTCCAGACATAAAAGGATATCCAAGAATGAGATTCATCCATAATTTTTTTCCATTCGTGAGATAGTCTGAGTTTTTCTTCACTAGAGTGAGTAAGGCCAAAAGATTCAGCCTCTGGATGGGTATAAATATCCAAGTTTAACATTTCCTTTATCCATTGGGTATCCACTTTGTGTTTCTTCCATCCATCCATCAAGGTGAAAAATTTGTGTATCTCTGCGACTGACGGCTTTTTGCAGTCTTCTGGTAAAGTACCAAATCTGGATTCTGGAATTAAATCATTCATTTGTTCCAAATAGCCTAAACCATACCTTGGCTTTGGAGGCCTCATCCTGCTGAACATTTCTGTTAGTTGGGGATCTTCTTTTTCCAATGATGGTAACAAATGCATCATCAAAACATGATCAGATTCATGTGGGAAGGGGATCTCTGAGAATTTTGGGTTTGGACAAGGATTTATAGATGTAGAAGCTGGGGCTTCACCTGTCCTAGGATGATGGTTGGAATGAATGACAAATTCTGCAAGTTGACTCAAATTTACAAGTATCTTGCACTCAGGACAAATAACTTCAATAGAGGAAAAGTTAACAATTTGGGAAAACTTGAACAAAGAAATATGTTTACAGGAATTTGAAATAAGACTAGAATAGGCAGTGTCAGCTTCAAGGGGGTCTTTATACAAAGGGGAACTTCTGCCGGCCTGGTCAATTCTTCTTCTGTCTATGGTAGATCTTTGGGGAAAGACAAAATAGCAGAGGATTGTTCTTCACGGATATTTGCAGAAGTAATATTTCTCATACTTGGAGGTTTGGGAGATGATACAACCCAGTGTTCAGGGAAAGTGAGGTGTTCCCATCTGATAGGTTGATGTTCTACTTTCTGATTTTTTGAATTAGTTAGAACCACAACACTTGACTTTGATTCTTTACTGGGTGCATGGAGGATTGCAGGATAGAGGGTATTGGTATGTCGAAAGCATCCACTAGTCTGAATGGCAATGTTATGTCTTTTCTTTGACATATCAAATCTAGTTTTCTGGATCTGTAGTTGTTTCATCAAAGACATATGCTAAAAAGTTTGGATAACAATCAAAATAGACTGGGCCATTTGATAGAGGAGCAACTATTCCTCCAATCAAGGAATCAGTATACCTATTATGTGTAATATCTCTGACAGTGGCTACTACAAAGGTATTTAGCCCTTGGTGTGTCAAAACATTTATGCTGATTCTGATACATCCCAAATGAAAATACTGAGTTTCTAGTCGTTTGGCTCTAATACCAATTTTATGTAGGGGCTCCTTTTTCTGAAGCTTGCAACAACAACACAGGCTGACTGACCTTGCAGGGTTTCTTCCTTGTGTTTATTCACCCATACATGAACCCATACACAAACATACTCGAGTATTTCACACTCTAACAGCCTTTGTTTGCGGCCTCCTTCGCCTTTCACGACCTTGGTGTCCCTTCTACCCTTTGGCGAACCTCCGGTGAACTTCTAGTTTGAATAACACAAATACTACCTCAATAGAGTTTTTGAACAATTTTAGAGTTTAAGTACTCAAAATATGTAGAAAAATCTCACTCTTTTATTGATCAGAAAATTTCAGATTACAGAAAGTTGTAATACAGACTCTGTTGTTCTTTCCTGAGATAGACTGTGATGGCATTTACCAGTGTTTGCTTCTTAATAAACAAGATAGCTTTCTGGAGGCTACCTGGCCAATTCACAGACTCAGTCTCTGAACAAAATACATCAATACCTATAGATCTGGCCACTTTAGGTTCTTATCAGTGCCAAGTACACTGATATGCAGGCTTCTCAGATCCAACTAAAAGATACTGATTTCAATTTCATGATGCAATTAGATCAGGCTATCAGCCCACAGATGCAGAGCAGGAAAATAAATCAAACTCTTCTAACTCTAAAAAAACACCCAAGACACTAAGACTCTAAACTCTGATGCCTCATGAATGAGCCTTACTCTCTTATTTATATCAAATGAGAGGGGACAAACATTCCTGTAGGACACATGACCAGGAAATGGAATCATTGCTTTCAAGTAACACCGAGGTGACATCCACACAAGGATTCCAAGTCCGGAAAAGACATATGGGGAAAAACTTGAAAAAAAACATAGTGGATGCCTTTCTGTATAGAAAGCCCACGTGAAAACCAAAAAGACTACACAGAAGAGACTTTTTACTGGAAAGTCCTCGAGAAAACTGGTCACAATATACCCGTGACTAGGTATTACATACAGTGTGGATACTTTTAGATGGAGTCCACGAGAACCATTTCATGATTGATCTTCAAGAATAGTAATACGGGGAAATCGACATTTTTTATATAATTGTTCATCCCATCCTTTTGTATAAATTCTTTTGACTATCATGAGTTTGTTTAATACAATCTGATGTTTAATCTTAGTCATGACCAACCATTCATAATGACGAGTCATATATTGGTGTAGAATTTGACTTTCCGTGAGTTGGAGTTCACTAAAAGTTTTGCATGGAGTATGAAAGCACTCAGGAATATTATTTTCTACACACCAGTCATAATGCAGCTGATAATATGACTCATAATAAATGGGACCAATGGTTGTTCTGTTGACGCCATAATCATTCCACCAGTCGTGTAGCCATTCACACTGTTGATTTTGTTGCATGATCCAAGTTGAACCAAACTTCAGTTTTGTATAATGGGTTTCGTTTTTCCCATCTACATTTAACAGATCCCACCAGAGCTTTTTGTATCCTGCAAAATTGTAAATAGTTTCAGGAAAAATAATATTTGGATCTACTCCTAGCCACAGGGCAAAGTTTTTTCAATGTGTCCATGTAGGATTTCTGGTTCTATTTATACAAAAATATTTGTGATAGACTCTGGGTCTCTCACCTCCTTCAGACCATATCATGCTGATATCATGGAAGTCATTTCTTAGTGGTTCTTTTGCTTGAAAAGATGTTGTCATACTTCTGGAATATATCATATCATGAATCCGTCTGCCTCCTTTAGGATACACCTTTCTTTCAGGAACTAAATGTAGAATATCTATGTGATTTTGCAAATTGGCATCCAGAACTTTAGTGTTTCAAAGTTGCCAGGATGGTTTCCATTGGTCATAGTATTCCTACCAACTCTTATCTTTAGGAATAGATCTAAGGATTTCTTTTTGTTGATTAGGGTCCCATTCTTTTACAATTACGATTATATGCTCAGGTTGTTGTATATGCTCTCTGTTAAGAAAATCTGGTAGACAATTTTCAAACCCTTTAATGTGTTCTACATCAAAATCAAAGTTTGCAAATAAGGCTTGCCATATTGAGAACTTTGCTTCACCGGGCTTTTTGATATATTTTGTTAAAACTTTCTTTAAAGCAGAGGCATAAGATCTTAATAAGAAATTTTTATTGACCAAACAGATTTGAAATTTGTCAATAGAATTCCAGGTAGCTTTTACCTCCCTTTCAATGACAGAATAATTTCTTTCTATCGGGTTCCATGTTCCGGAGGCAAATTGGATTATTTGTTCTTCATCGTCCTTCCTTTTCTTGAATACTCCTCCCCAACCTAAGTCGTTGGCATCTGATTCAACAATTTTAGTAGAATTGTCATCAGCAACATACAGAATTGGAAGAGACTTTACCTTAGCCTTTATATTTTTTACAGTATTTGTATGAGCACTATTCCAAGATGGAGGATTCTTTCTCAACCTCTGGTTCAAAAGACTTCTGTCTTTTGCACAATCCTGATAAAAATTGCTGACATAATTTAGGCATCCCAGAAATCTCTGAAGCAGAGTTTTATTTATAATAACATCAAGAAATTTTTCTGCAAACTCGAGGGCATGTTTTTGGAGAGATATCTGGCCATTCTATATTGTGTGACTGAGGAATTTGATAGAAGTTTGAAATAGCTCAATCTTCTTCTTACTCAAAACAAGACCATTTCTCTTGACCACTTGTAGAAAGGTTTGTACATGTTTGAAGTGGTCATGAACATTCTTAGAAAGTATAATAATATCATCTATATACACCATTAACCAATCAAAATAAGGCTCAAAAATTGAGTCCATTACTTTCTGAAACTTTGAAGGACCATGCTTCAGACCAAATGGCATAGCATTCCATTCATAATGTCCTCCGAGAATGCTGAAAGCAATTTTAAATTTATCTTTTTCTACAATAGCTACTTGCCAGAATCCTGATTTGAGATCAATCTTTGAAAATATTTTTGCTCCGGTGATTCTGGTTAGAAGCTCACCCTTATGAGGTATTGGATAGGTATTATTAGCTAAAATAGAGTTTAGAGGTTTGTAATTTATGACCAATCTTGGGATACCTCTAATCTGTTCAGATCTTTTATTCACATAGAATCCATAACAATTCCATGGACTATCAGATTCTCTTATCAGTTTTCTATCCAATAGTTGTTTTATCTCTTTTTCACAGAGATCTCTATATTCCTTTCTCATAGGTATAGCTCTGCTTTTGCAAGGCTTACCTTCATATCCTAATTTGTATGGAAGATCAACACTGTGTTGCTTTCTATGCTAGAAAGAATTGGGTTCCTCAAAACAACTTTCTTCTTCAATTTTTAATTTTAACTTGGGAACTTTATTACTGATAGTGGGAGTTTTTAATTGTTCTCCTATTTGAATAGTGGATTTCAATTCCTTTAATTCACTCAGCTTCGTTTCATCTTTATCTAATTCTTTCATAACCTGAACCATTGTATATACTCTCAGATTTGAAATATATGGAAGAAGGAGAAATGAAAGACAAGCTCATGGAAACTTTTTTAAATCAATTTCATTCCTCCAACTCCATCAAAGGATCTGCCAAAAAGTCTCTCTTTCTAGATGCCTCCTATGAGCGAAACACTAAAGCCTTCCAGCGTGAAAAATTGCCATCTAAAGTTCGCCCACTCACTTTGGGGTAGGTAAGTAGAGAAATCCATAATCTTAAAATAGAAATCTCTACTCTTAAACAACAAATAGCTCAGATAGAAAAAGGCAAGCAGCCTTTGACACAAAATATTTCTGCATGCACAAATGCATACACTCTACATTCTGCACCAAAATCTGTTGAGTCTCAAGTTGAAATAATTGAAGGAAAAAGAGATCCTATAGTACGTTTCAGGGAAATGAGGATACTAGCAATTGAATACCAACAACATCATGTCCTCGTAAATGTATGTATTAAAGGAGAAATGTTTTCTCTAACAGATTTAATTGATTTAGGTGCAGATATCAATATTTTCAATACAAAGGTAATTCCAGCCAAATTTTGGGATGCAGCTACTAGAAAAGTAGTAGGGTTGGGAGATAAACTCTTAGATATGAAGTACCCAAAGCTGCCATATGTTTTGACCAACATTGCATAAAGCTCAAATTTGCAGTAGCAGGCATTCCTATTGATTGTATATTAGGAAATGTCTTTCTTGCAGCTGTGGAACCACATGGTTCAGTCAGACTAAAAGGAAATAGAGTTGGATATTTCATTACTATACCCTCTCTGATGGAAGTCAAAAACAGATTGAAATGCCATATATTTCAAATCCGAGAGTATATACAATGGTTCAGGATATGAAAGAATTAGACAAAGCTGAAATGAAGCTGACTGAATTAAAGGATTTGAAATCCACTATCCAAATAGGAGAACAATTAAAAGCTCCCACTCTCAGTAATAAAGTTTCCAAGTTAAAAAGAATAATTGAAGAAGAATGTTGTTCTTCGAAACCCAATGCTTTTTGGCACAAAAAGCAACACAGTGTTGATCTACCATACAAATCAGGATATGAAGGTAAGCGTTGCAAAAGCAGAGCTATACCTATGAGCAAGGAATACAGAGATATCTGCGAAAAAGAGATCAAACAACTATTGGATAGAAAACTGATAAGAGAATATGTTAGTCCATGGAACTGTTATGGAGTCTATGTGAATAAAATATCTGAAGAGATTAGAGGTACCCCAAGATTGGTCATAAATTACAAACCTCTAAACTCTGTTTTAGCTAATAATACCTATCCAATACCTCACAAAGGTGAGTTTCTAACCAGAATCGCTGGAGCAAAAATATTTTTAAAGTTTGATATCAAATCAGGATTCTGGCAAGTAGCTATTGCAAAAAAAGATAAATTCAAAAGTGTTTTCAGCATTCCTGGAGGACATTATGAATGGAATGTTAAGCCCTTTGGTCTGAAACATGCTCCTTCAAAGTTTCAGAAAGTAATGGACTCAATTTTTAAGCCTTATTTTGATTGGTTAATGGTGTATATAGATGATATTCTTATATTTTCTAAGAATGTTCATGACCACTTCAAACATGTACAAACCTTTCTACAAGTGGTCAAGGGAAATGGTCTTCTTCTGAGTAAGAAGAAGATTGAGCTATTTCAAACTTCTATCAAATTCCTTGGTCACACAATCCAGAATGGCCAGATATCTCTCCAAAAACATGCCCTCGAGTTTGAAGAAAAATTTCCTGATGTTATTATAGATAAAACTCTACTTTAGAGATTTCTGGGATGCCTAAAATTGTTGAATTAGATGTTAGCGATTTAGGTTGGGGAGGAGTACTCAAGCAAAGGAAGGACGATGAAGAACAAATAATCCAATTTTCCTCTTGAAGATGGAACCTGGCAGAAAGAAATTATTCTGTCATTGAAAGGGAGGTAAAAGCTTCCTGGAATTCTATTGACAAATTTAAAATCCATTTGGTCAATAAAAAATTCTTATTAAGATCTGATGCCTCTGCTTTAAAGAAAGTTTTAACAAAAGATACCAAAAATCCAGGTGAAGCAAAGTTCGCCAGATGGCAAGCCTTATTTGCAAACTTTGATTTTGATGTAGAACACATTAAAGGGCTTGAAAATTGTCTACCAGATTTTCTTAGCAGAGAGCATATACAACAACCTGATCATATAATGGTAATTGTAACAGAATGGAACCCTAATCAGCAAAAAGAAATCCTTAGATCTATTCTCGAAGATAAGAGTTGGCAGGAATACTGTGACTAATGGAAACCGACCTGGCAACTTAGAAACACTAAAGTTTTGGATGCCAATCTGCAAAATCACACAGATATTCTACATCTAGTTCTCGAAAGAAAGGTGTATCCTAAAGGAAGGATATGGATTCATGATATGATATATTCCAGAAGTATGAGAGCAGCTTTTCAAGCAGAGGAAACACTAAGAAATGATTTTCATGATATCACCATGATACGGTCTGAAGGAGGTGACAGACGCTGAGTCTATCAAAATATTTTTGTATAAATAGAACTAGAAATCCTGCATGGACATATCAAAAAAACTTTGCCCATTGGCTAGGAGGAGATCCAAATCTTATTTTTCTTGACACTATTTACAATTTTGTAGGATAAAAAAAGCTTTGGTGGGATATGTTAAATGTAAATGGGAAAAACAAAACCCATTATACAGAACTGAAGTTTGGTTCAGTTTGGATCATGCAACAAAATCAACAGTGTTAATGGCTACAACACTGGTGGAATGGTTATGGTGTCAACAAAACAACCATTGATCCCATTTATTATGTGTCATATTATCAGTTGCATTGTGACTAGTGTGTAGAAAATAATATTCCTGAGTGCTTTCATACTCCGTGCAAAACGTTTAGTGAACTCCAACTACAGAAAGTCAAATTCTACACCAGTATATGACTCGTCATTATGAATGGTTGGTCATGACTAAGATTAAACATCATATTGTATTAAACAAACCCATGATAGTCAGAAGAATTTATACTAAAGCATGGGATGAACAATTATATAAAAAATATCGATTTCCCGATATTACTATTCTTGAAGATCCATCATGAAATGGTTCTCGTGGACTCTATCTAAAAGTATCCACACTGTATGTAAGACCTAGTCATGGGAATATTTTGACTGGTTTTCTCGAGGACTTTCCAGTAAAAAATCTCGTCTGTGTAGTCTCTTCAGTTTTCACATGGGCTTTCTATACAAAAAAGCATCCACTGTGTTTTGTTTAAAGTTTGGCCCCATATGTCTTTTCTGGACTTGGAATCCTTGTGCAGATGTCACCTCGGTGTTACCCGAAAGCAATGATTCCATTTCCTTGTCACGTGTCCTATAGGAATGTTTGTCCCCTATCATTTTCTATAAATAAGAGAGTAAGGCTCATTCATGAGGCATCGAAGTTTAGAGTCTTAGTGTCTTGGGTGTTGCTTTTAGAGTCAAAAGAGTCTAATTTATTTTCCTGCTCTGCATCTACGAGCTGATAGCCTGATCTGCTTGCATCATGAAATTGAAATCAGTATCTTTTAGTTGGATCTGAGAAGCCTACGTATCAGTGTGCTCGGCACTGATAAGAACCTAAAGTGGCTAGAGATATAGGCATTGATGTATCCTTTTCAGAGACTAAGTCTGTCAATTGGCTAGGTAGCCTCTAGAAAGGTTTGTACATGTTTGAAGTGGTCATGAACATTCTTAGAAAATATAAGAATATCATCTATATACATCATTAACCAATCAAAATAAGGCTTAAAAATTGATTCCATTACTTTCTGAAACTTTGAAGGAGCGTGTTTCAGGCCAAATGGCATAACATTCCATTCATAATGTCCTCTGGGAATGCTGAAAGAAGTTTTGAATTTATCTTTTTCTGCAATAGCTACTTGCCAGAATCCTAATTTGAGATCAAACTTTGAAAATATTTTTTCTCTGGCGATTTTGGTTAGTAGCTCACCCTTGTGAGGTATTGGATAGGTATTATCAGCTAAAACAGAGTTTAGAGGTTTGTAATTTATGAGAAATCTTGGGATACCTCTAATCTGCTCAGATCTTGTATTCACATAGATTCTCTTATCTGTTTTCTATCCAATAGTTGTTTGATCTATTTTTCGCAAAGATATTTGTATTCCTTGCTCATAGGTATAGCTCTGCTTTTGCAAGGCTTACCTTCATATCTTGATTTGTATGGCAGATCAACACTGTGTTTCTTTCTATGCCAGAAAGCATTGGGTTGCTCAGAACAACATTCTTCTTCAATTCTTCTTTTTAACTCGGAAACTTTATTACTAACAGTGGGAGTTTTTAATTGTTCTCCTATTTGGATAGTGTATTTCAAATCCTTTAATTCATTTAGCTTCATTTCAGCTTTGTCTAATTCTTTCATAACCTGAACCATTATAGATACTCTCAGATTTGAAATATATGGCATTTCAATCCGTTTTTGACTACCATCAGAAGTGTGTACAGTAATGAAATATCCAACACTATTTCCTTTTAGTCTAACTGAACCATGTGGTTCCATAGCTGCAAGAAAGACATTTCCTAATATACAATCAATAGGAATGTCTGCTACTACAAATTTTAGCTTTATGCGATGTTGGTCAAAACATATGGCATCTTTGCGTACTTCATATCTAAGAGTTTTATCTCCCAACCCTACTACTTTTCTTGTCGCTGCAACCCAAAATTTGGCTTGAGTTACCTTTGTATTGAAAATATTGATATCTACACCTGAATCAATTAAAGTTGTTAGAGAAACATTTCTCCTTTAATACAGACATTTATGAGGACATGATGTTGCTGGTATTCAATTGCTAATATCCTCATTTCCCTGAAACCTATTGTAGGATCTCTTTTTCCTTCAATTATTTCAATTTGAGACTCAACAAATTTTGGTGCAGAATGTAGAGTGTATGCATTTGTGCATGCAGAAATATTTTGTGTCAAAGGCTGATTGCTTTTTTCTAACTGAGCTATTTGTTGTTTAAGAGTAGAGATTTATGTTTTAAGATTATGGATTTATCTACTTACCTCCCCCAGAGCGAGTGGGCAAACTTTAGATGGAAATTTGTCACGCTGGAAGGCATCAGTGCTTTGCTCATAGGAGGCATCTAGAATGAAAGACTTTTTGGCAAATCCTTTGTTGGAGTTGGAGGAATGAAATTGATTTTAAAAAAGTTTTCAAGAGCTTGTCTTTCATTTCTCCTTCTTCCATGACATGAATTTGTGACAGAATCTTTAGTTCTTCTTCATTAACTATCTGAGCCATCAGTATTTTTTCTTTATGATGATTCTGTTATTTAGAAGTGTCACTGGAGCAATTAGAATCAGTAGAATAGCTGCAATTACAATCATCTAAATCAGAACATAAACATTGCTGCATATGAGTATTTAATTCTTCTATTGATGAATTAGAAGAACAAAAATTGTAAGAATCAGAGGATGATTCTTCAAGCTATTGTTGTTGAATCTATTCATGAATCACAACATTCGAACAATGATCAGTTTTGTGATTCCTAGACCCGCATCTCATGCATAACATTTGGGTCTCTGTTTTAACAGCTTTATTTTGTTTATTTTGAGGCATGGATTTCTTGCATCTATTTTTTCTGGATTCTTCACCAACTAGGCACCTATTTGAAGTCTGATCTGTTTTCCCACATAACCAACAAGTTAGTTTATTCCATCTATCTTCCTTGTGACACTGGAGATGGATGTCAAATGGCTTGTAGTAATGTGTTTTAGGGATATATTTGTAGTATCCCTTTCTGTGTCTAGAGGTGGCCCTTCTTTTCTTGCTAGTTGTCTTATTTCTAAATTGTTTGTTAGCTTTCTTTGCCTTTCTTTTGTCTTTCCTTCTTTTGACAAGAGAATCTTCAATATGAAACTTGATGCCGAAAAGCCTCGTGATAAAGGAGCCCGAAAATAAGATCGATTCGAATCCAAATACAACATATGCCATTCTTCAACCAATCATGTGTGATCCCTGTCCCTGCCACACCTATTACCGGAGTGACAAAAACCCCAACGCCTGCTGCAATGTCTGTATTTCTTGTTAAATCACCTAAAAATTAAACCAGTATTTCTCATTTATTAATTAGTGATCTGCATGTTGACGCCGTCTGGCCTTACATAGATATTTATCACCATGGTTTCATTGGGTTTGCAAACAACTGGAAAGGCACATGCTATAAGGAATGTTGTCTCAATTTAGGGTTTGTGATTTATGTTTAGAAAAAGAGCCTTGACTGAGTAAAGATAAATGGACGAATTTGTACCCTCCTTGCACTGTAGAGGACATTGATTTCAGTCATCCTAAATTAGTCTCTCTGTGACGACGTTTAGCTATAGCGTATCCATTTCGACTTGTTCAATAATTTTAATTCTTACACTTAAATCAAAAGATTTCAAAGGCCGTATAAAATTTGTGAAGTTTGTACGATGAAGATTTCATTCAAAATTAAAGAAAAAAGCGCCCCATTTGGAAAAGTATCATCTCTTTTGTTTTTATAAATATCTCTACCAAAATTAAACACATGATCATGGGCACCATAAAATCCAAAATATTAGCTTCTTAAAAATATTTAGAAAATGATATTTTTATATTGATTTTAGAGTTGGTTTGAGATTTGTAAATGATTGTTAAGAAAATTTTCAATTTCTATTTCTCATGTTAGAATTAATTAGATCTCAAGTCAATAACGTTAATTAGATCTCAATTCAATTATATCTATATCATATCTATGAAAAAATAGTGAAAAAAAAAAAAAATTATATATACGAAAATTAATTGAATGTAAATTCAACTATATCTATGAATGATTAAAAAAAAATTATATGTAAAAATTAATTTATTTTTTGGTATCCGACCCTTTTGGCGTTAACTCCTCTAAGGGAAGGGCCAAAAATACATATATGTAATACTTTGTCTTTTATTTTGAGATTATATGGGTGTTTTGTATGGCTCATGAAGTTGCGTAGACTTTGTGCTTAGAGAGCTCGAGCTGCACTGGTACAAATGGAAGGCCACCTCCAGCTAGTCATGGAAGAGCATCGTCGGTGGCTTGTGAGGTGAGAGATTCCCTTAGGTTGCACATGCCGTGTGATTGATCACTTTTCGAGTAGCAGACTGCATGGAGAAGCGCACCAGTGAATTTGTAAGGAAGAGTCCGTGTTTGATCGAGCTGACTGGGTTAGTGAAAAAAAAAGAACGGAAAAGGTATATACTTGCCCCGCATGTGTGAGTCTCATAGAAATGGAGACGAAGGCATCATATGCACCAGCACTGCTTGCTCGATTGCTCGACTATCACTTCTGTTCATGCCTCTCTGTTCACTTCGATTGCATTGGCTACCCTTGCAGCATGTGAGCTGCTCCGGGCTGTGTGAAGCAATTGCAATTGTGCATCCTGTGGAGCTAAATAAGACTAGTGTGTGGCCAACAAGTGCACCAGCCAGTATTTTTTTTCGGAGAAAAAAAAAATAAAATTGATTTCTTAACGGAGAAAGTTATATTTTCATGGATCTATATCAAATTGTACTAAGAAATTAACATTGAAATATCTATATCAAATTGTACTAAGAAATTAACATTGAAATATATAGGTCAACACTTCAAAGAAGAAAATCGTCCACTTTCTCAATTTTAAAAATTTGGGACATTTTTCAGTTTGTGTTTGTCATCCTTGCATACGGGTATGTTAATGAATCGTCTATGGGATACATTCTCAAATTTAAAAAATTTGGACCATTTCTAGATTTGTGCATGTCATCTTTGCACAGGTGCCATGCTAATATTTTTTGTATCTTTCCAATTTTATCAGATGTCTCAAAAGAGAAAGAGTGGACTCCCCAGTATGCATGTTGAGTTGTGGCCAATAAGTACTTTGGAAATAATAATCCTAACTGTTATCACTCAGGTTGTCCCTAAAGCTCCTTAAAGGGATGCGGCCGAGGTAACCACAAACCAATCTTTGGACTGCAGGTCCTAGCCTACCAGCAGTCAGAGAGGGCTCTCTCTTAACGATTTAGCTTTGTTGATGATGATTTTAGGCTAGTTATTGAGTTCAAGGGGTTTTGTTTTGATTTTGGTGGGAAGGATGATGCTTTCAAGTAGAGAGGCAGGTATAGTATGAGGGTTTAAAACCATTGGACGTGGAGTCAAGGAGTAGGACTGCTGGTGTTGTTTTTGTGGTTGCAAGAGAAATATGGAGCAAGATAGTTACACATGAAACAACATTCAAGCTAAATGGAGATGGATTGAAGGCTAAGGAATGAGAGGCAATTAAGAATCTCTCATTCAGCTTAACAAAGGGAAGACGAATGAGCTCTATCTATGAGCAGTAAAGAATCCCTAGATAACTGTCAAACATGGGTGAAATGGGGAAATATGAGCCAAAGGGAATTCATATTCATTACCAGTTCAGATGAAAACATAAAGAAACAGCAGAAATTGAGCATAGAGTGCAGTTAAACAAAGTCTAAGCTATTCATTTTTCCTGCTATTTAGATGGTGACATATATATGATATGAGCATATATCAATGGAAAACAGAGGTAGGAAAACACTCATTGAGTCATGTTGCAGCACAAGAATTCTGTGTTCACTCTTCAACCATTAAACAAATAGCAAACAATCCTTCCTCCAAGCTTTTCAGCAGTCTTTGATTAAGGAAAACATCAAGTATACAGTGCGAGTCTCTAGGGGAGCGATACAACCAACCAACCCTCTAAACAGTGAATTAGGGTGGTTTATATAGAGAAAAATATCCAAAAATATCTATTACAGCCGACTTTAAACAGGTCTGAGGGAAACGAGTTTTTTAACCTAATCTTATCCTGAAATAAATGCAAGAAAATATCTTTGAGCTGCGCTGGAGGTAGTTGTATCAAAATGAGTTAATATGGTGTCCTCGGTGGCTCGGTGCAGTGAGGTGGTTCTACTACTTCTAGGTAGCTTTAATGTGCACTAATCTTGATCCAATGAGCTTTAAATGGCTTCACCGCTTTCTTTGACTTTGCTTGGGGGCCTTTAATGTTCACCTGCTTTGGTATTGCCGATCTGATACTCTTTGCCGCTTCACTGATACTCTTTGATTTAATCAGGGCTTCATCTTTCCTCTGATACTCTTTCATTTTTGAATCGGGGCGCTTTCTCTCCCTTGATGTGTTCGAAACTGTCAAATCGCCCCCTTCCTGCCCTTTCAAGGCAAAAATGGCTGCTGCAAATGCTTTTTGTGGCCTCTGGAATGATATTTGGCGCTGGCCGATCTGAATATGCATATAAATGAGGAAATCTTGTTGCTTCTGCGAATTTTCGGGCCTGCTGGTAGCCGAGCCATGACCTCAGTTTTTCATTCCGGGCATCCTTTGCTGCAAATTTCGCGTTTCGCGCCCTTTTTGGTGATGATGTCAGCATGACATCAGCATGACGTTAGCGGTGGGTCCTGATACAGTAGTGACGTAGCAGGGTGACGTGGCAGTACGGTAGGGTGATGTGGTGGCAATGACACGTAATAGTGGGGGGGCGATGCAGAGGTGATGTGGCACTGACCTGGTGTTGTCGTCAGGGGAGGAGAGACAGAAGGCGGTTTGTGGTTTCATCAGATAGCCTTCTGTACTAGAGCGGTAATTGTCAAAGCGGCTCCGATGCAATAAAAGGCAGACACACGTCCTTCTGTACGACGACAAAACCACCAGGCTATCGGACGCTAACTGTCGATCGTCAGGGCGGCTCTGAAATCGCTGAGAGCCGTCGGATCTGGGAGGGCAGATCGGAGGGCTGACGGAGCGCGGAGCTGGCGGTAGGTTTGTGCGCGGGGCCCGCTCGAATATTCGAATATTAATACAATGCTACGGGGGTTTTAGACTTTGGGTTTGTGGGTTTTATGCATGGTTTGTGCGCCGGGGGTAAAGTTTAATCAAAACATTTAAACCAAACCCGAAAATGTGAGCGTGAGAGGGTAAAAATGATGAAATGTTATGGGTAAAGGGGTAAGGAAAGAGGTTATTAACTTTAACCAAATGTTAAGTTAATCCCAGGGTTAGGACGCGGAAGACTAATGCTAAGCCCCAAATGAACTCAACATTTCCCAAACTGATGTTATAGAGCTATAGTGCCAGGGAATGGGGGTGTGTACATAGGGGAGCTATTTAGCATAGTTGTAGTAGTGGGAGGGGAAATAGATAGGGATTTACATAATAATGTTAGAAGTTAATATGAAAATGACAAGAAAGCGCTAAGTTTAGAGATCTTAGGCTATTTGAAGGGGAGAATGACTGAAAGAGTGAAATAATGGTACTCCAAAGCAAAGTAGACCTTTACTTAGGCAAATATAATGAAAAAATGATGAATTTAAGAGATATCAAGCAGATCTTGACCTCTTTGGGGAGGTTAGTGAATGATTTGGGGAATAAGAAGAAGGGGGAGTTAGACATGCCTCGCTTGAGCTCCTCCAATTGAAAAACTGCATCTGTGATCTGAATGGATATAACACTTGAAAACATGAAATGGATCACATAGCTTGATTCTGCAACCACAAAAATACCTACCTGGCCTACTCACCTAGCATTTTCTCTTCTTTTTTGCATGGGTGCACTTGGACTTGCAAACCCTGATTCGCCGTTTTTCTTTTGACTGCCCTCCTATCTAAATCTACACTTATTGCATCCAGGGGCTCAGATTAAGCTGTTGAGCACCCTTGTTTCTCTACCTATCTACAAATCTGCCAAGATTAAGCTGTTTGGACAAATATTCATTCTCTACATTCTAAAACAATAAATTGAAACCTAGGGAGGCCAAGATTAAGCTGTTTGGCCGTCCCTTAACAGAAAATTCTTCAGAAATGGAATAACTCATCAAAATTTGGAATACAGCAGTGGCATTTAGACTGGCACACTTTCATGGCCTCTTCTTTGGCCTCTTTCTGGAAATATGGAGCATTGCAGCATGCAAAGTATGACATATTTGGCATGTAAAAAATGTCAATCATGAAATATGAACACCTGTTGCAACAGGAGGCTAACCGTGGCTCCACTTGGGGGTGGCTTTTCCTTGTGAAAAGTCAAGAATAGCAGGTCAGACTGCCTTGATCTTCAACTATTTGCTGTATTGAAAAAATTTTCCTTCGCTGGCTGCTTTATTTATATATATGACAGCAGACTTGAAGAGCTTAGGGCCTTCACTTCGGGCTTCAACTGCAGCAAGTTTCTATCCAAACTAAAACCAAAATCCTACCTACTTACTCTAATCAGCGTTCTGTTTGCTGGTTAGGTAAAATGAAACAGCCAGTGCAACCACTTAAGCAATTGTAGAAAGAAATGAACTGCTTGACTAACAGTCGGTGAAATCAGAGACATTATTTGGTCATGTGCCCCCATAATCAAAATTGTGACATAGAAAGGCCACTGCTGATATACTTGGCCCTCACAGAGAAAACATGTTAAAGATTTTGAGTTGAGAAAACCCTCCATGTAATCTGCTACAGGATCAGCAAAAGCATCATCTGGAATAATATCTTCTAGGGCTTCTTGGTCTGATGGAATAACTGTATCCTCAGTAACAAACCCTGCAACCCATACTTTAGTCTTTGTCTTGAAAGCAAGATTATCCTCAATCTGTAAGTTAGAAGGTAGTACAATTTCTTCATGACTTGGAGAAGGAAGATTTTAGAAAAATTCTTTAGGATCGCGAAAATAAAATGACTGAATTTGAGAATGCACAAGTTCAATTTCATTTTCATGTTCTTAGACAACTAAATCAAGAAAATACATTTTGATTTGAGGTTGTTGTATTGCTTTAACATTTGACAACACCAATCTACAAAAATCTTCATCGAGCTCATATTCAGATAACAGCTTCCTAAATTCATCTAAAGCTTGATCTATTGCAAGATCTTCCACACAGCTGGTCATCATGTCTTGAATATTAATTCTTTGGCATATGAATTATTTAGTTGTAGAATTGATTGAAGAACTTGAAGCTCTGGATCATATTTCTCTTTCAGGTTCGCTCCTCCAGTGGAGTCTTGTTTGAAAATGAAGTGGAGTTTCCAGGTGGATAATTTTAACTTTGGTGTGTCTGATCCCTGTCCACCATCACTGATCAGAACTGAACTTGTAAAATGGTTCTAAAGGAAAGGATGAATTTCTCCAGAAAACAAGATTTCCTCTTTGGAGCCACCTTCTAGCTTGTTTTTTGGGGATTTTTCTAAGAAGTTCCCTAGTGGAGCTTTCCAACTTGATTTGTGAAATTAACTGAGGATTGTCCCCAGCGAAGTCACCATTATGTTATCACTCATGTTGTCCCTAAAGCTCCGTAAAGGGATACGGCCGAGGTAACCACAAACCAATCTTTGGACTGCAGGTCCTAGCCTACCAGCCGTCAAAGAGGGCTCTCTTTTAACGATTTACCTTTGTTGATGATGATTTTAGGCTAGTTATTGAGTTCAAGGGGTTTTGTTTTGATTTTGGTGGGAAGGATGATGCTTTCAAGTAGAGAGGCAGGTATAGTATGAGGGTTTAAAACCATTGGGCGTGGGGTCGAGGAGTAGGACTGCTGGTGCTGTTTTCGTGGTTTCAAGAGAAATATGGAGCAAGATAGTTACACATGAAACAACATTCAAGCTAAATGGAGATGGATTGAAGGCTAAGGAATGAGAGGAAATTAAGAATCTCTCATTCAGCTTAACAGAGGGAAGGCGAATGAGCTCTATCTAGGAGCAGCAAAGAATCCCTAGATAACTATCAAACATGGGTGAAATGGGGAAATATGAGCCAAAGGGAATTCATATTCATTACCGGTTCAGATGAAAACATAAAGAAACAGAAGAAATTGAGCATAGAGTGCAGTTAAACAAAGTCTAAGCTATTCATTTTTCCTGCTATTTAGATGGTGACATATATATGATATGAGCATATATCAATGGAAAACAGAGGTAGGAAAACACTCATTGAGTCATGTTGCAGCACAAGAATTCCGTGCTCACTCTTCAACCATTAAACAAACAGCAAACAGTCCTTCCTCCAAGCTTTTCAACAATCTTTGATTGAGGAAAACATCAAGTATACAGTGCGAGTCTCTAGTGGAGCGATACAACCAACCAACCCTCTAAACAGTGAATTAGGGTGGTTTATATAGAGAAAAATATCCAAAAATATCTATTACAGCTGACCTTAAATAGGTCTGAGGGAAACGAGTTCTTTAACCTAATCTTATCCTGAAATAAATGCAAGAAAATATCTTTGAGCTGTGCTGGAGGTAGTTGTATCAAAATGAGTTAATATGGTGTCCTCAGTGGCTCGGTGTAGTGAGGCGGTTCTGCTGCTTCTAGGTAGCTTTAATGTGCACTAATCTCGATCCGATGAGCTTTAAATGGCTTCACCGTTTTCTTTGACTTTGCTTGGGGGCCTTTAATGTTCCCCTACTTTGGTATTGCCGATCTGATACTCTTTGCTGCTTCACTGATACTCTTTGATTTAATCAGGGCTTCATCTTTCCTCTGATACTCTTTCATTTTTGAATCGGGCCGCTTTCTCTCCCTTGATGTGTTCGAAACTGTCAAATCGCCCCCTTCCTGCCCTTTCAAGACAAAAATGGCTGCTGCAAATGCTTTTCGTGGCCTCTGGAATGATATTTGGTGCTGGCCGATCTGAATATGCATATAAATGAGGAAATCCTGTTGCTTCCATGAATTTTCGGGCCTGCTGGTAGCCGAGCCATGAGAGGGCTTCCATTTTGGTCAATTTTTCTTTAAGCACTAATCGTGCATCGAAAACTGCCTCAGTTTTTCATTCCGGGCATCCTTTGCTGCAAATTTCGCGTTTCGCGTCCTTTTTGGTGATGACATCAGCATGACATCAGCAGTGGGTCCTGGTATGATAGTGACATGGCAGTACGGCAGGGTGATGTGGTGGCAGTGACACGTATCAGTGGGGGGGGCGACGCAGAGGTGATGTGGCGCTGACCTGGTGCTATTGTCAGCGGAGGAGAGATAGAAGGCGGTTTGTGGTTTCATCGGACCACCTTCTGTACTAGAGCGGTAATTGTCAGAGCGGCTCCGATGCAATAAAAGGCGGACACGCGTCCTTCTGTACGACGGAAAAAACGCTAGGCTATCGGATGCTAACTATCGATCGTCAGGGCAGCTCCAAAATCGCTAAGAGCTGTCGGATCTGGGAGGGCGGATCGGAGGGCTGACGGAGCGCAGAGCTGGTGGTAGGTTTGTGCGCGGGGCCCGCTGGAATATTCGAATATTAATATAATGCTGCGGAGGTTTTAGACTTTGGGTTTGTGGGTTTTATGCATGGTTTGTGCGCCGGGGGTAAAGTTTAATCAAAACATTTAAACCAAACACGAAAATGTGAGCGCGAGAGGGTGAAAATGATGAAATGTTATTGGTAAAGGGGTGAGGAAAGAGGTTATTAACTTTAACCAAATGTTAAGTTAATCCCAGGGTTAGGACACGGAAGGCTAATGCTAAACCCCAAATGAACTCAGCATTTCCCAAACTGATGTTATAGAGCTATAGTGCCAGGGAATGGGGGTATGTACATAGGGGAGCTATTTAGCATAGTTGTAGTAGGGGGAGGGGAAATAGATAGGGATTTACATAATAATGTTAGAAGTTAATATGAAAATGACAAGAAAGCGCTAAGTTTAGAGATCTTAGGCTATTTGAAGGGGAGAATGACTGAAAGAGTGAAATAATGATACTCCTAAGCAAAGTAGACCCTTACTTAGGCAAATATAATGAAAAAATGATGAATTTAAGAGATATCAAGCAGATCTTGACCTCTTTGGGGAGGTTAGTGAATGATTTTGGGAATAAGAAGAAGGGGGAGTTAGACATGCCTCGCTTGAGCTCCTCCAAATGAAAAACTGCATCTGTGATCTGAATGGATATAACACTTGAAAACATGAAATGGATCACACAGCTTGATTCTGCAACCACAAAACTACCTACCCGGCCTACTCACCTAGCATTTTATCTTCTTTTTTGCATGGGTGCACTTGGACTTGCAGACCCTGATTATCATTTTTTCTTTTGAGTGCCCTCCTATCTAAATCTACACTTATTGCATCCAGGGGCTCAGATTAAGCTGTTGAGCACCCTTGTTTCTCTACCTATCTACAAATCTGCCAAGATTAAGCTGTTTGGACAGATATTCATTCTCTACATTCTAAAACAAGAAATTGAAACCTAGGGAGGCCAAGATTAAGCTGTTTGGCCTTCCCTTAACAGAAAATTCTTCAGAAATGGAATAACTCATCAAAATTTGGAATACAGCAGTGGCATTTAGACTGGCACACTTTCATGGCCTCTTCTTTGGCCTCTTTCTGGAAATATGGAGCATTGCAACATGCAAAGTATGACATATTTGGCATGTAAAAAATGTCAATCATGAAATATGAACACCTGTTGCAACAGGAGGCTAACACCAACCACCGCAATAAATACCCTGATAGCAGCTATACTTGCCAAAAGTATTTTTGCTAGTTGCATCTTTGTTTGAAGATGGAAGCACTGAAGCCAGATCAAAAGTACCGCACGAACCATTCTGCAACATAGCAAAGAATTTAAGGCATTTAATGTATTTTGGTAAATAGATATGGGCAAGCATTCATTCTGCGATTATTGCCCACACTCCACAAACACCTGCAATTACTGTCCACACTCAACAACAACAACGTATTAATTATTTTCTTTGTCATGTATTAATGTAAAATTGTATGTTGAGATAAATATGTATGTAAAAGTCATTTTGCAAGTTAGAGAGAAAGAGAGAGAGAAAATCGTGGAGCAAATTTTGGTGGGCGCCTGAAAACAACAGTTACTGTAAACCTTGTTTTACTTGGTGAATGAGTCGCAGTCTCATATGAATGTATTTTCATGAATTAGAAATTAATCCTAAGTTTTTAAATCATTGTAAACCTTGTTTTACTTGGTGAATGAGCTGCAGTCTCATATGAATGTATTTTCATGAATTAGAAATTAATCCTAAGTTTTTATTGTTGTTCCAAGCTTACTCTGTTTTACTCTGAGTTTTTTTTTTTGAGTGAATGCTGTGTTTTTTTTAAGCCTATGTATACCTGCCCGAAATCTAGCTGTGCAAAATCGAGCTTCGATAAAGTCACCCCTCTGCCTTTCTATGTAAATTTTTTCAACATTTAAACTCTGTTAGTGTAAAAACAAGTGTCTTTACTAGCAGCTAAAATTATTTCGAGGGCAGATTGTTTTTAGCATATTTAGGAGTAAGTAGATTCTTTTTTTCTTACACTTAGAAATGACAACATCAAGCATCAAGCACAAGCTTTATCTCAATTTAATGGCAAAAATTATGATTATTGGGATATTACAATTTCTTCTCAAGACATTTGGGATTTGGTGAAGAATGGTTTTCAAGAACTAGCAGATGCAACAGCATACAATGCCTTATATCCAGCAGAAAAAGATTTGTTAAGGGACAATAGGAAGAAGGATTGAAAAGTCTTGTTCTATATTTTCCAAGCAATTCATGAAAGTATTTTCCCAAGGGTTGCAGCAGCAACGAAGTCCAAGCAAACACGGGACACCCTCCAGACAGCCTACCAAAGCATGGAAAAAGTCAAGACAACAAAGCTGCAAATGTCGAGAAGAGACTTTCAAACAATTTGTATGAAAGAGTCTAAGAATGTAGACTCGTTTTTTACACATGTAAGTGGGCTGGTTGATCAAATCAGGTCTCATGGTGAGACACTTGAGGAAAGAAGAATAGTTGAGAAAGTTTTTAGAAGTTTTCCAGCAAGGTTTGATGCCATTGTTATGGCCATAGAAGAGACAAAGGATCTCTCATAGTTCTCAGTGGATGAACTTAATGCATCACTGATTTCTCATGAACATAGACTGAATTAAGCAACAAGCTCCTCATTGGAGCATGCCTTCAAGACACAAGTTTCATTTGGTGAAGGTAGAGACAGAGCAAGATCATATGCCAGAGGAAGAGGAAGAAACCCACATAGAAATGGAAGAAGCATCCCTTCAAGCTCAAGTGGAAGAGGCAACAATCAAAATCCAAGTCAAGGCCCAAGCCAAAATCAAGCACAAGGTCAGAGGTATGATAAATCTCAAGTTCAATGTCATTACTGTAAGAAGTATGGTCATTATGCAAATGAATGTAGAAAGAAGCAATATGAAATTAGTAACAAACCAAGTGTAAATTTCACAAAAGAAAATCAGAACCATGATAACATGTTTTTATTTTGTAACGTAGCACAAGAAAAACATAGTGATATATGGTATCTAGATTCAAAGTCTAGCAACCACATGTCAGGAAACATAGAAATGTTTTCCAATCTAGATGAAAGTGTGAAATTTGAAGTGACATTAGGGACTGATAACAAAGTCTCTGTCATGGGAAAAGGAAGTGTTAATATCCTAACAAAGAAGGGGGAGAAGAAGTACATCTCAGATGTTTACTTTGTCCCAAGTCTGAAGCATAACCTCATAATCATTCGCCAGCTCATGCAAAAGGGCTACAATGTCTTCTTCAAAAATGATGTGTGCACAATTTTGGATAAGCTTCCAAGTAGACAGCTGATTGCAAAGGTTCAAACGACAAACAATAGAATGTTTCCCTTAAAATTAAAATCAAATTTGCAGAAAAAAGGTGCACAAACACAACTCTCAATGAGCTCACAAGAGAATGGAAGAAAAGATGCAGTTGTCATACAAGTAAACTTTCAAGCAGAGGTCAAAGATGAAAATTCGTAATGGAATTTGAGATTTGAACATCTCAACTTTGGAGGTTTGAATTTGCTGCGTAGGAAAGGCATGGTGACGGGACTACCACTCATGGAAAAAGCGGACAACTTATGTGAAGGATGCATCTTCGGCAAGCAACATAGAGATACATTTCCAGCAGGAAAGTCAGTGAGGGCAAAGGCACCTTTGGAGATTGTCCACTCATATTTATGTGGACCAATGCAAACACCACCAATTGGTGGCAACCACTATTTATTAACCTACATAGATGACTACACAAGGAAGACATGGGTCTTTCTCCTAAAATAGAAAAGTGAAGTGTTTGAGTGCTTTCTCCAATACAAAGCTCTTGTTGAGAAGAAAGTGGACACTACATCAATGTCCTCGGGACTGACAAACATGGAGAATACGTCTCAAATGACTTCCTTCGATTTTACAGGAAGCATGGAATTCACAAGCAGTTTACAACAAGGTATACACCTCATCAAAATGGTGTGGCAGAAAGGAAGAATAGGACCATTATGGAAATGGCAAGGAGTATGATGAAGGCAAAGCATTTGCCAAATGATTATTGGGCTGAAGTTGTTGCTTGTGCAACACATATCTTGAATATATTTCTAACCAAAAGCATCCAGAACATAGTTCCTGGAGAGGCATGGAGTGGAAGAAAGCATAGTGTCACCCACATGAGAGTTTTTGGATGTGTGGCGTATGCACGTCCTGGATGAGTTGAGGAAGAAGTTGGATAGCAAGGGGGAGAAATGTATATTTGGTGGATATAGTGATGAATCGAAGGCATACAAACTCTACAATACATTAACAAAGAAGGTCATAATCAACAAAGGTGTGCAGTTGATAGAAGAGGAAGCATGGGATGGAAGTTTAGAAAAGACAGTGAATGTCAAAGCATGTATACCCCATGAGGAAAAAGAGCAATTAACAACAACAATTAATTCCTCAACAGTGAGTCCCTCTACTCCTATTCAAGCGCAACAAAAAATCCAGCAAGCAACACCATCAACAAATAGGACAGTGTCATGCAGCCAAGAAAGTGCTTCTCCAAGCACACCGCAAAGCGCAACACCAACTAACATGTCAAGCCCATCTTCAGCAAGCACAAGAAGGCCAAAATTCAGAAATTTAATTAAAATTTATGAGCACTATGAAGTTGATAGTAGCGCTAGTCTAAATTCCTTATTTTCTTTGTTTTTTCATGTAGATGACCCAATCCATTTTGAGGATGCAGTCAAAGAAGAAAAATGGGTTGCAACAATGGAGGAAGAAATATAAGCAATAGAAAGGAATGACACATGGGAGTTAGTGAACCTTCCGAAAGGAAAACATGCCATTGGAGTGAAGTAGGTCTATAAGACCGAAAATAACATTGAGGAAAAGACTGAAAGACACAAAGCAAGGCTAGTTGTCAAAGGATACAAGTAGTAGCATGGAAGAGATTTCGCGGAGACGTTCGTGGCAGTCGCAAGGATGGAGACATTGTGCGCAGTTGTGGTGATTTCCACGCAGCATAAATGGAGAGTGTATCAAATGGATGTAAAATCAGTGTTCTTAAATGGGGTGCTAAAAGAAGAAGTGTATGTTGCACAACTACCTAGTTATGAGGTTGAAGGCCAAGAAGAAAAAGTGTATTGATTGAGGAAATCTCTTTATGGGTTGAAGCAAACACCTCGCACATGGTATAGCAGGATAGATGCCTACTTGTTGGACAATGGTTTCAACAAATGTGATGGTGAGCCTACTCTCTACATCAAGAGAGTGATAGTAAGATTCTTATTGTTGTCTTATATGTAGATGATTTTATTTTTACAAGAAGTGATGATTTCTCATTGCTAATTTCAAACAAGTCATGAAGAATGAATTTGAAATGACTGACTTGGGTTTGTTAAGATATTTTTTGGGCATAGAAGTGAAGCAAACAAAAAATGGAATTTTTATCTCTCAAGCCAAGTATGTGGCAGACATTTTGGAGAGGTTTAAAATTCAGAGCAGAAAGCCCGCGCCAACTCCAACTATCATGGGGTTGAAGTTGAGCAAAGAATATTGCAGCAACAATGTTAATCCGACATTATACAAAAGCATGATAGGAAACTTGATATATTTGACTGCCACTAGGCCAGATATAATGTATGTAGTAAGCTTGGTGTCAAGGTTCATGGAGACACCCAAGGAGACACATTGGCAAGCAGCAAAAATGATTCTAAGGTATGTCAATGGGACAAAACAATATGGAATTTTGTACACAGCAACAAGTGATTTTAGGCTGGTTGGTTACACTGACAATGATTGGGCGGGAAGTGTTGATGACAGAAAGAGCACGTCAGGATATATTTTTCATTTGGGTTCCGGAGCCATTTTATGAGCCTCCAAGAAGCAGACAATAGTGTCACTATCAACAGCAGAAATTGAATATGTCGCAGCAACAACAACAATGTGTCAGGCAGTTTGGATGAGAAGGATGTTGAGGGATCTTTGTCATGACCAAGAGGGAATGACAACTATTTTTTGTGACAACACCTCAGCAATTGCATTGTCAAAAAAATTT
The DNA here is from genome assembly GCA_031772625.1 of Pinus tabuliformis. NCBI lineage: Eukaryota > Viridiplantae > Streptophyta > Pinopsida > Pinales > Pinaceae > Pinus > Pinus tabuliformis. The sequence continues at coordinate 567,122,970 of CM062819.1, read as the reverse complement.
GTCTTTCACAAGAGGACAAGGCATATTGATGCTAAATTTCATTTTATCAGAGAGTTGATTAACAATGATGAAATTGTATTGCAACACTGCAGGTCATAGGAACAATTTGTTGAAATCTTTAGAAAGCCATTGGCAAGTGAAAGTTTTGTTTATCTCAGAAACTGTTTGGGATTTGTCATTGGTGACAACTGTGATTAAGGGGGAGGGTTGGAAATAATAATCCAAAGCACCGCAATGAACACCCTAATAGCAGCCATACTTGTTAGAAGTATTTTTTCAGGTTGCGTCTCTGTTTGAAGATGGAAGGACTAAAGCCAGAACAGAAGTACCGCGCGAACCATTCCTCAACACAACAAAGAATTTAAGGCATTTAATGTATTTTGGTAAATAGATATGGGAAAGCATTCATTCTGTGATTATTTCCCACACTCCACAAACACCTCCGTGATTACTGTCCACACTCAACAACAACAACGTATTAATTATTTTCTCTGTAATGTATTAATGTAAAATTGAATGTTCAGAAAAATATGTATGTAAAAGTCATTTTTCAAGTTAGAGAGAAAGAGAGCGAGAGTCCGTGAGGAGAAAATCATGGAGAAAATTTTGGTGGGCGTGTGAAAACAACAATTATTGTTTTTTACTATGTGTTATTCCGCTTGAAGTGTAAATCACTATAAACCTTGTTTTACTTGGTGAATGATCCGTAGTCTCACATGAATGTATTTTCATGAATTAGAAATTAATGCTAAGTTTTTATTGTTGCTCCAAGCTTACTCCGTTATACTTTTTTTTTTTTTTTTGTTTATTCCGTGAGTCAATACTATGTTTTTTTTCAACCCTCTATATAGCTACACAAAAGCTAGCTACACGAAACTAGCTTTGCGAAAGTCACACCTCTGCCTCTCCACGTAAAAAATTTCAACAGAGTCGACCAGCCAGTATGCGATGTTGAGCCATAGATAAAGCAACGTCGAACGCCTTATTTGAGGGATTAGAGATATATATGTTACTGAGAGTCCTCATGGAAACTTTTGACCTTTGTGATGTTGCCCAATTCATTAACATGCCACTTATAAGTCCTTGACATATAAGGTTCTACATGGTATGAAATCAAACCCAAAGCAGCAGTGTCACCCTCCAAGTCATCTTTCCATAGATCCATTTAGAAACACAGACTAGACACAGTTGTTGCACTGTCGTGGAGGCATAGTTATAGTTGTATTTTTTTCTTTTTGGGTGGAGCAATCCATAGCAAGTAATGTTTGCGAGTTGGATCACTGTGAGAGTTGATCATCATTTCTGTATGTACAGATTTTTTTATTTGTGGTGGGACATAAACGGTTGAAATCTTTTTGCAAATCAAATTTGTGAATTGGTGAATTTGTCCTCGGATATAATTAAGTCCATTCAAAGTCAGCAGCTACTGTGTATCAAGCCAATGTAAAATTGTATCGATATAATTATGGTTTTCATGAAAGTGATATTAGTGTGACTAATTATTTTCATTAGTTTGAGTCTCTGTTGGAACTTGTTGGAACTGTTGATTTCAACAATAGACAAATGTATTTGTTGGAAGTATTGACTACCAAAGATTATGGGGACATGATGAAAAGTTAAAGAAATCATGTGGCAAAGATGAATATAGTAGTGATGGTGAAAAATATTGAGTAATGTGCAAAGTTATTTTGATTTTTTTAATTTGTAAAATTAATATTAATATTATGAAGAAGTAGTTAATGAATAGAGTAATATAATTAAATTAGTGGTTCTCAACGTTGTTCTTTAGTGTTGAGAGAACCTTCGCTAATTTGGTTATGTGAGTTTGTTATATGTTGATGAGTCTTGTTGTTCTTTGGTGCTTCAAGAACATCAGTTATAGGTTATCAATGTGTGTATGTCAAAGGTCAATGGTATAATTGACTATTGGATATGATTAGTATCCATATAAATTACCTATATAACTGTCAAAATTGTAGCTTAGTGTATTTTGATAGATGGAAGTTAGTCCATAGAGTAGTTTAGCATTGAGATTGTCCTTCATGAGGTCAAGAAGTGTCAATTCTACAAGTTCATCAATGATGGTTACACACAATTATGTTTTAAATGAAGGTTAAGTGGTAGCTCAAAGTTGTGTGGTGAAGAAAGAGCGGTGTCTACAAGATTCTAGAGTGAGTGTAAGTGTTGATGAAGACCAACTAGAAAAAGCATTCATATTTTAATTTGTGTTATTTTTATATTTGGCATGTAAGCATTAAGATAGGGGCTTGGAAGATAATGCTTCCATGTTGAGTTTGGAGTTGGTTGAGATTTGCAGGTGGTTGTTGATGTTGGAAAATGTGATGTGGCATATTTTCCATAATCTTTAATACTTGCTTGTGAAATTTATTTATCTTGTTGTGTTTTATTAGATCTATTCATCAAACAAATATCAAGATCAAAATGAAAAGAATAATGGACACAAATATTACGCTATAAGCCAGGGAAAAAGCCATCAGAGGAGAAAACCCAGAAAATCTCTTCTCTTCTGATAGAATCTACTCCAAATGAGACAAAAAAGACCCAAACCCTAGAACAAGTCCTCCATCCAGCCCTAAGTTAGCCCTCCAAAGAGACCTTCCATCTAGGTCAATGTCAACCAAGTGAACTAGAGGCAAACCCTACTTGTACTACACTAGTCTCAAAATATCCACCCCTTGCAACAGAATTTTGACCCCCCTATAATAGAATTTCATACCTGCATCCAATGCAAAATTTCATCCCCTACGACTACTCCAGAAAATCGCACATGTGAGATAAAAGTGCCCAAAACTTGTCTTCTTTTCTTCGCTAGGATTTATCCTTTCTTTCCCTTTCCTTCATTCTTCTTTTTACTTGTTCTTATTGCACATCGAACTTGTTGAGTGAGTCAATTCCAAATGAGGTTGAAGTGCTTCTATTTATAGTCTTCTGTGTGGGTTGAATGCCACTTTCTGGGCTGATTTGTCTATGTTAGGAAGCTTCCAAGACTATCTAGACTCAAAATAGATTCTTTTATAAGGTACATCTTGCACAAAAGGGTCTCACAAACATTATTTTGACTCTTTACTCATGACAATAAATCTTATGACTTAACAAACCCTAGAAGCATGAAGAACATACTTTTACCTAGAATATCCTCAATAATGAATGTAAAACCATGCTTTAAAATAATAATTTTATTTTCTTCTTTTGTTTCTTACATAAGATAAGTATTAAAATGAGTACAATAACAATTATGAAGACCAAAACTAGTTACATTTCCAGCAACCTCCCTTAACTAGGGAGGTATTCATAATCGTACAACCAATACAACATCACTGTCAAACTGAAAAGCTTTCATAAGATGAATCATATTGGTAAGCCATATTTAAGCATCATCATAACCAACATTTTTAACATAGAAAGGCCTTGGCTAACAAACTCTCTCTCTCCATAAGATTAGAGCACAATTATGGGAGGTTTTACATGGATACCACACTACCTCTCAAGGAACATACCCCATCAGGATGTTCACAAGGCATGTCCTTTTAGGAATATTATTGTCTTGGATTCCAAATCCTCAAAGAGTATCGATCCTCTTTCGTCACTCTTGTCTTGGATATATTGGCCAATCCTTAAATAGTGTTGGTCCACAAGTCCACTTTTTTATCTTGGATTCCAAATCCTCAAGGAGTACCAATCTTGATGCTTGCCCAATCCTCAACCATCCTCTCTTCAAGGCCTTCACTTAGACTTACGACCATTAGTCTTGGTTAAGTGCATGACACATGAAGAAAATAATACACATGTGATGTCCAACATCAGTCACTCTCATCTAGAGAGGACATCCCTATTCACTTTTGACCACGAAATAGATCCTTTCTCCTATTCAAGGAGACTCTTTTACTCCCTCTCATATCTAGAGGAGATTCCAGACCTCCTTTATATTTGGGAAGTGAACACCAAAAGAATTATATCTTATCTCCATAATAGTACCAACTACCTTTACTTCACAGTTGCATGGCTCCATCTTTCCTTTGCATCTCATTATATTGAGCTTTCCTCCTTTCAAGGTATCATGGAGCCATATTCTTTCTTAAATATTGTGACAAGATCCAGATCATCGACCTTGCAAATCACTTTCATCTCATTATCAAGAATAAAGAAATTATATTGATCCTTTCCAATCTTCAAGTTGATCATAGCTTCCTCATGAAATTGATCTCCATGAACTTGTATGAACTTTACCTTCAAGTTATCTTCCCACACTACCACCTTTCAATACCAAGATAAAAACATCTTGACTTCATGACTGCCAAAATAACACATTCAAGCCATATAATTGAACTTGCCTCAGCTATCATTGTGCATTCCTCATCGTGATGGATTTCTCATCAAGGCATCAACATATTCATGGTCCATCTCCACACGAATATTTCTTCATGCATCAAAGTGTCGAAAGATTGAACTTTATTACTGTGTTTCAATTTTCTTTCGAACACTATGCTCTATGTTGATCACTCTTGTATATAATATAGTGGGAAAGTCTTGATCCTTTATTCATTCTATAGTAAGTCAAAATTATTCTCTTAAGCATCATATAATCATATAAATCATATTCCAAGGTTCTATACATATGAATCTTATCCAAGAGTTTCTTTCAATATGCATTCCTATGCTCTTATTCCATCATCTAGATATATTCCCAATAATGAGCCCAAAACTTAACCAAATACATTCCTTCATCCCTTAAGAGTATTATTTCCATCCTATATGGAATGTATATTGATCCTTATCGAAAAGAAATATCCAAAAACCTTAAAAAAATATGGTTCTTCCAGGATCATAATGATACTATCTTAGCAAAATTACTACCTCTAACATTATGTTAGAATGCATGCATGAACACTAATATGCAAAATGGTTCAACCATCTCAATATTTAAAACTAGATGATTCCTACAAAGAAACTCACTCAACTAGACTTCAAATTATGCTACTATTACATGCTTCTATTTATTATGTTTTTCATTTACAAAACCAAGAAAATAATGTATACCATTTCATAGTAAAGACCAACTTCCTACAAAACTTGATAGGGAGGATCCCTACTTCAATAGTAAATATCTTTGACATCTTCTTTCTTCAGCTTCTTCTCAGGTTCTCCCATCTCCTTAGCCATGCGAGCTTCGCTTCTTTCCTTTCTTTTTTTGTTCTACTTGTTTTTAAAATCCCTCTTAAAGTGTCCCTATTCATTGCACCCAAAGAATTGAACCTTGGACATATCTTGCATCTTCTTGGACTTCCCAAACTTTCCCTTCTTCAATTCCTTGGTTCTCCCAATGAAGGCTTGAGACTACTTATTTGATTTGATATCAACATTTTCCTTGATCCTAGTCTCTTACAGGATGCACTGAGCGCACAACTCATCAAAACAAGTTGATTCCTTCTTAAGGAAGATTCTCTAGGTTGCACAAGATGGATTGACTTTCAATCTATGGGCAATCAAATACTATCGTTGTTGGCATCAATGGATCCTCTAATTTCTCACCTCCCTCCTCGATAAACTAGATTGGGCACATAAAGAAGTCGACTCGTCATGTTTCTACTATTCCCTTCACACACATCTACCTGGAACATAATTTTGCTGCTAATTATTTTTCAAAGGAAGGCCTGGGGGCTCCCTGTAGGTCTTTCCACTACAAGCTTAGATCTAATGCAAAGATTGTGAATCAGGGCGTGCGCACCATATTTTAATCTTGTTGCATTGGAGTTTCCAACCTGGTGTCATACATTTTATTTTTTGGCTTACTTGTTGTGTTTACATTTCATATTTAAGCTTAATTCTGATATGTATACACGTCATACATACATACATACATACATACATATAGATAAATATATGTTTGGATGGTTTATGCCTGGCCTTGCTAGTACAGTTACTATTTTGATGCACTTCTCCTATTCTGGTTTTGTTTATATGGCTCTTTATGCAGTCCATAGTGGAACATACTTGACATATGTACTAGATATATTTTTAATATAAACCAACATTTTTTCTTCTTGATTTTTTTTTTAACTTTATTAATTTTATTTGTTATTTACACTAAAAGTTATTCTATTGTTGTAGTGGTGTAAATGTTTGTAAGAAATTACATGTAGGCTCAACTAAAAATTAATAAAAGGTTAAAAGTAATGTAGTGCCTGATATGGGAGAAACGTCATATCTGTAAATGAGTGTAAACATTCAAATATTGGTTCAATTAACAAAAAAGTAATAAAATATTAAAATTCAATTCATTATTTTGTAATTTTTTTTTATTAATATAAATACAAACAAAGTAAAAGAAAATCATAATATACGCATCACATTATAATATATAACATACAAATAGTAGTTATAAATTAATATCTATTTTACCATATAAATTGAAATAATAATTTTTTAATAATATTTAAATTTTATCAATAAACACACAAAAACGTAATACTTACAATACAACAAGATTCTTAACCATGGATATTTAACCCACTTTATTATGGACATTATTATAATTACTTTTAAGGTATAACTAAACTCTTTATCCCCACTACTACTATTGGATATTAAATCAAGGTTTTAATAAAATTAAAAATAAGGTTACTTTTATATGTAAAAATGTGAAATATATATAATATAAATAATATTATTAAAAATCATCATAAATCCATCTTAACTAAGAATTTACCAAATTATTTGTAAAATATATCACTCAAACACAAATTTACATCTTTAGAGATTTAATTTTTCATAATACTTATAAATCCAAAATTAATATATATATATTTTCAATTAACTTAAATTAATTACTTTTATTTTTAATTTAAAAATGAGTATCTATCAATTTATTTTATATTTCACCTATGTATAAATATAATTTCTTATTTTTTTTGCTTAAGCAAGAGTGGGTCTTTCTATTCAATTAACTAGAAAGGTTACATAATATACAAAAAAGACAAAGGAGGTGTGGCCCACCAATAAGACAAGCCAACCAAAGCCTTTGTTACCGTGACATCATCTCAAACCATGGGCCGAGGGCCCACACAACATTACAAACAGACCTCCAAAGACCAAGCGATCTTCCTCCGAAGATCTAACGGTCTAGAATCATTTTGGGTGGCTAACTTGCACACCCCTTAATCTCAAACTCGGACCCGATGAGCCCAATTAACCGTGTTTAACAAGCATTTCAGATCCGTTGGGGAGATAACCTCTGAGCACTTTACCTGCCCGAAATCCACCTTATGTGTGCAATCATGATGAGGTCGTGTGACTAGCACAGAACTTAACCGCTGATTTGGACTTGATGCTGGATTAATATCCCGCCTAAATAATTTTTGGTCCAGTCTCCTTGTTATATTTCTTGCTGTTATCCACACGAAATGCATGGGATTGCTACATTTTCACTGACCTACTTCCCTTTTAACTAAAACCGTGTTCCAATGAATCAGTGTCCATACACTAAATTTAATGTAATTAGGGACCATAAGTGTATTCTTGGCCCACCTAATTTGGTTTTTATTTTCCAGTCAGAGAACCATTCTTTTATAAAGTTCCATGAGCAATTTCCAGCCCGAAGGCCAAATACAGACTTTAGAGGGGTACTTAACCTCCTGCACGCACTTTGCCCTATACTGCTTCCCCCTGTGGACCAAAATTCCTATGTCTCCCTCAGTCTTCATCTTTCTTATTATTCATGATTTGATGGAGCTCTCTGTCTAAGGTCAGCTATCTGTAACATTCATCCCTCAAATGTCCTTGAGGAGTCCCTTCCCAGTCATATCTTATATTGATTTTGGAACAAATCACACCTTCATTTTCTAAAATATCCACTAATTTGTTGGTTGTTCTGCGCACATGGATAAAACTTAGGGTTCTCATGTTTTGTAGGTGGGATTGAATACGTTGATAGACTTGTAGTAACCTCTAGTGTCTCGACACATTGTCTGGTGCTGATCCATTGCCAATTTTCTTGATCGAATTAATTATCAATTCGGAATCAGCTTCAATTATGATGTTATGTAAATTTGAGTCCCTCAAGATTTCTAGGCAATGTTCCATGGCCATGAGCTCTGCAATGTTTTTGGTGGCCTTCCCCAAATGACAGTGAAAGATGGTTTTCATGAAACCCCTTTCATCTCTTATTACTCCTCCATGCCCAGCCATACCAGGGTTTCCTTTTGAGGCTCCATCTATATTGCATTTCATAAAACCCTGAGGTGGAGGTTGCCAGAATTCCTTATCAGCTGTTATATGACTTACTGTCTTGTTTGTACCCTGGGGGGAAAGCCCTTGTAGTCCCAAATTTAGAAGTATCTGCTCCTCCTAATCTTGAGGTTGGTTATCAGGGAGGTTTTTTAAAAGGGTACCTATAGTCTCTTTGAGCTGTCTTATGATCTGAGTCATGATGCTCTGTGGTGACCCAATCCTGTTCTTGAATATTCTATTATTGCGTTCTCTCCAGACATCCTAGATTATGAAGCCTGGAACCAAAGCCCATGCTTTGTTGATTATTTCATTTGTAGAGAAAATTTTCCTCCAATTCTTCAAAGTACTGGTGATGCTGCCAATGTCCTTGTCTGATTGTCTAAAGATTGAAGCCACCCAGTTCCATAAGGTGAAGGTGAATGGGCATAGGCTGAGAATGTGTTCCATAGTTTCTTCCTTTGATTCACATAGCTGGCATCTGGAAGGACCAACTACCCCTCTTTTCCTAAGGTTATCCCAAGTCAGAATTTTTTTATGCTGCACTAACCACATGAACAGTTTAATTTTCATCCAGTTTTGGTTCTGCCATAGGTTCTTCCATACGTTATCAGGGTTTGGGAGGTCGAGCCCCAGGGATTTCGCTTGGCCTCTTTGAGGTTAAAGTTTCCTTCGTTGTTTTTATGCCATCTTAGTTGATCTAAAGATGTTGATATCAGAATCTTTCTCTGATCCAAGATGACTGTATGAGCTTCTGCCTGGGCTTTCAATGGGCAGTCATCACTGTAAACTAGGTTCTTCCATTTTCTCCATTTTCCATCATTTCTTTCCTGATCCCAAAAGTCATTTACTTTGAGTAGCCCTTTGTCATCAATTTCATTTTTGAGATTGAAAAATTCTTCTTTTAACAATTTAGGTTCCTGTTGCCAATTATCCTCCCAAAACCAAGCTAGGTTTCCATCTCTGATCTCCCAGAAACTATGTTTCTGAACTATGGCCCCATTCTCCCAAGCTTTGTTCCAAATGTGGGAGCGTTTGATCAGTCCAAACATCCTAATGCAATCCCTTTCTTGCCAATTGCTTGCATATTTCTATTTCCATACTTTGGCCCAAGGGGAAACCGATTCTTTTAGCGATCTCCACCATAGTTTTGACCCCAAGACTTTGTTTAGGGTTTCAGGGTCATCAAGTCCCAAACCTCCATGTATCTTTGGATTGCATATTTTATCCCAAGCTACCAAAGCCCATTTCCTTTTCTCTTCCCCTTTGCCCCAAACAAAATCTCTTTAGATATTTTTGATGTGTTGCATTACTCCTTTAGGAGCTGGAAGGACTGAGAGCATGAAGATGGGAATAGTTTGTAGGATAGCTTTTGTAAGCACTAGATGTCCTGCTATATTCAAAGATCTATTAGTCCATTTTTGGAATTTGTCCTGTAGTTTATTAGTGACCGGCTCACAAACTGCCTTGCCTAGAAGTTTGTTTATTAGAGGTACCCCAACATATCTGGAGGGTAGAATTTCTCTTTAGAAGCCTAGAATTCTGGTGAGGTTTCTCTAAATAGCAATATCAGTATTAAAAAATAAAATCTTTGATTTGCTTAGGCTTACCTCTGTCCCCGCAACCAAAGCAAAGTTGTTTAGGATTTGTTTAAAGGCTTGAACTTCCTTAACCATGGGTGTGCCCTGCAGCATGGTGTTGTCCACAAATTGTTGATGGGTTAAGGGATCCCCATTTAAAGTGAGTTTGAGACCTTGGATTGTTCCCTCTCCTTTGGCATATTTAATCGCATTGCCTAGCACTTCCATCATGAGAATAAAGATGAAGGGTGAGATCGGATCTCCTTGTCTGAGTCCTCTTGAGCGCTTAAAGGTCTTTGATAGCTTGGGGTGGTTACAAGGGCCATTACCCATCTTATCTAGTGATGGTCAAAGCCAAATGCTTTCAGTACTTCATTGATGTAAGCCTAGCTCAGCTGATCATAATCCTTTTCTAAGTCAAGCTGAATGATCATACCTTCTTGATTATTACTCTTAAGTGAGTGAACCACCTGATGAGCTTGAATGATGTTATTAAGAATTTGCCTGCCTTCCACATATCCAGTTTGCTCCTCAGACACGAGAGTTGGGAGCAGGGGCTTAAGTCTGTTCACAATTACTTTTGAAATAATTTTATACACCACGTTGCATAACGCTATGGGTCGAAATCTGTTTGGTGTGATAGCCTTCTCCTGCTTTGGAATCAGGGCTATGAAAGAGGTGTTGAGCACCTTCAGAACAGTTTTGTTTTTCCTTGAGTCCTCCACCACATCGAGGATATCTTGCTTGACTATTTCCTAGCATGCTTTGAAGAAGTCAACGTTGAAACCATCTAGACCTGGAGCTTTCCCATTTTGCATTTCTTTGATGACTTCACTGATTTCCTCTTCATTCATTGGCCTGTTAAGATTATAATTTTCTTCTCTTGTCACTAGCTTAGGAATGTGCTTTGTGAAGTCCTTGATAAATTGAGATTTGTCTATGAGAGGCTCCTCGGCTATGTCTTGGAAATGTTGAACCAGAATAGTTTCTATTTCTTGGTGTTTAGTGAGCTGATTTCCACGAGTATCTTTGATTTTTGAAATCTTGTTGCCACCTATGATCCATGGTAGATTTATGAAAAGACCTTGTATTTTTTTCTCCTTCTTTTAACCATTGTACCCTCAATTTCTGTTTCCAAAAAATCTCCTCTTGTTGAACATAATTAGCTTGTTCCTTTCTCTCCTCGATGAAGCCCTCTGTAATGAGGGTTTTGTTAGTTTCCTGTAGTTTCTGTTCTGCTGCTTTTTTGGCTTCGAATATATTGCCAAATTCATTATTATTCCAATATTTAAGCCTTTGTTTGACGTCTTTCAATCTCTGATGCAGAAGGAACATTTTAGTACCCGGAACTTGCATATCTTCTGTCCACCATCTTTCAGTATTGCTAATGAAGTCAAGATGGGTAAGCCAAATGTTTTGAAACCTAAAAGGTCTGTTTCTTGGAGTTCCTATAAAGGACGCTTCAAGTTGAATAGGCTAGTGGTCTGAGCCTCCAAAAGGAAGTATCATTGCTACCAAGTTATGGCCTGTGAGGATGAGGTCCTCTGAGATAATGAATCTATCAAGTTTAGAGGCCACTTGAGACGCTCCTCCCCTCTTATTATTCCATGTAAAGATGCCATTACTTGTCTTTGTATCTACAAGCTTCATGTTGTTTATGAAATTCTGAAATGATATAGAATCCTTGCCTAGTGATCTAGTTCCCTCTTTTTTTCTGATAGAGACCTGATCATATTGAAGTCCCCCCCCAGAATCCAAGGGATACCCAGATGTCTTCCTCTTAACTCCTACAATGAGGTTAGAAGTCTGAGTTTATCTTCTGGCTTTTGTGGACCATAAACATTTGTGAGCAAATAAACTTCCTTATCCCCAAAAGGCTGGATGACCACTGATAAATAGTTTATGGATGCTTTAGCATCTAGGATACCAATTTTTTGAGGGTTCCAGAGTGTGAGAATCCCTCCTGCTACTTTTTCTACTTTAACTTCTAGATATTAATTTTTGATAAGCCATTTGCTATGTATCTCTCTTATTTTTTCTACTGAACATTTTGTTTCTTGGATGAAAATCATATCTGGTTTTTCTTCTTTCATTCTATTGCTAAGATTTCTTTGTTTCCTTTTACTTCCTAGACCCCTAATATTCCATGTTGTGGACTTCATTAAGAAAGATTTTTAAATGAGTAACTAGTTAGGTATTTCATCTTACCTGAATCGATCATGAGTTTTCCACACTCTATCAGCAGCTCATTCTGTTTTTTCCTACCTCTTTTCTTGCCTGGGTTCCTAGGAGCTAGTCCCGATGTTGCCTTCATTGTTTTCACCCCTTCGTTGTCCTGACTATCATGGTTTCTTTTGACTCCCGAACCTTTTGCCTGAGTTCTCCATAGGAATAGTTGTTGCACTCTATTATACTCCTCTTGATGTAGTGAATCCATTCCTTTTGTAGTTCCCTTCTCCAGGAACTTTTCCAAATCTAGATTCTCCCTATCAAGAATATCTTGCAGTTCATGATCCTTTGTTCCCACCTTGCTTGGGGTCATCTGTTGGTCCCTATCAAGTTCCATAGTGTTCGATAGATCCTCCTTTTGTTGGTTGTTTTCAAGTATATCCTCCATGCTCTCTTCCTTTTCCTTCTCTACAGGCCTGTCCTCCAATGTCTGGTTCACTTTATCGCGCTCCTCTTCTTCTTCTAATACCTTGAACCTATTCTGACTAAACTGCTTTTCCTCGTTGATTTTATTTCGGTACTTTCTCCCTCCTTTACCTCTGCTCCCCACTTTGTTAAAGCTTTCAGTTTCTTTCCCTAAGGTTGCTTTAGTTCTGCTTTCCATTTTGTTTAAAGGGCAGTCTCTGAATAGATGCCTGTGTTCATGGCATTTGTGGCATCTGAAAAGAACATGCTAATAATCCACCGCCTGCACCCATTTTTCATCAAAAACTTCTAGAATTATTTCATCTGGTAGAGCTCCAGAGAGGTCCATCTCTATGCATATACGGGCAAAGGAGGTATACTTTCCTCGCTTTGTGGCCTCTAATATTTTTACAAAATGCCCTAGTTTATTTCCTATAGCTTTTAGTGATTCTGGCTACCAATAATCCAGAGGTAGGGAATAGAGCCTTACCCAAACCGGGACCGAATTGAATGTCTCATGCTTCGAGACTAAATTCATCACCCAAGGCCACATATAGAGGCCAACAACAGCATAGAAGTACAACCCTCCTTCAAACACCCTGTCTTGATTCTCTATGTTTGTGAAAACTACAGTGAAGAAACCTTTGGATCCAAGGTGCAGATCTATATCCCCCTTAGGTTTCCAATGAGTTTATCCATGCATGTAAAGCCTTCTCTGTTGGCCATAACCCCATGAATTTACAAATGACTGCATAATTCGCCATCTGTTCCATATGCGCCTGTAGTGCTAGATCACTTAACACCACTCGGGGTGTGATGGTTGCCTAAGACACAAATTTCTTACTGAAGGACATGACTATTATTGGGAGCAACATAAGGGAACATCAATGGAGAAAAATCAGAGCAAGAAGTCTAACAAGGAGGAACAAAATCGTGAAGGGTATGGACATTATAGACATCATTGCAATTATAAATGCTCAACCCCCTATGCCACCTTCCTCGGTAACTGTGGCATAATAAATTATGCCTCATATGGTGGCATGCATTAGGAAGGGCTAGAAGTAGGCCCTATCCTATGATCCCATGTTCCCATTATGATCGTGTTAACACCCCCATTAGGGTACTTTTAAATATTGTTAAATTTCATTATAAGACAAATAGGTTTGTTTTTTAAATGGTTAAATGGAGGCTTTTGTGAGAGGAATTATTTAAACATATGTCTTCTAGATCCATCACATAAATGAAGTTATTGTCTACGTGTTTCAAACCAACCAATGTGGTTTATCATCAGGATGATTAAATTAGATGACGAACTACATTGGTTCATTCAAAATGCGTCGGCAATCAATTCATTTATGTGATAAATTTGAAAGAAAGATGTTTTGATATCATTTCATTAACATTATTTAAGTGTATAAATCATAGCTGCAATTAATGCAACTAGTAAGTATCATTCACATTAACACAATCATATTATGACTATTTCTTTTTCTAACTCATCAACAATCTCTATTTTGTACATCATAATCACCTTTAAAAATGTGTAGAGCATTATCCAAAAATTTGATATTTACAAATTTATTCTCAACGCCCATGAAACACTTTCTCAAGATCACTTTCCCCTTAAGATGTCACTCCACAAGTTCCTAATATGACAGTTTGATTGAATTCCATATGAGAGGAGCTTTTATGAAAAAACTGGACGTGAAAGCGAATTTATTATATTTAGTGGAACTACCTTAAGTTTTCTAGCTTTCTAGAGTATACTCACTAATGTCATTTCAAGGTTCTACACTATTGATATTCTATAATAAAAAAATCTTATTGATTTTATTACTGTTTTATTTTATTACTATGGTTAACTCAAAGTTTTAAAGTGCAATTGCAATGGTGTTTAAAGGCCAGGTACCAATAGAAAAATACAATCCATATAAAATATGGAATTCAAAAATATAATCCATATAAAATATGGATTTTTTTTTTTAATTTAACGAACAAAAACTCTTTTGCTTTTTCAACCGAATACTTGAGTTTAAACACACTGACTCTGCATTCCAATTAACATTGTTTCATGTCCACTGGTTATACAAATCTGCAATGTACATGAACATACTCGACGAGCATTCTAATAATCAACATTTGCGAAGTTGGTAACATGAGTGATGTCATGGGTGATGAAGAGATATTGAAAATACAATCTTTGTGAAAAGGAATCGCGTTTTCCATTTATGTTTTAAAGTTTCTGAAGATCTATTAAGGATTTATCAAGTTTGATAGGGATTAAATCCGGAGGAACTAGTATTCTTGTACTTCATAATGAATTTGGTCAGATATTTAAATAAGTTTTATAATGACAAATATTATATAATTACTAAAAGCTATGCAATAAGATGGACTAATTTGTAAATTACTTTTAATAATATATAGTTATTTTTAACATAACATTATATTACATTATTTAAACTTATCAAGGGTTAAAAAAACTAAAAAAAAACTAATTTTTACTAAAAAATCAAAATTAGAAAAACAAATAATTTTGTATTTTATAATATATTTAGTCAAATATTCAAATAAATTTTATAGTAACAAATATTATAAATCATTAAAAAAAGCTATACAATAAGATCAACTCACTTATAAACCACCATTAATAAACCCAATTCAAACTTATATATAATTATTTTCAACATAACATTCCATGACATTACATAAAGTCAAGGGTCAGGGTACTATTTTTTTAATATAAATGTGATATATTGAGTCAATATGATAACATGGAATGAGAGCATTCAGATATGTCCAAGTTCCAATGTATGCTGGAGGTTATTGTTCTCTCATCCAATTTTTCCACGCGTTATCAACACAGGCTGAATGGCCTTGCTCAGTTTCTTCCTTGTGTTTATTCACCCATACATGAACCCATACACGAACCTACTCGAGTATTTCACACTCTGATGGCCTTTCTCTGTGGCTTCCTTCGCCCTTTACGGCCTTGGTGTCCCTTCTACCCTTTGGCGAACCTCTGGTGAACTTTTGGTTTGAATAACACAAATACTACCTCAATAGACTTTTTGAACAATTTCAGAGTTTCAGTACTCAAAATATGCGGAAAAATCTCACTCTTTTATTGATCAGAAAATTTCAAATTACAAAAAGTTGTAATACAGACTCTGCTGCTCTTTCCTGAGATAGACTGTGATGGCAATTTCCAGTGTTTGCTTCTTAATAAACAAGATAGCTTTCTGGAGGCTACCTAGCCAATTCACAGACTCAGTCTTTGAACAAGATATATCAATACCTATAGATTTGGCCACTTTAGGTTCTTATCAGTGCCGAGCACACTGATACATAGGCTTATTAGATCCAACTAAAGGATACTGATTTCAATTTCGTGATGCAAGCAGATCAGGCTGTCAGCCCACAGATGAAGTGCAGGAAAATAAATCAGACTCTTCTGACTCTAAAAACAACACCCAAGACACTAAGAATCTAAACTCCGATGCCTCATGAATGAGTCTTACTCTCTTATTTATAGCAAATGAGAGGGGACAAACATCCCTGTAGGACACGTGACAAGGAAATGGAATCATTGCTTTCGGGTAACACCGGGGTGACATCCGCACAAGGATTCCAAGTTTGGAAAAGACATATGGGGCCAAACTTTAAACAAAACACAGTGGATGCTTTTTTGTATAGAAAGCCCACGTGAAAACTGAAAAGACTACACAAAGGAGACTTTTTACTGGAAAGCCCTCGAGAAAACTAGTCACAATATACCCGTGACTAGGTATTACATACAGTGTGGATACTTTTAGATGGAGTCCACGAGAACCATTTCATGATGGATCTTCAAGAATAGTAATACCAGGAAATTGGTATTTTTTATATAATTGTTCATCCCATGCTTTAGTATAAATTCTTCTGACTATCATGGGTTTGTTTAATACAATCTGATGTTTAATCTTAGTCATGACCAACCATTCATAATGACGAGTCATATACTGGTGTAGAATTTGACTTTCCGTGAGTTGGAGTTCACTAAAAGTTTTGCACGGAGTATGAAAACACTCAGGAATATTATTTTCTACACATCAGTCACAATGCAGCTGATAATATGACTCATAATAAACGAGATCAATGGCTGTTTTGTTGACGCCATAATCATTCCACCAGTCTTGTAGCTATTCACACTGTTGATTTTGTTGCATGATCCAAGTTGAACCAAACTTCATTTTTGTATAATGGGTTTCGTTTTTCCACCTACATTTAATAGATCCTACAAGAGCTTTTTGTATCCTGCAAAATTGTAAATAGTGTCAGGAAAAATAAGATTTGGATCTCCTCCTGGCCACTGGGCGAATTTTTTTCGATGTGTCCATGCAGGATTTCTGGTTCTATTTATACAAAAATATTTGTGATAGACTCTGCATCTGTCACCTCCTTCTGACCATATCATGGTGATATCATGAAAGATATTTCTTAGTGTTTCTTCTACTTGAAAAGTTGTTGTCATACTTTTGGAATATATAATATCATGAATCCATCTACTTCCTTTTGGATACACCTTTCTTTTGGGAACTAGATGTAGAATATTTGTGTGATTTTGCAGATTGGCATCCAGAACTTTATTGTTTCTAAGTTGCCAGGTCGGTTTCCATTGGTCACAGTACTGCTGCCAACTCTTATCTTCAGGAATAGATCTAAGGATTTATTTTTGTTGATTAGGTTCCCATTCTATAACAATTACCATTATATGCTCAGGTTGTTGTATATGCTCTCTGCTAAGAAAATCTAGTAGACAATTTTCAGACCCTTTAATGTGTTCTACATCAAAATCAAAGTTTGCAAATAAGGTTTCCCATCTGGCGAACTTTGCTTCACCAGGATTTTTGATATCTTTTGTTAAAACTTTCTTTAAAGCAGAGGCATTAGATCTTAATAAGAATTTTTTATTGACCAAATGGATTTCAAACTTGTCAATAGAATTCCAGGTAGCTTTTACCTCCCTTTCAATGACATAATAATTTCTTTCTGCAGGGTTCCATGTTCTGGAGGCAAATTGGATTATTTGTTATTCATCATCCTTCCTTTGCTTGAGTACTCCTCCCCAACCCAAATCGTTGGCATCTGATTCAACAATTTTAGGAGAATTGTCATTAGCAACATAGAGAATTGGAAGAGATTTTACCTTAGCCTTTATATTTTTTTACAGCATTTGTATGAGCACTATTCCAAGATGGAGGATTCTTTCTCAACCTCTGGTTCAAAAGACTTCTATCTTTTGCACAATCCTGATAAAAATTGTTGACATAATTTGGGCATCCCAAAAATCTCTGAAGTTGATTTTGATCTATGATAACATCAAGAATTTTTTCTTTAAACTCGATGGCATGCTTTTGGAGAGATATCTGGCCATTCCGAATTGTATGACCAAGGAATTTGATAGAAGTTTGAAATAGCTCAATCTTCTTCTTACTCAAAACAAGACCATTTCCCTTGACCACTTGCAGAAAGATTTGTACATGTTTGAAGTGGTCATGAAGATTCTTAGAAAAATAAGAATATCATCTATATACACCATTAACCAATCAAAATAAGGCTTAAAAATTGAGTCCATTACTTTCTGAAACTTTGAAGGAGCATGTTTCAGGCCAAATGGCATAACATTCCATTCATAATGTCCTATGGGAATGCTGAAAGAAGTTTTGAATTTATCTTTTTCTGCAATAGCTACTTGCCAGAATCCTGATTTGAGATCAAATTTGAAAATATTTTTGCTCTAGCGATTCTGGTTAGCAACTGAACCCTTGTGAGGTATTGGATAGGTATTATCAGATAAAACAGAGTTTAGAGGTTTGTAATTTATGACCAATCTTGGGATACCTCTAATCTATTTAGATCTTTTATTCACATAGAATCCATAACAGTTCCATGGACTGTCAGATTCTCTTATCAGTTTTTTATCCAATAGTTGTTTGATCTCTTTTTCGTAGAGATCTCTGTATTCCTTGCTCATAGGTATAGCTCTGCTTTTGTAAGGCTTACCTATATATCCTGATTTGTATGGAAGATTAACACTATGTTGCTTTCTATGCCAGAAAGCATTGGGTTCCTCAGAACAACATTCTTCTTCAATTCTTCTTTTTAACTCAGAAACTTTATTACTGACAATGGGAGTTTTTAATTGTTCTCCTATTTGGATAGTGGATTTCAAATCCTTTAATTCAGTCAGCTTCGTTTCAGCTTTGTCTAATTCTTTCGTAACCTGAACCATTGTAGATACTCTCAGATTTGAAATATATGGCATTTCAATCCATTTTTGGCTTCCATCAGAAGTGGGTTCAGTAATGAAATATCCAGCTCTATTTCATTTTAGTCTAACTGAATGATGTGGTTCCACAGCTGCAAGAAAGACATTTCCTAATATACAATCAACAGGAATGTCTACTACTGAAAATTTTAGCTTTTTGCAATGTTGGTCAAAACATATGGCAGCTTTGGGTACTTCATATCTAAGAGTTTTATCTCCCAACCCTACTACGTTTCTAGTAGTTGCAACCCAAAATTTGGCTGGAATTACCTTTGTATTGAAAATATTGATATTTTCACCTGAATCAATTAAAGCTGTTAGAGAAAACATTTATCCTTTAATACGGACATTTATGAGGACATGATGTTGCTGGTATTCAATTCCTAGTATCCTCATTTCCCTGAAACCTACTGTAGGATCTCTTTTTCCTTCAATTATTTCAACTTGAGACTCAACAGATCTTGGTGCAGAATGTAGAGTGTATGCGTTTGTGCATGCAAAAATATTCTTTGTCCAAGGCTGCTTTCCTTTTTCTAACTGAGCTATTTGCTATTTAAGAGTACAGATTTATGTTTTAAGATTATGGATTTCTCTAGTTACCTCCCCCAAAGTGAGTGGGCGAACTTTAGATGGAAATTTGTCACACTTGAAGGCTTTATTGTTTCGCTCATAGGAGGCATCTACAAAGAGAGACTTTTTGGTAGATCCTTTTACTGGAGTTGGCGGAATGAAATTTATTTTAAAAAGTTTCCAAGAGCTTGCCTTTCATTTCTCCTTCTTCCATGGCTCGAATTTGCGACATAATTTTTAGTTCTTCTTCATCAGCTATCTGAGCCATCAGTATTTTTTCTTTCTGATGATTTTGTTCTTCAGAAGTGTCACTGGAGCAATTAGAATCAGTAGAACAGCTGCAATTACAATCATCTGAATCAGAACAGAAACATTGCTGCATATGAGTATTTAGTTCTTCTATTGATGAATCAGAAGAACAGGAATTGTAAGAATCAAAGGATGATTCTTCAAGATGTTCTTGTTGAATCTGTTCATGAATCACAACATTCAAACAATGATCAGTTTTGTGATTCCTAGACCCGCATCTCATGCATAACATTTGGGTCTCTGTTTTAGCAACTTTATTTTTTTTATTCCGAGGCATGGATTTCTTACCTCTATTTTTCGGGGTCTCTGTTTTAACAACTTTATTTTTTTTATTCCGAGGCATGGATTTCTTACCTCTATTTTTCTGGATCCTTCACCAATTGGGCACCTATTTGAAGTGTGACCTATTTTCCCACATAACCAACAGGTTAGTTTATTCCATCTATCCTACTTGTGAGACTGGAGATGGATGTCGGATGGCTTGTAGTAATGTGTTTTAGGGATATATTTGTAGTATCCCTTTCTGTGTCCAGAGGTGGCCTTCTTTTCTTATTGGTTGGCTTATTTCTAAATTGTTTGTTACCTTTCTTTACCTTTCTTTTGTCTTTTCTTCTTTTGACAAGATGATCTTCAATATTTAGGCCGTATTTGTTGCAGATTGACTTACTGTCAGGCAATCTGGAAAGCTTTTCTAAATATTTGTTTACTTTAGAACTTGTGCACAGACCAACCAATGTTTTGGTAATAATGAAATATATTTCTCCCTAGGTATATGATTCAAAGGGCAATTGGAAAGCCTCTTGTAGACGTAATGAGTCTACAAATCTAGATGGTAGAGCTGCTAGATATACCTGTTTCCAAAGAAGATTTTTGGAATCTTTTACCTCATAGATGTGTTGCATCCAATCTTTATGGAAGTCTTCAAATTGAGATAATTTATTGCACTTCAGGTTCATCAGAATCATTTTGTGCTAATCTGCTATTTCTGTGTCATAACCACACTAGTGGTCTTGAATCATGGTGAGAGCTCCAATCATATTGCTCTGAGGCGTCCCATTATCATTATGAATTATGTCTCCTCTTTCATCTTTTAAAAGTTCACTTTCCATTTTCACCATTAAAGCTGGAGATGTTTCAGTTTCCCACCATCTTAAGAGAGTACCAGTAAAACATTGGATAAGAGTTTTACAAGCTTCAATTTCATTTTTTCCTCTTAGGCACATAAGCTTGTATTCTGTAAACATTATATCAATCATTTGTCTTATCTGACCTGTACTTAGATTGTAAATATTCCATTCTTGATGAGAGTTTGGAAAGAAAGTATGATTCTTTGGAAGTTTTTTTTCTCCACTAAGATCAGGTGCAGAATATCTGGTAAACTGGCTTTCTAAAGGCTCATAGATGGGGAAGATTTGAGATTCTGAATCTTTTTCAGGATCTTTTAATAAAGAGGAAATGGAAATTTTTTCTGAAGACTCTTCCTGAGACGGTTTGACATCTTATCTGGGCAATAAATGGGGAAATCTGTCTACTGGTTTGACAAGATTTTGAATGTGTATATTTCTTTTATGCAAGAATGAAGCAGGAATAGTCTTGTAAGCTTTGGATATACTCATGTTTGCAAATTTCTTAAACAGGTCTATTATGAGTCTTTTAGTAGAACTTATTTCTTTTATAACCTTTTCTTCTACTTCATCAATTTTGTTTAAGGATTCTCTTGCATAGCCTTTCAGAACAGAGGAAGAAAACTAAATATCATTCAAACAATTATTTACACTATTGACTGAAACCTGTAAACTGTCATATTGTTCCTTCACAATAGATGCTTTAACAGAATTTATTTCCAATCCTTTAAGGGTAGTATTAGTCCAGTTCAATTGTTCACTAGCTTTTTGGATCCTGCCATCAATACCTAAAGCATTTTCATCCTTTAAGACGAAAGGAATAGCTTTTGCTGAGTTTTGGGTTTCTCCAATGATGATTCCTTTGTAAGGAGGAAATGTAGATGAGGTTTCAATCTTACTACCATCTAAAGCAGACCAAGAGTGATGAGTTGAAGAAGATATAGTGTCAGTCATCAAAACATTATTAGAATGTTTCTTATTTTTCCAGACATAAAAGGATATACAAGAATGAGATTCATCCATAAATTTTTTCCATTCTTGAGATAGTCTGAGTTTTTCTTCACTAGAGTGAGTAAGGCCAAAAGATTCTGCCTCTGGATGGGTATAAATATCCCATTTTAACATTTCCTTTATCCATTGGGTATCCACTTTGTGTTTCTTCCATCCATCCATCAAGGTTAAAAATTTGTTCAACTCTACGACTGACGGCTTTTTGCAGTCTTCTGGTAAAGTACCAAATTTGGATTCTAGAATTAAATCATTTATTTGTTCCAAATAGCCTAAACCATACCTTGGCTTTGGAGGCCTCATCCTGCTAAACATTTCTATTAGCTGGGGATCTTCTTTTTCCAATGATGGTAACAAATGCTTCATCAAAACATGGTCAGATTCATGTGGGAAGGGGATCTCTGAGAATTTTGGGTTTGGAAAAGGATTTATAGATGTAGAAGTTGGGGCTTCACCTGTCCTAGGATGATGGTTGGAATGAATGACAAATTCTGCAAGTTGACTCAAATTTACAAGCATATTGCACTCAGGACAAATAACTTCAATAGAGGAAAAGTTAACAATTTGGGCAAACTCAAACAAAGAAATATGTTTACAGGGATTTGAAATAAGACTAGAATAGGCAGTGTCAGCTTCAATGGGGTCTTTATACAAAGGGGAACTTCTGCAGGCCTGGTCAATTATTCTTCTGTCTATGGTAGATCTTTGGGGAAAAGACAAAATAGAAGAGGATTGTTCTTCACGGATATTTGCAGAAGTAATATTTCTCATACTTGGAGGTTTGGGAGTTGATAAAAACCAGTGTTCAGGGAAAGTGAGGTCTTCCCATCTGATAGTTTGATGTTCTACTTTCTGATTTTTTGAATCAGTTAGAACCACAACACTTGACTTTGATTCTTTACTGGGTGCATGGAGGACTGCAGGATAGAGGGTAATTGTATGTCGAAAGCATCCACTAGTCTGAATGGCAATGTTATGTCTTTTCTTTGACATATCAAATCCAGTTGTCTGGAAATGTAGTTGGAGAATATTATCAATTGTTTCATCAAAGACATATACTGAAAAGTTTGGAGAACAGTCAAAATAGACTGGGCCATTTGACAGAGGAGCAACTATTTCTCCAATCAAGGAATCGATATACCTATTATGTGTAATATCTCTGACAATGGCTAGTACAAAGGTATTTATCCCTTGGTGTGTCAAAACATTATGTTGATTCTGATACATCCAAAATGCAAATACTGAGTTTTTAGTCATTTGGCTCTCATACCAATTTTATGTAGGGGCTCCCTTTTCTGAAGCTTGCAACAACAACACAGGCTGACTGGCCTTGCTAAGTTTCTTCCTTGTGTTTATTCACCCATACATGAACCCATAAACAAACCGACTCGAGTATGTCACACTCTGACATCCTTTCTCTGTGGCTTCCTTCGCCTTTCACGGCCTTGGTGTCCCTTTTACCCTTTGGCGAACCTCTGGCGAACTTCTGGTTTGAATAACACAAATATGCCTCAATAGACTTTTTGAACAATTTTAGAGTTTAAGTACTCAAAATATGCAGAAAAATCTCACTCTTTTATTGATCAAAAAATTTCAGATTACAGAAAGTTGTAATACAGACTCTGCTGTTCTTTCCTGAGATAGGCTGTGATGGCATTTTCCAGTGTTTGCTTCTTAATAAACAAGATAGCTTTTTGGAGGCTACCTGGCCAATTCACAGACTTAGTCTCTAAACAAGATACATCAATACCTATAGATCTGGCCACTTTAGGTTCTTATTAGTGCTGAGCACACTGATACGCAGACTTCTCAGATCCAACTAAAAGATACTGATTTCAATTTCGTGATGCAAGTAGATCAGGCTATCAGCCCACAGATGCAGAGCAGGAAAATAAATCAAACTCTTCTGACTCTAAAAACAACACCCAAGACACTAAGACTCTAAACTCTGATGCCTCATGAATGAGCCTAACTCTCTTATTTATAGCAAATTAGAGGGGACAAACATTCCTGTAGGACACATGACCAGGAAATGGAATCATTGCTTTCAAGTAACACCGAGGTGACATCCGCACAAGGATTCCAAGTCCGGAAAAGAAATATGGGGCAAAACTTTAAAAAAAACATAGTGGATGCCTTTCCGTATAGAAAGACCACGTGAAAACCGAAAAAGATACACAGAAGAGACTTTTTACAGGAATGTCCTCGAGAAAACTAGTCACAATATTCCCGTGACTAGGTATTACATACAATGTGGATACTTTTAGATGGAGTCCACGAGAACCATTTCATGATTGATCTTCAATAATAGTAATACCGGGAAATCAACATTTTTTATATAATTGTTCATTCCATGCTTTAGTATAAATTCTTCTGACTATCATGAGTTTTTCTAATACAATCTGATGTTTAATCTTAGTTATGATCAACCATTCATAATTTCGAGTCATATACTGGTGTAGAATTTGACTTTCCGTGAGTTGGAGTTCACTAAAAGCTTTGCACGGAGTATGAAAGCACTCACAAATATTATTTTCTACACACCAGTCATAATGCAGGTGATAATATGACTCATAATAAATGGGATCAATGGTTGTTTTGTTGACGCCATAATCATTCTACCAATCGTGTAGCCATTCACACTGTTGATTTTGTTGCATGATCCAAGTTGAACCAAACTTCAATTTTTGTATAATGGGTTTCGTTTTTCCCATCTACAATTAATAGATCCCACCAGAGCTTTTTGTATCCTACAAAATTGTAAATAGTTTTAGCAAAAGTAAGATTTGGATCTCCTCCTAGCCACAGGGCAATTTTTTTTCAATGTGTCCATGCAGGATTTCTGGTTCTATTTATACAAAAATATTTGTGATAGACTCTGCGTCTCTCACCTCCTTCAGACCATATCATGGTGATATCATGGAAGTCATTTCTTAGTGGTTCTTCTCCTTGAAAAGATGTTGTCATACTTCTGGAATATATCATATCATGAATCCATCTGCCTCCTTTAGGATACACATTTCTTTCAGGAACTAAATGTAGAATATCTGTGTGATTTTTCAAATTGGCATCCAAAACTTTAGTGTTTCTAAGTTGCCAGGATGGTTTCCATTGGTCACAGTATTCCTACCAACTCTTACCTTCAGGAATAGATCTAAGGATTTATTTTTGTTGATTAGGGTCCCATTCTATTACAATTACCATTATATCCTCAGGTTGTTGTATATGCTTTGTGTTAAGAAAATCTAGTAGACAATTTTCATACCCTTTAATGTGTTCTACATCAAAATCAAAGTTTGCAAATAAGGCTTGCCATCTAGCGAACTTTGCTTCACCGGGCATTTTGATATCTTTTGTTAAAACTTTCTTTAAAACAGAGGCATCAGATCTTAATAAGAAATTTTTATTGACCAAATGGATTTCAACTTTGTCAACAGAATTCCAAGTAGCTTTTACCTCCCTTTCAATGACAGTATAATTTCTTTCTACCGGGTTCCATGTTCCGGAGGCAAATTGGATTATTTGTTCTTCATCGTCCTTCCTTTGGTTGAGTACTCCTCCCCAACCAAAATCGTTGGCATCTGATTCAACAATTTTAGGAGAATTGTCATGAGAATTATTCCAAGATGGAGGATTCTTTCTCAACCTCTGGTTCAAAAGACTTTTGTCTTTTGCACAATCCTGATAAAAATTGCTGACATAATTTAGGCATCCCAGAAATCTCTGAAGCAGAGTTTTATCTATAATAACATCAGGAAATTTTTCTGCAAACTCGAGGGCATGTTTTTGGAGAGATATCTGGCCATTCTAGATTGTGTGACTGAGGAATTTGATAGAAGTTTGAAATAGCTCAATCTTCTTCTTACTCAAAACAAGACCATTTCTCTTGACCACTTGTAGAAAGGTTTGTACATGTTTGAAGTGGTCATGAACATTCTTAGAAAATATAATAATATCATCTATATACACCATTAACCAATCAAAATAAGGTTTAAAAATTGAGTCCATTACTTTTTGAAACTTTGAAGGACCATGGTTCAGACCAAATGGCATAGCATTCCATTCATAATGTCCTCTGAGAATGCTGAAAGCAATTTTGAATTTACCTTTTTCTGCAATAGCTACTTGCCAGAATCCTGATTTGAGGTCAAACTTTGAAAATATTTTTGCTCCAGTGATTCTGGTTAGAAGCTCACCCTTGTGAGGTATTGGATAGGTATTATTAGCTAAAACAAAGTTTAGAGGTTTGTAATTTATGACCAATCTTGGGATACCTCTAATCTGTTCAGATCTTTTATTCACATAGAATCCATAACAATTCCATGGACTATCAGATTCTCTTATGAGTTTTCTATCCAATAGTTGTTTTATCTCTTTTTTGCAGAGATCTCTATATTCCTTTCTCATAGGTATAGCTCTGCTTTTGCAAGACTTACCTTCATATCCTAATTTGTATGGAAGATCAACACTATGTTGCTTTCTATGCCAGAAACCATTGGGTTCCTTAGAACAACATTCTTCTTCAATTCTTCTTTTTAACTCGGAAACTTTATTACTGATAGTGGGAGTTTTTAATTGTTCTCCTATTTGGATAGTGGATTTCAAATCCTTTAATTCAGTCAGCTTCGTTTCAGCTTTGTCTAATTCTTTCATAACCTGAACCATTGTATATACTCTCTGCTTTCAAATATATGGAAGAAGGAGAAATGAAAGACAAGCTCATGGAAACTTTTTTAAATCAATTTCATTCCTACAACTCCAGCAAAGGATCTGCAAAAAAGTCTCTCTTTCCAGATGCCTCCTATGAGCGAAACACTAAAGCCTTCCAGCGTGACAAATTGCCATCTAAAGTTTGCCCACTCACTTTGGGGTAGGTAAGTAGAGAAATCCATAATCTTAAAACAGAAATCTCTACTCTTAAACAACAAATAGCTCAGTTAGAAAAAGGCAAGTAGCCTTTGACACAAAATATTTCTGCATGCACAAATGCATACACTCTACATTCTACACCAAAAACTGCTGAGTCTCAAGTTGAAATAATTGAAGGAAAAAGAGATCCTATAGTAAGTTTCAGGGAAATGAGGATACTAGAAATTGAATACCAACAACATCATGTCCTCGTAAATGTCTGTATTAAAGGAGAAACGTTTTCTCTAACATCTTTAATTGAATCAGGTGCAGATATCAATATTTTCAATACAAAGGTAATTCCAGCCAAATTTTTGGATGCAGCTACTAGAAAAGTAGTAGGGTTGGGAGATAAAACTCTTAGATATGAAGTACCCAAAGCTGCCATATGTTTTGACCAACATTGCATAAAGCTCAAATTTGCAGTAGCAGGCATTCCTGTTGATTGTATATTAGGAAATGTCTTTCTTGTAGCTGTGGAACCACATGGTTCAGTTAGACTAAAAGGAAATGGAGTTGGATATTTCATTACCGTACCCACTCTAATGGAAGTCAAAAACGGATTGAAATGCCATATATTTCAAATCCGAGAGTATCTACAATGGTTCATGATATAAAAGAATTAGACAAAGTTGAAATGAAGCTGACTGAATTAAAGGATTTGAAATCCACTATCCAAATAGGAGAAAAATTAAAAGCTCCCACTGTCAGTAATAAAGTTTCCAAGTTAAAAAGAAGAATTGAAGAAGAATGTTGTTCTTCGGAACCCAATGCTTTTTGGCAAAAAAAGCAACACAGTGTTGATCTACCATACAAATCAGGATATGAAGGTAAGCGTTGCAAAAGCAGAGCTATACCTATGAGCAAGGAATATAGAGATATCTGCGAAAAACAGATCAAACAACTATTAGATAGAAAACTGATAAGAGAATATGATAGTCCATGGAACTGTTATGGAGTCTATGTGAATAAAATATCTGAATAGATTAGAGGTATCCCAAGATTGGTCACAAATTACAAACCTCTAAACTCTGTTTTAGCTAATAGTACCTATCCAATACCTCACAAAGGTGAGCTTCTAACCAGAATCGTTGGAGAAAAAATATTTTCAAAGTTTGATCTCAAATCAGGATTCTGGCAAGTAGCTATTGCAGAAAAAGATAAATTCAAAACTGTTTTCAGCATTCCTGGAGGACATTATGAATGGAATGTTATGCCATTTGGTCTGAAACACGCTCCTTCAAAGTTTCAGAAAGTAATGGACTCAATTTTTAAGCCTTATTTTGATTGGTTAATGGTGTATATAGATGATATTCTTATATTTTCTAAGAATGTTCATGACCACTTCAAACATGTACAAACCTTTCTACAATTGGTCAAGGGAAATGGTCTTGTTTTGAGTAAGAAAAAGATTGAGCTATTTCAAACTTCTATCAAATTCCTCGGTCACACAATCCAGAATGGCCAAATATCTCTCCAAAAACATGCCCTCAAGTTTGCAGAAAAATTTCCTGATGTTATTATAGATAAAACTCTGCTTTAGAGATTTCTGGGATGCCTAAATTATGTCAGCAATTTTTATCAGGATTGTGAAAAAGACATAAGTCTTTTGAACCAAAGGTTGAGAAAGAATCCTCCATCTTGGAATAATGGTAATACAAATGCTATAAAAAATATAAAGGCTAAGGTAAAATCTCTTCCAATTATGTATGTTGCTGATGACAATTCTCCTAAAATTGTTGAATTAGATGCCAGCGATTTAGGTTGGGGAGGAGTACTCAAGCAAGGAAGGATGATGAAGAACAAATAATCCAATTTTCCTCCAGAAGATGGAACCCGGAAGAAAGAAAGTATTCTGTCATTGAAAGGGAGGTAAAAGCTGCCTGGAATTCTATTGACAAATTTAAAATCCATTTGGTCAATAAAAAATTCTTATTAAGATCTGATGCCTCTGCTTTAAAGAAAGTTTTAGCAAAAGATAGCAAAAATCCTGGTGAAGCAAAGTTCACCAGATGGCAAGCCTTATTTGCAAACATTGATTTTGATGTAGAACACAACAAAGGGTCTGAAAATTGTCTACTAGATTTTCTTAGTAGAGAGCATATACAACAACCTGATCATATAATGGTAATTGTAACAGAATGGGACCCTAATCAGCAAAAAGAAATCCTTTGATCTATTCCTGAAGATAAGAGTTGGAAGGAATACTGTGACCAATGGAAACCGACCTGGCAACTTAGAAACACTAAAGTTTTGGATGCCACTCTGTAAAATCACACAGATATTCTACATCTAGTTCTCGAAAGAAAGGTGTATCCTAAAGGAAGGATATGGATTCATGATATGATATATTCTAGAAGTATGACAACAACTTTTCAAGCAGAAGAAACGCTAAGAAATGACTTCCATGATATCACCATGACATGGTCTGAAGGATGTCACAGACGCTGAGTCTATCAAAATATTTTTGTATAAATAGAACCAGAAATCCTGCATGGACATATCGAAAAAACTTTGCCCAGTGGCTAGGAGGAGATCCAAATCTTATTTTTCCTGACACTATTTACAATTTTGTAGGATACAAAAAGCTTTGGTTGGATCTGTTAAATGTAAATGGGAAAAACGAAACCCATTATACAGAACTGAAGTTTGGTTCAACTTGGATCATGCAACAAAATCAACAGTGTTAATGGCTACAAGACTGGTGGAATGATTATGGCGTCAACAAAACAACCATTGATCCCATTTATTACGTGTCATATTATCAGTTGCATTGTGAATAGTGTGTAGAAAATAATATTCCTGAGTGCTTTCATACTCTGTGCAAAACATTTAGTGAACTCCAACTACGGAAAGTCAAATTCTACACCAGTATATGACTCGTCATTATGAATGGTTGGTCATGACTAAGATTAAACATCAGATTGTATTAAACAAACCCATGATACTCAGAAGAATTTATACTAAAGCATGGGATGAAAAATTATATAAAAAATATCGATTTCCCGGTATTACTATTCTTGAAGATCCATCATGAAATGGTTCTCGTCGACTCCATCTAAAAGTATTCACACTGTATGTAATACCTAGTCACGGGAATATTGTGACCGGTTTTCTCGAGGACTCTCCGGTAAAAAATCTCGTCTGTGTAGTCTCTTCAGTTTTCACATAGGATTTCTGTACAAAAAAGAATCCACTGTGTTTTCTTTAAAGTTTGGCCCCAAATGTCTTTTCTGGACTTGGAATCCTTGTGTGGATGTCACGTCGGTGTTACCCGAAAGCAATGATTCCATTTCCTTGTGACGTGTCCTATAGGAATGTTTGTCCCCTCTCATTTGCTATAAATAAGAGAGTAAGGCTCATTCATGAGGCATCGGAGTTTAGAGTCTTAGTGTCTTGGGTGTTGTTTTTAGAGTCAAAAGATTCTAATTTATTTTCCTGCTCTGCATCTGCGAGCTGATAGCCTGATCTGCTTGCATCACTAAATTGAAATCAGTATCTTTTAGTTGGATCTGAGAATCCTACGTATCAGTGTGCTCGGCACTGATAAGAACATAAAGTGGCTAGATCTATAGGTATTGATGTATCTTGTTCAGAGACTAAGTTTTTCAATTGGCCAGGTAGCCTATAGAAAGGTTTGTACATGTTTGAAGTGGTCATGAACATTCTTAGAAAATATAAGAATATCATCTATATACACCATTAACCAATCAAAATAAGGCTTAAAAATTGATTCCATTACTTTCTAAAACTTTGAAGGAGCATGTTTCATACCAAATGGCATAACATTCCATTCCTAATGTCCTCTGGGAATGCTGAAAGAAGTTTTGAATTTATCTTTCTCTGCAATAGCTACTTGCCAGAATCCTAATTTGAGATCAAGCTTTGAAAATATTTTTGCTCTGGCGATTCTAGTTAGCAGCTCACCCTTGTGAGGTATTGGATAGGTATTATCAGCTAAAACAGAGTTTAGAGGTTTGTAATTTATGAGCAATCTTGGGATGCCTCTAATATGCTTAGATCTTTTATTCACATAGAATCCATAACAATTCCATGCACTGTCAGATTCTCTTATCAGTTTCTATCCAATAGTTGTTTGATCTCTTTTTCGTAAAGATCTCTGTATTCCTTGCTCATAGGTATAGCTCTTCTTTTGCAAGGCTTACCTTCATATCTTGATTTGTATGGCAGATCAACATTGTGTTTCTTTCTGTGCTAGAAAGCATTGGGTTACTCAGAACAACATTCTTCTTCAATTCTTGTTTTTAACTCAGAAACTTTATTACTGACAGTGGGAGTTTTTAATTGTTCTCCTATTTGGATAGTGTATTTCAAATCCTTTAATTCATTCAGCTTCATTTCAGCTTTTTCTAATTCTTTCATAACCTGAACCATTGTAGATACTCTCGGATTTGAAATATATGGCATTTCAATTCGTTTTTGACTACCATCAGAAGTGAGTACAGTAATGAAATATCCAGCTCTATTTCCTTTTAGTCTAACTGAACCATGTGGTTCCATAGCTGCAAGAAAGACATTTCCTAATATACAATCAACAGGAATGTCTGCTACTGCAAATTTTAGCTTTATGCAATGTTGGTCAAAACATATGGCAGCTTTGGGTACTTCATATCTAAGAGTTTTATCTCCCAACCCTACTACTTTTCTAGTAGCTGCTACCAAAAATTTGGCTTGAATTACCTTTGTACTAAAAATATTGATATCTGCACTTGAATCAATTAAAGCTGTTAGAGAAAACACTTCTCCTTTAATACAGACATTTATGAGGACATGATGTTGCTGGTATTCAATTGCTAGTATCTTCATTTCCCTGAAACCTACTGTAGGATCTCTTTTTCCTTCAATTATTTCAATTTGAGACTCAACAAATTTTTGTGAAGAATGTAGAGTGTATGCATTTGTGCATGCAAAAATATTTTGTGTCGAAGGCTGATTACTTTTTTCTAACAGAGCTATTTGTTGTTTAAGAGTAGAGATTTATGTTTTAAGATTATGGATTTCTCTACTTACCTCCCGCAAAGCGAGTGGGCAAACTTTAGATGACAATTTGTCACGCTGGAAGGCATTAGTGTTTCGCTCATAGGAGGCATCTAGAAAGAAAGACGTTTTGGAAAATCCTTTGCTGGAGTTGGAGGAATGAAATTGATTTAAAAAAGTTTTCAAGAGCTTGTCTTTCATTTCTCCTTCTTCCATGGCACGAATTTGTGATAGAATCTTTAGTTCTTCTTCATTAGCTGTCTGAGCCATCAGTATTTTTTCTTTATTATGATTCTGTTATTTAGAAGTGTCATTGGAGCAATCAGAATCATTAGAATAGCTGCAATTACAATCATTTGAATCAGAACAGAAACATTGCTACATATGAGTATTTAATTCTTCCATTGATGAATTAGAAGAACAGGAATTGTAAGAATCAGAGGATGATTCTTCAAGCTATTTTTGTTGAATCTATTCACGAATCACAACATTCAAACAATGATCATTTTTGTGATTCCTAGACCCGCATCTCATGCATAATATTTGGGTCTCTGTTTTAATAGCTTTATTTTGTTTATTCTGAGGCATGGATTTCTTGCCTCTATTTTTTCTGGATTCTTCACCAACTAGGCACCTATTTGAAGTGTGATCTGTTTTCCCACATAACCAACAAGTTAGTTTATTCCATCTATCCTGCTTGTGACACTGGAGATGGATGTAAGATGGCTTGTAGTAATGTGTTTTAGGGATATATTTGTAGTATCCCTTTCTGTGTCCAGAGGTGGCCCTTCTTTTCTTGCTGCTTGGCTTATTTCTACATTGTTTGTTAGTTTGCTTTGCCTTTCTTTTGTCTTTCCTTCTTTTGACAAGAGAATCTTCAATATGAAACTTGATCCCGAAAAGCCTCGTGATAAAGGAGCCCGAAAAGAAGATCGATTCAAATCCAAATACAACATATGCCATTCTTCAACCAATCACGTGTGATCCCTGTCCCTGCCACACTTATTACCGGAGCGACAAAAACCCCAACGCCTGCTGCATTGTCTGTATTTCTTGTTAAATCACCTAAAAATTAAACCAGTATTTCTCATTTATTAATTAGTGATCTGCACGTCGATGCCATCTGGCCTTACATAGATATTTATCACCATGGTTTCACCGGGTTTGCAAACAACTGGAAAGGCGCATGCTATAAGGAATGTTGTCTCATTTTAGGGTTTGTGATTTATGTTCAGAAAAAGAGCCTTGACTGAGTAAAGATAAATGGACGAATTTGTACTCTCCTTGCACTGCAGAGGACATTGATTTCAGTCATCCTAAATTAGTCTCTCTGTGATGGCGTTTAGCTATAGCGTATCCATGTAGACTTGTTCAATAATTTTTATGCTTACACTTAAATCGAAAGAATTCAAAGGCGGTATAAAATTTGTGAAGTTTGTACGATGAAGATTTCATTCAAAATTAAAGAAAAAGGCGCCCCATTTGGAAAAGTATGATCTCCTTTTTTTTTATAGATATCTCTACCAAAATTAAACACATGATCACGGGCACCATAAAATCCAAAATATTAGCTTCTTAAAAATATTTAGAAAATGATATTTTTATATTGATTTTAGAGTTGGTTTGAGATTTGTAAATGATTGTTAAGAAAATTTTCAGTTTCTATTTCTCATGTTAGAATTAATTAGATCTCAAGTCAATAACATTAATTAGATCTCAATTCAATTATATATATATATCATATCTATGAAAAAATAGTGAAAAAAATAATTTTATATATACGAAAATTAATTGAATGTAAATTCAACTATATCTGTGAATGATTAAAAAAAATTATATGTAAAAATTAACTTTTTTTTTGGTATTCGACCCTTTTTGTAAGGTCCTCGGGTACGAGCGCGTTCGGGCACCGGGCGAAGTCACCATGCACGGGCGCAAGGGCGGGCGCGGGCGCACGGGCTGGCGCGGGCGACCGGCGGGCGGGCGAGGCTGCACGGCGGGCGGGCGAGGCTGCACGGCGGGCGGGCGAGGCTGCACGGCGGGCGGGTCTGCACGACAGGCGGGCGGGTCTACACGACGGGTGGGTGAGCGCACACGGGCGGGTGAGCGCACACGGGAAAGCGACGTTTCAGCAAACAGAAATGCGACGAAAGTTAAAAATGGTGAAATGAAGTGCGAGGTTTATACCTGTGCGTGGAGGTTGGCTTACGGTGGTAAGGCCGACTTGAATAAAGATTAAAAAGGGCGTGTGAATGCCAATTTGGGGGTCGGCCAAAGGGCTACCACCCACATATGGGTCCACAAATAAACTATGTAGTATGCATATATATATGGCATACGTTGGAGCTCATTTCATCCAAGAATCATTCGCTCATCTCTCATATACAAGGGGTAAAACAGCGCAGAAATAGAGGTGGACTACGCATACCTCATGCGTAGTGCTACCAAAGGTGCAGTTTTGACTTAAGTGCGTTTTGAGTGAGGTAACCGTGTTCGGGGTGAGTTCTAAGGTGCAATTCTTGGTGTAAGGCTTGGCAAGGATTCTTGGTGGCTCAGGTGAGCACCGTCCCTTGTGCAAGAAAGGCACAAGATGTTGTAAAGGCAGGATTGCCCCTCGGTTGTATTATTTGGCTAAGTGTTGGCTTGAAGTTTGTCAAGCACACTTGTATTGTAAAATTGAAGAAGTTGTTATAATATATTGTTGGGCAGACTTTACCGGGAGTTGCCCCTCCCTTTATACTTGTGTATTGTTGATGTTCTCGGTTTATTGTACATGATTAATGATTGAGAATGTTCTTTGTTAAGGTATAAAGGATAACACTTTATTCGGTTATAAAAACACAAGTTAAGTATGTTCATGTTGGAATAGGCATAGCCCATAAACGTTAGTATTGTTAAAAAAAGCGTTTGGTGGTGCCGCACCTCGCTACAAGCGGTTGGAAGATCACCGCAGGTGTAGGGGCGTGAC
Source organism: Pinus tabuliformis (assembly GCA_031772625.1). Taxonomy (NCBI): domain Eukaryota; kingdom Viridiplantae; phylum Streptophyta; class Pinopsida; order Pinales; family Pinaceae; genus Pinus; species Pinus tabuliformis. The sequence continues at coordinate 567,088,317 of CM062819.1, read as the reverse complement.
AGTTGGTATCAGAGCTCGGTCGGAGCTGGTGACAGGTGAAGCAGGTGCAGATAAGGTTATGGAAAGCAGTCTGGGTTTCGTAGACTTGATGGTTTATGGCAAGGCCATTCAAGCTCTGGTAGACACGGGTGCTACACATAACTTTATGACAACACGGTTAGCAAGAGAGGCTGGGCTGGAGGTCAAGGCAGTGAACTCTAGAGCTAAGGTGGCAGGTTTGGTACACAATGTACCTGTGCAGATAGAAGAATGGGAAGGTCAGTTAGACTTCATAGTGATGTAGATGAATGACTTCGATATGATACTTGGACGGGATTTCTTTAGTGATGAAGGGCTTCTTCAACTCGGTTGGACAATGGAGCAAGGTGAAGTTGCGGATTGTGCCATCAAGGAAGAGGAAGCCGTGATGATCAAAGATGTTGAAGACATGTCTACGATGGAGGATGAAGATGAACCAGGATCGTGCAGTTTGTCAACATGTATGTATGAGGTCACTGACATGGAGGAACCTCATGATGATGAAGTAAGTGATGATACTTGTGTTTCATTTGGGCATTTGGGAGATGGACTATGTGCAGGAAAGGGCAAAGCCAGTTTGCCTATGCTATGGAGGATCTTACCATGGATGACTATGATGGAACCTTGTATGGAGGAGCAAGGATTGTCAGTTGTTGCAAGGCTTGTTGGGGCTACTTGTGACCTTGTGATGGAAGGTGCAAGGACCCGAGACAAGGGTGGAACTTGATGATCGTTGTGGAGGATTGGGTCATGCTTTAGCCACTTTGGCTAAGTGCCCGGCATGACTCATGGACAGATTGAGGAGGGCACACACTTGTGATGTTTTGGGTGGGCTTCTCATGGCCGAGACCAAGAGATAGTCTTGATGGACACTTTGGTGGAGGAGCTATGATGAAGAGACTCATGACATGATGGCATGATGATGAGATGGTTGGGTGACCGAGTTCACTAAACCGAAAGTTGAAGACTTGGATGGGATGGCCAGATGTTGTGATGTGTCTACTTGGTTGACTACATGGGCAACTTAGTCATGGACATCAGGTTGGAGACTTGAAGACATGGAGCATGGCAGAGACCTATGCAAGGACATTGTGTGGAAGCACTTGTAGAGATGTCAAGGGACATCCTAACAAGGTGCTAGGGCAGGAATGTTATGCAAGAGGACTTGCTAGTGTGACATGGGAACTTGAGGATGGCACATTGCAGATGATGAAGGGGACTTCATGGACCTGAATGGGGCACATCAAGAGTTGATCAGATTGGAGACTTGAGGATGGCACATTGCAGATGATGAAGAGGACTTCATGGACCTGAATGGGGCACATCGAGAGTTGAATGAAGACTTGAGGATGGCACATTGCAGATGATGGAGAGAGCTTCATGGACCTGAATGGGGCACATCGAGAGTTGAATGAAGACTTGAGGGTGGCACATTGTAGATGATGGAGAGGGCTTCATGGACCTGAATGGGGCACACCGAGAGTTGGTTTGATGAGATGGTCTCTTCACATGGAGGAGGCACACATATGGATGATGATGCAGGGATGGCTTGGCATCAAGCATCATGACATGTTGCAGATGAGATGGATGGAGTTTCCATGGACCTGAGCATGGATTATGGAGATACATACTTTGGTATGGGGAGCTTGGTGGCAGTGGTCATTAAGCCGAGACATGGTGGAGAAGAGTCTCTACATGTGTTGCAGGGATGTTTGCCTTGTGTGGAAAGGTCGACATCGTGGATGATGATGATCTTGGTGGATGGCTACCGGGATGGTATGTTGTCGAGGACGACAACGATTTCAGGTGGAGGAGGATGTAAGGTCCTCGGGTACGGGCGCGTTCGGGCGCCGGGCGAAGTCACCGTGCACGGGCGCACGGGCGGGCGCGGGCGCACGGGCTGGCGCGGGCGACCGGTGGGCGGGTCTGCACGACAGGCGGGCGAGGCTGCACGGCGGGCGGGCGAGGCTGCACGGCGGGCGGGCGAGGCTGCACGGTGGGTGGGCAAGGCTGCACGGCGAGCGGGTCTGCACGACAGGCGGGCGGGTCTGCACGACGGGCGGGTGAGTGCACACAGGCGGGTGAGCGCACACGGGAAAGCGACGTTTCAGCAAACAGAAATGCGACGAAAGTTAAAAATGGTGAAATGAAGTGCGAGGTTTATACCTGTGCGTGGAGGTTGGCTTACGGTGGTAAGGCCGACTTGAATAAAGATTAAAAAGGGCGTGTGAATGCCAATTTGGGGGTCGGCCAAAGGGCTACCACCCACATATGGGTCCACACATAAACTATGTAGTATGCATATATATATGGCATACGTTGGAGCTCATTTCATCCAAGAATCATTCGCTCATCTCTCATATACAAGGGGTAAAACAACGCAGAAATAGAGGTGGACTACGCATACCTCATGCGTAGTGCTACCAAAGGTGCAGTTTTGACTTAAGTGCGTTTTGAGTGAGGTAACCGTGTTCGGGGTGAGTTCTAAGGTGCAGTTCTTGGTGTAAGGCTTGGCAAGGATTCTTGGTGGCTCGGGTGAGCACCGTCCTTTGTGCAAGAAAGGCACAAGATGTTGTAAAGGCAGGATTGCCCCTCGGTTGTATTATTTGGCTAAGTGTTGGCTTGAAGTTTGTCAAGCACACTTGTATTGTAAAATTGAAGAAGTTGTTATAATATATTGTTGGGCAGACTTTACCGGGAGTTGCCCCTCCCTTTATACTTGTGTATTGTTGATGTTCTCGGTTTATTGTACATGATTAATGATTGAGAATGTTCTTTGTTAAAGTATAAAGGATAACACTTTATTCGGTTATAAAAACACAAGTTAAGTATGTTCATGTTGGAATAGGCATAGCCCATAAACGTTAGTATTGTTTAAAAAAGCGTTCGGTGGTGCCGCACCTCGCTACAAGCGGTTGGAAGATCACCGCAGGTGTAGGGGCATGACACTTTTGGTTTTAACGCCTCTGAGGGAAGGGCCAAAAATACAGATATGTAATACTTTGTCTTTTATTTTGAGATTATATGGGCGTTTTGTATGGCTCATGAAGTTGCGTAGACTTTGTGCTCAGAGAGCTCGAGCTGCACTGGTACAAATGGAAGGCCACCTCCAGCTAGTCGTGGAAGAGCATCGTCGGTGGCTTATGAGGCGCGAGATTCCTGTAGGTTGCACATGCCGTGTGATTGATCACTTTTTGAGTAGCAGCCTGCATGGAGAAGCGCACCAGTGACTTTGTAAGGAAGAGTCTGTGTTTGATCGAGCTGACTAGTTTAGTGAAAAAAAAGAACGGAAAAGGTATATACTTGCCCCGCATGTGTGAGGTTCACAGAAATGGAGACCAAGGCATCATATGCACCAGCACTACTTGCTCGATTGCTCAGCTATCACTTCTATTCATGCCTCTCTATTCACTTCGATTGCATTGGCTACCTTGGCAGCATGTGAGCTACTCCGGGCTGTGTGAAGCAATTGCAATTGTGCATCCTGTGGAGCTAAATAAGACCAGTGTGTGGCCAACAAGTGGACCGGCCAGTATCATTTTTCGGAGAAAAAAAAAAAAAAACAGATTTTCATTTCTTAACGGAGAAAGTTATATTTTCGTGGATCTATATCAAATTTTACTAAGAAATTAACATTGAAATATCTATATCAAATTGTACTAAGAAATTAACATTGAAATATATAGGTCAACACTTCAAAGAAGAAAATGGTCCACTTTCTCAATTTTAAAAATTTGGGACATTTTTCGATTTGTGTTTGTCATACTTGCATAGGGTATGTTAATGAATCGTCTATGGGATACTTTTTCAAATTTAAAAATTTTGGACCATTTCTAGATTTGTGCATGTCATCTTTGCACAGGTGCCATGCTAATATTTTCTGTATCTTTCCAATTTTATCGGATGTCTCCGAAGAGAAAGAGTGGACTCCCCAGTATGCATGCTGAGTTGTGGCCAATGAGTACTTTGGAAATAATAATCCCAACCACCGCAATAAATACCCTGATAGCAGCTATACTTGTCAAAAGTATTTTTGCAAGTTGCGTCTTTGTTTGAAGATGGAAGCACTGAAGCCAGAACAAAAGTACCGCACGAACCATTCTGCAACATAGCAAAGAATTCAAGGCATTTAATGTATTTTGGTAAATAGATATGGGCAAGCATTCATTCTGCGATTATTGCCCACACTCCACAAACACCTGCAATTATTGTCCACACTCAACAACAACAAGGTATTAATTATTTGCTTTGTCATGTATTAATGTAAAATTTTATGTTGAGATAAATATGTATGTAAAAGTCAATTTTCAAGTTAGAGAGAAAGAGAGAGAGAAAATCGTGGAGAAAATTTTGGTGGGCGCCTGAAAACAATAGTTACTGTAAACCTTGTTTTACTTGGTGAATGAGTCGCAGTCTCATATGAATGTATTTTCATGAATAGAAATTAATCCTAAATTTTTATTGTTGCTCCAAGCTTAATCACTGTAGACCTTGTTTTACTTGGTGAATGAGCCACAGTCTCATATGAATGTATTTTCATGAATTAGAAATTAATCCTAAGTTTTTATTGTTGCTCCAAGCTTACTCTATTTTACTCTGAGTTTTTTTTTGAGTGAATGCTGTGTTTTTTTTAAGCCTATGTATACCTGCCCGAAATCTAGCTGTGCAAAATCGAGCTTCGATAAAGTCACCCCTCTGCCTCTCTATGTAAAATTTTTCAACATCTAAACTCTGTTAGTGTAAAAACAAGTGTCTTTACTAGCAATTAAAATTATTTTGAGGGCAGATTGTTTTTAGCATATTTAGGAGTAAGTAGATTTTTTTTTTCTTACACTCAGAAATGGAAACATCAAGCATCAAGCACAAGCTTTATCTCAGTTTAATAGCAAAAATTATGATTATTGGGATATTACAATTTCTTCTCAAGACATTTGGGATTTGGTGAAGAATGGTTTTCAAGAACTAGCAGATGCAACAACATACAATGCCTTATATCCAGCATAAAAAGATTTGTTAAGGGACAATAGGAAGAAGGATTGAAAAGTCTTGTTCTATATTTTCCAAGCAATTCATGAAAGTATTTTCCCAAGGGTTGTAGCAGCAATGAAGTCCAAGAAACATGGGACACCCTCCAGACAGCCTACCAAGGCATGGAAAAATTCAAGACAACAAAGCTGCAAATGTTGAGAAGAGACTTTGAAACAATTTGTATGAAAGAGTTTAAGAATGTAGACTCGTTTTTTACACATGTAAGTGGGTTGGTTACTCAAATCAAGTCTCATGGTGAGACACTTGAGGAAAGAAGAATAGTTGAGAAAGTTTTGAGAAGTTTGCCAGTAAGGTTTGATGCCATTGTTGTGGCCATAGAATAAACAAAGGATCTCTCATAGTTCTCAGTGGATGAGCTTAATGCATCACTGATTTCTCATGAACATAGACTGAATTAAGCAACAAGCTCCTCATTGGAGCATGCCTTCAAGACACAAGTTTCATTTAGTCAAGGTAGAGGGAGAGCAAGATCATATGCCAGAGGAAGAGGAAGAAGCCCACACAGAGGTGGAAGAAGCAGCCCTTCAAGCTCAAGTGGAAGAGGCAATAATCAAAATCCAAGTCAAGGCCCAAGCCAAAATCAAGCACAAGGTCAGAGGTATGATAAATCTCAAGTTCAATGTCATTACTGTAAGAAGTATGGTCATTATGCAAATGAATGTAGAAAGAAGCAATATGACATTAGTAACAAACCAAGTGTAAATTTCACAAAAGAAAATCAGAACCATGATAACATGTTTTTAGTTTGTAACGTAGCACAAGAAAAACATAGTGATATATGGTATCTAGATTCAAGGTGTAGCAACCACATGTCAGGAAACATAGAAATGTTTTCCAATCTAGATGAAAGTGTGAAATTTGAAGTGACATTAGGGACTGATAGCAAAGTCTCTATCATGGGAAAAGGAAGAGTTAATATCCTAACAAAGAAGGGGGAGAAGAAGTACATCTCAGATGTTTACTTTGTCCCTGGTCTGAAGCATAACCTCATAAGCATTGGATAGCTCATGCAAAAGGGCTACAATGTCTTCTTCAAAAATGATGTGTGCACAATTTTGGATAGGCCTCCAAGCAGACAGCTGATTGCAAAGGTTCAAATGACAAACAATAGAATGTTTCCCTTAAAATTAAAATCAAATTTGCAAAAAAATGGTGCACAAACACAACTCTCAATGAGCTCACAAGAGAATGGAAGAAAAGATGTAGTTTTCATACAAGTAAACTTTCAAGCAGAGGTCAAAGATGAAAATTCATAATGGTATTTGAGATTTGAACATCTCAACTTTGGAGGTTTGAATTTGCTGCATGGGAAAGGCATAGTGACGGGACTACCACTCATGGAAAAATCAGACAGCTTATGTGAAGGATGCATCTTGGGCAAGCAACATAGAGATACATTTCCAGCAGGAAAGTCAGTGAGGGCAAAGGCACCTTTGGAGATTGTCCACTCAAATTTATGTGGACCAATGCAAACACCATCAATTGTTGGCAACCACTATTTATTAACTTGCATAGATGACTACACAAGGAAGACATGAGTCTTTCTCCTAAAATAGAAAAGTGAAGTGTTTGAGTGCTTTCTCCAATACAAAGCTCTTGTTGAGAAGCAAAGTGGACACTACATCAATGTCCTCAGGACTGACAAACATGGAGAATACATCTCAAATGACTTCCTTCGATTTTACAGGAAGCATGGAATTCACAAGCAGTTTACAGCAAGGTATACACCTCATCAAAATGGTGTGGCAGAAAGGAAGAATAGGACCATTATGGAAATGGCAAGGAGTATGATGAAGGCAAAGCATTTGTCAAATGATTATTGGGCTGAATCTGTTGCTTGTGCAACATATATCTTGAATAGATTTCTAACCAAAAGCATCTAGAACATAGTTCCTGAAGAAGCATAGAGTGGAAGAAAGCATAGTGTCACCCACATGAGAGTTTTTGATGTGTGGTGTATGCACATGTCCTGGATGAGTTGAGGAAGAAGTTAGACAACAAGGGGGAGAATTGTATATTTGTTGGATACAGTGATGAATCCAAGGCATACAAATGCTACAATACATTAACCAAGAAGGTCATAATCAACAAAGGTGTGCAGTTGATAGAAGAGGAAGCATGGGATGGAAGTTTAGAAAAGACGGTGAATGTCAAAGCATGTATACCACATGAGGAAAAAGAGCAATTAACAACAACAAGTAATTCCTCAACAGCATCTCCCTCTACTCCTATTCAAGCGCAACAAAAAATCCAACAAGAAACACCATCAACAAATAGGACAGTGTCGTGCAGCCAAGAAAGTGCTTCTCTAAGCACACTGCAAAGCGCAACACCAACTGACATGTCAAGCCCATATTCAGCAAGCACAAGAAGGCCAAAATTCAGAAATTTAAATAAAATTTATGAGCAATATGAAGTTGATAGTAGCACTAGTCTAAATTCCTTATTTGCCTTGTTTTGTCATGTGGATGACCCAATCCATTTTGAGGATGCAGTCAAAGAAGAAAAATGGGTTGCAACAATGGAGGAAGAAATATAAGCAATAGAAAGGAATGACACATGGGAGTTAGTGAACCTTCCGAAATGAAAACATGTCATTGGAGTGAAGTAGGTCTATAAGACCAAAAATAACATTGAGGGAAATACTGAAAGGCACAAAGCAAGGCTAGTTGTCAAAGGATACAAGTAGCAGCATGGAAGATATTTCACGGAGATGTTCGTGCCAGTCACAAGGATGGAGACATTATGTGTAGTTGTGGTGATTTCTGCCCAGCATAAATGGAGAGTGTATCAGTGTTCTTAAATGGGGTGCTAAAAGAAGAAGCATATGTTGCACAACTGCCTAGTTATGAGGTTGAAGACCAAGAAGACAAAGTGTATTGATTGAGGAAATCTCTTTATGGATTGAAGCAAGCACCTCGCACATGGTATAGCTGGATAGATGACTACTTGTTGGACAATGGTTTCAACAAATGTGACGGTGAGCCTACTCTCTACATCAAAGAGAGCGATAGTAAGATTCTTATTATTGTCTTATATGTAGATGATTTTATTTTTACAAGAAGTGATGATTTTCTCATCGCTAATTTCAAACAAGTCATGAAGAATGAATTTGAAATGACTAACTTGGGGTTGTTAAGATACTTTTTGGGCATAGAAGTGAAGCAAACAAAAAATGGAATTTTTATCTCTCAGGCCAAGTATGTGGCGGACATTTTGGAGAGGTTTAAAATTCAGAGCAGAAAGTCCGCGCCAACTCCAACTGTCATGGGGTTGAAGTTGAGCAAAGAATAATGTAGTAGCAATGTTAATCCGACATTATACAAAAGCATGATAGGAAACTTGATATATTTGACCGCCACTAGGCCAGATATAATGTATGTAGTAAGCTTGGTGTCAAGGTTCATGGAGACACCCAAGGAGACACATTGGAAAGCAGCAAAAATGATTCTAAGGTATGTCAGAGAGCTGATTAACAATGATGAAATTGTATTGCAGCACTGTAGGTCATAGGAACAATTTTTTGAAATATTCAGAAAGCCATTGGCATGTGAAAGTTTTGTTTATCTCAGAAACTGTTTGGGATTTGTAATTGGTGACAATTGTGATTAAGGGGGAGTGTTGGAAATAATAATCCAAAGCACCGCAATGAACACCCTGATAGCAGCCATACTTGTTAGAAGTATTTTTGCAGGTTGCGTCTCTATTTGAAGATGGAAGGACTAAAGCCAGAACAGAAGTACCGCACGAACCATTCCGCAACACAACAAAGAATTTAAGGCATTTAATGTATTTTGGTAAATAGATATGGGAAAGCATTCATTCCGTGATTATTTCCCACACTCCACAAACACCTCTGTGATTACTGTCCACACTCAACAACAACAACGTATTAATTATTTTCTCTGTCATGTATTAATGTAAAATTGTATGTTGAGATAAATATGTATGTAAAAGTCATTTTTCAAGTTAGAGAGAAAGAGAGCGAGAGTCTGTGAGGAGAAAATCATGGAGAAAATTTTGGTGGGCGTGTGAAAACAACAATTATTGTGTTTTACTGTGTGTTATTCTGCGTGAAGTGTAAATCACTATAAACCTTGTTTTACTTGGTGAATGAGCCGTAGTCTCATATGAATGTATTTTCATGAATTAGAAATTAATGCTAAGTTTTTATTGTTGCTCCAAGCTTACTCTATTTTACTCTGATTTTATTTTATTGTTATTTATTTATTTATTTATTTATTTTTTTCCGTGAGTCAATATTGTGTTTTTTTAACCCTCTATATAGCTACGCAGAAACTAGCTACACGAAATTAGCTTTGCGAAAGTCACTCCTCTTCCTCTCCGCGTAAAAAATTTCAACAGAGTTGACCAGCCAGTATGCGATGTTGAGCCGTAGATAAAGCAACGTCAAATGCCTTATTTGAGGGATTAGAGATATATATGTTACTGAGAGTCTTCATGGAAACTTTTGACCTTTGTGATGTTGCCCAATTCATTAACATCCCACTTATAAGTCCTTGACATATAAGGTTCTACATGGTATGAAATCAAACCCAAAGCAGTAGTGTCACCCTCTAAGTCATCTTTCCATAGATCCATTCAGAACCACAGACTAGACACAATCGTTACACTATCATGGAGGCATAGTTATAGCTGTATTTTTTTCTTTTTGGGTGGAGCAATCCATAGCAAGTAATGTTTGTGAGTTGGATCACTGTGAGAGTTGATCATCATTTCTGTATGTACAGGTTTTTTTATTTGTGGTGGGACATAAACGGTTCAACTCTTTTTTGCAAATCAAATTTGTGAATAGGTGAATTTGTCCTCGGATATAATTAAGTCCATTCAAAGTCAACAACTACTGTGTATCAAGCCAATGTAAAATTGTATCGATATAATTATGGTTTTCATGAAAGTGATATTAGTGTGACTAATTATTTTCATTAGTTTGAGTCTCTGTTGGAACTGCTGATTTCAACAATAGACAAATGTATTTGTAGGAAGTATTGACTACCAAAGATTATGGGGACATGATGAAAAGTTAAAGAAATCATGTGGCAAAGATGAATATAGTAGTGATGGTGAAAAAGATTGAGTAGTGTGCAAAGTTATTTTGATTTTTTTAATTTGTAAAATTAATATTGATATTATGAAGAAGCGGTTAATGAATAGAGTAATATAATTAATTTAGTGGTTCTCAACGTTGTTCTTTAGTGTTGAGAGAACCATGTTATGTGAGTTTGTTATATGTTGATGAGTCTTGTTGTTCTTTGGTGCTTCAAAAACATCAGTTACAGGTTATCAATGTTTGTATGTCAAAGGTCAATGGTATAATTGACTATTGGATATGATCAGTATCCATATAAATTACCTATATAACTGTCAAAATTGTAGCTTAGCGTATTTTGATAGATGGAAGTTAGTCCATAGAGTAGTTCAGCATTGAGATTGTCCTTCATGAGGTCAAGAAGTGTCAATTCTACAAGTTCATCAATGATGGTTACACACAATTATGTTTTAAATGAAGGTTAAGTGGTAGCTCAAAGTTGTGTGGTGAAGAAAGAGCGGTGTCTATGACATTCTAGAGTGAGTGTATGTGTTGATGAAGACCAACTAGAAAAAACATTCATATTTTAATTTGTGTTATTTTTACATTTGGCATGTTAGCATTAATATAGGGGCTTGGAAGATAATTCTTCCATGTTGAGTTTGGAGTTGGTTGAGATTTGCAGGTGGTTGTTGATGTTGGAAAATGGGATGTGGCTTATTTTCCATAATCTTTAATACTTGCTTGTGAACTTTATTTATCTTGTTGTGTTTTATTAGATCTATTCATCAAACAAATATCAAGATCAAAACAAAAAGAATAATGGACACAAATATTAGGCTACAAGCCAGGGAAAAAGCCATCAGAGGAGAAAACCCAGAAAATCTCTTCTCTTCCTATAGAATCTACTTCAAATGAGACAAAAAAGACCCAAACCCTAGAACAAGTCCTCCATCCAACCCTAAGTTAGCCCTCCAAAGAGACCTTCCATCTAGGTCAATGTCAACCAAGTCAACTAGAGGCAAACCCTTCTTGTACTACACTAGTCTCAAAATATCCACCCCTTGCAATAGAATTTTGACCCCCCTATATTAGAATTTCATACCTACATTCAATGAAAAATTTCATCCCCTACGACTACTCCAGAAACTCGCACATGTGAGATAAAAGTGCCCAAAACTTGTCTTCTTTTCTTCGCTAGGGTTTCTCCTTTCTTTACCTATCCTTCATTCTTCTTTTTACTTGTTCTTATTGCACAGCGAACTTGTTGAGTGAGTCAATTCCAAATGAGGTTGAAGTGCTTCTATTTATAGTCTTCTGTGTGGGTTGAATGCCACTTTCTGGGTTGATTTGTATCTATTAGGAAGCTTCCAAGACTATCCAGACTCAAAATAGATTCTTTTATAAGGTACATCTTGCACAAAAGGGTCTTATAAAGATTATTTTGACTCTCTTTACTCATGACAATAAATCTTATGACTTAACAAACCCTAGAAGCATGAAGAACATACTGTTACCTAGAATATCCTCAATAATGAATGTAAAACCCATGCTTTAAAATAATAATTTTATTTTCTTCTTTTGTTTGTTGCATAAGATAAGTATTGAAATGAGTAAAATAACAATTATGAAGACCAAAACTAGTTACATTTCCAACAACCCCCCTTAACTAGGGAGGTATTCATAATCATACAACCAATACAACATCATTGTCAAACTGAAAAGCTTTCATAAGATGAATCATATTGGTAAGCCATATTTAAGCATCATCATAACCAACATTTTTAACATAGAAAGGACTTGGCTAACAAACTCTCTCTCTCCATAAGATCAGAGCACAATTATGGGAGGTTTTACATGGATACCACACTACCTCTCAAGGAACATACCCCATCAAGATGTTCACAAGGTATGTCCTTTTAGGAATATTATTTTCTTGGATTCCAAATCCGCAAAGAGTATCGATCCTCTTTGGTCACTCGTGTCTTGGATATACTGGCCAATCCTTAAATAGTGTTGGTCCACAAGTCCACTTCTTTATCTTGGATTCCAAATCCTCAAGGAATACCAATCTTGATGCTTGCCCAATCCTCAACCATCCTCTCTTCAAGGCCTTCACTTAGACTTACGACCGTTAGTCTTGGTTAAGTGCATGACACATGAAGAAAATAATACACATGTGATGTCCAACATCAGTCACTCTCATCTAGAGAGGACATCCCTATTCACTTTTGACCACAGAATAGATCCTTTCTCCTATTCAAGGAGACTCGTTTACTCCCTCTCATATCTAGAGGAGATTCCAAACTTCCTTTATATTTGGGAAGTCAACACCACAAGAATTATATCTTATCTCAATAAGAGTACCAACTACCTTTACTTCACAGTTGCATGGCTCCCTCTTTCCTTTGCATCTCATTATATTGAGCTTTCCTCCTTTCAAAGTATCATGGAGCCATATTCTTTCTTAAATATTGTGACAAGATCCAGATCATCGATCTTGCAAATCACTTTCATCTTGTTATCAAAAATAAAGAAATTATATTGATCCTTTCCAATCTTCAAGTTGATCATAGCTTCCTCATGAAATTGATCTCCATGAACTTGTATGAACTTTACCTTCAGGTTATCTTCCCACACTACGACCTTTCAATACCAAGATAAAAACATCTTGACTTCACGACTACCAAAATAACATATTCAAGACATACAATTGAACTTGCCTCAGCTATCATTGTGTATTCCTCATAGTGATGGATTTCTCATCAAGGCATCAACATATTCATGGTCCATCTCGACACGAATATTTCTTCATGCATCAAAGTGTTGAAAGATTGAACTTCATTACTAAGTTTCAATTTTCTTTCGGACACTATACTCTATGTTGATCACTCTTGTATATAATATAGTGGGAAAGTCTTGATCCTTTATTCATTCTATAGTAAGTCAAAATTATTCTCTTAAGCATCATATAATCATATAAATCATATTCCAAGGTTCTATACATATGAATCTTATCCAAGAGTTTCTTTCAATATGCATTCCTATGCTCTTATTCCATCATCTAGATATATTCCCAATAATGAGCCCAAAACTTAACCAATTACATTCCTTCATCCCTTAAGAGTATTATTTCCATACTATATGGAATGTATATTGATCCTTATCAAAAAAAAAATCCAAAAACCTTAAAAAGATATGGTTCTTCCAGGATCATAATGATACTATCTTAGCAAAATTACTACCTCTAACATTATGTTAGAATGCATGCATGAACACTAATATGCAAAATGGTTCAACAATCTCAATCTTTAAAACTAGATGATTCCTACAAAGAAACTCACTCAACTAGACTTCAAATTATGCTACTATTACATGCTTCTATTTATTATGTTTTTCATTTACAAAACCAAGAAAATAATGTAAGCCATTTCATAGTAAAGACCAACTTCCTACAAAACTTGATAGGGAGGGTCCCTACTTCAATAGTAAATATCTTTGACATCTTCTTTCTTCGGCTTCTTCTCAGGTTCTCCCTTCTCCTTAGCCATGCAAACTTCGCTTCTTTCCTTTCTTTTTTTTTCTACTTGTTTTTAAAATCCGTCTTAAAGTGTCCCTATTCTTTGTACCCAAAGAATTGAACCTTGGACATATTTTGCATCTTCTTGGACTTCCCAAACTTTCCCTTCTTCAACTCCTTGGTTCTCGCAATGAAGGCTTGAGACTACTTATTTGATTTGATATCAACATTTTCCTTGATCCTAGTCTCTTCTAGGATGCACTGAGCCCACAACTCATCAAAACAAGTTGATTCCTTCTTAAAGAAAATTCTCTTTGAAGAAATGCTCCATTATGGTGGAAAAGCATTCAGTACACATATGGTCATTTCAGAATCCAAAATTGTATCCTCAAACCCCTGCAATTGATCTCTTATTTGAGAGATCTTCATTAGAAAGGAAGCCATGTCCTCATCCTTCAACTTCTTCATTTTATACAATTTATTTCTCAAAGAAATTTTTTGTCCTGATGTACTTATAGAGTAAAAATTCACTAGCTTGTCATACATAGCCTTAGAGGTCTTCAAATTACGAACAAAGACAACTAGATGATCCTTAATAAATTCAACAATGATATTTTGTGCCCTTACTTCCCCTTTTTTGTTTTTTTATACTTCTTGAGTCTTTTCTTTGCTAAGTTTAGTAACTTCACTAAGAACATATTCCATTACTTCATGTTCTATAAGTGTGAGGTCTATCTTTTTCTTCAATGCTAGATAATTTGTTGAACCAACAAGCTTATTTATTTCCTTGTTTAAAAAACCCATAATACCTTTAGATTCAGACATAGAGAAATAATACGATACTTACTTGACAATCAAGAGTCTTTCCTTCTTTGATGATGTCCCCAGCTATCTTAAGGTTGTAACATACCCCCTAAGCCTACCCTATAAATTCACCAATAGGCTCTCATTCTTATAAGTTTTCTTCGTTTATCATTAAGGATTAACCATCATCACAAATCATATTTTCTATTATTACATGAAGAAGTATTATACAACACCAAATTAAGGTGCCATAGTATGGTATACTCCCTCTATGTTTTACCATATCCCTGATAGGAACCCTTAGATTCATTTATATGACTTTTATATGTGATCAACCATTAAGCATGAAGAACTAATCATGGCATGCATCCTATAAAATCCTTTGGTTAATCCACACAATCATTCACGAACTTTTATTTAAGTCTATTGTAGCTATCATCATCATAGATCTTCATCTAAGTCAAACAGGTTGGTGATATCACCATTATGTAAAAATAACTACACTAGCCTCATGCATGGCATAGATAATCCTGCATCATAGACTATATAGTTAAAAGAATTATACCATAACTGATCTGCATGCATCTATGTCTCATGCACAAATATCTGTCATGTTAAACCAGAGATATTATATAACGTTAAATGCATCTTATGTTCCTTCACTAACATAATGATGATCAAGTTTAGATTCACTGGATATCTCACACATCCATACATGTCCATCTCATAAGAAAAGTTAGTGCAAGTAGTTCTACCTATGCATAAGGGTCCCATGCAGATTCTATCATGAGTAAGATAGCTCCATGGCCCAAGCAATAACAACCCCCTACTATGATTCTACCACTAACTCTAGTTTTGGAGGTAATAAAAGTCACATGCATAAGAATGAAATGATTTACATGAATACAGATAACATCACCGACATATATATTACATGATACAAATAAAGAAGTAGAATGCATCAATGGATGAAATTCATATTATAGTTCATAATGCATATATTAGATAACTTGAACCACATGCTCTACAATTTCAGACATAGAACTAAAATCATTTATCATATATAGTTATTTCTGCATCCCTATTCAATCATTATGTTATACAAAGATCACACATACAGCTAAACATATATGTTGAAAGAATTGCAATAGTATACAAGGTAAGGAACAACATACAGTACATCCCATGCAATGGGATCTGACAAGATCAGAAGGGAGAGAACAACACTTGGAGAGTGGAGCACCACCACCCAACCATGAATCACCTCTGATTCCCCCCGAGCCGAGGTTCTCTCCATGGATCAAATACCTCTAATTAATTTATGAAATGGGTATTTAATACCCTCTTTCATGATATAGTTTCCTTTAGCGGCGTCCCACTTTTAGGTGGATGTTTCATCCAATTTCCTAGGCCTTTCTCGAAAAAGCTCGCCTTTCTCTCCCGTGAGGATTTTCCTCCTAAAAGCTTTCCTTTATCTCCCGCACAGATTTTATGTTTTTCTCGATGGATATTTATCTCCAATCCATACAACTTATCTAGAATCACATCTAGAAGCTTTATCATGAAAGATTTATCCTATCCCATTCCCTAATGGGATTTGGCAAGAATCTCATCTCTTGGTGTTTCGATTTTCCAAGTGATTGATTTATTAATTTATTTAATAATGTATGTGCTTTCCATATTACAAATGATACCTAGCTTTCCTCATATTATGTTTGCAATAATTTGACCCACAAGGGAGGGGTGTTACATACTCCCCCCCTTAAATTTTACACCGTCCTCGATGTATTACTGCATAATGTCCTCATTCATAGGGAGCTGGATTTTGAATCCACAACTTGTATGGCCTTGCCATCTATTGAAAATATTCCGATATATATATATATATATATATATATATATATATATATATATATATATATATATATATATATATATATATATATATATATATATATATCGATTACAAGGAGTGCCCCAGAACATCTCCTTCCATTGCTACCTGTAACATTGGTTTCAAACAATTTTGTAAGAAATTTTAGATGAAATTCAACTCTATTTACCACAATTAATATCATAATTTGATACACAATACTACTAAAGTAGCTACGACTTATATTTCCCGTCATTTATTTTAGTTGAAGAAATGCATGTTCCTCCCCTGCATTCTTCCAAGCCTTTGTGTTCTTGCCAAACACTTGCTTCTTGCAGTTTCTCTACATACAACAAGTCAACTAGCATATTTTCCAAATCAATATGCATAAAATATCATAACAAGTTAGCTCACACATAACCATCATAATCATATGTACTCATCAGAACCATAATCACATGTATAAAAAACTACAAATAAACCATTGTTACTTATTCTTGAATCACTTCTTAGTTTCCTTCTTCTGTGCAACCTCCATGTCAGTTGCCATGCCAGACAACCACCCCATTTCTTTGTGCATACCTACACACAGTGTGTATTACACACACACAACTATACATGTCATATATTATTTTTATGCAATATATGTATTCATACTGGTATCATATATACTGATTGTACATAGTACTATCTGTACCATTGGCCCATCATACCAATGTCCATAGTATCACCTGCATGACACATACTTCATCCACATGTTTTCTAACCATGTTAGTATTATGCCAAAAAATTACTTCATCTATTTCTGGTAAGTAGAACAAATTGTGCTTAGTTATAAGGAATTTCATGGACCTATTCCATTTCCGCAACCAATGAAAGTTTTATGTCATACTATTCAAGTGCAATTCATTTTCCTGAATCATGTGGTTGCAACAATATCAACATAATAGTATCATAAAAGTAATTATGCATACTACAACTTCATCATACCCATAACCTTTAGTTTTGGGGTTAAATCTGTCACCTGTACAAGGTTTAATCAACAATGGAATATACCTTCCGCTTAACCATAAAGCAGACTATTAACTATGATACTTAGTCTATCATAGATATTTGAAGTCTAATAACCATCTTAGCTTGTCTTTACCCAAGAAAAAATTTGGTTAGTTCTTAACAAATATTCAATTTATGTCGTGTGATTTACCTCAATATCTTGTTGGCCATTCATAATTTAGTGTAGGTATAATCTCATTTCCCTTTCATGAGTTATAATGAAAGTTTCAATGCTTTCAATTCTACACCCTTTAAGTTTGTATGTACTATGTGTATGAGAGTATGATCTCAACATATTTACATGTTAACACCTCCTCTTAACATTAAATCACCCTTAAAACAAAGAGATTAGTTCTCAATTTCATTAACATGAATTCTTGCATGGTTTATGCAACATTTCTTATGTTGTCCGACACATTATCAATGCACTCTGTCAAGAGAACCTCCCAATATTGCTTGATACGAAATATGCATTTCAATTGTTATGATATCAATCTAATTGAATAGATTGTTGGATACCATTTAACCCAATTGTCTATACCATCTCTAGTATTACTTAGTTGTCAATATAGAGAAGTCATCTTATTATTTTAATGTTGTTTTGATAGTCTGGTTGGTTACGCATACGTAGCATATGATCCCTAGATCATCATAAGTTGTATTAATGTGAAAAATATTTTTGGGTTTATCATGATTGTGCTTATTAATTTGGACTATCATGTTCTGAATCTAGAGTACCATTTTTATTATTCATCAAGCTACTCTGCATCATTCTAATGCACTGGACACCATCATGTCCAATTTGCAAGTATACTCTACTCAACCGGAATCCCTCGGTTCCAACCTATGCATGTTTTTTTACTATGCATAAAGTCGTGATAAGGTTTTGTTTCCTCAACAATGTATACTTAGAAAATTTTCTTATTAAAATGCTTCATCCCTTGGAAAACCATGACCAAGGTGAATTATATCCTTGATGGCATATGCACAACAATATTAACTTGAAAGACAATTTCAAGATACCTAATTCCATCGAAGGTCATACAATTTGTAATGTATGAAGTCTTCCTGCATACAATAGTTTGTATTATGTGTGTGCCTACTCTTCATACTTTGGCCTTAGTTCAGTCCATAACATACATTTTTTGCTTCTTATTAATTACCATGGTTTATATATTTTTGTACTCAAGGACACTTATAAGTCCAACTATGCATATCCAATGAAAGATGCATATGTCACAGTATATAATAACATGGTAAATTTAGGTTCCCCTTAATAAAACTTTTCTCCAATCGAAGAACAAATAACATTCCAAAATGCATTGCATATAGATGCATTAATCAAAGGATTAAATTGAAAGACAATTTTCACAATTACATAGTCTTATATGATAACATGTCCTTTACAATCTTAACACCATTTCATGGGAACCTTTACCATTGCATAATACCTTGGAACTTATTCTAGGGTGGAACCCACTTATTTAACCTCCAACCTATGATGAGGTATATAATTTCCCTTTGGATTTTTACTTATGAACAAGTTGATATTTTGCCTCTTTTTATTTGTGAGTTACCTTACTAGAGTTTAACATTTCCTCTTTTATATAATCATCCTTTCAAGTATTAGGTGGGATTTTATTTAGCCACGTCCTTTCATAGCAATTGTACCATTCATAATTTGTTTTTATTAAAATAACATGATGACCATATCATTAAATCCACCAATCACTATTTTAAAAATTACTTGTTAACATTGATAAACATGGTAATTCTCCACTTTAGCATTGTTTATTTTATGCAACATACCATAGCAACTCCTGGTAACTAGATATGCTCCCCCAGATAATTATCTTATCATCAAGACTTACGTTCATATTTCATATGACCACGTTACATGTGAGACTCCTCAATATTTCAATTCAACATCACTCTCGAATCAAGGCCAATAATAACATTCTAAAACAACAATTTATGAACAATCCTTATAGTAGTACACCATGATCAGAAACATAGCACATTAGAAATTCTATATATATATATATATATATATATATATATTAGTTCTTTGTAAACACCCATCTCATGAGCACAAGTTTCAGCCAAATCATAGCAATTTGTGCAAGGAAGGGTCAAGCATAGTAAGAGAACTATTCATCCTAACCATCACACTATGATGTCTATTTGTAATTGAAATTGACCCATTACAAGAGGTATACCCAGTATGCCTCACGAACTTGAATCAGTTAGCTATAATTGCATTAACTGTATATGAAAAGTTGTAGAGCAGTGAGTTCTTGTATTTCTCAAGATTTTGTATTCTTAAATATTGCACACAATTCTCAAGTTTGGGTAGTCTCTAATCAATAGTCTCATTAACCAAGTAGGCTGATGTTTCATAAAATTACTAACTACATGGTAACTGGTGGGTTAACACCCATATTCTTTGGTGCTTTCCACCTTTTATGATAACGAAAATCATCTTTCCCACAAAATTTAGTTGAAATTTCAGTTTTAAAATTTTCTTCTACTACAATATCACATATATTCAGAGGTTTAGTTCCTCATCCTTAAGGAACTAGTTGTTGGCATACTGAACATTTGACCCAGATGATTTCACTTAATGAAACTTTCAAAATTAAACATGGAAAACCATATTAGAATACTTTTCTAGGCAAACACAAAACCCATATTCATGCAAGCATCTCGACTTTATCTAGCTTCAAAAAAAATGCTCACGGAGAATATTCGTATAAGAGGAGTAACACACAATTTCACTTGAGAAACAATGAGTTCATTCAATCAGTGGTGAATATTCAGATAAGTATCTTACCTTTACGAGAAGCTATCATTTTTCAACAAAGGACACACTTCCATCATTACTGAGCAATGAATCAAATATTGTGACTACCCGGACCCGTTCATGTTTTTAACCATAGTTGGATTTCTAACTTGGTTAAAAAATAGACCAGAACATATATTTCTTCGTTAGTTTTTCTTATTTCTAACCAAATTCCTTTATCCATCCATTATATTACCCATAACAACAGACTAGAAGAAAAACATCCACAACGCAAATCCCTTTTAATATGGGTGTTATTAAATAATGTTTAATAACTTAAGCTTGCGGATCTCATATTTTCACCACATTGCTGGGTTCGAAGAGCAATTTCCCATTCAAAACAGAGTCGACTTCTATTCCCAAATATAAATCAGTTCCGACTCTTTCTCCTCAGCGAACTTTACTAGCGAAGAAATTTTTTATCTGTAATAAGAATTTGATACAATCTTTGATTCAACCCATTCAACACGATTCATTATGGCATGCTAGAGTCTCTTTTCTTGCAAACCTCCAACGAACTTTATACAAATTAAGATCTATATGCGTAGATTTAATGCAGAGATAATGTAAGAATAACATAGTCTACACATATAATGATTCACATCCAACCCATCATGTATATAACCTGCCATCCATTAAAGACCCAACAAAATGAAGATATTTCAACACTAAGACAGCGCGAGTGCTTCTGCACTCTGCTTGGAAGAACTTAACCGGATCTGTCAATCCCAAATCTCTGTGTAGCCTCCCATGCATAGGAAGTTAGAGAAAGGATTATTTTGGCACGTGGAGGTTGGGATAAACCTTATCCCCCTAAATTTCTTTTTGGAGATAGAGGATTTGTGAATTCTCAACAGCAACAGTTTGGGGAAATGGAAGGGAATAGTCATGGAAATAGCAATCCAGTGCTTTTCCAGTGTGGTGATGCTTTTAAAGAAACCAATAGCAGCAAGTTCTTATGATAACTATGTTGCTTTCACCACAACCTTTCCTTAATTCAGTTGTCGACATGATCAAAAATCCTGTGGCTTGCCATACTTTTCTCAAAATAAAATTTAAAAAAACCACTGTCTCCACGTCAGCAAGACTTATATGTCCATGGCGGTTAAATAAGGATTATGGATAAGTATTATCTCATTAATCTAGATCCTCATTAATATCATTAATATCTTTATTATGAAAACAACATGGTGATTCGTTACTTCTCTATTGAATTCTTTTACCAGCATCTTACACATGACTCTCGGCACATTTTTGGGGAAATCGTTTTTGGGGAAATCCTATCCACAATAGCGTACAATGCAGTGATCAAAACGATCGGAGAGGGTGATGCTGGAGGGGAAACCGATGACTCTTCTTAGTCACTTACCTTGGTGCTTTTAACAGTACTATTGCTTGGATGCTTTTAAATCATTCCTTAAACTTACAAGTGCAGATTTCTTTTTCCCTAGATCAATAGTGTATTGGTGAAACTTCTAGTTATTATAGAGAATAATCTATGGACGATATGATGTTACTCCTAAAACTATTATTGGTAAAAAAATCCTCTCCCCTTATTCAACCCTTATGGTCGACCTTAAGAGGAATTCCTTCACCTTTGGATCAATAATATGTTAAT
This sequence comes from Pinus tabuliformis, assembly GCA_031772625.1. NCBI lineage: Eukaryota > Viridiplantae > Streptophyta > Pinopsida > Pinales > Pinaceae > Pinus > Pinus tabuliformis. The sequence continues at coordinate 567,066,490 of CM062819.1, read as the reverse complement.
TAATGCATCAGCCACTTTGATGCGTATACAAGAGACAGTCATTCAGAATTGTGCACACCATATTGGTGGCTTTTGAATTTTGGAAATTTCAACCTATGTAATATAGTCATAGTACAATCTACAATTTCCAAACTGTCAATCTTTGCAAACGCAGGAGGAAAAATACTACATCCGATAATTCGGATTGGGTGATAAATGGTTCCAAGCCATTGCCATCTAGATGAGAGCAGAGGCATTTCCCAAGTATATACAGTGTTATACTCCTTTCGTGAGGGAAAAGCAACCCATTCCCCACCTTGAACCATATATAGAGCATAGATGAACACCAATGAAAAATAACTCAAGTGTGGACATAGATAATTCTTCTATGGGATAGATTCAACAAGAACTATGCATATGTTCCATTTCAATTGCATAAGAACACCGATTTTTTGACAATCACATGTTGGCCATTTTTTTGTTCTTTTGTTTTTAACAATTCCTTTCTGCAATTAGTTACGTGTTTGGAAAGTAATATAGGACCCTCACTCTTTATTAAATATTTCTTTTACTAACTCAAAATCCATCATGTTGAATAAATTTTCACAACTTTTTAGGAACAGGCTAACAACTAACCCATTCTTTAGAACACAACACCGACATAGGCGCTGACCCATTGTTTAGAGTTTCATGGTGCAACATCGACATAGATGGCCTAGATCATCAAGACATATCCCAAGATTTAATTCACACGCCTCAGTAAGGACTCCATCCCTATCTAGTCATTCGCAGTAAAGCCTCTATAAGGAAATCACAACCATCACTAGACTTGTAGCCTTCTTGGCAATGGATACATTTATTATTATAATATTTACATGGCATGGCTTCCAATTTCTCCTTCAACATTGTGGCTTATGGATTATTTTTCTTATAGAAATTTTATAATTAAAACCCGTCAATGAAAACTCTATGAAGGTGGATTGGTCCATAGGCCTCAGTGTTTGAACTTATGCTCTGATACCATTTGTAACATACCCCCTGAGCCTACCCTAGAAATTCACCCATATGCTCTCATTATTGTAAGTTTTCTTCATTTACCGTTAAGGACTAACCATCGTCACAGGTCATATTTTATATTATTACATAAACAAGTATTATATAACATCAAATTAAGGATCCATAGTACGGTATACTCCCTCTATGTTTTACCGAATCCTTGATAGGAACCCTTAGATTCATTTATATGACTTCTATATGTGATCAACCATTAATCATGAAGAACTAATCATGGTGTGCATCCTACAAAATCCTTTGGTTAATCCACACAAGAATTAATGGAATTTTATTTAAGTTCATTGTAGCTATCATGATCATATATCTTCATGTAAGTCAAACGGGTTGGCGATATCACCGTTATGTAAAAATAACTACACTAGCCTCATGCATGACATAGATAATCCTGCATCATAGACTATACAATTAAAAGCATTATACCATAACTAATTTGCATGAATCTATGTCCCATGCACAAATATCTACCATGTTAAACCAAAGACATTATATAACGTTAAATTCATCCTATGTTCCTTCACTAACATAATGATGATCAAGTTTAGATTCATTAGATATCTCACACATCCATACATGTCTATCCAATAAGAAAAGTTAGTGCAAGTAGTTCTACCTATGCATAAGGTTCCCATGCAGATTCTATCATGAGTAAGATATATCCATGGCCCAAGCAATAACAATCCCCTACTATGCTTCTACCACTAACTCTACTTTTGGAGGCAATAAAAGTCACATGCATAAGAATGAAATCATTTACATGAATACAGATAACATCACCAACATATATCTTATGCGATACGAATAAAGAACTAGAATGCCTCAATGGATGCAATTCATCTTATAGTGCATAATGCATAGATTAGATAACTTGAACCACAGGCTCTACAGTTTCAGACTTAGAACCAAAATCATTTATCATATATAGTTATTTTTGCATCCTTATTCAATCATTCTCCTATACAAAGATCCCACGTATAGCTAAACATATATGCTAAAAGAATTGCAATAGTATACAAGGTAAGGAACAACAGACAGTACATCCCATGCAATGGAATTTGACAAGATCAGAAGAGAGAGAACAACACTTGGAGAGCAAAGCACCACCACCCAACCATGAATCACCTCTAATCCCTCCCAAGCTGAGGTTATTGTCATGGATCAATTACCTCCAATTGATCTATCCAATGGGTATTTAATACCCTCTTTCATGATATACTTTCCTTTAGCGGTGTCCCACTTTAGGTGGATTTTTCATCTAATTGCCTAGGCCTTTCTCGGAAAAGACCACCTTTCTCTCTCGCAAGGATTTCCTCATAAAAGCTTGCCTTTTTCTCCCGCACAGATTTTATGTTTTTCTCGACGGATATTTATCTCCAATCTATCCAGCTTATCTAGAATCACACCTAGAGCTTTATCATGAAACATTTATCCTATCCCATTCCCTAATGGGATTTCGCAAGAATCTCATCTCTTAGTGTCTCACTTTTCCAAGTGATTAATTTATTAATTAATTTAATAATGTATTTCCTTTCCATATTACACATAATACCTAGCTTTCCTCAGCTTAGGTTTGAAATAGTTTGACCCACAAGGGAGGTGTGTTACAAAGGCTTTCAAGATCTTCTAAGAGAATTCAATGATGTATTAGAAAGATGCCTTTCAGTAAGAACTTGATGAATTATACCAAGGTTCTTTGATGATTCCTTCAAGGATGTCTTCTAGCTAGGTTAGATTAGCAAGATTCAACCCCACATCAGCCAACTACACCTTTGATCCTTCGTTTCGATATTGTAACTTTTATCTACACCTTGGATTATTCAACTACTTCATAAACCCTAGATATGGTACAACATAATTCTTCAAAAGTTCCTCCTTTGAGTGAGATATATCCTTCCAAGGTCAACAAGGTTAAAATAGAATATATACTCTTACAGAAACTTGACATTGCACCTTGATATTCTCCAATTCAGACCTACAACTTTTGGCCTTTCTTAAGGCATTTCAAAACAATAATTATTTAAGAAAACCCTTCTTTGTGACCACAAGATTATCCTTCTAGCTACCTTCTTGCTCACCTTAACTCTGATACCATGTTTGAAAATGCAATGTGTTAGATTTTCCTTATTCCTTAATGCTTACTTGTGAAATTTATTTATCTTCTTGTGTTTTATTAGATCTTTTCATCAAACAAATGTCAAGATCAAAATAGAAAGAACAATGGAAACAAATATTAGGCTCCAAGCTAGGGAAAAACCCAGAAATCACTTCTATTCTTATAAAATCTAGTTCAAATGAGACAAAAAAGACCCAAACTTGAGGCCAAGTACTCTTTCCAGCACCAAGTCAGCCCTCCAAAGGGAACTTCCAACTAGGTAAAGGTCAAACCAAGTTAGCCAGAGACAAAACCTTCTTGCACTACACCAGCCTTAAATTTTTAGCCCCCTGCAATAGAATTTTGGCTCCCTTCCAACAAAAATTTGGACCTTCAGTCGCTACAAAATTTTGGCCCCTGCAATTGCTCTAGAAACCCATGTCTATGAAATAAAAGTGATAGAAAAATCATCTTGTTTTCTTCATTGGGGTTTCTACTTTCTTTCCTTGTCCTTCACCCTTATCTTCCCTTCTTCTTATTGGAGTTCAAACTTGTTGACCGAGTCAATGCCAAATCAGATCAAAGTGCTTCTATTTATACTCTTATGTTTGGGTTGAATGCCCTTTTCTGGGCCGACTTGTGCTAGGAGGCTTCTAAAACTTTCTAGACTCAAAAATAAATTCTTTTACAAGGTACATCTTTCCTAAAAGGGTCTTATAAACATGATGTTGACTCTCTTGACTCATGACAATAAATCCTATGACCTAACAAACCTTAGAAGAGCAAAGAACATGGTTTTACGTAGAAGACCCTCAATAATGAGCATGAAACCCATGCTTTAAGATAATTACTATTTTTTTCCTCTTTTGTTTGTAACATAATGTACATATTGAAATGACTTCAATAACAATTATCAAGACTGAAACTAGTTACATTTCCAATTGTTGAAATATCTTCTCAACTCCTATCTCTAATGTTAGAATTAGTTGGATCTCAATCCAACTATATGTGTGCGTGTGTGTGTGTGCGCGCACGCGCGCGTGTGTGTGTGATGAAAAAAATAGTTTTATGTGTGTAAATTAATTTCCTTGTAAAACATGTTCATGTGATTCCTTTTAGATTATTTATGGATGCGATACCTTTAAATATGTTTGATTTAATATTATTTTAGAAATGCTTCATATCTATGTAAAGGTGGAAATTTACAACTAAAATTGTAAACAAAACACAAGTTAATGTAATACTATTGGATAGTGGGTAAACTTTATATGTCTATCAAATTTTAAATTTCATATCATTAAATTTAATGTAAAGAATTGGTGGAACATCGGGTTGCTTAATAAATCTTATTTTTATTTTGTGGGTATATAATCAACTTTTTATAAAAAAAAAATAATCTGTAACAGTCGTGGTGAAAATTCCATGTAATAATGTAAATAAAGGAAAAGTAAGACCATAGGTAAGGGACACGTATTCTAAGTTGAATGTTGGGCAAAGTATCCTAGTGGGAATCACTAGATATGTGTTTTAAAGGCAAAGGCATTAAAAGGAAAAAATGCATTTTTGGCACATCTATTTATGAAAATAAAGGAAATTAGGAGAAGAGTAAGGTGAAAGGTCACGAGTTCTATGTGAAGAGGAAATTGAAGGGAAATAGTGGAAAATGAAGAAAATATAGGCCTCATTTCTAAAAAGGATTCTAAGGATAAGTTGGCAACATTTTTCAGAGTTAATATCTTGGTGAGTGTTAAGACTTGGTCAGTTCAATTTGGAGCTCTCTCATTATTCTCTCTCTCTCTCAATCTTGGTCACTTAGAGATTTCTTGGAGCACTCTAGCTCTAGATCAGGGAAGGAAAAGCAAGCAAAGAGATAGGAAGGAAAGAAAGGATCAAGGAAGGAAAAGCAAGAGTAAGTAGCTTCAGGAGAAAAACTTGCAAGTAAGCTTTTGCATGTCTAATTTCCTATCTGGTTTGGACATGCATGGATTTGAATATTGGTGCATGATTCTCTTGTTGTTGGTGGCATGGTTTTTTCAGGTTACAAAAGTGGTTTTTAGCCTAGCCTTGCCTTTTTCCGGATGCAATGGTATGTTGGTATGCTTATCTTGGTTTTGAGCTTTGGTTGGCCAAATGGATTTAGAATTTACGGTGAAGGTGACCTCAAGGTTCATTCCCAAAGGCCTAGGAATCCCTTGACTAGTTTTGGTAGGACACACGATGAATCCTGTGGGAGAAGTCCAGGTTTAGGGCCTAGTAATCCGAGTTTATACTGCGGTAAATCCTGAGACATTGGTCTCGGTTTAGGGCTTAGTGATCGGGGACTGGATTGCAGCAAATCTTGAGGGACAAGAAGATTGAAAATTCCTCAAGGATAGTAATGGATTCCGGATGGCATTCCAAGTTCGGTTCGATTGTGATCGGATCACCAGTTTTGGTGTGATCATGATTTGGTGAGGGCGGAGGGGGTTTAAACTCTGGATTCCCTTGGTTGTTCATGGATTGGTTGTTCTATGAGCTCCCACATTCATGCTTGGAATATGGCATGGGGGTGACTGGCTCAAAGAGAGATTTGGTTCAGCCATTTCTATGGTCAGGTGGTATGTGGAAGTCCCAAACCTGGTCGGATTTTCCTATGATTAATAAAAGCTAAGTTCTATTACTTTTTCACTGGTTTATATGTGGATTTAATGAATATCATATCTATGATATTTATATGGTTTTATGGTGGTTATAAGCATGGTTAAATGACCAGTTCATGTCATGGTTATTTCATGTATTTACTTGTAATTGTTAAATGGGATGATGCAAGACCTAATTGATTATATAACAGCTCAATAGAGAAGGATGTGTTCCTTCTGGTTATGTTTGATAAGTTCTTTCAGTCATTTATGTTCTATCTTGTATCCTAGACCTGTAGGTTGCATTGACGCCAAGCGTTTGCCATAATGTCAATCTCGATTGGGGATGCTTAAGACTAGTCCTGAGGTTGATTTTTGATTTATTGACATTGTTAGCATATCTTTGATGGATTCTGAAGGTTGTAGAGAGTTCTAGGTAGAGGTCAAGATCCTGGGCTAGAAAAGTGGCTCAAATCTCAGGGTCACTGACACAAGTTTGCTGAGAAAATTCCACATTCATTGGCACATAGGCCTACGAGAAAGAATTTGGGTTTCTGGGCATTGCCATGCCTATAGGATGAGAGAAAATAGGGGTTAAAAGGCTTAAATCATCGGTGGGACTGAGGGACAAGATGTTTGAGTGGCTGACATGTCTCCTAAGGGTGTTTTTGCTAATGTGGATGAGTTTGTTTGATATGTTCCATTAGTTCCATTTCCTTAAGGTCACCAAGGAAGTTGAATCCCTTATAGTAGCCTCTCTCATCACATGTTTACTCTGGTCGGCAGGTTTCTTGGGTGGACCTGGGAGGAAGGGGCATTAAAGAGTGGTATCAGAGCAAGGTTTTGCTCTCCTTGGGTGAATGTGTTTTCATGCATTCATGTCAGTTGCATGTGTGTCTCTTACACTTTTTGACGCAGTAAAGCCACATCTTTCCCCGCAGTATGCAAATAAAATTGCATGTCATAACTATGTCCTAGTAAAACCTTCTTAAACCAAGGTTTAGTGCTCTTAATTAAATGCTTAAGCGGAAACATTTTATCCAAAGTCTTAAATTTTAATAGACCTGTGATTAATTCTTAATCCTTATAACTAAACCCTTCATTAATCACCCTCACATATCAACCATACCACGGTATTTAGACTTTGGTTAAACTCAACTTAACCCATAATACATTATTCCACTCATTTCTATTATAACTCTCCTATAATAGAAATATTCCATAAACCAACTTAAACCTTACCTTTCTACCATTCCACAGACCTTTGAAAGTATACTGATGCTCCTTTTATCATGTTCAATCCGCACCATTGATCTGTCTCTTCGATCCAATGGTTATCGCGTCGTCCACTCACTTCTTTAGACTAACTCCTTAGCGCATTAAATCTCCACCGTTTATTCCTCCTACCTCAATCCAACACAGACTCTCTTTATATAGGAGATTACAAAAGCGTGGATCATCTAGATCCATGATTTCCTCCTAGAAATCACCTAAATCTCTCTATTCACATACATGGCATATAATTACATTTAATTAAGCCTTCCAGAGACTTATCAATTCCATCAATTTAACTCTATTTTAACAGAATTTCCCTCGGTTTACAATGATTGTCCACATTTCCTCTTTCACAGCTTTGGATTCTGATTTTAATGAAGGGCGTTCGGATGCTCCTGCATCAGACTCCCAAGGGACAAAAATTTATGACCTCCTGGTCATATGCTTCTCCATCCCTTAGCAATTCTACCCACATTCTCTGTGGAATTGCCTTTATGATATTTCTGTGAGCTGCAACAAAACCTCTCCAGTAACAAGTCCTCCCTGCTACATGATACCTCACCAAGGTTCTTGTTGGAATTATGTTTCTGTTATGGCTCTATGTTACAGGTTTTGTACTTGATGGCAACTCACTCTAATGGCAATGCTCTGTTTAGGCTCTCAAAATATTGGAAATTAAGAGGTTCGCAGGTGAATGGTTCAAAAGGTGCGGACCCGCAGGCACGCCGTGCAGGAAATGCGGTCATACCCGCAGGATATCCGTTCAGAAGGTGCGGTCCCCCAGTTCTCTCACCTCAAGGCAGAGAAGCGCGCTCACGTGGGGTTTCTTATGTTTGGCTCGTGGTATTTAGCCAGCCGTTCTTGATCCTATGGTTTTGGCCCGTGGTATAGGATCTAATTTAACCCCGGTTTGGATCCCTTGTATTGGTTATTGATGGTTTTGTCCCATGGTGTGAATAAGGGCTTGACTATATATAGGGAAGGAGATCACTTGGCTATGGTATCTTTGCAAATTGAATATCTTAAGATCTGAAATATTGGGTTATCGGTTTAAAAAGCTTGATCTATATAAAAGTGAAGTTGAAAGTGAATCTATGAAGTGTGATCTCTCGGGCGCATGATCAGATCTGGGCATCTGACTCTCAATGTCTCTTCGGAGGTTTGTTATTTCGGTTCAAATCAAAGGTCCGCAGGTATTTTACGGTTCAGGTGCGGAGGACCACAGCTCGGTGAAAGGTCCAGTGTGGTGATACGCGGTTAACAGAAAGGCACAGTGCGGGGGATCGCAGTGCAATCTAAGATGTTGTGCGGTAGATACAGTAGAGGTACGCGGTGTAACAGAAGGGCACAGCATGGACGCACGCAACGAGACAGAAGAAGAAGTGCGGAACAAGATCAGAGGTATGCGGCGCAATAGAAGGAAAGCCTACGGAGGTACATAGAAGTACGCAGCGCGAAAGAAGGAACAGGTGCGTTGGCACAGTAAATGTACACAGAAAGGCAGAAGGTTATTTGCGTTGATACGCAGTGAAGCAGAAGTCGCTCTGCGTGGATACGCAGGGAAACAGAAGGCAGGGAGCGGAGTCACGCAGTCCAGATAAGGAAAAACTACGGATCTATCTTAAAACATTTGTTGGTTATCTTTTATCTATTGCTGCAAAGTTTTGGGTTTATATTTTTGGTACTATCTTTCTGTTTATAGCATTTTGAGGAGTTTGGGTGATTTGCATGTACTTGATGATTATTTGATATTCTTGGATCCAGTTTGAAAATTTATGAAAAGTGGTCCTTGAAAGAAAAAAAGTAGGGGGTTGTAGCTCCCTTCCAGGAGAGACTGGAAAACGAGAGAGAGTTGTAGCTCTCTGCAGGTTGTATCCAGCGTACTGGTAAAGGACTGCACCAGTACAAAATCATTGTAAAAGGAGTTTCTAATTGAAAGAAGATAGAGACATATTGTAGTAGGTGGTTTTCACCCACATTGGGTTTCCACCTTATATCTGGTGTTCTTTGGTGTGACTATCTGTTTTTCTTGTTCATGCTCATTATTTTTATGATACTGACATACAAAGTAATGATCAATATTTGAAGAATTATTCAAAGTATAAATAAGGAAGATAAATTGAAAAGAATTTGATAATACTGATTCACCCCCCCTCTCAGTATTATTTCCAACAATTGGTATCAGAGCAGGTCCTTCAGAGAAGCTTGATTGCTTGAAGGAAGATCATTCATCATGAGCAACTACGAGAGGGAAGCATCAATTAGGCCACCAATTTTTGATGGGACAAACTTCAATTATTGGAAGGTAAGAGTTATTGCCTATCTTCAATCTCTTGGTACAGAAGTTTGGGATATCATAGATACAGGCTACACTTTTCCTTCAGCTACTCCTACAGATCCGACCGAGAAGAAGAAATATGAAACAAATGCTAAAGAAGTCAATACTCTGCTGGGATGCTTATCTCAATCAGAATTCATGAAGGTTATGCAATATAAATCCGCAAAAGAAATATGGGACAAGATTGTCTTGAGCTACGAAGGAGATGAACAGGTAAAATGTGCTAAACTTCAAACCCTCAGGATTCAGTATGAGAATCTCAGAATGTATAATGATGAAAGTGTGGTTAACTATTTCCTTCGGGTAGACGAGATTTTTAATTGCATGAAAAACTTGGGTGAAGAAATAAAAGAGGCTATTGTGGTTGAAAAAGTTCTAAGATCCTTGTCCCCCAAGTTTGAATCTAAAGTGTCTGCAATAGAAGAAAAGGAAAATCTACGAACTCTTACTATGTCTCAGCTACACGGAATTCTAACTGCTTATGAAATGAGAAAAGGAGGTCCATCAGACAGGAGAGAAGCTGCCTTTAAGGCTTCAGGCAAAGGAGACTACTATGAATCAAGTCACGTGCCAGAAGAAGAAGAAGAATCAAATTTTGTCAGAAATCTTCAACGGGGTACTGGAAGGTTCAGAGGTAAACTACCTTTTAAATGTTTTGCTTGTGGAAGAGTAGGTCATTATGCTGCCAAATGTCCTCATAAGGATAAGATTGACAAAGGAAAGGAACCTGCTAGATGGAACAAGAAACAGAATGCAAATAAGCAAAGCTACTACACTCATGAAGACAGTGATGGTCTATCAAATAGTGATGAAGATGAACGAGGTAATGACTATAAAATTTTAATGGCATTTGAAGATGATGATTACATGGATGCTATAGATGTGGATAGTTTTTATGAAGAGATTTCTAGACTCAATACATGTATAGAAGAAAAGAATATGATCATTGATACTCTACAATTTCAAATTGATGAAAAAGAAAAATATCTTGAAAAGTTAGAAGGTGAAATTGTTGGCCTTAGAAAAGAAATTGAGAAAACAAAGGCTATTAATCTTAAGTTTGTCAAAGGATCTGAAACTCTAGATGAGATCATCAATGTACAACATTCTTCGCTAAACAAGACAGGTCTGGGTTATAATGAAGAAACATCTCAAGCATCCACCTCAAAGAGTTATCTTGATGCAGCAAGAAGGAATGAGCAAAAGCACAATGGAGATCACCAGGTAAAGCAGGGACGAATTACATCAAGAACGAATAAAGACTATCAGGTAAACCAGGGGCAATCTGTCTTAAGGGTGAACAAAAGCTACAACCAGCCACAGGTAAAATCTTCTCAATTTGCTTCAAGAATGGATGACAATAGAAATTACAATCATTTGGCCGGTAGATTTGATAATCGCAGAAGTTTCTTCAATGGGCAATGTTTCTCTTGCCATAACTTTGGTCACAAAGCAGCTCAATGTGTTTCATATAAAACAATCATGACTAGAGAAGCTCAAAAACAAAGAAGTATGACCGGGATTACAAAAAGGACCTATAACAACTTTTCAGCTCTTGAAAATGAAGTTGAATGTTCTATTTGCAATAACTTTGGTCATGAAGATTCTGAATGCAGGAGCAGGTTTCAGCAGACAAAGGAACAAGCCTCAAGCACCAGAACATGGAGAATAAAGGAACCACAAACAGAAAGATGTGGGATAGCATTTTATGCAGAGGGACAGGAAAATCTATGGTACATCGACAGTGGATGTTCGAAGCATATGACAATTGATAAAGAAAAACTTGAATCATATTCTGCTTTAGAAAAGGGAAAGAAAGTTTCTTTTGGAAATGATACTCCTGCAGCTATAAAAGGAAAAGGCACGGCTCAGTTAAGAGAAAAGGTCAAAGCTGGAAATGTTTTGTATGTTGATGGATTGAAGCATAATCTTCTGAGTGTCAGCCAGATGTGTGATCAAGGAACCGAGGTAATATTTAGATCAAATGGATGTCGTGTTCGTGATCTTAATACAGGTGAAACAGTGATCAAGGGTAGAAGAACTCCAAATAATCTATACATATTTGAAGAAGGACAACAATAATGCTATTTGAGCAAGGATGATGAACATTGGTTATGGCACCGGAGGTTGGGGCATCTAAGCTTTTCACAAATAAGGAAAGCATGCAAATATCAGGCAGTTCGTGGTCTTCCAGATATCAAAATTCCAGACAACACCATATGTAAATCTTGTCAGTTTGGAAAGCAAACCAGAACTAACTTTCCGGAGAAGGAAGGATCAGCTAGCATGCCTCTTGAGCTAGTCCATACAGATGTATGTGGTCCATTTAGGAAAAGGACACCTCGAGGAGAAGAATACTTGATATTATTCATTGATGATTTCTCCAGGTTTGTTTGGTTAGGACTTATGAAGCACAAAGACGAAGCATTCAAAAAATTCAAATCCTTCAAAGCCTTGGTTGAGAATGAATCAGGTTACAAAATTAAGTGCCTTAGGTCCGACAGAGGTGGGGAGTTTACCTCAAATGAATTTTTCAATTTCTGTGAAGAACATGGGATAAGAAGAGAATTCTCTACAGCTAGAACTCCTCAGCAAAATGGAGTGGTGGAAAGGATGAACAGAACAGTCCAACAAATGGCTCGTGCTATGCTTGATGAGTCTGGAACTCCCGCAACTTTCTGGGGTGAAGCTGCATATGCTGCGGTTGTTATTCTCAACAAAACAAATGTCCGAGTGAACAACACTCAAACTCCTCATGAGCTCTGGTATGGTGAGACTCCTTCGGTAAAGCACTTCGAAATCTTTGGGAGCAAATGTTATATTAAGAATACTCAACTTGGCAAACTTGAACCTAGAGCAGATGAAGGCATTCTTCTTGGTTATTCTCCACACAGCAAAGCATATAAGTGCTACAATAAAAGACTTGGAAGAATTGTTGACAGCATTGATGTAGTGGTTGATGAAAAGGGATACATTCCTAGGCAAGTAAATCATGAAAATATCGAAGAAGATGAAGACTACCCTCAAAGACAGAATGATGAAGAAGAAGAACCTCAAGAAGCACCAGAGGAACAGATAAGGATAGAAGAAAAGACTCCATCCAAGTATGTTCAGAAGAATCATCCAGAATCTCAGATTTTGGGGCAGAAAGAAGCAGGTGTACAAACAAGAAGAACAATTGCAGAAGCTTCAAGCTATTTGGCATTACTCTCTTCCACTGAACCACAAAATGTGAAAGAAGCATGCAAAGATGAATGTTGGGTCAAAGCAATGGATGAAGAACTTGAGCAGATCGAAAAGAATGACACGTGGGAGTTGGTTCCTAGACCAAAGGATAAGAATGTTATAGGGAGAAAATGGGTCTTCAAAAATAAGTTGAATGAAAATGGGGAAGTAATTAGAAACAAGGCCAGACTTGTTTGTAAAGGGTATGCGCAGCAAGAAGGAATAGATTTTGAAGAAACTTTTGCTCCTGTTGCAAGACTTGAGGCCATCCGAATGTTCCTTGCTCTCTCAAGCTTTCAAAAGTTCAAAGTATTTCAAATGGACGTGAAATCAGCCTTTTTGAATGGAGACTTAGAAGAAGAAGTACACATTGAGCAGCCAGATGGTTTCATTCTTGGAAATGATCCAAATCTTGTATGCAGACTGAAAAAGGCTCTCTATGGTCTTAAACAAGCTCCAAGGGCTTGGTACTATCGTTTGGACAAATATCTTCATCAACAAGGTTTTTCAAAAGGATCAGCAGATAGCAATCTTTATATAAAAATTGAAAATGACAAATTGCTAATACTTGTTGTGTATGTAGATGACATTATCTTTGGCAGCAATGAAGAATCTATGAGTCAAAGCTTTGCCTTGGTGATGCAGAAAGAATTCGAAATGTCCTTGCTTGGAGAATTGACATATTTTCTTGGCTTGCAAATCCAACAAAAGGAAGGAGGGATCTTCTTGTCGCAAACCAAGTATCTCAAGCATATTTTGAAGAAATATAGCATGGAAGATGCAAAACCAGTATGTACACCCATGGTCACAGGATGTAGCCTCAGTGCAAATGATGAATCAGTAGCAGTACATCAACCAACCTACAGATCTATGATTGGAAGTCTACTTTATTTGACAGGTACCCGACCAGACATCATGCATGCAGTGGGAATAGTTGGAAGATTTCAGGCAAATCCAAAGGAAACTCATCTTCAGGCAGTGAAGAGAATCTTCAAATATCTTCAAGGGACTCAAAATTATGGCTTATGGTATCCTAGAGATACTGATCTCACACTTCATGCTTATACAGATGCAGATTGGGCCGGAATCGTGGATGACAGGAAGAGCACAAGTGGTGGTGCATTCTTTATGGGTTCCAGATTAGTATCTTGGTTCAGCAAGAAACAGAGTTCGATTTCCTTGTCTACAGCTAAAGCAGAATATGTTGCTGCTGCATCTTGCTGCACTCAACTCCTTTGGATGATGCAGACCTTGCAGGATTTTCAAATCACTTGTACACCACCTATCTCCATCTTATGTGGTAATACAAGTGCAATTAGCATTTCAAAGAACCCAGTCATGCATTCAAAGACCAAGCACATACCGATCAAGTATCATTTTCTCCGGGAACAAGTGCTTGAACAAAAGGTCAAGTTGGAATATGTTCCTTCTAAGGAATAGGTTGCTGATATACTCACCAAACCATTGCCTAGGGAGACCTTTGAATACCTCAGGCAAAAGTCGGGGGTTGTTGATGCATCATCTTGTTGTTGAATCTCTTCTGATTATTGGTTGTACGCAAGGTTCATCTGGGGTATATGTGTACATGTGTTGGGTTGCGGATTGGTCGAAGATCGAATGGCACAGGTTCAGGGGGAGCATATAATGCATTGTTGGCGTTATGGAGGAAGTGCAGAAGGAGATCATGGATGCTGGTCTGAATATTGCTGCAATATGTCTCTATCTCTTTCATGGTCATCTATGGTGTTTGGTGGATCAAGGTTCTTCTTTGCAGATCTGGTTTATAGTCAGGGGGAGCATAACCCTTTTCCCTTGATGTCAAAGGGGGAGAATGACGTTGAGAATCTTGAGGTTGCCATCAAGTCCAAAGGGGGAGATTGTTGGCATTATATTTCTGGTATGGCTCTATGTTACAGGTGTTGTACTTGATGGCAACTCACTCTAATGGCAATGCTCTGTTCAGGCTCTCAAAATATTGGAAATTAAGAGGTTCACAGGTGAATGGTTCAAAAGGTGCGGACCCGCAGGCACGCCGTGCAGGAAATGCGGTCATACCCGCAGCATATCCGTTCAGAAGGTGCGGTCCCCCAGTTCTCTCACCTCAAGGTAGAGAAGCGCGCTCACGTGGGGTTTCTTATGTTTGGCCTGTGGTATTTAGCCCGCCATTCTTGATCTTATGGTTTTGGCCTGTGGTATAGGATCTAATTTAGCCCCAGTTTGGATCCCTTGTATTGGTTATTGATGGTTTTTTCCCATGGTGTGAATAAGGGCTTGACTATATATAGGGAAGGAGATCACTTGGCTATGGTATCTTTGCAAATTGAATATCTTAAGATCTAAAATATTGGGTTATCGGTTTAAAAAGCTTGATCTATATAAAAGTGAAGTTGAAAGTGAATCTATGAAGTGTGATCTCTCGGGCGCATGATCAGATCTGGGCATATGACTGTCAGTGGCTCTTCGGACGTTTGTTATTTCGGTTCAAATCAAAGGTCCGTAGGTATTTTACGGTTTAGGTGCGGAGGACCGCATCTCGGTGAAAGGTCCAGTGCAGTGATACGCGGTTAACAGAAAGGCACAGTGCAGGGGATCGCAGTGCGATCGAAGACGCAGTGCAGTAGATACAGTAGAGGTACGCGGCGTAACAGAAGGACACAGCGCGGACGCACGCAGCGAGACAGAAGAAGAAGTGCGGAACAAGATCAGAGGTACGCGGCGCAATAGAAGGAAAGCCTGCGGAGGTACATAGAAGTACGCGGCGCGATAGAAGGAACAGGTGCGTTGGCACAGTAAATGTACGTGGAAAGGCAGAAGGTTATTTGCATTGATACGCAGTGAAGTAGAAGTCGCTCTGCGTGGATACGCAGGGAAACAGAAGGTGGGGAGTGGAGTCACGCAGTCCAGATAAGGAAAAACTGCGGATCTATCTTAAAACATTTGTTGGTTATGTTTTATCTATTGCTGCAGAGTTCTGGGTTTATATTTCTGGTACTATCTTTCTGTTTACATCATTTTGAGGAGTTTGGGTGATTTGCATATACTTGATGATTATTTGATATTCTTGGATCCAGTTTGAAAATTTATGAAAAGTGGTCCTTGAAAGAAAAGAAGTAAGGGGTTGTAGCTCCCTTCCAGGAGAGACTGGAAAACGAGAGAGAGTTGTAGCTCTCTGCAGGTTGTAGCCTACGTACTGGTAAAGGACTGCACCAGTACAAAATCATTGTAAAAGGAGTTTCTAATTGAAAGAAGATAGAGACATATTGCAGCAGGTGGTTTTCACGCACATTGGGTTTCCACCTTATATCTGGTGTTCTTTGGTGTGACTATCTGTTTTTCTTGTTCATGCTCATTATTTTTATGATACTGACATACAAAGTAATGATCAATATTTGAAGAATTATTCAAAGTATCAATAAGGAAGATATATTGAAAAGAATTTGATAATACTGATTCACCCCCCCTCTCAGTATTATTTCCAACAGTTCTCTCCTCTGAGCTTAGTCTTTCAGCATCTCTCTGGTTCTCTCTTCTGGAACCACTTGAGCACTCCTGGCTCCAGGTTGCTGCAATCTTCTCACTTTCTTCTGCCGCTATCTGTGCAACAATATAAAGACCGCAAACTCTCCAATATTCAACATAACTGTACCTCCTTCTGAATGTAGAATATTCTTCTACTCTGTTACAAAAAATGATGCAGAAAAGCCGCATCTTTCCCCACAGTATGCAAATAAAATTGCATGTCATCACTATGTCCCAGTAAAACCTTCTTAAACCAAGGTTTAGTGCTCTTAATTAAATGCTTAAGTGGAAACGTTTTATCCAAAGTCTTAAACTTTAATAGACCTCTCATCAATTCCTAATCCTTTTAACTTAAACCTTCATTAATCACCCGTGCACATTAACCATACCATGGTCTTTAGACTTTGGTTAAACTCAACTTAACCCATAATACATTATCATACTCATTTCTATTATAACTCTCCTATAATAGAAATATTCCATAAACCAACTTAAACCTTACCTTTCTGCCATTCCGCAGACCTTTGAACGTATACCAATGCTCCCTTTATTGCATTCAATCCACACCGTTGATTTGTCTCCTCGATCCGACGATTATCGCGTCATCCACTCACTTCCTCAGACTGACTCCTTAGTGCATTAAATCTCCATTGTTTATTCCTCCTACCTCAACCCAACACAAACTCTCTTTATATAGGAAATTACAAAAGCGTGGATCATCTAGATCCACGATTTCCTCCTATAAATCACCTAAATCTCTCTATTCACATACATGGCATATAATTACATTTAATTAAGCCTTCCAAAGACTTATCAATTCCATCAATTTAGCTCTGTTTTAATAGAATTTTCCCTTGTTTACAATGATTGTCCACGTTTCCTCTTTCAAAGCTTTGGATTCTGATTTTAATGAAGGGTGCTCAGATGATCCTACATCACTTTCATTCCATGTTCTTGTTGCAATATTGCATAATGTTGATCATGGCTATAGTAAGGTTATCATGAGGAACTAGATGTGATTTTGTGGAATGCATCATCAAGATTATATGACTGGTTACATGACTATATGCAGCTTTATTACATCATTGTATTTTAGGTTTCACTCTCGTATGTTTGGTTACATGTATCAGTCTTGTAGGTTGGTTACAATTATTGATCGCTTATGCTTGACTACATGTGTTCATGCATATGTGTAGTTGATTATGAATTTCTTATGCATGTTGACAGTTGCATGTGGCCATGTGTACAATGGATTAATGGTTGTTGTCATGCATGAGGTCATGGTTTGTGAAGTTGATATGGTCATGCATTGATAACTGGACTCTAGCTAGAATGATGTGAATATGGTTTGGTACTCATGTGGAATTTGGCTATATGCGGTCGTCATGCATGTATGGTCTTGGTTATAGTTATGCATGAATAGTAGGTCAAGCATGCCTTGTTCACTCATGGTGTGCAATTTAGGTCATTATGGTGCTATTGGTATGTTATTATGTTAATGTGTTGATTGAGGTAAAGCAAGAGATGCAGATCATCAAAGTGAAGTTGTAACATTGGACCTTGAGGCAAGAGCATGTCATCATACAAGTTTGTATGTTGGGCATGCAGGCATGTAGGTTAAGGATTGTTATATGCATTAGGGTTATATACATTGTGTTCATGTACGTGTATTTTGATGTTATGGTTACATATGTGTTAGATGATAGTTCATTAGTGTAGTTATATGCACATGTGTTATATAGTCAAGAATGATAATAACCGGTAGTTCTATGCATTGCTATTATTGTTCTATATTAGATAACTTGACGATTATGTTATATGTTGTGGATGATTATGTTATAGGTTAACTTGTCATTGTTATATGACAGTTAGCTTTATGATTATCTTATATGTTGATGATGAGCATGATATATAGCTTATGGTTGTTATATGCTAGTAACTTGATTATTAGGGTTATTTCATTAATATCTTGATGTTAAATGTATCATACCAAGTTGGATTGGTCTATGTAGATGGTTATGGTTGCAATATTCAAGTATGAGGCGACATATTTGTGATATGGTGTCGTACTAATCTAGACTGATCCTACATATGTGATTGTTTTGAATGAATGACAAATGCTTATGAACTTATGATGTGAACATGTTAGACTTTAGCTACTTACTGCTATGGATATCATGATTTATGTTTGAGTTGATATGTTGTGAAGTTGTATCGTACTAACCTAGATTGATTGTGTAGACAAGATCGCCTCCCCTGAGATACATTAAGGTATGAGTTTTCTTATGTCGTATATTTGGTACTTGATTGTTCGATTATGTTTTCTAGTTGATTTATTTAACATGGTATGGTTGCAAGTTGGTTGAATATTTGATGAATTGCATAATACACGTATGTGTTCAAATGATCTTGTCTTAATATGGTTGTACTTATACATATCTGTTGAGATAGTTTATATGTACTTGAGTGTAGTAGGTGATAGTTGCAGTGTTATGTATAATGATTATGAGTTGACTATGGATTATGACATGATTGTTAGTCTTGGTAAAGTTTTATTTCAAATTGATAGATATTATTGTCTCAATATTTGGAACATGCGGTTGACATGTGTGAGAAGATCGAGGAAACATCCTTGGTATTAGTAGGACAAGGTAATAGTTGATGTGTTTATATAAATAAGCCTCCATTGCAAGAAGGTAAAAAGGTAAAATAAAGGAATTGGGCAAGAATTCCTTGGGATATGTTTGGAAACCCTAATTCCAAATGAATGAGAGATTTTCACATAGGAAGTGTTCTTAACCTTGATTTGTTTGAGATTATTTGCATATGTGCTATATTCATGGACATGCATTTGAAAGGTATATTAACTAGTCTCTAGTTACAGGTGGATTTTTAAAGGGGATGTGAGTCCCTTAAGGGATGGCATGGATGTGTTCAGTTGCAAGCAATGTGATTGGAACAACAAGATGAGGTAAATGGGGTATTGTTATGTTTATTTATGTACTAACCGTTATGTGTTAATGACTACATGATGCAGGGAGTTGCATGGCAAGAGAGGTTGCCATGAAATATTGAAGAAGGCTGAGGTCAAGCTTTCCTTGGGAACCATGGGGATTGAGTCATGGTGCTTGTTTTTAGTCTTGTGCTTTTGGTATTTGGTGACTGTTGCGCTTGATTTTTGATTTTGTTTGTGTCTGGTGCATAGCTATGCCACTTTGTTGTAGTGTCATATTGCTTTTGGTTTTCATGGTATTCTTGTTGTTGTTTACATTCCTGCCTTTTATTGTTTTGATTCTTGGGAATTGGCTGGGAAAGAGGAAATTTAATGGAGCTCGAGGAGAGATGTGTAGTACCCAACAAGTAATGTAAGACACGAATGAAGCTCGGTGCATGAGTAAGCACAGCAGAAGGTAATACAATGATAGTCGGTTGGACTGGCTAGGTCCATTGTGGTAAATGGGTGGTGGTAGTAAATTCATGGAAAATGTAACCAAAAAGGTAAAGTAAATGGATCTGAGGCATCATATTCCTTGGCTATGTTTGGAATGAATATTCTTAATGTTGCGCATGTGTTCCATGAATAAAGTAAGTTCTCTTAATACTTGACCTTGATATCTGGTAATTATGTTATGATCATGATTATGTTGATGTTTATATATGTATACATTTAGGTGTGTATGTATGTCATGTTCGATAGGGTTGTCATGGATCATGACTATTAACGCTAACATTTATGTGTATATATACGTATGTATGCATATCGTTGTCTGACAGGATCATGATTGTTTATGCTAGTGTTGACGTATATGTATGTATGTATCCATGTATCTATGTCACTGTCCGACAAATCATCAAGAATCATTCTTGTGGTGGAATGATTACTTATGCAAGTGAATGGCATGAAGAAGTTCCTGGCTATGAGGAATCAAGTGGGAAGATTAGTCATGACAAATATATGAGGTAAGTATCATGTGAATATGAATTTATATTGTAGGCTTGTATTATGCCTATTCTTATGTTATGGACAAGTTATACCGAGGGATACATCAGCAAAATGAAAGCAGTGTGGTCTGCAACATGCGAGGATAAGCATGGATAAGACACTGGAAGCAAGGTTTCTTGGTAGGGAAAATGTGCCTTTGGATTTGAGGTAATCTTGTTGTGCATATGTTGTGCATGTTGCATCTGTGATATTGTGCGGATGTGGTATTCTATATACATAGGGTGTAGATGTTGTTTATGCGATGTTATGTACAGGATGGCACATATAGTGTTGTGCGAATATTGCATATGCGGTGTTGTATACATATTGTACTGTGTGCATGATGTATATGTGACGTGTGTGTGTATGGTGCTATGTGCATGTTGGATATGCAGTGTTGTGTACAGATGATGCTATGTACATGTTGGATATGCATTGCTATGTACATGTGGTGTTGCATGCATGTTGTACATATGGTGCTATGTACATATGGTGTTGTGTGAATGATTGTACAAGTGGTGTTGTGAGCTTGTGGTTCCAGGTACATGTTACACATAGGGTGCTATGAGTAGGTGGTGATGTGTACGTGTCGTGCATATGATGTTGAGGACATGTGGTTTCATGTACATGTCGTGCATGTAGTACTGTGTGCATGTGGTATTGTGTACATGTTGTATAGTGGTGCAGTGTACATGTGGCATTGTGTGCATGTGGTGTCGTGTACATGTGATGTTGTGCACACGATTTGCAGGTGGTTGCAGTGTACACGTGGTACTATGTACATGTGGTACATATGGTACTAGTGTAGATGCATGTATTGTATGGTGTTGTATGACGTGTGTAGTTGTATGTGTGTGATGCACACTATGTGTATGTGTACATGGTTGAGGAGAAGGCATTGGGTGTTTGTCTGGTGTGGGAACCAACCCAGAGTCCATACAAAATAAAGACCAAGGTAGAAGCTAAGGGTTGATGAAAGGATAAGTATCAACATTTTATTTCAATTTTATTATGCATGTGATTTATGACTATGGTATATGATGATTACAAGTGATATATGATTCTGGTTTATGATGGGTACATGTGATTTATGATTTTGATCTATGATGGTTGTGTTTTGAGCTAACCAGATGTGATATGTTTATGCATGATTATTTTGTCAAAGATGCTAGTTTGACTTGTTGTGATAGGAAGTAAATAGGATTTCAAGTGTACCTTATTGATGAGCTACCAATGAGGTATGATTTGATGTTATTTCAATTTATTTGAATCTAATGGAAATCATTTGCTTAGAATAGGAATGCATGAACATGCTTGGTTGAGTGGCCGAAATTGACTGCAATAATTAGCAGTAGCAATGAAAGAAATTGGAACATGCAGTAATATGTTGGTAAAGCACCTCAGGAGCAGGGCCATTGTGGGACACTAGTACCCAATAGTGTCCATTGATTGCCATGAGCATGTTATGACCGATATGATAGTTTGAGGTAGGTATATGCCTTGGTTGTTTGATATTTCGATGTGAGGAATCCTTTCAAAGGGATTCATCGCCCGTGATAGGGGATACTAAGGAACTTGGAAGGTGAGTGACTACATGGAAGGGGGTGGCTGGATTTCCTGAGGGAAGGAAAGGTTGCAGATATATTTATTTTGGTCATGATAATTGCCAGATGGAATCAAATGCACATTGGGAGTGCTCCCTAGAAAAATGAGCCAGTAACTGTTCACTGAGATGGCAAGTGGCGCGGGATTATAGTGCGGCGCATTGGATGCAGCTTTGACTGTGGCAATGGATTCTAGACTTCTTGGGAAGGAGGTGAATCCTTGTACTACTTTTGAGGGTGGAGGTGTGATCCTCTAGACTCCCTTGTTGATTGATATGGGCATTGTATCCTTTTATTTGTTGGTTTAGAAAATGTGCATATGTGTATATGTGGTTATTGTAAATATCATAATGAGTTGTTCTATAAAGCTCCAATATGAAGTATGGTTATTATATTGTCATGTTGTCACGATGTTTTTCTTTTGAGAAGGTCATTCATTGTAAATACTGCAACGATCTAAGTTATAAAGCTCCATGGGCATCATGTTTTCTTTTCAACTGTCATGTTGAGGTTTTGGTGTGGTTTAAGACTGCAGATAATGTTCCCCAAGGGGGAGGGTTTTGTAACAACTACGGTGAAAATTCCATGTAATAATGTAAATAAAGGAAAAATAAGACCACGGGTAAGGGACATGTATTCCAAGTTGAATGTTGGGCAAAGATATCATAGAGGGCATCATTGGATGTGTGTTTTTGGCTAAGGAAATTGGCAAAGGAAAAGGCAAAGGAATTAAAAGGAAAAAATGAATTTTTGGCACATTTATTTATGAAAAGAAAGGAAATTAGGAGAAAAGTAAGGCAAAAGGTCACATGTTTCATGTGACGAGGAAATTAAATGAAAATAGTGGAAAATGAAGAAAATAGAGGTCTCATTGATAAAAAGGATTCTAAGGATCAGTTGGCAAGCTTTTTCAGAGTTAATCTCTTGGTGAGTGTTAAGACTTGGTCATTTCAAGTTTTGAGCTCTCTGATTATTCTCTCTCTCTCTCTCTCTAATTCTTGGTCACTTAGAGTTTTCTTGGAGCACTCTAGCTCTAGATCAAGAAAGGAAAAGCAATCAAAGGGAAAGGAAAGAAGGTAAGGATCAAGGAAGGAAAAGTAGGATCAAGCAGCTTCAACAGGAATACTTGCAGGTAACCTTTTTCATTTGTGATTTCCTAGCTGGTTTGGACATTCATGGCTTTGCATTTTGGTGTACGGTTCTCTTTCTATTGGTGGCATGGTTTTGTCGGGTTATGAAAGTGGTTTCCAACCTATCCTTGGCTTTTTCCAGATGTCATGGTATGTTGGGATGTTTATGTCAATTTTGAGCTTTGGTTTGCTACATGGATTTCAGAATCTGGGGTGGAGGTGGTCTCAAGGTTCATTCCCAAAGGCCTAGGAATCCCTTGACCAGTTTTGGTGGGATACACGATCAATCCTAAGGGAGAAGTCTCGGTTTAGGGCCTAGTATTCTATGTTTGGATTGCGGTAAAGCCTAAGAAACTAGTCTCGGTTTAGGGCCCAGTGATCCGAGATTGGATTGTGACAAAGCTTGAGAGACAAGAAGACAGAAAATTCCTCAAGGATAGTGATGGATTCTAGATGGCATTCCAAGTTTTGTTCAGTTGTGATCAGAGCACTGGTTTTGGTGTGATTAGGGTTTGGTGAGGGTGGAGGTGGTTTAACCTCTAGATTCCCTTGGTTGTTCGTGGATTGGTTGTTCTGTGAGATCCCACATTCAGGCTTGGAATATGGCATGGGGGTGACTTGTCGAAAGAGAGATTTGGTTCAGCTATGTCGATGGTCAGGTGGTATGTGGAAGTCCTAAACCTAGTCAGATTTGCCTATGATTAATAAAAGATAAGTTCTATTACTTTTTCATTGGTTTATATGTGGATTTAATGGTTGTGATATCTCTGATATTTATATGGTGTTATGCTCATTATAAGCATGGTTAAATGACTTGTTCATGTCATGGTTATTTCATGTATTTACTTGTAATTGTTAAATGGATGGGTGCAAGACCTAATTGATGATATAATAGCTCAATAGAGAAGGAGGTGATCCTTTTGGTTATGTTTCATAAGTTCTTTCAGTCATTTATGCTCTGTCTTGTATCCTAGACCTGTAGGTTGCATTGTTGGTAAGTGTTTGACAGAATGCCAGTTTCAGTTGGGGATGTTAAGGCCTAGTCGTAAGGTTTATTTTTTATTTATTAACATTTTTATCACATCTTTAATTTATTTTGAAGGTTGTATCAAGTTCTGAGTAGAGGTCGGGATTCTAGGCTAGAAAAATGGCTCAAATCTCAGGGTCTCTAGCACAAGTCCACTAAGAAAAGTCCACAGTCACTGACACATAGGCCTATGAGAGATAATTTTGGTTGTTGGAAGCTGTCATGCCTATAGCATGAGAGTGACCAGGGGTGAAAAGGATTAAATCATCAGTGAGACTCAACAATAGGATGTCTGAGTGGCTGACATGTCTCCTGAGGGTGTTGTTGTTGATGTGGATGAGTTTTTTTGATATGTTTCGTCCGTTCCATTTCCTTAGGATCACCAAAGAAGTTGAATCTCTTATAATAGCCTCTCTCGCCACATGTTTACCACGGCTACTAGGTTGCTTGGGTGGACATGGAAGGAGGGGGCGTTACAGGGTGGTATCAAAGTGAGGTTGCCCTCTCCTTGGGTGAATGTGATTTCATGCATGAATGTTAGTTGCATGTTTGTCCCCTACACTTGCATTCCATGTGCTTGTTGCATTGCATAATGTTGATCATGGTCGTAGTAAGGTTATCATGAGGAACTTGATGTGATTTTGTAGAATGCATCGTCAAGAGTATATGACTAGTTACATGACTATATGTGGCTTCATTACATCATTGTATGTTAGGTTTCATTCTTGTATGTTTGATCTACATGCCTTCATGCATATGCATAGTTGATTATGCATTTCTTATGCATGTTGACGGTTGCATGTGGTAATGCATACAATGCAGTAATGGTTGTTGACATGCATGAAGTCATGGTTTGAGAAGTTGATATGGTCATGCATTGATGACTGGACTCTAGATAGAATGTAATGAATATGGTTTGGTTCTCATGTGGCATATATCTATATGTAGTTGTCATGCATGTATGGTCTTGGTTATAGTTATGCATGAATAGTAGGTCAAACATGCCTTATGAAGTCATGGTATGTAATTTAGGTCATCACAGGGCTATTCGTTTGTTATTATGCTAATGTGTTGAATCAGTTAAAGGAAGATATGCAAATCATCAAAGTGAAGTTACAGCATTGGACCTCGAGGCAAGAGCATGTCGTCATACAGGTTTATATGTTGGGCATGTATGTATGTAGGTTAAGGATTTTTATATGCATTAGGGTTATATACATTAGGTTTATGTACATGTCTTTTGATGTTATGGTTACATATGTAATAGGTTATAGTTTATTAGTGTAGTTATATGCACATGTGTCAGATAGTCAAGAATGATAGTAACTGGTAGTTGTATTCAGTGCTATTATTGTTTTATATTAGATAACCTGATGATTATGTTATATGTTTTTTACGTGTATGTTATAGGTTAACTTGTTTTTGTTATATGAAAGTTAGCATGACGATTAGGTTATATGTTTTTGATGAGCATGATATATAACTTATGATTGTTATATGCTAGTAACTTGATGATTAGGGTTATTCCATTAAGACCCTTGATGTTATATGTATCATAATAAGTTGGCTTGATCTATGCATATGGTTATGGTAGTGATATTTAGGTATGAGCCGCCATATTTGTGATATGGTGTCATACTAATCTAGATTGATAATACATATGTGATTGTTATTCATTAACAACAAATGCTTATGAGCTTATGATGTAAACATGTTAGTTAGATATTTCCATGGATATCATGATTTATGTTTGGGTTGATATGTTGTGAAGTTGTATCGTGCTCAACTAGACTGATTGTGCAGTCAAGATCACCTTCCCTAAGACACATTAAGGTATGAGTTTGCTTATGTTGCATATTTGGTAGTTGACTATTTGATTATGTTGTCTAGTTGATTTATTTAACATGGTATGGCTGCAATTAAGGTATGAGTTTTCTTATGTTGCATATTTGGTAGTTGACCGTTTGATTATGTTGTCTAGTTGATTTATTTAACATGGTATGGTTGCAAGTTGGTTGAATGTTTGATGAATTGCATAATATGAGTACATGTTTAAATGATCTTGTTTTAAGATGGTTGTGCTTATACATATGTGTTGAGACAGTTGATATGTACTTGAGTGTAGTAGGTGATAGTTGTAGCGTTATGTCTAATGATTATGAGTTGAGTATGGATTATGACATGATCGTTAGTCTTGGTAAAGGTTTATCTAAAATTGATAAATATTATTGTCTCGATATTTGGAACATGCGGTTGACATGTGTGAGAAGTTGTAGGAAACATACATGGTATTAGTGTGACAATGTAATAGTTGATGTGTTTATATAACTAAGCCTCCATTTCAAGTAAAAAGGTAAAAGAAAGGAATTGGGCAAGAATTCCTTGGGATATGTTTGGAAACCCTAATTCCAAATGAATGTGTGCTTTGCACACAAGAAGTCTTCTTAACCTTGATTTCTCTGTAATTATTTGGATATGTGCTATATTTGTGGACATGTATTTGACAGGTATATTAACTAGTCTCTAGTTAGAGGTGGATTTTGAAAGGGGATGTGAGTCCCTTAAGATATGGTGTGGATGTGTTCAGTTGCAAGCAACATGATTGGCACAACAAGATGAGGTAACTGGGTATTGTTATGTTTATTTATGTACTAACAGTTATGTGTTAATGACAATATGATGCAGGGAGTTGCATGGAAAGAGAGGTTGCCATGAAATCTTGAAGAGGGCTGAGGTCAAGCTTTCCTTGGGAACCATGGGGATTGAGTCATGGTGTTTTTTGTCAGTCTTGGGCTTTTGGTATTTTGTGATTGTTGTGTTTGATTTGTGATTTTGATTATGTGTGGTGCATAGCTATGCCACTTTATTTCAGTGTCGTATTGCTTTTGGTTTTCACGGTCTTCTTGTTGTTGTTTCCGTTCTTGCATTTTACTGTTTTGAGTCTTGGGAATTGGTTAGGAAAGAGGAAATTTAATGGAGCTCAGGAAAAGTTATGTGGTACCCAATAGGTAATGTAAGAACGGATGAAGATCGGTGCATGAGTAAGCGTAGCGAAAGGTAATACTATGGCAATCAGTTGGATTGGTTGGGTTTGTTGTAGTAAATGGACGGTGGCATTAAATTCATGAGAAAGGTAACCAAAAAGGAAAATAAAATGGATCTGAGGCATAGATGCCTTGGATATGTTGGGAACGACTATTCTTAATGTTGTGCATGTGTTGCATGAATTAAGTAAGTTCTCTTAACCCTTGACCTTGATATCTGGTAATTATATTATGATCATGATTATGCTGATGTTTATATATGTATACATGTAGGTGTGTATTTATGTCATGTTTGACAGGGTTGTCATGGATCATGACTATTAACGCTAACATTTATTTGTATATATATGTGTGTGTGTGCGTCTGTGTATGCATATCATTGTCTGATAGGATCATGATTGTTTATGCTAATGTTTACGTATATTTATGTATGTATCCATGTATCTATGTCAATGTCAAACAGATCATCAAGAATCATTCTTGTGATGGAATGATTGCTTATGTAGGCAAATGGCATGAAGAAGTTCTTGGCTATGAGGAATCAAGTGGGAAGAGTAGTCATGACAAATATATGAGGTCAGTATCATGTGAATAGGAATTTATATTGTAGGCTTGCATTATGCATATGCTTATGTTATGGACATGTTATACCAAGGGATACATTAGTGAAATGAAATCAATGTGGTCTGTGGCATGCTAGGATAAGCATGGATAAGACACTGGAAGAAAGGTTTCTTGGTAGGGACAATGTGCTTTTGGATTTGAGGTACTATTGTTGTGCATATGTTGTGCATGTTGCATCTATGATATTGTGTGCATGTGTGTTGTGTATGCATAGCATGTGTACATGTTGTTTATGCAATGTTATGTACATGATGGTATAGATAGTGTTGTGTGAATATTGCATACGCAATGTTGTATACATATTGTATTGTGTACATGATGTATATGTGGTGTGTGTGCATCTGGTTCCCTGTGCATCTTGGATATGCAACGTTGTGTACAAATGATGCTATGTACATGTTGGATATGCAATGCTATGTACATGTGGTGTTGCATGCATGTTCTACATATGGTGCTATGTACATACGGTGTTGTGTGCATCATTATACAAGTGGCGTTGTGAGCATGTGGTGCCATGTACATGTTGTACATAGGGTGCTATGAGCATGCAGTGTTGTGTACATGGTGTGCATGTGATGTTGAGTACATGTGGTGTCGTGTACATGTCATGCATCTAGTAGTGTGTACATGTGGTATTGTGTACACGTTGTACAATGGTGTAGTGTACATGTGGCATTGTGTGCACATTGTGCAAGTGGTGTTGTGTACATGTGATGTTGTGCACACATTGTGCAAGTGGTTGTAGTGTACAGGTGGTACTATGTACATGTGGCACATATGGCACTAGTGTAGATGCATGCATTGCATGGTGTTGTTTGACATGTGTAATTGTATGTGTGTGATGCACACTATGTGTATGTGCACATAGTTGAGGAGAAGGTTCTGGGTGTTTTTGTGCTGTGGCAACTGATCCAGAGTGCGTACGGAATAAAGACAAAGGTAGAAGCTAAGGATTGGTGAAAGGATAAGTATCAACATTTTATTTCAGTTTGATTATGCATATGATTTATGACTATGGTATATGATGATTATATGTGATCTATGATTCTATTTTATCATGGTTACATGTGATTTAGGATTTTGATCTATGATGGTTGTGCTTTGAGCTAATCAGATGTGATATGTTTATGCATGATGATTTTGTCAAAGATGCTAGTTTGACTTGCTGTGACAAGAAGTAAATAGGATTGCAAGTGTACCTTATTGACGAACTACCAATGAGGTATGATTTGATGTTATTTCAATTTATTTGAATCTAATGGAAATCATGTGATTAGAACAGGAATGAATGAGCATGCCTGGTTGAGTGGTTGAAATTGACTGCCAGAATAGCAACAACAGTGAAAGAAATTAGAACATGTAGCAGTATGTTGGTAAATAACTTCAGGAGCAGGGCCATTATGGGACACTGGTACCCAACAATGTCCATTGGTTGCCATGATCATGCTATCACTAGTACGATGGTTTGAGGTAGGTATATGCCTTAGTTATTTGATCTTCCAATATAAGGAAGCCTTACCAAGGGATGAATCACCTGGGATAGTGTTGACAGTGTTGGACCCGCCAACATTCAAGGGATGACCCTGGTATGAAGACCCAACTAGACCTCACAATGTTTGGTATGGGAGTCCCATCTGGTATGATGGGCCAATTGCCATTGTCTTAAGGATTTGCCTCAACTCTTGCTTGTCAGCACAGGAGAGTGGTTTGCTTTGTCTTCGAGAAGTAAGGTTCATGTGCCTGGTGATTGCTAGTGTTACTTGTGTCAATGGTTCTTTCACTGTAGAGGGGGAGGGTGAGAGTGAGTCCCAAGTTGGTTGGGAGGAAGCTCCAACTCTGCTAGGAACAAACAACACAATAGGACATGCACAACTTTCGGAGGAGAATTCCACATGGATGTGGAAGTCACAACACACAAGGGAAGATAACACGTACAACACTCAGTAGATGAGTCCACAAGAGTGTAATGGTTGTTACCACAAGTCCTATGTGAAAGCCTTGTCTGATGTCTTGGGAGATAGCCACCACAGGTGAGACAGCGTTAACAACATATATAACACATTTTCATTAACAAATTAGGTATTACAATAAGTGAAATACGTTCAAGTGTTCAAAACAGGTTAAAACAACATGCATTACAAGTGTTCAAGATTAGTCTTACAACAATTGAAATACATGTGTGAAAATGTGTTGGCCTGTTAGCAGGCTTATGGATTAAGAGAAAGTTCTAAGACACATCATTACACCATACATCACTAACCCCATGTGCGGGGCGTTGGAGCCACTGCTTACCCCTCAAAGAAAAGATTACAGACTCTCTTGGCTATGTGGGAGGAGCTGAGGTGAAAATTCCTTTGCATGTACAAATTAGGGGGTATTTATAGCCAAGAGTGAAACTGACCCTTGTGGTTGTTTGGCTACACTCATGATTGTTTGACTTCCATGACTTTTTGACTTTCCATGACTCTTTGTACAACAAGTGGGTCTCTTGGGCTTCCACATTACATTACATTGATCGACAACATGGCCCACAGTAGAGATGTGGAAAACATGGCTCATGACAATACTGGTATATTCGTGTTGCTGCTGGAGTGAATATCGAGCTGCAGTGCTGCTAGGTGATGGATGTCTTCATGGTGTTTTACAGCTTCACCTCTGCATGGCAAAGTGCGTAGATTCTTTGATGGTCGTTGGTTCACTTGATGTTGCTTTGGCACATTGCTTCTTGCTTGTATGTTGGGAGGCTTGACAGGCTCATCTGTTCATGAAAGGTGCATGTTTGTTCGTTCGTCCGTCCGTGAGCACATCTTGCATGTTTTCTCATCTGTCTGTCCACGAACACATATTTGCATGATCATCCATTCGTGAACACATCTCTTCGCATACATCATTTGTTCGTTCATTGGTTGTCCTGTCCTTTTGCATGTGCTCCCTTTGTTCATCCCATTCGTCATTGCACCATGTTTGTTGGTGTACCTGTACATGTAGTCACTCATGACGAGACAACATCAAACTAAAAAACCTCCTACTCTACCACGATACATGGTCATTTTGGATGCAGGTGATCAGGGGAGGTAGCAAGGTTGCAAGGTGTGATGATGGCTCTGGGAACTGCTGATGAAAATTCCGCAAGGGTCATTGGGTGATGAAGATAGGCAATTCGAGATGACAATGACTATCCATGAGGTCTGGCTTGGCTAGAAGGAAAAATTGTGAAAATTTTGAGAGGGACAGTTTGGGCTGCGAGAAGGCAAGGCAAACAAAATTTGCACATTTTTCGGAACGAGCGAGTAGCGGGGCTTGATAGAAAAATTTGCACAATTTATTGGAGGAATAGGTCGGGCTGCATGGAGGATTGGCAGAGAATATTTGTGCAGTTTTTTAGAAGAACTAGCTAGGAGCTTGGTAGCCAAAATTGTGCAATTCCTAGAGGGACTAGCAGCTGGCTGCTGGGTCACTGACAGCAGAAACTGTGCAATTCCCAAGAGGAAGAGGCAGTGAGCTGCTGGGAGATTGGTAGCACAAACTGCACAATTCGTAGAGGGAACTAGCAGTCTACTGCTGGGAGCTGCTGGCGAGAGAAGCTGCACTAAGGTTGGGAGGTCAGCTTGCTAATCATCTTTGTGCAATTTCTAAGCTGCGCAAACAACTGGATAGTAGAGGGCTTGCTCATGAATACTGTGAAATTTTCTGGATGAGTATTCGATCGACTGTTGGGAGGACTAACTGGAAAAAATATACAATTTTTTGAGGGAGAGGGGGATGGGCACTGGGTGTCTGTCTAGCATATCTGTGCAATTTCTTCAGTTAGCAGAGTGGGCAAGGTCAGCAGCCTCTGCGGAATTTTTGAGGGCAGACAATCCTAGGGTGGCTATCGGGTCCGACTGTCCAGGTGGCCAGCATGAAGGTTGATTGAATTGCTTATGAGCAACGCGGCTTGAAAATACTTGCTTGGTGCTTCTGCGCTGTTCTGGGTGATAATCGATTGAGTCGATGGAAGGGTGATGGTCCAGTTGTGAAAGGGGAGTCTGGTCATCAGAACTTCAGCAAAATGAATAAGTGTGTGAACAAGTGAAAGATGCAAATGTGATCTTACAAACACACACCTTCATGAGTTGATGATGAGATGACTTGAACCAACTAGACACACATGTTCAGCATGACAGACCGAGGGTGTAAGTGATAAGCGTGACACTCGTGACTGATCGTTGATTGACTATGACAACGCTTGTGCGACACTGAATGTGACTCCATGTGTGAGCATGACAGATGTTTTCATAGTGAACATAACATGTACACATGAAGCGAAGACCTTGATCATGACCAGAACATGGTCACAAGCAAGACATTGACATCAACATGCAATATCTTGGGTGGCATGAACAAGAAAGGAGGGTGCAAAGGCTCACACAAGCTCACTGAGTGAACCCGAGTGTACGTAACCATCAAGCGAAACTCTCAAGGGAGGTTCTGAATTTGGGTAAAGGCCAAAATTTTGAACGGTGGTTATATCCGCTACAACAGATAGGGGATACCAAGGAACGTGGAAGGTGAGTGAGTGCACGAAAGGGGGTGACTGGATTTCCCAAGGGACTGTGTGCCAGTGAATGGAAGGTCATGGATATATTTCTTTTGGTCATGAGCATCAGATGCACATTGGGAGGGCTCTCTAGAAAAATGAGCCAGTAACTGTTCACTGAGAGGGAAAGTGGTGCAGGATTATAGAGCGGGGCATTGGATGTAGCTTTGATTGTGGCAGTGGATTCTGGACTTCTTGGGAAGGAGGTAAATCTTGATACTAATTTTGAGGGTGGAGGTGTGATCCTTTGGACTCCATTGTTGATTGATACGGGCATCGTATCCTTTTATTTGTTGGTTTAGAAAATGTGCATATGTGTATATCTGGTTATTGTAAATATCGTACTGAGTTGTGCTATAAAGATCTAGTATGCGGTATGGTTATTATATTGTCATGTTGTCATGATGTTTTTCTTTTGAGCAAGTCATTCATTGTAATTACTGAAATGAGCTAAGTTATAAATCTCCATGGATAGTATGTTTTGTTTTCAGTGGTCTCTCTGAGGTTTTGGTGTGGTTTAGCACCAAAGACTGTGTTCCCCAAGGGGGAACGTTCTGTAACAGCCCTGGTGTTAGGGTCCTGTTGAAGCCCTGAAAATCAGCTCTACCACAAGGGGTATACCCACCTGGTCTGGATCTTGAAAGTAGCTCCTTTTCCATTTGGGATGGTGGGTCTGACTGGGGATAATGGGACCAGTTTCCCAATTTGTGTGTGTGTGATGAGAATTGAAAGTTTCTTTTCTAATGATTTCTAAGTAAAATGCATTTAATCTAAGTCTAATTTAAAACATGCAATTGTATTCTAATGAACAGAAATATCTAATTCTAAAACTAACCTAGGATTTAACTTTTCAGTTATGCGATCTAAAATAATTTCTAATAGCAATTGGTAATAAAGATCATTCAAGTGCTACGAGAAAAGAATTCAATAAAAATGAATTGTTTCGTATAAAATGTTAGCCGAAACAATTGTGAGAAGCATATCGCATAATAATTCATTCATACATTGAAGCATAAATAGAATAGTCACCACCGTACAAAAGTGCCAAATGATAAATCAAACATACAGGCCTTCATATATAAATAACTGAACATAAATATCACTTTAACACATAAGCAGAAATCATTAAGAGATAAAAGTACCATTGATAACAAGTTCTACACATGAGCTTCAGCAATACAGATTTATCTCTTCCTGATTCAACATCTACTAAGAGTACAAAAGTGCATTTCGGTAGCAGACATTAAACACAGATATCAATAAATCTCATTCCATTCATTCATCAAAACCTCCTCCCACGGTGCAGAAGTGCATGTTCTGAGGAAACGTTTTTGACAAATTTCAGGACCCCTCTTTAAATGCATGAGAGGGGTTAAAATACTACTAGCTAAATACTAAAAATAGTTTATTACAAAAATATAGGAGGAGGCTTAAATGACCGTCCTCATCTAAGGCAAAAATAAATCAAAACTAAAACTAAAACTGAATCTGAAAATTAACTATCTATGTATCTGTTCTCTGAGATCGCAAGCATTCAGCATTGGCTTGAGGAGCATTGGTTGGCCAACCTCCGATTTTAGTTGCCCTGCGAAAACAGAATCGACAAGTGCTGGTGCTATCTTCTCGGTAGAGTTCGTAAGGCATTTGATAGTCATGCATTGACTGTGAGGTTTAACCAAGTACTGCCAGTAAGAATCCCAATTTAACTTGGTTAACTTTTTGATGGACTTTTCTCTTTCTTCAGCTTTTTGTCTCCAGCTTGTCTGCAGATACTATGCCTTTGGGAGAAATCCCAGAGTGGTCTCTAATATGAGGTTTGCTCTGTGCAGGTTTTCATTGACACAGTCAATGACGTTGTTTGCCGCTGTAGCTGCTTCTTTTGCTGCCTGTTCTGCCTTCCTAATCTGTGCGTCCCACTTATTAAAGAGCATTTCTTTGTGGGCTTCATTGATTCTGAGCGTGCCTGCTTTCCTTCCTTCTTCCGATTCCTGCCAAGCCAAATAATCAGAAATTCTTTTGTCAATTAAATCATAATCATGTCACAAGTCCACGACTTGATTGGTAATTTTGTCGCTCATCTCACAATGGGAACTCCATTGCAATATTCTTTGCAATAATGCCCCTTGTTGTTGCAAGAGTTGGTCGTTTAAGGAAAGGGCTTCTGAGACAAACTCTGTAAGCTTGGGATCATCTCTATGCATCTCTACCATAACTTGCAACTGATTTTCTGTTTCGGCCAAATTGTTCTGATATCTCAATTGCATCTGTTGAAAATCTTGCTGTAACTTTTCTAACTTTTCCTCTGCTTCACGGTTGGCACTGGCTTGCTGTAGCTGTTGTTGCAAAACTTGTATTTTTTCCTCTCTATCCTTCAGTAATTTCTATACCTTAGATGCTTTGTTAATGGTATCATAAGCATAAACTCCTGCGATCTGAGATAACTTAGTGATATTTTCAGTAGGGTCAGTGGTAGGGTCTCGCCAAAGGATGTCTAACTGCTCTACCTCAGGTAAGAGCACATTGTCCAATTTCCTTTTCTTTCTTTGCCTTCTTAACATTGTCTTATGCTGCAGGCTATAAAATACATCTAGAGGAGGAATCTCCTCTATCTTGAGCATGATTTCAGAAGATGGGGTAATGGGAATATGATCCATTTCTGGAGCATTGCTGACTGTTCCGATGACCATATCATTCACTATCTGTACTATACTCTGAGGTGTCTTTGTGTTCTGCTCCTCAGTATTAATCAATTCATTGAATGTTTCCCACTCTTTATCCAGCTCAGTTCTCATTGGCTTTGGTGGTTGGATGATGGGAGGGGGAACCTTTACATGTGGTGTAGTCAAGACTTGTTGTTCTAGGTGCTCTTTAGATTGGGAAGTATCTCTTACTGACCCTTCACTTTTATTATGGTCGCTCTTTAACCTTTTAGAGCATTCTGGTGATTCTTTCCCAAACTTAGATCTGGACTTGTTTGTGCCTAAACTTCCACTTAAACTGATACTAGGAGTTGGTTCCCTTATCAGTTCCAAGCGTAACTTATCCAAGGGGATGTTAGCTAGTCTCCTTTCTCTGTACAATTTGAATTCTTGGAATAGGGGAAATTGAATTTGAGCCGTGTGAAAAACTTCTTTCAATGTGCTTTTCTATTGAAAGGTATCATCAAAAAGGTCGTCTTCTTTAGAGAATACTTTTATCTTAACAACAATAGTGAAATTTTTAATGACATCATAGGGGTCAAATTGTCTCCCTGGAAACTTGAACAGTCGTAGACACAACATATTCTCTACTTCTTTGAATGCATGACCTAAATCAAATAGTGAAAAGGCCCCAGAGGCCACAGGAAATTGTGACCAAACGGCCTTCTTCTTGTCTTTCAACTCTTTGCTCATTCTTTCCACCCCACAGGTCTGGTAGGCAATTTCTTGAGCCAGTAACTTATCAGGAACATATAATGGTAGGACATGAGGGGAAGCAATGCTTCCAAATACTCTAACATAGGTGAAAAACTCTTCCCCAAACCATCTTGCGACAGGGAGAATGTCAACTTCTGCTTTGGGGGAAAATCTTGGGGCGTCCCTATTATACAACATTATGTGCAGAGGTAACATGACTCCATGACAAATTCTGTAAAAATACGGGATAAACTTGGAATCCCACAATTCCATATGATAAATGTGAATGGGCCAGGGATTATGTGTAGTCCACTTCCAACCCATTAAAGGAAATTTGGAAACATAACAGATTACATTTATAACATAAGCAGCTAAATAGAAAGGAGGATAAATCCTCTGAGTGGTAGTTCTTTTGGACTGGTAGTTCCAAATAGTGGAAGCTAAATTATCAGACAAGAACTAAGCCCAATCCATAATAGTGGCCACGTTTGATAGGGGTAGCCACTCAGATGAGAATTTGTTGATGTCGAGCCTTCCAAATAGTCTACATAGCATAGCAGCAGCAAAGAAATATGGGGAGGAGAGAGAACGACTACTGTACATACCACGTTTGTCCTTTTTTAATGGTTCTTCCCTTGCCAACCATTCCTTGGTGCACTCCGCCAAATCTTCATTTTCTTTGGCGAACGTTTCTACAAAATCCTTGTTATAGGTTGCCTGTTGCTCTGGTAGATAATACATAAGCCTTAAATATTGTGGGGTGAATGAGCCAATGAGGTCTTGGCCTCGAGACTTGAATTGTCTGTCTATTATATCAACACTGTCCAGTACCCACTTAACCATGTCTGTGTATGGAAGAATCTTAGGTCTTGCCACTATTCAGTGTGAAGATGAACATGCAAGTTCAGAAATTTATGCCTCAGAGGACCCGCATGAGTTTGATGTTGCTTTAACTTCCATGACTCTAGGGTTTTCTTCTTCAAGCAAACTGTACATGCCTTCCCAAGTGGTTATGCCGACACCTCTGTTACAGGTGGTGTCTGTGTATAAGGGCATCATCTCTTTGTCCTTGGCAACTGGAGCTTTTCGCTTCTTTCCCATTACGCTCTAAACACTGCTGCATATATTATTCTTCTTTTCTCTCCTGCAAATTCACAAGTAAGGAAAGAATAATGGTCAGAGATAAGGTGACAGGAAAGCTCTTAATGCTGAAATCATATCAAATATATCACCCTACGTGAAACGACCTTTCGATCAGATCTAAATCTTATCTCATAAATGACCATCAACTAAGCATTAAATTGAAATTATTGCCCATAACTTGGTATCGGATTAGGAGAAAAAATTTATTGAATGATGAGCCCTGCAGATCTGCGATAAAGTGATTTTGTGATTTGCTTCACAATATCGCTAATCTATTTCGTTAACAATCATTTATCACCTCATGTTTTTGTGAGATGTGATTTGCGAGATGCCCTATCAGATATCGTTGGATCGGGATATTTTACCTTAGGTGATACTTTGCAGCCTATGAAAGCTGCGATGCGCGATGCGTCTTTAAGGCGTGCGATCTCGCATCACGTTTTCGCAATTTCAGAAGTTTGCTTATATGATGTCCTCCATTACCCTTTGCAATGTGATGTCTTTTTGTTAAGAGAACGATTTTATTCAGAACTTATCATGAAACTTAAGTCTTTTGGGTTTTTCGGGTGTTTTCCTAAGTTTATGATAGTATGTTTTATTCAAAGGGGAATATAAGTGCTACCTTTTATTTTTTTTTAGAAGGGTCCCCATTTATTTAGTATTAGTAATAAAACTAAATAAAAGGGGGGTTGTTGTTGGCCACAACAATTGGTGATTCACTTGGAAGAACCAGTTATCTCTGATTATC
Organism: Pinus tabuliformis; assembly: GCA_031772625.1. Classification (NCBI taxonomy): domain Eukaryota; kingdom Viridiplantae; phylum Streptophyta; class Pinopsida; order Pinales; family Pinaceae; genus Pinus; species Pinus tabuliformis. The sequence goes on along the minus strand of CM062819.1, from coordinate 567,029,097 downwards.
TTTTGAATTTTCTAAACTTCCAAAACAGAAAATTTTTCTGGAAAATCAAACTTTATTATAGAAACATAAAGTGCATCATGTTTTCAGCCATTAATGGTAGTTTGTTTCTACTATCTTAACTCTAATTATTTACTTCCCAAAGCTAGTCATTGTTTTTACATCAGCCACTACTGGGTTTTATAAAGATAGAAACAAAGACTTCCCTGTAGATCAGTTTTAAGTATGCTCATTTGTCGTAGGTAGAGCCTCTGCTGCTAGCAGGCATTCATAGCCTCGACAGGGTTACCTATTACCCAGAAATGATCTTGTATCCTACTTTGAGAAATATACAATTTTCAAAGATAAATCCATATCCACACTTATTGCTTTTGTTTTCTTTTAATTCTTAAAGAACAATGTCTTGGTTTGGTAGCCAAATTACGACAGTGCCATTCACTTGATTTATAACTTTGCTAAACAAGCTGGCTCGTGATGAGACCCCTTGTCTTTTTATTGTAACAATCTTGAGTCATTGCCCTGTTTTGGTATGCAGTTTTGGCAATGTCAGCAAGTTATAATATCTATGATCATGATAAGTTGGCTCATGATGAGACCTCTTATTCTTTAAGTTTATAGTGTATCATTGGATTGCTCCTTGAAACTCATAATTCCCTAGGTGGGGAGGAAGTCATTGGTTCCTTAAGAATAGCTTTGGACGACAATTATAGAGTTTTTTGGAAAGAGCTTTTCTACAGAGAATCTTTGTTTTGTTATTGATGCTTTTCATTGACTGATATAAAACAATTTCTCACTAAAGTTTGTTTTCCATCAAAATTCATAAGTCTGAAACTAGTAATGTTTCCAGGCTTATAGCATTTGACTATATCTTTCAATAATAATGATCAATTTTCCAAATCAGCTCTATTTATACAAGTGAAAAAACAAAATCTAAAAGAAACACTAATCTTTTTCATGAATTCAAAAGGTAACCATTTACAACCTGTTTTATTACCAAAATAAAACTATAAACAATAGTTTACAAAAATAGAAGAGGTCATCTTATATGGAAAGTATTTTTTGAGGATTTGCCCATTAACAGGTAAAGATTCTCTTTTCCCTGCTAAATCTTGCAACATGAAAGTAGATGGACCTATGATTTCAAAAATTTGGAATGGGCCAAGCCACATTCGTTGGAATTTCAAATGTTTGCCTTTTTCTTCGTGAGCCTTATCCCATTTTAAAACTAAATCTCCAATTTGAAAATCCTTCCTAGATACCATGTTTGAATCGAAGGAAGCCTTCACTAATGCTTGACGATGAACGTGTGTTATTTTAGCCTGTTCTCGTTGCTCTTCTAGCTTAAGGATCTGCAGTTGTCTTAGTTGTAAAGATGAAGTTGGTGTTTCTTCAATAAATTGAAGTAAGGCCAAAGAGGGAATTGCTAAATGAGTTGGGAGAACTACTTCTTTCCCATAAACTAAATTAAAGGGAGAAGTGCCAATGGAGGCTTTCTGGGTTATTCGGTCTGCCCACAGAGCATACATCAAAGATTTGTGCCAATTTTTATGATTCTGATCAATGGTTCGCTTAATGATTCTGATTAAGTTTTTATTCATTGATTCGGCCAACCCATTCCCTTGTGGGTAATAATTGGAAGGATACTTAAGCTTAAAACCTCTTTTAAGTGCAAATTTAGTCATAGCATTGCCAAAACAATATGATGCATTATCAAACATTAAAGTAGAGGGTAAACCAAACTTGGTGATTATGAACTGATCTATGAAATCAATGATGTGTTCAACATTAGCTGTCTTGAGAGGAACTGCTTCTACCCATTTAGTAAAATAATCTATAGTTGTAAGGATATACCTATGTTGTTTAGAAGAGTGAGGAACGATCTCACCTATTATATCCAATCCCCATTGATCAAAGGGTTGATTGATATTGTCTGGTTGCAAAGGCAATGATGGTTTCTTTTGTCTCCCAGTAGTAGTTTGACAAATTTGACATTTCCTTACATAGTTATGTGCATCATTAAACAGTGTAGGCCAATAGTATCCTGCGCGCAAAATTTTATGTGCTGTAGCATCTCCCACATAATGTCCACCTGCTAGTCCATCATGGAGCTCTTGCAACACCTTTTCAACTTCAGATTTCTCAAGACATCGAAGGAGAACAAAATCATAATTCATCCTAAAAAGTACATCATTTACGAGTTGATACTGCTTAGCCTTCAATCTTAAAGCTCTTTTCTTTATATAATTCATATTTGAAGGAGCATATCCGTTCTTTAGATAAAATATGATATCAGCATATATTGATTCAATATCGTTTAGGCTTACCTCATACATTTTTACTTCTTGATTTGGAGATGGTATTTCAGAAATAAGCGATGCTCCAGCCAACATTTTGCAAAAACCTTGACCTTTTACAATATTTGCTGGCTTGATCTCAGCATCATATTCTTGTAAGGTAGTGACCCAATTTGCTCTCTTTTCACCCACGTCTTTCTGTACTAAGAGATTTCTTACCGCTGGAAATGGTACTATGATTTTTGTATGGGTTTTAAGAAGAAAGGGTCTAAAATGTTTGATCACTTTGCAAGCAACATAAGCTTGTTTCTCAATGTCAAAATAATTTAATTCAACCCCTTGTAGATTTGAACTAAAAATGGAAATTGGGGATTCCACCTTGTCTTGATTGGCTTGAGTGAGTATCACAACATATGATTTATTGGAGGCAAATGTATACAAAATAAAAGGATCGGAAAAATTTGGAGTCACTGAGGATGGGGCATTAACAATCGCTTGCTTAATTAGATTGAACACTTCATATTCCTCTTGGCCCCATTTGAAGAGTAAATTCTTCTTGATCATTGCTTGTAATGGTGACACAATCCTTGAGAATTATGGAACAAATCTTTTAACAAAATTAATCTTACCAAGGAAGGATTGCATGGCTTTCTTATTATGAGGCAAGGGTATTTCGGAAATCTCCTTAATTCTATTGGGATCAATATGGATTCCAGATTTTGACACTATAAATCCAAGAAGTTTTCCTTTACTTAATGCAAAAAAAAGACTTTTTTGGATTAAATGAAATCCCATACCTTTGGCAACGTTGGAAGATCTGCTTTAAGTCTCTGAGGTGATTACCATGTTTTTTAGAGTATACTGTTATGTCATCCAAGTAAATCACCATTGATTTGTTTACTAATCCCTTAAATGCGATGTCCATGGCCCTTTGAAATGTGGCGCTAGCATTAATTAGCCCAAAAAGCATCTTTTGATATGCATAAGTACCCCATTTGGTTCTGAACGTGGTTTTTAGCTGATCGTTGGCATGGACCAAAACCTGGTTGTAGCTAGAGAAACCATCTAAAAAGGACATTAATTCTGATCCTGCAATAGCTTGCAATATTTGTTCCATAGGAGGTAGGGGAAAATTATCCTTTTGGCAGGCTTTGTTAAGATTTCGAAAGTCAATACAAATTCTAATATCTCTGTTTTTCTTTCTAACAGGAACCAAGTTGGAAACCCATCTAGAATGTCGAACGGGAAAAATAATTGTCACACGGAACGAGTCGATCTTGCAGACAAGATAGACCTTCCTAGAATCTAAAGAAGACCTAATGACAAGCAAACCAACCAGACACTATCTTTCTCTAAATATGCTTTGATAGACAATAGCAAACAAGTGTTTTTAGGGCCTACCTTAGGTCCAACGCTAGCTTGTGGATGCCCTCGCTCCTTTGATCCAAATGAGCTCCTTTTCGCGAATCTGCAAACACAAACAAGGCATACAAATTAAATAGCACCTGAAAAACCAATTGCATAAAACATATTTAACATGAAAGTCAAGGAGTCCATGAAACAAATAGCATAAGATACTTGTTGAGAAAAATGAGTTTGATTGTATTAATTCAAAAGAAGAAGAACTTTACAACCTTTGCCTTGACGTTGTACAAGCTCCTCCCAGGGTCCAGCAAGATGTCTCCTCTACTTTGACAAGCTTCACTCACTTCCCAATGGAACCAAGAGGTATGTGATCTCTCCTCTAAAGCTCAACTAAGAAGTCCTAATTTCACCAGCATTTATCCTCAAAATGTTCAGCTTCTAACCTCTCTAGTCCTCACCTCAATGCCTGTATTTATAGTGCAATGGAGGGAAGTTACTAGGTCCTCCTTCAAAGGGATAAAGCCCTCCTTCAAAGGGATAGCTCCTTTAGTCAAGGGATTAGCTCCTTCTCTTTTGGGATGCATGAACCACCTCAGAGCGAACAATCCACGTCAAAATTCCTTCTAGAATCCTCTAGAATTAACCCAAAGTGAGTTTTTTAAGATAAACTTTGTGCCTTTTGACTTTCACAGGGGTACGCACCCACCCCTTTACAGACAGAGCGTGCAGATACGCATTTGACACGAACAAAGGGTGCGGGCCCACAGGTGACAGTAGGAGAAAGTGCGGAACCAGAGCTTTTAATGATTTTCAATGTCTTTCTCTCATTTTCAAAGCTTGACTTAAAGAGCTGAGGTCTGAGACTTGCTTAGGAGGACAGTACAAGTGATGATGGACCCATACTGACTGCAAATAATCATGAAGACGATATTTTTGTGTAACAGATTGCCCCCTAAAGTGCGAAGTCTGTAGTAGATGAGGATTTCATTTATCATATGAGAAGAGTGAAGTACTTTATCATTTCGAGGATTATCTTGTGGAGAGCCCGGTCGGAACCTGTAAAAACATTCAATGCAAGATATATATATGAGATCATATTATCGCTGAGGTAGGCATTCCCATACTCAGATCAAAACTAACTAGAAAACTATCTATTGCTCTGATATAGGAGTGATCTTGTAATACATCACAAGTATAGACTCATGTGAACACAGTATGGACACAGCCATCTGTTTATGAATAGTCCACAATATAATGAATACAAAATTCCTCGCAGCCTGGATTGCGGAAACTAGATCTAGGGTCTTCATTTCTACTTCTCGAAATAGTACAATTCTATCCATGCGAATAAATGTGTTGAAGTCGAACATGGTAGAAACCACTTGATTACCAGTCAATGATGTAAACTGTTAACAAGTGTGAGAGAAACCACCAGTGATGTCAATGGCTCTCAAAGTACCGAGTATAATCCATGAGATGTGAATAGATGTGTTGATGTCGAACATATCACGGAATCCTTTGATCAAAGGTCAATGATGCAACTTGTCGTCAAGGGAGAGAAACCTGCCATTGAGGCATGCAGATCCCAAGGTACTGACGATTCCTAGATCATCTTTCTAGATAATGAGCTGAAGTTGATAGAAAGCGATCTGTTGCAGGCAAGCCCACAACACGAAATCATAGATCAAGTTGAAGAAATTTAGTTGCAAGGACTGACTCAGGGATGGTCAAGATGGATGACAGATATTTTGCAAATGAATGGCTTATTGGAAGTGACCTCTTGAACACATAACGACACGACAGATGGTTTGGTGACAATTGACCCAAAGTTAATACCCAGAAACCGGCTGAAGACTTTCAATGTGGTTTGATCAACTGTTAGGCAAAGGATTTCCCAACCCAGGTGAATAAAAGTGTCGTGTTCAAGAGTAGTTACAAAGTATGACAAACAGGCTCATTTTTCTCTCTTTTCCCCCACCATTTCTGGCAAGTACCTCTTTAGTTTTGACAAGCTTGAGGAGGATAACATTTGCCTGATTATAAGCTCATCCTTTGGATGAGTCCAACTTAGTTTAAATTCGAACCCTAAGAAGGAGTGGTTCGTTCCTGTTTGTAATTGAACAGGTCCTTTACTGTGAAATTTTAACGAGTCCAGTATAGGAGAAACTTGGTGTTTTTCAATTTTAGAGAGTCTGAAAAACTTAAGAAGACTCCAGGGTTGACCTTTTTCGTAAATTTGTGTCTCTCAAGCCCGAAAAAGTATAAAATAATACTTGAGAGAACCACTTGATCTTTTACGACCAAGGAGTACTTTTCGTAATTAGTGCCACTGATCCGAAAAAGTAAAAAAGCGATCAACGACACGCCGTTTTATGACCAATATCGAATTTGAAACGACAAAAATCCGACAATCTTTTTGTGTTTTTACGGTCAGAAAAGGGCTGTAAGAGGACCATCTTTTAATTCCGTTTTAACGAGTTTAAAAGAAAAACTCGGCAATCTTTTCACGTTTCAGGAGTCAGAAAAGAGCTTAAAGATGACTCTAAATGTTTTTTCATCGAAAATGATAGATTTCGCCTGAATAATCCGTTATCCTAAACAAAAACGCAAACATTACTCATACATGTTTGAAATGGATAAAAATGTTGCAAAAATTACCTTTCTAAAGTGAAACATAAACAAATTTGCAATTTATTTACTCAAAAAACTTATAAAAAGGGGTGTTGACAATTCATTTTTACCGTTTGAGATTGGGTGAGAAAATAGTGCTTTCGTTTAGAAAACTTCCCGTGAAGATTGCGGAAAATCCAACCGTCAGAATCGAACGCCGTCTTCTCCAGGTAATCCACATCATCTTACTCTTCATTTTTAGCTGTTTAGTTTTTTGTTTTAGTCTTTCATTTCATTTTTGGGGAGGGTTTTTAGGCGCAAAACCCGCGCGCGGGGGCCCGCAGGTTTACCATTGCGGATCCACGGACCCCGACTTTCTCTCCATTGGGAAAAAACTAGGGGTCCGCATCTTCCGTGTACACAAAGTGCGGTCCCACGCACTGTGTCTAACCCGGAGGGTGCGTACCCCGCCGCAAGGGTTTTGAACCCAAAAATTCTCAAAAATGGACCAACCAAAATATTTTCTAGCAATTTAATTAATCTTTATACTTGATGCAGAGAGTACATCATGCTATATTGGCATGAACGAGAGCATGAGGACGTGGATGCTACCGCATGGAATCATCAGCCTTCACTTGATGCTTTGAGGGCGTGCAGACTGTAGAAATTCTGGGCCATTCCTGGCATGAGGGCTCAGGTGGATTTCTTACAGTGGCTGGTTGACAGATGGAGCATACAGGACCAGTGCTTCTTCATTAGCGGCCACCAGCTCGAAATCGAGCCGGCGGACATATATTTCTTGACTGGTTTGCCTAAGAGAGGCGAAGACTTGACTCTGCACGGGACTAGGCCAGGTGGCCAGTCTGTCGATAGCCTCCGGCTAGAGTACTGCAACAGCCAAGCTAGAGACAAAGGGATAGACATAAAGACCATATCCCGTCCTGAACTCATGGTGATCGCGTTTACTGTCACCAGACTTTGCGGAGCTGCCGCATTACATATTGCCACCGGATCCCAGATGCGTATGGCAGTTGATTGCTTTTGAGGCACCATCTTCAACTGGTGCGATGCCGTGTTGGCCAATGTGAAAGGCCAACTGACCAGGGCCAAGAACGGATGACTAAATACCTTTGGTTATGGGGCTTTGGTCGTGAGTTTTGGCCTGGAGAGGGTTCCTATGCTGATCCCACAACACCTTACTGTTGGAGCTGGACTTCCTCGAGAGCCCAAACTGATGCGATGGGTCGCAGTCTTGGCCCGTCACCCGGACGAGAGGACAGAGGTTGCTCGCTTCAAACCTGAGTATTTCCAATCATTGGAAAACCAGGTCTTTTCCATTCAGGACTTCCCTTACGCTGGGATAGATTTTTGTGGTGACCCAGACATGGCTCTTCCACCAGGAGAGCAGTGGGACGAGTCAGGTAAAATCCTTTCTAACATTTTCCTACTTTTATTTCTTTTTATTTTTTCATCATCTCAAAACTGATAGTAAAAATTTTAAAATGCAGATGTGGGTCCACAGTGACCAGCTGCTCTCCGGCCTTTCAAGAGGAAACAACCAGCTGCACCCGCGCCAGCCCCACAGGACGAGTCAGCAGAGGTTTTGGCCAAGTTGGAGGGTCATCTCGAGCTCTTGACAGGAGATATTCCTGAGACCACTGTAGACGACATTCCTCGTCGACTTCAGCGCTATGTGATTGGAGTCCCGGGACCTTTTAGGAGGTTCCTTTGCAAGGTGGCCCATGCAGTGGTTTCTTATAGAGATCATCACCAATGATAGGATGATCGCCTATTGTGGGCACATATGACATTTTTGTTTTTTGTACTTATCATTTTTGCCGATCATAAGGTGATTTTCAACCTATGATCGAGGATGATGTATTTTTTGACACACTCCTATATATATCACTATTACCGGCTTATCTTGTAAATCATGTTATGGAATGGTTTTAAATTTACATGTATGATTATTGCAGATGTCTACTTAACATTCGAGAAGCAATTGCATCTGCTAATGTATTTAAAGATCTTGGAATATGCTGATATTCAATATCATCAAACTCACGTTCCAAGAGACGCACTCTCAAAAAAAATCTTAGTAACACTGGATTTCTAATGGCATATACTCTATTAAGCTGTAATACAACGAGTTCAGAATCTAACCTCACTATCAAACTCCGAATCCCGAATGAAATAGATTCAGATAATAACTCAATCATTGCACTATACTCTACAATGTTGTTTGTTGTTTGACCGAGGCTTACCCCATGCATAGAAACTAACTCGTCAGAGGGCGAATAGATAACCCAAGCTGCGGAAGAAATGTTCCGTGTATTACGACAAGCACCATCAGCAAATCCAATGTATGTTTGGAGAGGCATTGACATCTGCAATATCAAGAGTAAAACCAAGATAAGCAGGAATAATGACGAAAAACACTCTCTAAGCTAAGCACACTTCCTAAACTAAAACACACTAGCTAGAAAGAAAAACTAACCTAACTAAAAAATCTCCATACCCATCATTTAAGCATAATACCTCTTCAGGTAAAGACCATTTCTGGGTTTACCTAAAGAGTCCCCGTCAAAGTCTACCAAATCATAGGCCCCTTTTGCTAGCTTTCGTTTGACAATATAGGGACCATGCCACATAGGAACGAATTTTCCAGCGCCTAATTTATCATTAGCTTGATCATATAATAACACTAGGTCTCCTTCCGAAAAATTTCGAGGGGTCACGTTTCGATCATACTGAGCTTTCATACATTTTGCGTGAGTCTCGATTGCCAATGCAACATCACGTCGATTCTCATCTAATTGAGCCAAGTATAATAAACGCTTTTCCTCCTCGGAAGTGGCTGGAAGTAATTCGATGGCCATTTGCAGTGATGGGATTTCGGATTCAATGGGTAACACAGCTTCCAAACCATAGACTAGTTGGAAAGGAGTGAACCCTGTTGATGTTTTTACTGAAGTTCGGTACGCCCAAAGCGCTGAAAATAGCATGTTGTGCCAATTCGACCGATGAATCCCAATGATTCGTTGGATCATGATAACTAAAACTTTGTTGATGGATTCAACCAGACCATTCGCTTGTGGATAATAAGGGGTTGAACTATCGTGACGTAAACCAAGCTGGCCTGTAAGTTCGGTCATCATAACGTTTCGAAAATGATGCCCATGATCAGTGATTATCGCTTGTGGGACACCAAACCTAGCAATTATATGATTGAACACAAAAATTGCAGCTGTCTTGCCATCTGCTTCGAATGTAGGCATCGCCTCGGCCCACTTAGTAAAATAATCTACCGCAAGGATGATATACGCATGCCCCCCGGCCGAGTGAGGGTTACATGTAATAAAATCGATACCCCATTTGGAAAAAGGACCAATGGAAATTATAGGGTGGAGAGGAGCAGGTGGAGCGCGCATCTTACGATAAAAAATCTGGCAGTTGTGGCATTTTCGGACCGCCGTAATACAATCTTTAAATAAAGACGGCCAGAAGTAGCCAGCGCGCAATATCTTTTGGGCTGTGGCAAACCCAGACATATGACTGCCACACGCTCCAGAGTGACAGTCATTTAGAACCCTTTCAGCTTCCTCGTGAGTTAAGCAACGTCGAAAAACAGAATCCGCCCCACGGCGATAAAGAGTATCTCCAATAATCCTGAATTGTTGGGACTGGAATCAGATTTTTCGACGTTCTGACCTTGAAATTTCTGGCCGAAAGGATTGGGTCTAGAGATAAACAATGATATCACCATACCACAGATCTAAAGTGCTGATTAGAAATAAGGATTCATCCGCAATGGGCTCCTCCGCCACAGTTTCTGTGTCAGCACGCGGGAAGTCACACATTAACTCCGCAAAAACTAAAGATTTCTTAGACTTAGATTTCTCAAACTCCAAGTCGAATTCTTGCAGGATAGCGATCCATTTAGAGTACTTGCCCCCTAGCAATTGCTTGGTCAAAATCTAGATCATAGGGTTGCAATCTGAAATTACCGTAGTTTTACGTAGTAGAATGTAGTGATGGAAACGTTGGACAGCTTACACAGCTGCCAATGCCAATTTCTCCACATGTGAGTATTTTAGCTCAGTTGGATTTAGCGTGCGACTCAGGTAATATATCACATGTTCCGTTCTGAATTCATCTTCCTGAACTAAGACCATTCCAATGGTGGAATGAGAGGTGGCGAGATACAAGAAGTAATCCTGGTTGTAGTTGGGAGGATGCAATAATGGTGCATGGGTCAACACGTGTTTGAGTGCATCAAAAGATCTCTGAGCTATCTCATCCCAATAGAATGAAGTATTCTGTTTCAACAACCGTGTAAAACCCTTTGTAACCTCGGCGTAGTTAGGAATGAATCGTCGTAAAAAGTTTGCTTTCCCCTGCAAACTTTGGAGTTGGCGAAGACTCGAAGGAGGAGGCAATTTGATGATAGCTTCGACCTTCAAGGGATCAACGCGAATGCCGGCTTTTGAAACTACAAACCCTAGCAATCAACCAGTTTCTATACAGAAGACACATTTGTGTGGGTTCAACCGAATCCTATAATGCCTACACCTCATAAAGATTGCTCATAAATGGACGAGGTGATCAACTCAATGTAATGAATGAGCAGGCAAGTCATCGAGATAGGGTTGCACAATGTGCTTGATGTCATGAAACACATAAGACATCGCCCTTTGAAAAGTTGCTCCGGCATTCTTAAGCCCAAAAGGTAATTTGCAATAAGCAAATGTCCCCCATGGACAAATGAAAGCCGTTTTTGGTTGATAGGCAGGTAGAATATTGATTTGATTGTATCCAGAAAAACCGTCCATGAAGGAAATTATTTCGCTGCCGGCACAATCATCAATGATTTTATCGATATAGGGAGTTGGGTAATTTTCCTTTGGACAGGCTCGATTGATGTCCCTATAGTCGATGCATATTCTTATTGTTCCCCGCTCTGCTTTTTGTTAACCGGAACAATATTCGATACCCAATCCGTTAACAGGATCAGATAAATGAAACCTTCTTTCAACAGTTTTTCAACTTCTGCTTTAATTGCAGCAGCTTTTCGTGGGTGAATCTGATGCAAACGTTGCCGGACGGGTTTAGCGTCCGGGTAAGTCTTGATCTCATGAACAACAATCACGAGATCAATTCTTCGCATTTCCTCATAGGACTAGGCAAACACGTCGCGGAATTCTTGAAATAGGGCCTTATATAACTGAATTTCATCATCTGTACACGAGGCACCTATATGAATGCTTTCAACAATTCCGGGCTTAACCGAAATGTCAATAGGAATAGTTTGAGAGATGTTCCCCAAATTTAACTCTGAATCGGGATGTTTCATTGGATTATGAGGTTCCTTGACATATTCAGTTGTAAAAATTGATGAGAAATCATTTTCAAAACAATCATCCTCAGGTAAAAACGAAGATCTGTGATGGGGATCTTCCCATGGTAAATCATCTACACATAGGATTTCGCGAATTTGCTCATCAGAGTGAACAAGTTTAGAAAACGTAGTTAAATCCGAGGTTGATGTGAAAAGTGATTCCTCACGGACCACATTCATTAAGTCGATTTCGGTTGAAGATGGGTCGGCAAAAGACTGCACGACTTCATAGGCAATTTCATATGGACTCAAAGGCATAGCATCACCAAATGAGTCTATCTCAGATTCAGAAGGAATGATCCAAGGATCATCATAAACAAGCGTGTCTGATGTAATCATATGAATGGATGAAAATGAAGACGATGTGTTGATCGGAGGAAAAGGAAAAGTTCCCAGTAAACTGACATCTTTAACTAGTCCTACTCCAACATCCTTATACGGGATAATTGTTTTACCGACATGCTGAATACTTTCAGCAGGGGCTAGGTCGGATGAAAAGTAAGCCAGCTGGTCTATGGTTACGATCTTTCCATTATGTGGAAACTTTATTACTCGAAAGACCGATGAAACGACCACTGTCATAGCGTAAGACCAACTTCGACCCAATAGAAGGTTGTAATCTAGAGGGGCATCAACCACCTCCACATCTAGACTAACGATTTTTCCTTCAACCCCTATAGGCAAATCCTGTAGAATGCCAAAAGGATGAAACCCACGGCCATCAAATGCCTTAAGAATCATCGGGGATTGATTGAGTGAAGGAGAACCAAGAGATCTCCAACACTGTATCGACATAATACATGTTGAGGCTCCCTCATCAATTACAGTCCGATGAATAGGCCTGTTTTTGACTATCACTGGGATCTGGAAAGCCATTTGATGAGGCAAACATGGTGTACTATTTTCTAGATCGAAAATTATTAGGTTCGGGTCCTGAACATCAACAGCTCCTATAGCCGACAAAAGTAATTTACGTTGTGTTGGGCATGATTGCAGCACTTCCAAAGCCGACATTGCTGAGGGTGAAACAGCTAAATCCTCAACAATGTTATAATTCTGGGCCGCTCTCGCATGTGGATTGAAAGCTGACTTTCGAAGTATACCCTTGGCGGGCGGTTTGATTACCAAGTCTGGGTTAGGTTTCTCGATCTGTAGTGGATCGGAACCGGGAGCTGAGGTTGATGGGTTAGAATGAGAAGATTCTGCTTCTTTACCATCAACAGGACTTTTACTACCATAATCTTGTGATCGAGTCGCAATCCTTACATGGGACATCATCAATATGGGTTCCTCATTGGCATTTGAGGAAGAACCTATCATCTTACTGTCTTGAGCTGGAAAAGGATCCTTCAAAACAGCAGGAGTTTGGGAACCTTTGATAATCTTCGCAACCTCTGCACGATGAGGGCAGTCTCTTGTAAAATGTTCTTCGTCACAAATGAGACAAGGATAACGAGGTTTGCGTTTTTCATCATTGGATTCCGATTTTTCAGGTTTCTCCTTTGAATTTTTGTCCGTTTTATTCTTCTTCTTTCCTTTCTTCTTCCCACCGGATTTTGATTTAGCTGTAGATGACTCTACAACGTGAATATCGGCGGAAACCTCTGCAGAAGAATCTCCTGTTGGGGAATCAGGCAAGGTTATGATAGGAGAAGAATTCTTGGAAGACTTCTTCTTACTTTTAGTGTTAACCGTACCAATCATACCATCAGCGGCATGAGATCCCGAAGGAGCTACAGCAATTTGATTTGACTTGGGAAGATTGGGGATATTTTCGTGTAACGTACCTGACTGAGTATAGACCAAGTCAAGGTACTGTGCTTGAGCAATTACTTGCTCCTTAGTAACAACTCCGGCTTTAGCTACATCTTCAGTGATCTTTGGCAACAAAGACTTTAGAAACCACTCAGCCAAAATCTGATCCGGAATAAATACCTTCACTAAACGTCGTCGACATCTCCATTCATGAATATGATCGGAAATATAAGTGGACGTCGATTGCTTTAATGAAGTTAGTAACTCTGTGCCATTGTCATATCTGACTGGCAACTGAAAATGAGTTAAAAACGAGGTAGCTAACTGACTAAAATTATAAAAAGTGCCTCGCGGTAACTCAATGTACCACTTGGCCGCGAGGCCAATGAGAGTGCGCTGGAAAAGTCTAAGACGGATTGAATCATCTGAAATGGAGTTAGACGCACACCAGAGGTGGTAAGTCATCACATGGTTCGACGGGTCCTCTCCTGATTTACCTTCGAACTTGGGAATGTCACTGGGCAACTTATTCGGCATTGGCGGCCAAAACGAAAGATAATTAATGGGATCGTTCGTTAGGCGCAACAAGTCAGGCAAGTCCAAAGTTGCGATAAACGGTAACTGACGGTTAGTGTCCCTAAAACTCTGGGTCATGAGACCAGCCCCAGGAGGAGGATATCCGGGATAACTTGGAATAGGAATCGCGTTCGAGATATTGTATCCTCTCGGAATACCAGGATTAACCGGACGTTACTGGGGTTGTTGATAAGTGTACCCAGGATACGGTTGATACTGATAAACTGGCTGCTGGACAGCAGGACCGAATTGGTACTGTCCCTGGTACTGTTGATAGGTGAATTGTGGTTGAATTGTGACAACCGTACTTAAACCAGGTTGTCCTACAGGCATCTGAACCGAAGTTTGAATCGTAGATCCAGACGGTGGTAAAGATTTCTGAGGAGTAGATACAGGAACAGTAGAAACCAGAGCTGTCGATACTCCAGAAGTAGGTGGGGTAGATTGAACAGATGTTGCGGCAGTTGTAGCAGTTGTTTGAGGCGGAGTACGAGGTGTACTAGGCCCAGGCTGAGAAACTACCGAAGGTACAGAAGTTTGAATGTTAGACTGGACTGGTTGCTGGGGTGTACCAGAAACTAAGGGTTGTCCAGTTTGAGATGACAACTGTACACTTGGCTGCAACACCTGTTGGGTTTGCGATGGATCCCACACTATATTCATTCCGGGGTATTGACCCATAACTGGTTGAGAATATTGAGGACCATAACCGGGTTGAGGGTAGGATTGATAATTGAAAGGTACATTTCCCGTTCCTTGAACAAATGTTTGACCTTGGGGTGGTTGGAAACCTTGGTTCGAGTATCGACCTTGGGGTTGATACCCTTGAGGCACATACTGATACTGGGGTTGACCTTGAGGTATAAATTGATACTAGGGTTGACCTTGGTGTACATATTGAGTCTGGGGTTGACCTTGAGGAACGTACTGTCCCGTAGGTATGTACTGTCCTTGAGGTTGCCCCCCAGATGCAAATTGTGTACCTTGAGGTTGCCCCCCAGGTGGTAACTGGCCACCTTGAGGTTGAGGATTGGGAATAGAACTTGACATCATAAGAATTTCTTCTACACTCAACGGCTTTGTACCATTGCTTCCAGTTAATAACCCTTGCTCAATGGGTTGAGGAGATGCTCCCAAAAAAGTACCAGAAAGAGACTGGTACCCAGAGGGAACAGATGGACCGCCGTACAAAAAGGATTCGGGCGATTGAGTAAACATGGACGACTGTCCTGCCATATTGACAGGAGTGTAAAAACCTCTAGGTGTTGAGTGATAAGGAGCACGAGGTGGTGAAAAACTTAACCCTGATTTTTCTAAATAATTAGTCAAAGAAAGATACCAAGAACTACTCCTAGGCGGACTGTAAAAAATTGATTCATGCTCCCTTAATTCAATAACAGGTTGATTTTCAGGGATAGGGATGCCTACTTCTTCTTCTTCCAGAGCAAGTTCTTCAATAGAAATCAGTCCAGAAGGAAGATCTTGAGTGATTACTCTTTCTACCCTAGGTGAACCAGGACCACTAAAAGATGGAGAAACAAACCCCGATGTCAGAGTAGCAGCAAATTCACTTTCAGGCTCGGATATTTCAGGTTCTTCACCTATATCACTAGTAGATGAAAAGCTACCAGCGATTTCGGAGACAGACACTGACTGTGGATTATATTCTGCTACTGGCGTTTGAAAATCAGGATGTACTATCAAAGAAGATTCTCCTTCTTCCGGTGACCCAACTCTACTGTCTCTAGGAGTTACGAGGACTTTTAAGCCTTCAAGTTGGCTCGGTACTTCCTCAGGAGGTTGGCCCCGAATTCTACGAGACTTCCTCAGTAACTCAGCCACGTTTATAATCTCAGGAGACTAGCCCCGAAGTCTACGAGACTGTCTTGGTAATTCAGCCACAGTTAAAGACTTTTAACTACTTCACACGCAAACAAAGTAAAATCTCAATGAAAAGCACCTAAGGTCTCTAAAGAACCAAACAACTTTGAATCACACGCCTAAAGAATCTAGGAGATCAAACACACACAAACAGTAACTTTCCGGACCGAAAACACTAGTTGGTGATGAAATCCAACGTCGCAGAGTTCAGTACAGAAATGGCGGTTGGAACAGTTACCCCGGCAACCTGCTTAATGAATAGACTAGCACAAGTTCCTCCACTTAACCGTCTCGAGTGAAGTGAACCCCCCAGAAAATCCAAGTGAGTCTAGCCAACGTCTGCTCTAGGTACAGTGGGATCTTCCCACCACTGTCACCTCAGGAAGAGTCCTAAAGAATATGGCCACTAAGGTTACCAACTGAGACAAATACACCTAGGGGAACAGTCTACGATCCGATATTCACGCAAGGGCAGAGTAGCAAGCTCAATCCCCTTGAAGGCTCCTTGACATAATCCAAGGTTTACCAACAAGTGACCCCAGGCTCCTCGATAATGGTTAATCCGAGGTTTACCGTTTTTAATACGTGAATATATGGCATCGTTCCCAATGAGGAAGGATTGATTCCCACACTGGTTCAGACACGATCTCGTGCTTCTCCTTTAAGAGGAGCTTTCCCAGAGCATAAATGCAACAATTGGATTTCTTCCCTACCACAAGATATAGCTACTTGTTTGTTTTTACTGTCTTGGAGAGTTAATTACTCTCCTACTCCAAGACACTAGCCTAAGCTAAGTTGGTGTATCAGAGCCCTAGAAATAAAAATGTTACTAGGTGAATTTTAATTTAAGCGTTAATTTTAGTGGTTTTTGTTAGTCCAAAGGTGCGGAGATGAAACTCGTGGTATGAAGACTCGACTCAAAATCACTAAAAATGCACCTAAGATGATCTAAACAATATTTTTCTCTTCGATGAACTTCTAAAACTAAGAAAGAGTTTGAGAATGCAAATACTTTGTAACACAAATCTTTCTCAATTAAACAAATTAAAAGAAGAGCTTTTCCTTTCAAAGCACTCAAAATGAGACAACTAGTTATTTCACAAAAAATTCCCTTTTCGTTTCAAAGCATTCAATCACTACAAAAACAAACTTTTTTTTAAAAGAGATTTTTTTATATTTTGTAAATAAAACACTCAAAACTAATGAAAATGACTAACTTTGAGAGCTACAAACTATAAAAACCTATTTGAAGTCAAGGCCTACTAAAAGTCTTTTTTAAGGATGTTTTACTCAGCTAGATGCAAGCTAAGGACTAATTTATGCAGAATCACAAATCAGTCAAGAACAACCAATTTCGTTTTCTTTTTGAAAATGAAAATCCAAACTCTCAAACACAAGCTTTTCGAAGTTTCGAAATGAGAAAATACAAAGCGGATTCCTCAACAAGGGGAGATTTCATACATGGTCAGACTCATAAGAAGGCTGGTAGACACTAAGGTGATATGAAGTCCCTACAGCCTCTAAGCTCAAAGCCACTACACAACCAAAATGAAAAACAAACCCAACAAGCAAAACTCTTAGGAAATTCACCTAAAACCCTAACACTAACGAAATCAATCCATGGAAAGTTTTTGACAGAGTACACACAGGTCTGGGTAATGGCTAAAACCTATAAACAAATTCTAAACTGATAAAAAAGAGAAAAATTTAAAATTTCTCAAACTTTTGACAGGGTACGCAGGCAGCCTGTTTATATAGGTGCATTCACGCTCTGTGCACAAAGCAAAAGTGCGTACAGGTACGCACTGTGCTTAACTCAGAGGGTGCGTACTTCTCCCAAAACTATGAAAAATAAAAACTAACTCTAAATTAACTAAATCCATCCAATCCCACAATCATCAAGTCAAAAACAGAAACAAAAATAGAGTTTCTCAGGTCAAAGTAAAAACAAGGAAAACAATCAAGTCCCCAGCGGAGTCGCCATTTTGTCACACGGAACGAGTCGATCTTGCAAACAAGATAGACCTTCCTAGAATCTAAAGAAGACCTACTGACAAGCAAACCAACCAGACACTATCTTTCTCTAAATATGCTTTGATAGACAATAGCAAACAAGTGTTTTTAGGGCCTACCTTAGGTCCAACGCTAGCTTGTGGATGCCCTCGCTCCTTTGATCCAAATGAGCTCCTTTTCGCGAATCTGCAAACACAAACAAGGCAAACAAATTAAATAGCACCTGAAAAACCAATTGCATAAAACATATTTAACATGAAATTCAAGGAGTCCATGAAACAAATAGCATAAGATACTTGTTGAGAAAAATGAGTTTGATTGTATTAATTCAAAAGAAGAAGAACTTTACAACCTTTGCCTTGACGCTGTACAAGCTCCTCCCAGGGTCCAGCAAGATGTCTCCTCTACTTTGACAAGCTTCACTCACTTCCCAATGGAACCAAGAGGTATGTGATCTCTCCTCTAAAGCTCAACTAAGAAGTCCTAATTTCACCAGCATTTACCCTCAAAATGTTCAGCTTCTAACCTCTATAGTCCTCACCTCAATGCCTGTATTTATAGTGCAATGGAGGGAAGTTACTAGGTCCTCCTTCAAAGGGATAAAGCCCTCCTTCAAAGGGATAGCTCCTTTAGTCAAGGGATTAGCTCCTTCTCTTTTGGGATGCATGAACCACCTCAGAGCGAACAATCCATGTCAAAATTCCTTCTAGAATCCTCTAGAATTAACCCAAAGTGAGTTTTTTAAGATAAACTTTGCGCCTTTTTACTTTCACAGGGGTACGCACCCACCCCTTTACAGATAGAGCGTGCAGATACGCAGTTGACATGAACAAAGGGTGCGGGCCCGCAAGTGACAGTAGGAGAAAGTGCGGAACCAGAGCTTTTAATGATTTTCAATGTCTTTCTCTCATTTTCAAAGCTTGACTTAAAGAGCTGAGGTCTGAGACTTGATTAGGAGGACAGTACAAGTGATGATGGACCCATACTGACTGCAAATAATCATGAAGACGATATTTTTGTGTAACAATAATCTTGGCTTTCAATAATTTATTGAGTTCGGATTTAATCTGAATTTCTAGATTAGGATGGATCTTTCTCAGCTTTTGCTGGACAAGTTTTTTATCAGCTATCATTGGGATAATATGCTGAATGATTGAAGTGTCATAAGTCTTAAGTTCGTCATAGTTCTAGGCAAAGACACTTTTGTATTGTTTCAGGAGACGAACAAAGGCTAATTTTTCTTCAGGGTCTAGGCCAAGACCTAGGTTGATATTCTGTGGCTTGGTATCAGTTCCTAAATTTACTAGTTCATAGTTTAGAGTAGAACTCTGAAGTTTTGAATTGGTAGATCTCTTAAATCTATCTTTCAAATCATATAGGTCTTCCAACCTGACTAAAGATTTTGGTTTAGCATTATTAGTGCTTTCTTGTTGTAACTATCTGTCATGTTGGTCCTCATCAATTATCTGATTAGTGTAAGATCCTTCCAATGTCAGGAAACTTACAATATTAGGATCATCATTGAAAATTCTCCAGTTTGTAACATTATCAGGGATGGAGGGCCTAAATATCAATTCGATTGAGAATCTGTCTGGGCTATAGTCTTCTGAGGGAATGAGCTAGGAAGCTACGTTTGCCAGGAGGTCAGCACTAGCATTTTGGAGTCTAGGAATAGGGTGAAATATTAAATGCTATAAAATGTTCAGTCAGATCTTGCACTAAAGATTGATAATGTTTTAAATGACCTAATAGACAAGGTATAGTATTTTGTACCTATTTAATAATGATCTCAGAATCTCCAAAAACTTGTAGATACTTGATATCTAATCCGATTGCCTTGTACAGTCCTTGGACTGAAGCTTCGTATTCTGTAGTGTTGTTTGTGCAATCAAACTCGAGTCTACATGTTAGCATAGTTTTGTTTCCCTCTGGACTAACTAATACACATCCTGCTCCTGCTCCATCATTAGACTTAGAACCATCAAAAAATAATTTCCAAAATAAAGATTTATTTACAGGACTATCTATATAGTTAACACATTTAGAAATATCTATTTGAGAAAAGTTTTCTACTTGAGACAGAACAGAATGTTCTAAGTAAGATGAAGTATGAGCATTAAAATTTCCTAAGAAAGAGTCAATAGAATAGTTGCCAATTATATTGTTGTTGTATGCTACAAGTTCATTTTCTACTTCCAATTCCATCACTATGTATTTTTGGTGTCTTTCTCGCTCAACCTTTATCTGATTCGATTTACCACTGTAAGGGAGTCACATATGTGACCAGTCGATCGCAAAGTATCCATGAAGCTTTTCAGACCAATCCCTACTAAAAATTAAACCATAAAATTTAGGAATGTCTGCAACTAGAATATCAATGACTTGACATACCTTTGGATTAGATGACAACCTTATGGTAACTTGATTTAGTTCATCGATTACTTCAACTTGTGATCGGTCCAGCTAAACTATGCGTACTACAGATTTTTGAGGTTGGACGTTTAACTTTGCACATATTGTTTTAGGAAAAATATTAGATGAAGCTCTTGAATCTATTAAAAAATTACGCAAGTTTTTATTGAAAATTTCGTAAGTAAGAAGGAATGGGGGAGTATGAGATTTTGACCTACCTCCAATTAAAGCAATATCATTCAGATCAAATTTATTTGCCATATTAATTGGAGGTCTTCCCATCTCATGAGAAGCTCGTGAGCTTACAGCAGCAGGCAGAGGTGCAACAAGTATTGCATGTAACTCTTTCAAAAGTAGCTTCTGTTGATGTTTCAATTTGCTCAATTCATGAAAAGTAATGTTAGCCCTAGTCTTCAATGATGTTATACTCCATCTCATCAGAAACAATCAGTGCTTTAGACGGAGTTGGTGAATCGGATTGGATTGGGCTTGTTTGAGTCGCTTTTGGTGATGATTTCTTACTTGCAACTTTATCTTTGGATGTCGATCTTGCGCTCTTCTATTTAGGACTAGGTTGTGGAGGATCGAGTTGATTTCTACTTTTGGTACTGATTGGTGATGCCTCTTGATCCTCTTCAACTGGAAGGATGAAGTCCCACATTCTCTGTACTTCAACAACTTCATCTTCATCAGTAGGTTCCTTGTTAGAAACTTCCTCTTCTTCTCCTTCTAATTCAGCATTTGTTATAGCAATGGGCGGCTTTGAACCAATTGAAGGATTTTTTCTATAAGGCTTGTAAGGCTTTTTAGAAGAAGTCTCTGCTACTTGTCTCTTAATGTCAACCATTTCATTAGACATGGTTTTTAGGACCTTCTGTAATCCTTCTAAATCAAATGGGTCTTTTGATTGCTTTCTTAGGATCATCTCTAAAAGTAACCTTCTTAGATTTTCATTCATCAACAATGTTTTTCTTTTTTAAAGCTAAGATATGTTTTTCTACCACTATCGCTTCCTTCATGTTTTCAGCCAATGTTGTCTTGGCAGCCCTATCAATGAAGATCACTATGTTTGATGGTAAAGCAGATATATACCATTCACTTCGAACTTCTTCACTAGGTTTGGAAGCAGTTGGAATTTTGTTCAAAAGTTTATTGAAACGCGAGTTAAAATCTTTGATAGGTTCTCTCGATTCAGTTTTTAGATTCGATAGATCATTGATCAGTGTGGCCATAGATCTATCATCACCGAACTTAGTCAAGAATTGCTCTTGGAAAATATCCCAACTAGTGATGGATCCTGATGGTCACGAAAAATACTAGGATCCGGCTGCTCCTTGTAAAGTGTAAGGGAAGAGTTAGACAACAACATCTTCATTAGTAACACCATTTAAATTTATCGATAACATAAATTTATTTATGTGTTCTTCTGCTAGCATGCCTGCTTCAGGATTAAACTTGGGCGGCCATTTTTCAAGATGGGTATGTATTTGACTCAAGGGCGCAGGCATTAAGACTGTCCCTGGATTATTCCATGGGGTTTGGGCCATCGCTGAACTACTAACAAAGGAAAGCATAGAAGAAGTTCCTTGTGGTTGGGAAGAGGATACAATAGTTCCAGATGATTGAGAAGTAGATGTTGAAGTTCCAGCACTCTGATGGACAACAATTTGAAGTGGAGGGGTGGATGGTTGCCTTCACAGTGGAGAAGTTGAAATGGATGATGATGATGAAAGAGTCTCACTATAAAACCCTTTAGGTGACTTCCTTGCTCTTTTCCTTTTAGGTAGAGGTAATTCAGTTGGTTCAATACCAAACTTTTCACTCTTCAATTTTGTAAGAGGATGAGAAGGATTGTATTGCGAAGTCACACTGCCTTGAGATATTTCAGACTTTCGTGGTGATATGGAAAATCTTTGAAGTTTATGAATCAAAGACTCAACTTCAGGAGGTTCAACAGTAGATTTCTCTAAAATGTTTGGGTTTGTGGCAGTGGTTGTTGTTTTATCGAGTTCTCGCTCAAGATTTAAAGATTTGAAGTTCGATGGAGAAGTCGGGGGAGATGTTGAGCGCTATTTACTCTCAGAATGGTATTTAGATTTGGATTTACTAGCCATTCACAGTTCAGGCCCTCCTTTTAGCACCAAATATGTTGAAGCCCCGAGAATCGGGTCTACAACAAGGGGGATACCCACCCGGTCCGGACCTTGAAAGCAGCTCCTTTTCTGTTTGGGATGGTGGGTCCGACTGGGGATAATGGGACCAGTTTCCCAATTTGTGTGTGTGTGTGTGATGAGAATTGATATTTCCTTTTCTAATGATTTCTAAGTACAATGATTTTAATCTAAGTCTAATTTAAAACATGCAATTGTATTCTAATGAACAGAAATATCTAATTCTAAAATTAACCCAGGATTTAACTTTTCAGTTATGCGATCTAAACTAATTTCTAATAGAAATTGGTAATAAAGATCATTCAATTGCTATGAGAAAAGAATTCGATGAAAATGAATTGTTTCGTATAAAAAGTTAGCCAAAACAATTGTGAGAAGCATATCGCATAATAAGTCATTCATACATTGAAGCATAAATAGAATAATCACCACCGTACAAAAGTGCCAAATGATAACTCAAACATTCAAGCCTTCATATATAAATAACTGAACATAAATATCACTTTAACACATAAGCAAAAATCATTAAGAGATAAAAGTACCATTGATAACAAGTTCTACTCATGAGCTTCAACAATATAGATTTATCTCTTCCTGATTCAACATCTACTAAGAGTACAAAAGTGCATTTCAGTAGCAGACATTAAACACAGATATCAATAAATCTCGTTCCATTCATTCATCAAAACCTCCTCCGAGGGTGCAGAAGTGCATGTTCTGAGGAAACGTTTTTGACAAATTTCAGGACCCCTCTCTAAATGCATGAGAGGGGTTAAAATACTACTAGCTAAATACTAAAAATAGTTTATTACAAAAATATAGGAGGAGGTTTAAATGATCGTCCTCATCTAAGGCAAAAATAAATCAAAACTAAAACTAAAACTGAATCTGGAAATTAACTATCTATGTATCTATTCTCTGAGATCGCAAGCATTCAGCATCACCTTGAGGAGTGTTAGTTAGCTGACCTCTGATTTTAGTTGCCCTGTGAAAACAGAATCGGCAAGTGCTTGCGCTATTTTCTCGGCAGAGTTCGTAAGGCATTTGAGAGTCATGCATTGACTATGCGGTTTAAGCAAGTACTGCCAGTAAGAATCCCAATTCAACTTGGTTAACATTTTGATGGACTCTACTCTTTCGTTAGCTTTTTGTCTCCAGCTTGCCTACAGATACTGTGAACTTTGGGAGAAATCCTACAGTGGTGTCTAATATGAGGTTTTCTCTGTGCAGGTTTCCATTGACACAGTCAATGACGTTGTTTTCCGCTATAGCTGCTTCTTCTACTACCTATTCTACCTTCCTAATCTGTGTGTCCCACTTACTAAAGAGCATTTCTTTGTGGGCTTCATTGATTCTGAGCGCGCCATCTTTTCTTCCTTCTTCCGATTCCTGCCAAGCCAAATAATCAGAAATTCTTTTGTCAATTAAATCATAATCATGTCGCAAGTCCACGACTTGATTGGTAATTTTGTCACTCATCTCACAATGGGAACTCCATTGCGATATTCTTTAGCATAATGCTTCTTACTGTTGCAAGAGTTGGTCGTTTAAGGCAAGGGCTTCTGAGACAAACTCTGTAAGCTTGGGATCATCTCTATGCATCTCTAGCATAACCTGCAACTGATTTTCTTTTTCGGCCAAATTGTTCTGGTATCCCAGCTGCATCTATTGAAAATCTTGCTGTAACTTTTCTAACTTTTCCTCTGCTTCGCAGTTGGCACTGGCTTGCTGTAGCTGTTGCTGCAAAACTTGTATTTGTTCCTCTCTATCCTTCAGTAATTGTTGTACCTCAGACACTTTGTCAATGGTAGCAGAAGCATAGGCTCCTGTGATCTGAGATAACTTAGTGAGTTTTTTAGTAGGGTCAATGGTAGGGTCTCGCCAAAGGACGTTTAACTACTCTACCTCAGGGAAGAGCAACTGTCCAATTTCCTTTTCTTTCTTTGCCTTCTTACCACTACCTTATGCTGCAGACTATAAAATACATCTAGAGGAGTAATCTCCTCTATCTTGAGCATGATTTCAGAAGAAGGGGTAATGGGAATATGCTCCATTTCTGGAGCATTGCTGACTGTTCCGATGACCATATCAATCATTGTCTGTACTATACTCTCAGGTGTCTCTATGTTCTACTCCTCAGTATTAATCAATTCATTGAATGTTTCCCACTCTTTATCCAGCTCAATTCTCACTGGATTTGGTGGTTGGATGATGCGAGGTGGAAACTTTACCTGTGGTGTAGTCAAGACTTGTTGCTCTGGGCACTCTTTATATTGGGCAATATCTCTTACTGACCCTTCGCTTTTATTATGGTCACTCTTGGACCTTTTAGAGCATTCTGGTAATTCTTTCCTAGACTTATATCTGGACTTTTTTGTGCTTGAACTTCCACTTAAACTGATACTGGGAGTTGTCTCCCTTATCGATTCCAAGTGTAACTTATCCAAGGGGATGTTAGCTAGTCTCCTTTCTTTGTACAATTTGAATTCTTGGAATTCCGCTGGGGGAAATTGAATTTGAACCATGTGAAAAACTTCTTTCAGTGTGCTTTTCTGTTGAAAGGTATCATCAAAAAGGTCGTCTTCTTTGGAGAATACTTTTATCTTAACAGCAGTAGTGAAATTTCTAATGACATCATAGGGGTCAAATTGTCTCCCTGGAAACTTGAACAATCGTAGACACAGCCTATTGTCTACTTCTTTGAATGCATAACCTAAATCAAACAATGAAAAGGCCCCACAGACCACAGGAAATTGCGGCCAAATGGCCTTCTTCTTGTCTTTCAGCTCTTTGCTCATTCCTCCCACCCCACAGGTCTGGTAGGCAATTTCTCGAGCCAGTAACTTATCAGGAACATATAATGGTAGGACATGAGGGGAAGAAATGCTTCCAAATACTCAAACATAGGTGAAAAACTCTTCCCCAAACCATCTTGTGATAGGGAGAATGTCAACTTCCCCTTCAGGGGAAAATCCTGGGGTGTCCCTATTATACAACATTCTGTGCAGAGGTAACATGACTTCATGAAAAATTCTGTAAAAATACGGGATAAACTTGGAATCCCACAATTCCTTATGATAAATGTGAATGGGCAAGGGATTATGTGTAGTCCACTTCCAAAGCATTAAAGGAAATTTGGAAACATAACAGATTGCATACATAACATAAGCAGCTAAATAGAAAGGAGGATAAATCCTCTGAGTGGTAGTTCTTTTGGACCGGTAGTTCCAAATAGCCGAAGCTAACTTATTAGACAAGATCTGAGCCCAATCCATAATAGTGGTGTTAGTGGCCGCGTCTAATAGGTGTAGCCACTCAGATGTGAATTTGTTGATGTCAGGCCTTCCAAATAGTCTACATAGCATAGCAGCAGCAAAGAAATATGGGGAGGAGAGAGAACCAGTACTGTACATACCATGTTTGTCCTTTTTTAATGGTTCTTCCCTTGCCGACCAGTCCTTGGTGCACTCCGCCAAATCTTCATTTTCTTTGGCGAACTTTTCTACGAACTGCTTGTTGTAGGTTGCCTGCGACTTTGGTAGATAATACATAAGCCTTAAATCTTGTGGAGTGAATGACCCAATGAGTTCTTGGCCTCGAGACTTGAATTGTCTGTCTGTTATATCACCACTGTCTAGTACCCACTTAACTATGTTTGTGTATGGAAGAATCTTAGGTCTTGCCACTATTCGGTGCGAGAATGAACATGCAAGTTCAGAAATTGATGCCTCAGATGACCCACGTGAGTTTGTTGTTGCTTAACCTTCCATGACTCTGGGGTTTTATTCTTCGAGAAAACTGTACATGCCTTCCCAAGCGGTTATGTCGGCACCTCTGTTACAGGTGGTGTCTGTGTATAAGGGCGTCATCTCTTTGTCCTCGACAACTGGAGCTTTTCCCTTCTTTCCCATTACGCTCTGGACACTGCTGCATATATTATTCTACTTTCTGCTCCTGCAAATTCACAAGTAAGGAAAGAATAATGGTAAGAGATAAGGTGACGGGAAAGCTCTTAATGTCGAAATCATATCAAATATATCACCCTACGTGAAACAACCTTTCGATCAGATCTAAATCTTATCTCATAAATGACCATCAACTAACCATTAAATTAACATTAATGCCCATAACTTGGTATCGGATTACGAGAAAAAATTTATTGAACGATGAGCCCTACAAATCTGCGATAAAGTGATTTTGCGATTTTCTTCGCAATATCACAGATTGCAATATCGCTAATCTATTTCGTTAACAATCATTTATCACCTCATGTTTCTGCGAGATGTGATTTACGAGGTGCCCTATCGCATATCGCTAGATCGGGATATTTTACCTTAGGTGATACTTTGCGGCATATGAAAGCTACGATGCACGATGGGTCTTTAAGGCATGCAATCTTGCATCGGTCTTTGCAATTTCGAAAGTTTTCTTATATGATGTCCTCCATTACCCTTTGTGATGTGATGTATTTTTGTTAAGAGAACGATTTTATTCGAAACTTATCACAAAACTTAAGTCTTTTGGGTTTTTCAGGTGTTTTCCTAAGTTTATGATAGTATGTTTTATTCAAAGGGGAATATAAGTGCTGCCTTTTATTTATTTTTAGACGGGTCCCCATTTATTTAGTATTAGTAATAAAACTAAATAAAAAAGGGGGTTGTTGCTGGCCACAACAAGTCCTATAATTTTTATAGGGTCACTTGATTATAGCTGATGATTATTATATTTGAAATGTTGTAAATAATATTTCATCCTCCAAATTATTTCCAAGAAGGGGTAAAAAAGATAAATTGTAGCTAATTTTACATGAAATCCTAATATTTGACTTCATTATCTCTCTATCCAAAGTTCAAAGGCATTATGTATTATAAACAAAATTTTACACTCATGTCATAAGGCTCAAAAATGACAAAAGGAGTTTTTCGCTTATGGTTAAGTCCTGTGCACCATCCAGCCGCCTGATCGTCATTCCATTAGATCAATGGCCAACATGGTTTTTCAGCTCCCCTTTCCATCCTACCTTTATTGGCATGGGGGGTTTCAAAAAGTTGTTCTCCTCCCCATCGCACCCACTCTACGTGTCATCACCTCGCCATTTTGGACCCACCTTGACTAATACCACAATCTGCCTCTACCCCCCCTTCCGAAAGCGATATCCCCTCCTTGTCGCAAACTACCTTCTTGGTTACCACTTCCACTCATCCTTCAATCCTATTATGCCAAATAACCAACTTCCCTCCAACCATGTGCCTCGACGTCATATGTCTGTTTCATGGTCAAGTAAAACTATATTTTCCCCTATACGACACAGTAATTTCAAACATGGTTTTACAAACAACTAAGAATGAATATTCACAAGCGGAAAGTGGTTTTTTTTGCTAACATCCTCATGCACAAAAACCTCACTCAATTTTGTAACAACTTTTATGGTTTGGGATATTCAGATGAATCGTTTTAGGTATATTTTACTGAATTTTCCTATTTTCATTTAGTGTTTTCAAATGTAGTTTCCGAGCAAGTGGAAATGAATTTTCAAAAACTGAAAGAGGTTTTTGTTTCCAACATCATCATTTACAAAATATCTCTCATTTTTCTAACATATATGATGGTTTGGGATATACAAAGGTATTACAGGACCTTATTTTTTAGAATTTCGGGAGGAAAAAGCTTAAAAGATAGTTAGTGACTTGGATGCCACCTCATCAAATAAGAGTTGCTATCAAATTCAAATTTCTCTTCTTTGTCACCAGAAATCCATAAAGATAGTGCTAGGTAGATTCATTAGTTTTGAATGTCTTATATTTCAGTTCTATTTGTGTAATACAGCTTGAGATATTTGTAACAAATCTTGATATTTTTTTCAAGATATTTTAGTTTAGAATTTGTATATATACTTCATAGTTCGAAGCAATAGATGTTGATTGTTGAATATAATTTTCCTCTGCGAATTGTAATTTCACAGTCACTGGAAGAATCAATAATACAAGGACATTTTCATAGGATTCATGTGGTGTACAAAATGGTGATGTTTTTCTTTAGTTTATGTGTTTGATCATTGTTTCCTTTCTCTGTTATCTCTAAAAATCTTAATTACATAACAAAAATTGTGATGAATAGGATATGTTACACAGTGCACCCTATTCTGGTTCATAGTAATTTACATGTTTTCCGTTGAAGTCAAATTAAGGAATTCTTCATTGCTCCTTAGTTTCTACTGAATCTTACATTTCTTCTATTTCATAATCCATTTAAAATTCTGAAAGATCCAACTAGTGCAACCTATCTTGCCTTGTGAAACTCCTTCAAAGTTTGATGCAGATCCAGTTAATCTTTAAACTCCATAGCCCGCTGGAATTATAACAATTTAATCAACCAAACAAACCAATCAAAGACGAATCAGTACAATAATAACTAGCATAAAATTCACATAAAACATAGCTAAATTTTACAGAGAGATCCCTCTCTGAAGCTGGCAGGGCTAGATCCCTACTTCCAAAGTGGTTTTGATGTTGTCCTATGTGTTTACTCCCTCAACCTCATAAGTACTGAACGAAAACACCTAGTAAAAATTCCATGTAATAATGTAAATAAAGGAAAAATAAGACCATGGGTAAGGGAAACATATTCCAAGTTGAATTTTGGGAAACGATATCCTAGTGGGCATCACTAGATGTGTGTTTTTGGCTAAGGAAATTGACAAAGGAAAAGGCAAAGGTATAAAAATGAAAAAAGACATTTTCGACACATTTATTTATGAAAATAAAGGAAATTTAGAGAATATTAAGGTAAAATGTCACAGGTTGCATGTGAGGAGGAAATTGAAGGAAAATAGTGGAAAATGAAGAAAATAGAGGCCTCATTGATAAAAAGGCTTATGAGGATCAGTTGGCAAGATTTCTCAGAGTTAATCTCTTGGTGAGTGTTAAGACTTGGCCAGTGCAAGTTTGAAGATCTCTCATTATTCTCGCTCTCTCTCTCTCTCACTCTTGGTCACTTAGATTTTTCTTGGAGAACTGTAGCTCTGGATCAAGGAAGGAAAAGAAAGCAAAGGGAAGTGAAGGAAAGAAAGGATCAAGGAAGGAAAGGAAGGATCAAGAAGCTTCAGCGGGAATACTTGCAGGTAACCTTTTGCATGGGTGATTTCATAGATGGTTTGGACATGCATGGCTTTGCATGTTGGTGTATGGTTGTCTTGTTGTCAGTGGCATGGTTTTCCAAGTTATGATAGTGGTTTTCAACCTAGCCTTGCCTTTTTCCAAAAGCCATGGTATGTTGGGATTTTTATCTCGGTTTTGACCTTTTGTTTATTGG